>JAQPPZ010016467.1:13167500-13789000 GCA_028583015.1 Wollemia nobilis
AATCCTATGTTTTTGGGATTCAACTTTCTAAAACTCACCATTTAGAAAGGATTTCAATAGTGGTCCCCCCACCTTTTCCATATCCTCACCGAAATAGGACAACTTGATAACAATGTAGAGATTATATTTTAGGACCCATAACACTTAAAAGGGTATGCCTATTTTCTAACCTTACATAAGTCCATCTATATATGATTATTTTAGTGTAATTCCTGAGTTCTTAGTTACCACAAATCCATAGGCTAACTAAGGCCATTACCACTCACCTTGTAATGAACATGGTCACCCAATCCTCACCGTACAAAGTGCAACCACTATACTAATTTATGAATTATTCTAAAAATATTTACCACTTGGAACACCCAAGCCTCACCATTCAAGTTGTATCATTCACTATATTTGTTTCTTGCATCCCTACAACTACTCCCAAATTTGTGAGTACATGGTTATTACATCATTACAACTCCTCCCAAGGTTCATGATGAGGCCTGGAAATGCCTCAATCATAACATGTTTTGAACATTGAAACTGCCTAAAAATGCTTGTGTTTAATCTAATATGCTAATTAGGTTGATTTAATATGCTATGTATTAAATGTTTGCATGATCAATGTGTTAGAAATACTATATTCTAATTTTTATAGTTTTTGCATAGTTTTATGTTACTTTGTCATGACTTGCTAAATGAGAAGTATGCTTAGGTTGATAGCAGCACTTCACTAGTTTTATTTTGATATATTTCAAGCATTTATTTATCTAAATCTAGCAAATAGTGTAAGCAAACTGTTACTGTGCAACAGAAACTGGTTTTCCAATGTAAATTCTAGCCAGCTACCAATGAATGGCAAGGCATGGAATTCACACATGGAGAGAGATGAAGGCTATTGCAATCTGATCCTAAGAACTAACCCACCTGAGAAATACAGATGAAATCACTTGAAGAGCACATAGTTGTTCATTCCAAAGATCTTCGGAATGAGCGGACATATTCAGAATGAGAAATACAGTATCTTCGAAATGAGCCACTTATCTTCGAAATGACAACAGAAAGCGCTTTTTTACTTGTTGACTTATTTTTGACGATGGAAAAAGGGAAAGAAGGTTGAAAAGGTTAAAGGAAAATATCTCCCATCTGACTTTTTCGTCCTTGTCGTCCAAAGCCACCATTCATGTAAAAGATCAATTTTGATCCTCTTCTAGGATAAACCCAGGAAATGTTGCAGCATAATAGGAATAGATCTGTAAGATAGGAATGAGATATTCTCAGTTTGTAAAGAGATTTTAGGATATCTATAAATAGATAGCTCCCATCCATGCTGAGAAAAGGTAGAGGGGAAAATAAGCAAGAAGTATAATAATAATAAAATAGCAGAAAAGTGACTGTTACAGTCTTGTAACAGGGTTTTTAATAGCAATATTGTAATTATGTTCTTGAATCAATAAACTGTACTACTTTTTCTATTCATGTTGTTGTGAATGAGTGTGATTAAGATCTAGAGAGAGAAAAATACTCATAACTTATTTTGGACAAGGAGGCTGGCCACTTCCAGACCTAGGAGGAGGACTAACAATAGGTTTTTATTCTAATTTTGCTGCAACAGAATAAGTTGTAAAACTTGTCATTTCATTTCCTTGTAAACAGCTAATAGTCTTTGCAATATTAGTTTATTTCATGATTAGTACGATATTGTGATTAATGATAGGTTTTGTTGTAATCTCCATTTTCAGCAAGCTTTCAAATTATTGTAGATTGTCATTTCTAGAATTTACTATTTTCTGTAATTTATTGCATTTTGTGTTTTGCTATCAACCCCTGCACAGAAGATTGACAACCTTCTATTATAGAGCATTGACAGGACTTAATTTCCATGTTATAATCAGGTTTCAATTACTGCAAAAGTAAATAGATTTCCTTCTGTAATCATAATTAGATTTCTAATTCTACAACTATAACTAGGGAGTTATTTCTGCAACATAATTAGATTTCATTTTGTAATTGTAACTAGGATTTCATTTCTATAGTTAGTAATTAGTTTCCATTCTTGCAATTATATTAAAGTTCAATTTATGCAATTTAGAGATAAAAATGTCCTAAATCCCCCACATAATCGGTTTCACCAATAAGACCTGTTGCTCCCAAATGACCTAAGTTATAGCCTTGTTCACTCCTTTCATAAATAGCCTTGTACACTGCCTTGGATTGACAAATTCATTGAGAATTAATGATGTGCATAACGAAAATGCATCATTTTGGTGCCATTTTTAGGGAATAGTGTTTCTAGAAGGTGACAATAGTCCAATAGCTATTAATTAGACTGAGCTATGAAAATTTAGGATAAAATCTGAATATAACAGCTGGTTAAAGTAACAACTATTGACCTATAATTTATGTCATTCAAGAGTAAACATGAATGAGTAAGCCTAGGGATGAAAAAGGTAGAATTACTCAAAAGGATCCCTGGCTTGTTCCATTAAGAAGATCTTCATGCCTAAGGGGTGAATCACCTGTGTTTGAACTACTAGAAAAATTGAAACAAAAATCACCAGATTCATCATCATTAGAACATCTTGAGAAAGAAAAATCATCAAACTCATCATCAACAAAGGATTCTGGACCTCTTAAGAGTGAAATTTGGATAGGTTTAACTATTCCCAAGAAATAGGAACCTATGGCAGAGAGAGGCAATCTATATGGGGATGGCCAACATGGCTATGTCCATAATGAAGTAAATGATCAGGATATGCCCCAACCTTCCAGAACATTTGAATATCCTATCCATTTGAATCCAACACAAAACTCCCCCATGAAAACCATTTCACCTTCAGTACTTCCAACCTTCCAAGGTGTTGTATCTAAAGATCCTGATCAATTTTTGTTTGAATTCAAAGTAGTATATCAAACCTATGACTATGTAAATGATAATCAGAAACTTAAGGTTTTTCCCTCAACACTCAAGGACTCAGCATTACACTAGTTCATGATCTTAGAGCCAAATTCTATCCAAACCTGGGATCAAATGGAAATTGTTTTTTTAGACAAATATCAAGAGTATTACCGTGTAAGGAATAGGAAATATGAGTTATTCAAGATTAAGCAGGAAGATGATGAAACATTAGAAGACTATCTTGATCGGTTCTCCTTTGTTTAAAGGAGATGTGGACTTGTAGAACCTGAGTTATGCAAAACCATATTTTGGAGAGTCAGACTGAGGAACTCAACTATTTTGGACCAAAATAGGGGGGAAATTTCTCTCAGTACCAAAATTCCCCTTGTTTTCCTACAAATTGGGGGCATAATCCTTGGACTATGCCTTGGGGACAATCAGAACCACCCTGTATCACCCAAATTTTTTGCACCCTTACCTTCAAGCTAAAGGATCCGTGCCTGAAATGGGGATATGAGAAGTATGGGAAAATACCTCGGACGAAGAGGCCCTTTGACAGTCATGCCTCTCGAGAGAGGGGTATAAGGATGAATTTTTGACGGATGGTGGGGTTCACCAAGAAACTTTAAGTGGCAGTTTCCACGCCTAGGTTGAGAATGGGTTTGATGTGTTCATTTTAAATTCAATCATTCATATTCCTAGGTTGGACAAAATGAATCTAAGCTATATGAAATTTTGGGTTTATATGAAGACAAAAAAACATGAATGAATCCTAAATACAGAGACTATATGAAATTGAGAGGAATACACATGATTCCTGATGTTTGATGAAGATTCTAAAGCTTGTAGGAGTCCAGATCATCCCGGATATGATAGGATCATCTGTAATTGTATAGAATCATCCCAAATCATAGGCGATCATCTGAGATCAGACAAGATCATCGACGACTTGATGAATTCATCAGATGAATTCATCAAAAACTTGCAATCATAGAAATAGACACCAAAAACTAAAAATGCAATTGCTAGAATGATGCAAAATGATAGAAGTAACAATATAGATGCTTAAATAATAAATCCAAATTAGCAAATCAAATGGGATGCACTGTTTTAATAACTTATTTTAAATTTTACCATGCAAATATGCTAAATGAGGTGAACTCTAGGATGCAGAACAAAAATAAATCGATCTAATGCATAATTAAATAAGAAATAAAGGTAGAAAATGCAAACTTAGGGCTCTGGTTGCCCCCAATCTGAACTGCAGTCAAAATCATCTGCAATTGTACGAGATCATCGTCGATCTCGACAGGATCGTTCAAAATCATGTTGGATTGCCTGCGACGATCCGAGCTTCCTCCGACTAAAACATAGTAAAATCCTACAATAAAACTTGAAAATACAAATGCAAATGATGGGGGTGAGGATGTTCTAATACAACAAAAACTAGAGTTGTAGGGAAATGATCAGCCAAGGGGATAAACTGGGAAAATCCCAAGTTTATATAGGATTAGGGGGAGGTTAGGAGGTTGGGGATCATCCCAATCTGGGAGATATCCAACATAGGAATCTCCAACCGTGTAGACACACTTCTACCTGAGTTGGAGAGGTTTTTGAAATAGAAGTTAATTATGAAAATTTAGTTTTGGGATGAAATCATCTGGACGTTCTATTGCAGACGAATTCGTCCGATTTGGAACGATATCATCAGATCGACGATGATATCGTCCAACGGTCAAAACAAATTCTAAAAATGGGATGAAAAATGAGATGAGTGGTTAACAAGCGATTTTGAGGTTAAAATTCAAATTTTTAATCTTTTTACTGATTGTTTAACTGCGCCAATTTTAGGGTGCTACATACCCCAACATCCTTGGAATTATTCTCAATGGAAAAATTTCTAAGAATAACCACAAATAAGTTGGAGTAATCCAGCCTAGAATTAGAATCAGAATAACCCATCATGGAATCAAAACAACCCACCCTGGAATTAGAATCATACTAATCCACATTGGATGCAAAATCAACCACAGTGGAGTCAGTAATACTAGTCATATCCAAGGCAGCAAATAAATCAAGGTCAAACTCAGCATTTGCTGCCTGCACCTAATCAAAATTTTCAAGAAAAATAGAACCAACCACAGCAAACACAATAGGTGAAACAACCTCAACTTCCAGCTCAACCAGTCACTAATCCAAACAACGTGAGATAGGCATCCCCTGTCTATGTGCTGAAGTTGAAGAAAATGTTGAAATAAATGTTCTTGATTGTAGTAACATCCAACTTCATTAAGGAAAATTTGTACCTGAACCTGTTTCAACTAAAATCAAGGAAAATGAAAAGCAAGAACCTTTGGAACCAGTTAGAGTTAAACCAACAACAGATAAAGAAGAAGAAAAAATAGAACCACGGGCAAAACAATTACCTTCATCAAGGATAATTCCATATCCTAAAAGATTCAATACCACAGCAAAAAATTCTGAGTCAGACTTGGTCAAATAACTTAGAAAGTTAACTATATCATTGCCCTTATTGCAATCCATTAAGGATATACTAGTGATTAAAAGTACTATTCGATATTTGTGCATTAGAAGAGCAGGAAGAAAAAAGAAAGCATTTCCCAAGACTGTTCAAGTTGAAGAAAAGATAAATGACCTCTTGTCCAGAAAACTAGTACCTCCAAAGTATAGTGACCCAGGGAGTCCAGTTATCATAGTTACCATAGGCTCAGTACCAATATCAAATGTCTTAGTAGATCTAGGAGCTGCAATAAATGTCATGACCAATGATATAATGAAACAATTACAGCTCAAACACCTCAGTCCCACATTTATAGTTTTATAAATGGCTGATAGGTCAGTTGCAAAACCTAAAGGTATCATTGAAGATGTCCCTATAGAAGTCTCTTCTTGGGAATTCCCTACAGATTTTTTGGTTTTACAGCCAAGAAATTCAGCACATGGATATCCCATCATTCTGGGAAGACCTTGGCTTGCAACTACAGTAGCCTTCATAGACTACAGATCTAGAAAAATGACCATTTCAAATGGTATTGATCTAAAATAGATTTCTTTGTATCCTCTTGCAAGACCTTCCAGCAATTTTTTAGGTCAGTTATGGTTTCCTGACTCATATGAATAACCAGAAGAGGTTATTTCCACACTAGCCACCTTGGCAGTAAGGGAACACACAGAAGACCTCCATGAAACAAAAAATTTAGAGAATGAAACTATCCTAATGAATGTTCTGCATGAACAAGGGTTAGAAGAGGAAGTAGTAAATATCCATCAGTTGTTAGGGAATGAGGAGAACCAAAATTATAAAGGTGAACCATCGATACTATCACAGGAAATATCTGTTTCACTACCACATGGGTGGCACCATCACCTAATTTTCCCTTCTCACTGTTCCATACAGGATATGCTTCCATTAGAAATCAATGAAATAGAAACTTCTTATTTCCTCTCATATCATCATTTCCCTCTTAACTCCCTAATCACCAAGTATGAAGAAGTGAATTCATTCCTTCCAAATACAAAACAAATAGAAGTCCATCTAGGCAAATATTTGAACAATAACAGTTGGCTTATTAGGGAAGAGGAAGAAAAATTGATAACTGTTTTGCAGAAGCATGTTCATGATTTTGATTGGGACTACAAAGATATGTCAGGGATTCACCCTGATATATGCACCCATAGGATTTATACTGAAGAATTCAAGCCAGTAAGAAAACCCTAGAGAATACTGAATCTTGCCTTGAGGGATATTGTAAAGGAAGAAATTGAAATACTTCTAGAGGTAGGATTCATTTACCCAATTTCTGATAGCCAGTGGGTCTCTCCATTGGTTATAGTTCCTAAGAAAAATAGAAAACTAAGAGTATGTGTAGACTATAGAGAGCTGAACAAAGTGACATACAAAGACCATTTTCCATTACCTTTCATAGATCAGGTGTTAGATACCCTTGCTGGAAAGAAATACTTTTGTTTTCTTGATGGATTTAGTGGGTATAATAAAATTCAGGTTGCACCTGAAGATCAAGAGAAAACAACCTTTACCTGTCCATGGGTAATATTTTCCTTTTACATTTTGGTTTGTTTAATGCCCCAAAAATATTTTAGCGAGTGCTCTTAGCAATTTTTCTGATTTGACTACCAACAGTGTTGAGATATACATGCATGATTTCACAGTATGTGGATGGACTTTTGACTTTACATTAGAAAACCTTGACAAAGTTTTAAATCGCTATGAAACATACCAGTTATCCTTGAATCCAGATAAATGTTCTCTGATGATAGAGGAAGGAATAGTTCTTAGTCATAAAATCTCTCTTCAAGGGATCCAAGTTGATCCAAAGAAGGTGGAAATTATCAAGAATCTTCTTCCTCCTAAAACTCAAACTGATGTTAGAAGCTTCCTATGACACATTGGTTTTTACCGCAGGTTTATTCCTAGCTTTAGCACAATAGCCAATCCCATGTTTGTCCTATTGACTAAATATTTTGAATTCTCCTGGACTACAAGGTGTCAGGAATCATTTGAAGCTTTGAAAGAGAAATTAGTAACTCCACCTGTGTTAAGAGGACCTAATTGGACATTACCATTTCACATACAGGCTTATGCTTCTAATATTGCAATTGAAGCAGCATTAGGACAAATTAACAATGGTGAACACTATGCCATCTACTACATTAGAAAGAATTTTATAGGAGCTAAGAAAAATTATACCACAACTGAGAAGAAATTCTTGGAAGTAATTTAAACCATCAACAAATTTAGGCATTACATCACAGGTTATCAAATATTCATTCACACATATCACACAACCATTAAGCATTTGATGAATAAGCCTATGGTAAGTGCAAGAATTATTCGTTGGTTACTGTTGCTGCAAGAATTTGATATCACAATAATCAAAAAACCAAGAAAATCTAATGTTGTAGCAGATTTCTTGTCCATGTTGTAGAATACAAAGGAAGGGTAATTAGTTGAGGACACTTTTCTTGATGAAAAATTATTTGCTATATCTATCCAATCACCTTGGTTTGCATATATAGCCAATTATTTGGTCACAGGGAAAGTTCCTCCACATTTCACTTTAAAACAAAAAAAACAATTGATCAAACAAAGTTCTTCCTTTGAGTGTATTAAGGGTATACTTTTTAAGTGAAGTCTTGACCATGTGTTACGCAGGTGCATTCGAAAGGATGAGGTATATTATATCCTTAGGGCTTGTCATGATGAACCCTTAGGTGGACACTATTCTGTAAAAAGCACAATTAGTTAAAATTTTAGAGATAGGATATTATTGGCCATCTCTTCACAAGGATGTGAAAAAGTACATCAGGCATTGTGATGCATGCCAAAGAATGGGGAAACCCACTCATACAAATAAAATGCCACTATAGCCTCAATTGGTTTTAGAGTCATTTGAGAGGTGGGGGCTTGATTTTGTAGGACCTATTGATCCACCTTCTCAATGAAAGGTGCATATTCTAGTATGCACTAATTACCTAACAAATTGGGTAGAGGTGCGTGCTTTCAAACATGCTCATGAAGAGAAGGTCATCGATTTCTTGTATACTCAAATTTTTTAGAGATTTTGAGCTCCACGATCTATCACCACAAACAAAGGACCCAAATTTGCATCTAAAGTCATTAATGCTTTTACAGAATTATATGAAATCAAACATAGGAAATCATCATCTTACCACCCATAAGTAAATGGTCAGGTTGATGTAACAAATAGGGAACTGGAATGAATCTTGACAAAAATAGTAGCTTTTCATAGGAGAAACTGGCTAGATAAATTACCTAAAGCAGTTTGGGCTTACAATACAAATTGGAAATCCACTACTGGATTCACACCTTATGAACTAGTTTTTGGTAAAAAGCCCCTCCTACCTATTGAATTTGAGCTACTAACATTACGCACAACATTGGAAATTGGGATTGAATTGTCATAAGCATAGACAGACAGGATTTTGCAGTTGAATGTATTGGATAAAATTCGGTTGGATGCTCTGCACCAAACTAAAGTAATTCAAGAGCAGAGGAAGTTGTGGCATGATATTCACATTCAGTAGAGGAAATTTTACTAAGGATATTGGGCTTTGCTATTTGATTCTCGCTATGAGGACTTCCCTAGAAAGCTGATAACTAGATGGCTTAGACCTTACCAGATTGAAGAGGTATTTGACAATGGACCAACTCGTCTATCTCCTATTGATGATTCATGGAGAAAGTTGGTAGTGAATGGACATCGCCTCAGTGTGTACCATACACCTTTGACTAAAGAGGAATTCTTGTAGCAGCTTGACAGTTTGGATGCACAACAGGTGGAAGAGATTCCCTCTTCCACTTTAATAAAATCAGCATGATCATGGATTTCAAGAAAAGCAAAAAAATAAAAAAAATCAAAAAAAGCAGAAAACAAAAATATGAATAAATTATGATTGTGAATTCCTTCATGAGCATGATTTTAGGGAAATTATGAATTCCTTCACGGGCATAATCAGAATAAAAAAAAAATAGAGAGAAAAGGAGAAGTAAAAAAAACAAGAAAAAAAAAGAGAAAAAAATGAATAGCTCAGCATTGAAAACCTTTCCTAAGGCACTACTGAGTTGGTATGAATGAAAAATAGTTTTTTGGCATGCATAACCTTGAAATTTTTTTAATTATCATTGTACAAATTCACCAACTGCACTTGTTTTGAAATATTGTAGAAAATCTCAGTAGAACATCAATAGAAGCAGTCATTCTTCAAAACTTGCATTAACTTGTTTTAATCAGGTATATATTTCTTACATTTCTTCATTGTAAATGATTGGTATGTAGTATATAACAATTAACCATTAGCATAAAAGGTATCCATAAGAGTTGACATACTTAAAACATGTTTTGAGAAGGAGCATATCAGTTTTTGCCTAATATTTGAAATAAGAATGCCAAAAATAGTGCCTACTATCTTCTTCAGAATGACTGTTGTATCCTCTTTGGATTGAATTTTGTTGCACTTACAGTGACACTAAGAGGGGGGGTGAATCAGTGTGATCTTTTAAAATTTTAAACTAGCAATACTTAATGCAGAAATGAAGCAAATTTAAATCAGATATAACAAGAGAGCATCACACACAACACAGATTTAACGAGGTTCACCAATGTGGCTACTCCTCAAAAATGACTGCTTGGACTACCATCCAAATCCAGCCTTTGCAAAGCAACTACTTTACAACTCATTTACCAGCACCAACTGGAAGGAGCACCAACCCCTCAATTTTTTTGCACCAATAGAAAGGAGCACCAACCCCTAATTCACCAGCACCTACTGGAAGGAGCACCAACCCCTTATGCCAAGCTGCAACTTGGACTTCAAAGAAAATAACAGAAAGATACCTTCAACCTTTTGCAAACTGTCTGCTATTTTTGCACACTCTGCTGCTTC
Organism: Wollemia nobilis; assembly: GCA_028583015.1. Lineage (NCBI taxonomy): Eukaryota > Viridiplantae > Streptophyta > Pinopsida > Araucariales > Araucariaceae > Wollemia > Wollemia nobilis. The sequence goes on from JAQPPZ010016467.1 coordinate 13,177,831, forward strand.
TACGCAATTTCTTCGCACCAATAGTTTGCCTCTGCGCAACAGTCCCGTGCACCAACAATTGATCGCCTCTGCTCCTTTGGACATTTCTGCACTCAGTTCGCTCTCACTTCGCACTTAGATCGACACATCTCGCTCGCTGCTCAACGCGGACTTTACTTGCACAAATTCGATACGCATTCGATACACTCAAATCTCGAAACTGTCCTCCTTTTATAGCATAAAATTATGAGCAAAGATCTAAACTTAGTCGGCTGAAAAACCCTAATTTTAGTCGGTTGCAAACCCTAAAAATTGTCGGCTACAAAACCCTAATCTCTGTCGGCCCAGATTCAACTTTGTCGGCTTCAACCGCCTCTGCCGCCTCTGTCATTTTTCCTGTAGCTTCTCCCATGAAATTACAACATGTCACGATATCGCTACACCTTTTGCGGCCGTACGCTTTCTTTACCCTGCTATCGCGAAAATGTGACACTTTTGGCCTTTGTCTGCTTTGCCACCATTCTTGTCGTGAAATCGTGACACTTCTAACTTTCACTGACGTCATCCTCACTCTTGTCGCGAAATCGTGACCCTTTTTGCTTCTAGGCCTTCTTCTCCATTTTTGTCATGAAATCGTGACATTTTTGGCGCCGTACAGTCTCTCTCCTCCTAGAGTCGCGAAACCGTGACATGTCACGAAAATGCGACATCTTCATCCTGCTAGCTTCTTCATTGCTGCCTGTCGTGAAATCGTGACACTTTTTCCATCCGTACATCTTTCTTTCATCCTGTCGTGAAATCGTGACGCTTTCGGCTTTCGGAGGCTTTTCTTGCAACCTGTCACGAAATCGTGACACTTTTTGCCTCTTTGTCCTTTTCTTGGCTTGCACCTACGAAAACATGACATGTCACGAAATCGTGACACTTTTGCTTCCTTAAGCTCTTTTTCCCGTGAAAACATAACATGTCACGAAATCGTGACAGTTTTCTTCCTTAGCGCTTTTTCTCCAAACATGTCACGAAATCACATAGTTTTGCCTTAGCGCTTTTTCTCCAAACATGTCACGAAATCACGATAGTTTTCTGCCTTAGCGCTTTTTCTCCAAACATGTCACGAAATCGCGACAGTTTTCTGCCTTAGCGCTTTTTCTCCAAACATGTCACGAAATCATGACAGTTTTCTTCTTGCCTTCTCTCTCCTCCAACATGTCACGAAATCATGACAATTTTCTTTGTGCCTTCTCTCTCCTCCGACATGTCGTGAAATCGTGACAGAAAACATGTCGCGATATCGTGACAGTTTTCTTACTTGTCTTTTTCTTTGATTTTTTGAATCTGGGTTACTTCTATTTTCCTGGAATTGCACTGTACATGATCTGACTAACCTTTGAACTTCTGTCCTCTACATCTGAATGACTTCTGAACTGTCTATCCACTGCATCATTAGATCTAACTACCTGTGTTGACAACAATGACAAACCTCTTGCAACACCTTGCTCAACAATCTCCCCCTTTGGAATTGTTGGCAACACCTGTGTACATTCCTGTAACTCTTCTCCCCCTTTGTCAATAATACCAAAGGGCTGCTACAGACTCCCCCTGAGTCTATACACACAATTCTCAGGCACAATTTTTTGCACTTAGCACAAATTATGATCATGAGCAAAAGAATAGGCAAATACTCAAATGCTCCCCCTGAGAAAGTGATCCCTATAGCTAGTCACTTCTTGGGAAGTGTGACTACTCCCAATTTGTTTCGAAGGTACTCAAACACTTCCTTGGGCAATGGTTTTGTAAAAATATCTGCTACTTGTTCTGTGGTTGGGACAAAATCCAATTTAACTTCTCCTTCTGCAACTTTCTCTTTCAAGAAATGATACCGATGGCAATGTGTTTTGTCTGTGAGTGCATTCTTGGATTCTTGGAGATGTTAATTGCATTGGTGTTATCACACTTAACTGATATTGGTTCACTGAAATTAATACCAAGATCTTTCAAAGTTTGTTTCATCCACAAAACTTGTGTACAACAAGTTGTTGCTGCAATATATTCTGCCTCAGCTGTTGATAAAGAAACTGACTCTTGTTTCTTGTTGTGCCAAGCAACCAACTTGTCATCGAGATAAAAAGCACCTCCACTTGTACTTTTCCTATCATCAACACATCCTGCCCAATCTGCATCTGAATAAGATATAAGGGTGAAGTCTTTACCTTTCGGATACCATAACCCATACTCCATAGTACCCTTGAGATATCTGAGAATCCTTTTTACTGCTGTCACATGAGTCTCTTTGGGACTGGCCTGAAATCTTGCTACCATGCAAACTGCCTGTAGAATATCTGGTCTGGTAGCTGTTAAATAAAGTAAGCTTCCAATCATTGATCTGTACATGGTTTGATCTACAGGTGGAGATTTGTCATCTTTACTCAACTTGCAGCCTGTCACCATAGGAGTGCTAACTGGCTTACAGTCCTCCATTGTAAATATTTTTAGCATCTCTTTCACATATTTGACTTGAGAAATAAATATGCCTTTCTCATTTTGATTAACTTGTAACCCAAGAAAGTAAGACAGTTCACCAATCATAGACATTTCAAATTCTTTCTGCATTTTATTTGCTAAGTCTTTACATGATTCATCCTTGCTGCTGCCAAATATGATATCATCTACATAAACAACTAGAACAATGAGATGCCCATTTTCTATTTTGACATACAGATTACTGTCCACCATACCTTTCTTAAACCCCTGTTGAGAGAGATAGTTATCTAGCCGTGCATACCACGCTCGGGGTGCCTATTTTAAGCCATATAAAGCTTTCTTTAATTTGCAGACAAGATTGGGATCTTCACCAATTTGGAAACCATCTAGTTGTTCAATGTACACTTCTTCTTCAAGTTTCCCATTTAAGAAAGCTGATTTTACATCCATCTGGTAAACTCTGAAATTCTTATGAACTGCTAAGGCCAGAAACATTCTGATTGCTTCTAATCTGGCCACGAGTGCAAAAGTCTCTTCAAAATCAATGCCTTCAACTTGTGCATACCCTTTATAGACCAATCTCGCTTTATTTCTAACTACCTGTCCGTCTTCATTCAATTTATTTCGAAATATCCATTTGGTGCCGATTACATTCTTATCTGCTGGTCTAGGAACTAATTCCCAAGTTCTATTCTTTTCAATCTGATCTAACTCTTCATTTATTGCCTTCATCCAACTATCATCTTTGCTTGCCTCAGCTATACTTTTGGGCTCAATGCAGGATAAAAGAGAATAATTGCTTACTACTTTCTTTCTTGTCTGAACACCAGCTGTGGGATCTCCAATTATTTGATCTCTGGGATGATTCTTCTGCCAGCTGCCTGTTTTGAATTTCTTGTTTTCTTCCACCTTCGAGTCATCAGATAAGTCATTTGAGTCAAGTGTTGATTTCTTTTCTGTTTCATTTTCCTCATCACCTTCAATGGCTTCTTCATAAATTGGGTAATTTTCTTCATAGTTAACTGTTCTTTCCCTTCCTTCATCAAATTTAACATCAGCACTGTCCACAATTTTCTTGAGTCTCTTGTTGTAGCATTTATAAGCTTTGCTTTTTATCGAATACCCAACAAAGACACCTTCATCTGCTCTATTTTCAAACTTCCCAAGATTGTCATCAGTGTTTCTGATGTAACACTTATAGCCAAAAACTTTGAGATGTTTTGTTGTTGCCTTTCTTCCAAACCACAGCTCATAAGGAGTTTTACTTTCATGAGTTCTCAGCATGTACCTGTTTTGAATGTATACTGTAGTGTGGACTGCTTCTTTCCAAAATCTGTCTACGATTTTGTTCTCAGCCAGCATAGTACGTGCCATTTCTTGTATTGTTCTATTCTTTCTTTCTACTACACCATTCTGCTGGGGAGTTCTAGCTGCTGAATATTGTCTCCTGATCCCATGTTTTTCATAGTATTCTTTAAATTCATCTGAAATGAATTCTCCTCCTCTATCTGATCGTAAGCATTTGATCCTTTTTCCTGTTTCATTCTCAACTAGATGTTTGAAAGATCTGAACATTTCAAAAGCTTCTATTTTATTCTTTAAGAAAAATATCCATGTCATTCTGGAATAATCATCAATACACAGCATGAAGTATTTATCGCCATTTATGCTTTGAGTTCTCATCGGTCCACATAAGTCTGTATGTATAAGATCCAGAGGTTTTTTGGTGTAGTACTCTTTTGTTTTGAATGAGGTTCTGGTTTGCTTTCCTTTTTGACACGAAGCACAAATGCTATTTGAAGGTTTTCTAATGGTTGGAATGTCTCTTACCGCCTGATTCGAGCTGATTTTCACTAGATTATCAAAACTAATGTGACCAAATCTCTTGTGCCATAGCCAATTTTCTTCTTCCTGTCCAATGAAACAATTACCTTCTAAGGTTTCTGAGAGAGTGTATAGGTTGCCAGATGTCCTTGATCCAGTAGCTATCAATTTTTTGTTGTTTGATTTCCTGACTTCACAACCCTGCTTCTTGAAAACAACTTCATGTCCTTTATCACAGATCTGACTGACACTCAACAGGTTGTGCTTCAAACCATCGACAAACAAAACTTCTTCTGACTTGATCTTCCCATCGCTAATTTTAACTGATCCTTTTCCGATTATCTTAGCTCCATCATTATTTCCAAATTTTACAGAACCACCCTCATATTTTTGCAATTTTTCAAACTTCTGTTTATCACCTGTCATATGACTTGAGCATCCACTGTCAAGTATCCATGGTACCCTTTTGCTCTGTGCCTTGAAAGTTGTTTGAACTATTAAGGATTCCTTTTCTTCCCTAAGTTGTTCTTTCTGCTTCCATTCTGATTTGACTGCGATATCGGGTTCTAGTTTGGACTTCCCTTTTTCAATATCTTTTGTATATCTTTCAAAAAATTTTCCATTTTGTCTTGGCATCTGTGGTTGAAATTTTCTTTTCTGAAATTGATTTGAAACAGAGGTACTGCGACAATTTCTTGCAATATGCCCATAGTTGTGACAGTTAAAACATTCTACTGCATAATTTGTTAGAGGAGCAAAAGCATTTCTACTAGTAAAGCTTCTTGGTCCTACAATATACTTGCAGTCTGCAATTTTATGCCCATAACCGTTACATTTGAAACAGAAACCAGAAAAGTGATGATTGAACCTGAAAGATGGTCTTTGCCAGGTTGTAGTAGGAACCATAGATCTTCTTTTTCTTTGATTTGTGACCTTGGTAAAACCATCATTGTCAGTTCTCCTTTCGGGCCTGGCATTACTGCTTTTATTTGCCTGAGTTGTTTTTCTTTCATCAATCTGTTTCTTCTCTTCATTCCTCATAGTTTCTACATTTTTGGCTTTTGGTCCATTTGACGATTCTCCTTCCATGAAGCCTAGACCAAATTTGATGCCAGCAGGTCTTTGGTCACTTAGAATTTTATCCAGCTTCATCGAACTTTCTTCACGCTTTTGATGACAGCTAATTTTTTGATCCAGTTCTTGCATCTGCATTCGTAGACTGACATTCTCTTCTTCTAGTTTACAGCAGTAATCTATCTTCATGGTTATCTGAACTTCGAGATCCTCAGATATTTTCTTGTATTCCTCTGTCTGTATTTTCAAGCTGGTTATGATGTCATTTGCATCCTCAAGCTTCCTTGAAAGTTTATAATTTTTTCTTTTCTCAGATTTCCATTCTACAAGAGCGAGAGACCAGTTCACCTTCTAGATCAACTTCTGCCTCAGGTTTTTCAACACATGCTTTAGAGTTCATTCCTTCTCTTTTCTCTGATTTTTCTACCTCTTCTGATTTTTCTACTTCAAATGCCATGAATAGAGCTTCACCCGTTCCTTCTTCAGAATCCTCACTAGAGCTGTCCTCTGAAGAGTTTGTATTCCTGGAGATGAAGCTTTTCTTTTTGAAGTTGCCTTTCCTGAAGTTTGATTTCTTCTTCCAGTCACTTCTTTCTTGGTGCGAAGTTTCCTCACCCTGGTTCTTTTCATTGAGTGGACATTTTGTCGCAAAGTGCCCAATGCCTCCACAGTTAAAGCATTTAAATGGTAGCTTTCCTCTGTATTTTCCTTTTCCCTTTCTCAGTTTTTTGACAAAATTTGCTTCCATTTCATCTGATACATCCTCTTCTTCAGATCCTTGTTTTGTGTCTTTGCCTTTTAGGGCTTTGAAAGCTGCTTCTCTATCTGTGGGATTAGACCTTCCTATTCTCATTTCAAAAGCAGTCAAAGAACCATGCATCTCATCCATACTAAAGCGATTTAGATCTTTAGCTTCTTCTATGGCTGAGACTTTCGAATCAAACCTTGGAGGGAGAGATCTTAATACCTTTTTCACGATCGTAGCATCATCCATATCTTCGTCGAGACCTCTGATAGAATTAGTGATTCCGTTGACTCTTAGCATGAAAGCCTCTATGTTCTCATCATTGTCCATATTTAAGGATTCGAATTGAGCTCGATGTGTTTGAAGCTTGGCCTCCTTGATCCTATCGTCTCCTTCATGAATGTTCTCTAGTTTGTCCCATACATCTTTTGCGGATTCACAGTTTATGATTTTGACTAGCTCATTGTCCACTAATCCACACATGATGGCATTTTTTGCTTTCGAATCATTTTCAAATGCCTTTTTACCGGTAGTGTCTATTGGAGCAGTGGCGGGAGCTTTGTAACCATTAACTACTGCACCCCAGATGTCAAAACCCAAAGCACGAAGATATGTCTGCATCCTTATTTTCCAGAAAGCATAGTTAGTTCCATCAAACAATGGTGCTTTGTTTGAGGAGAAACCTTCACCACTTGCCATTGCGTCACTTCCAAGATCACCCTAGCTGATTGAGCCTATTCAGGAACTTGGCTCTGATACCAATTGTTGCACTTACAGTGACACTGAGAGGGGGGTGAATCAGTGTGATCTTTTAAAATTTTAAACTAGCAATACTTAATGCAGAAATGAAGCAAATTTAAATCAGATATAACAAGAGAGCATCACACACAACACAGATTTAACGAGGTTCACCAATGTGGCTACTCCTCAAAAATGACTGCTTGGACTACCATCCAAATCCAGCCTTTGCAAAGCAACTACTTTACAACTCATTTACCAGCACCAACTGGAAGGAGCACCAACCCCTCAATTTTTTTGCACCAACAGAAAGGAGCACCAACCCCTAATTCACCAGCACCTACTGGAAGGAGCACCAACCCCTTATGCCAAGCTGCAACTTGGACTTCAAAGAAAATAACAGAAAGATACCTTCAACCTTTTGCAAACTATCTGCTATTTCTGCACACTCTGCTACTTCTGTGCAATTTCTTCGCACCAACAGTTTGCCTCTATGCAACAGTCCCATGCACCAACAATTGATCGCCTCTGCTCCTTTGGACGTTTTTGCACTCAGTTCACTCTCACTTCGCACTTAGATCGACACATCTCGCTCGCTGCTCAACGCGGACTTTACTTGCACAAATTCGATACGCATTCGATACACTCAAATCTCGAAACTGTCCTCCTTTTATAGCATAAAATTATGAGCAAAGATCTAAACTTAGTCGACTAAAAAACCCTAATTTTAGTCGACTGCAAACCCTAAAAATTGTCGATTGCAAAACCCTAATCTCTGTCGGCCCAGATTCAACTTTGTCGGCTTCAACCGCCTCTGTCGCCTCTGTCATTTTTCCTGTAGCTTCTCCCGCAAAATTACAACATGTCGCGATATCGCTACACCTTTTGCGGCCGTACGCTTTCTTTACCCTGCTATCATGAAAATGTGACACTTTTGGCCTTTGTCTGCTTTGCCACCGTTCTTGTCGCGAAATCGTGACACTTCTAACTTTCGTTGACGTCATCCTCACTCTTGTCACGAAATCGTGACCCTTTTTGCTTCTAGGCCTTCTTCTCCGCTTTTGTCATGAAATCATGACATTTCTGGCGTCATACAGTCTCTCTCCTCCTAGAGTCGCGAAATCGTGACATGTCACGAAAATGCGACATCTTCATCCTGCTAGCTTCTTCACTGCTGCCTGTCGTGAAATCGTGACACTTTTTCCATCCGTACATCTTTCTTTCATCCTGTCATGAAATCGTGATGCTTTCAGCTTTCGGAGGCTTTTCTTGCAACCTGTCATGAAATCGTGACACTTTTCGCCTCTTTGTCCTTTTCTCGGCTTGCACCCGCGAAAACATGACATGTCGCGAAATCGTGACACTTTTTCTGCCTTAAGCTCTTTTCTGCCTTTCCCCGAAAACATAACATGTCACGAAATCGCGACAGTTTTCTTCCTTAGCGCTTTTTCTCCAAACATGTCGTGAAATCGTGACAGTTTTTTGCCTTAGCGCTTTTTCTCCAAACATGTCACGAAATCGTGACAGTTTTCTGCCTTAGCGCTTTTTCTCCAAACATGTCGTGAAATCATGACAGTTTTTTGCCTTAGCGCTTTTTCTCCAAACATGTCGCGAAATCGTGACAATTTTCTTCCTTGCCTTCTCTCTCCTCCAACATGTCACGAAATCGTGACAATTTTCTTTGTGCCTTCTCTCTCCTCCGACATGTCGCGAAATCGCGACAGAAAACATGTCGCGATATCGCGACAGTTTTCTTACTTGTCTTTTTCTTTGATTTTCTGAATCTGGGTTACTTCTGTTTTCTTGGAATTGCACTGTACATGATCTGACTGACCTTTGAACTTTTGTCCTCTGCATCTGAATGACTTCTGAACTGTCTGTCCACTGCATCATTAGATCTAACTGCCTGTGTTGACAACAATGACAAACCTCTTGCAACACCTTGCTCAACAAATTTTTATTCAGATTAACTGTTGTATTATCTTCGGATTGAAATTGTCTTCAGAATGACTATTGCACTTTGTCTTTGGAATGAAATTGTCTTCGGAATGACTATTTTATTCTCTTTGGATTGAATTTTTCTTCAGATTAACTGTTGTATTGTCTTCGGATTGAAATTATCTTCAGAATGACTGTTGCACTTTGTCTTTGGAATGAAATTGTCTTCGGAATGACTGTTGCACTTTGTCTTTGGAATGAAATTATCTTTGGAATGACAGTAGAATGACTATTGCACTTTGTCTTTGAAATAAAATTATCTTCAGAATGACTATTGCACTTTGTCTTTGAAATGAAATTGTCTTCAGAATGACAATAGAATGAATGTTGCACTTTGTCTTCAGAATGAAGCTGTCTTCAGAATGAGGAATTGTCTTCACAATGAAGCATGATCTTCGAAATGAGGACTTGTCTTCAGAATGAAACTTTATCTTTGGAATGAGGAATTGTTTTCACAATGAAGCATAATATTTAGAATGAGCATTCAACATGATATTTCCACGTAGCATCCAAGGGGGAAAATATACGATTAGTAGAATTCTTTGACTGCATATGATAAATGACACGTGTCAATTGATATGTGATTTGTCTTATCTTGCACCCATTAAGGAAGTACCAGAATCATGGAGAAATGACCAACAACATGCCACCATTGCTCAACACTGATAACCATGCACGTGAGAAATCTACGGGTAAAATAGATGAGCTAAAAACAAGTAAGATGGATCTGACAGTAAGGACATATGTGCAATCATTAACATACAGGTGTTCGAATCAAAAATAGATATGTGTGCCACCCTTCCTTCTAAAGACATATTTGCTAATGCAAAATTATTATGAGGTACAGTGTCGATATTGCAGTTCATTTTGAAGAAGACAAACAAGACAATTGCAAACCTAGAAACAAACCCTGCAAGTCTGCAAGAACCAGAAACCAATGATCCATCAGAAGAATAGCAGTAGAGGTGAGCAGTTCTTAACATACCAAAATAGGAAAATGGGATGAAAGACAAATATGGAACTAGTAGATACCACCCATCTTCGAGAAAATCTAGAAGTGCTACAAATTTTTGAAGATGGAGGTCTTATGCCATTTTTGGACAAATTTAATGGGTCCTCTGAAGATTTGGTCGACATGTTCGCTCACACATTCAGAAATAACCAGGCACACATTAACAACATGACAATTGAGGTAACCCCTGAAGTTTTAAGTCAAATTACTGAGCTTCCATTAGAGGGTCTTTAAATTTCTAGAACTGACAAAAATACACTGGTAAATGTAGTTAATCAATTTTTGGAAGAAAATGATAGGGAGACAGAATACTTAATACACAACAACGTATGCAAGGGGGTAAAAAGGGCTAGCCTACAAGAACCATGGAATGAAGTGGCCACATGGGTAATAAAATTTTTCACCTATGAAGGGCAATATGTACTTTTATCAGGGCATCATTTCAAAATTTTGAACCACCTAAGACATGGTAGGCAACAGCCAGAAGTTAGGGTAAATATTCCCCTGTATCTGCACCAAGAGTTGAAAAAAATAGCAAAATGATATCAAAAAGGAAAATGGAGCCCTCGCCACCATGGTCTTATTAAATTAGTCTGCCAACATCATTTTAGAGGAAACCCTAGAAGCTTTGATAGGTTTTATTCTACTCTGAATGATGTAGTTTTTGGAAGATAGGATGAGGAGGAAGAAGAAACAGATGCTACCATAGATGTTGTTGTAGAGGAGGAAGAAGAAATAGATGTTGCCAAAGATTTTGTTGCAAAGGAGGAAGAAGAAACATATGCTATAGTAAATGTTTTTGTAGAGGAGGAAACACACCCAACAAAAGCAACAGAGCACCTTTCTCCAGAACCTTCAACCTCACAAGCTAGGAAATAAAATAAGAGAGGGCCTGGAACTGGCAGTCAAAAATAAAAACAGAAGAAAGTTCATTTTTTTAAGATGTTGTTGATCTATCAGAACAGGGGAGTGAAGTGCCTAGAAAAATAGGGGAAGAGACAATAAGGGAAATAGAAGCACTCCCACCAGAATCTAAAACTATCCCCACAACCCCTACTGTCATCATAAAACAGGGCAAGAAGAAAAATTTGCATCAGGAACTAGGAGGTCTACAAGACTCCACTTGAGAGAAATAGAAAAATAGGTGATAGAAGAAGAAGGTGGAAAATGCAGTCCAAATGTTACAGAAGTGCAACCAGCCCCTGAATGTTTTTCAGAATTCCCTAAACAAATGATTAAGGAAGATACTGGGCAAGACAATTTTGAAGTTGCTACAGTTCAACAAGCCATAGAAGATGTGGATGCAATCATAGATAGTTTCATGGAACCTCCTGAACAAGAGCAGATAGCTAAAGCAGAAGATGAGATAGCTATTGAGAAACCAACTGCAGATGATTTTTTTGCATCAGATTTTGAATCAAAAATAGAGGAGGTGGACATCATAGAATAGCTAAGAGCAACAAAAAGTGTTATCAAAACACAAACTAAATAGATTGAAGAAAAATAAAATATCATTGAAATACATGAAAAGAAGATTGTAGAATTATAGCAGGAAGTAGTAGAATTGAGGAAGAGGCTGTCACAGTCTGAAGAACAACCAACTATATCTATTGATGAGGATAATTTGGCTCAGTTACTTCTAGGATTATCTAGGGCATACGACTCTTTTACTTTTATTAAGGCATCTAAAACTTTGACTAAAGACATAGATGTTCATTCTGAAGTAGCGCCCTTTCATTCTGAAGAAGTGCCCTTCCATTCTGAAGCATTTCCTTCTCATTTCGTAGATGCTCCAGAATTGCTAAAAAGCATAGAAAGAATATTGGAGATAGTCATAGTACGAAACACCAGCATAGGAGCAGTTTAAACAGCAACATGCAATTGTTCAAGTAAGTACTCCTTCAAATGAGATTTTTGTATTTAAAACTATTATACCTTCAATAACAGTAGAGGATAAGGGGGTACAAGTAGAATTGATGTCTGATGACCAACCAGTGGAAATAGCAAAAAAAGGGATACAAGTAGAATTATTATCAGATGACCAACTAGTGGAAGTAGCAGAAAAAGGGGTTCAGGTAGATCTGCTACCCAAATTTCCACCTGTAGTTAGACCACCTAATACTATATCCCTAGAGCAATATAATACAGACATAGCTAGTTGGGTGATCATATATGAAAAAATTGCCACTAAAGTTGAAAATTTTAAATTGGAAGGTAAACAGTTAGAAGCAAAAGAAATAGAAATCAAGGCATTGAATGAAAAAGTGACTGATTTATGTCATATTGCTGAGTTTTTGGTCCAATTCAAGCGGTCGGCCATATTTTACAGTCTCATTCTGAAGGAGAAATATCTCAGAAGGCAGGTCATGAGGATTAGCTCAGGTCTCCCATACAAATTGAACACAACTACAGATTTCTTAGAAGCCTATTTTGATAGCCCTATAGAATAGAAAAATATCTTATGTGAATTATTTTTACACAACTTCTTTATTCTAGAAGAGGTAGAATTTCACCCTCAAATTTACATAGGAGATTTTCAACTGAGAGCATTCATGTCCACTTTACAAAATTAGTTTTACTAGGACCAGGAGAAAAGACAAAATAAAGAAATTGAATTAAAAGTTGAATTGTTAGTCAAAGTAGTTCAGCAAAATAATCCACTTATCACCAGATAACATTTCACCATGATGAAAAGGGAAGATGTAAAAATAATGTATGATGCATGAGCATCCAACGAAATTTGGAAATTTTACTTTTCCTAAATTTTAGTGCATTTTTTCAGGGCCATAACTTCTCAACCGTAGCTTCGATTGACATGAAATTTGACAGGGAGCTAGTTGGGAGAGTTCTAAAGAAATAAGACTCCCTAGAGTCCTATTTGTCAAAAAAATCTAGTTTTTTGGGCCAAATTCCATCATCTAGTGCCCCGAAATTAGGTTTTAAAATTACTTGCCTAGTTTTTTAGGCTTTTTGAGCTATTCGAAGGCTAATATCTCCTAATGTATTTAGATTTAGGACTTGAAATTTTATTTTTGGCTTGTCTATTATAAGAGGGATGCGCACCCCAATTTTGGGTCCCATCCAACTCATTTCAATTTTTAGGGTTTTTTGGCTATATAGCCACAGAATGAGGGTTTGTGAGGGAATCTTTCCAAGTTTTGAATGAGAATTGGTTTGAGCAAGTTTGGCTCTCCATAAAGTAAGTTTAGCTCTCCATTTGGCTGTCCATCAAGTGGTATCAGAGCTCTCCATCAATGTACTTGAGCAATTTGAGGGACTGTGTAACCAAATTCTAGAATTTTTGTAATGACAGTTTTGTTCCAGCATTATCATTTTGCAGAAACAAATGGGTAGAACTTTCCATTTATTTACATAAAAGGGAACCTATCTTCCCCATTAACCTAAAATGGTCCAGAAGAAGGGTAGAAGGAGTGATACAGCTGATTGAAATCATGCAACATCACTGGATAGGTCTCAAAATTAGGCCTCCAACCATCATTTCTCCAGTTCCTTTCTATTTTGAAGAAGATTCTCAACCGGATGATCAGTTTGAAGAATGTCTCAGAAACCTTTAGGAGAATAAGAGATATTATATAGGCACAAAATTGTTCTACAGATCATGGAATTTGAATATGGATATATGTAATTCTATAGCCCAACAGAATGCATGAGGACATGCATTAATATAAGTTGGGGGGAAAATGATGAGGCCTGGAAATGCCTCAATCATAGCATGTTTTGAACATTGAAACTGCCTAAAAACTCTTGTATTTAATTTGATATTCTAGTTAATTTGATTTAATATGTTGTGTATTAACTATTTGCATGATCAATGTGTTAGAAATACTATATTCTGATTTTTACAGTTTTTACATAGTTTTATGTTACTTTGTCATGACTTGCTAAATGAGAAGTATTCTTAGGTTGATAGCAGCACTTCATTAGTTTTTTTTTATATGTTTCAAGCATTTATTTATCTAAATCTAGAAAATAGTGCAAACAAACTGTTACTATGCAGTAGAAACTGGTTTTCCAATGTAAATTCTAGTCAACTGCCAATGAATGACAAGGCATGGAATTCACACATGGAGAGATATGAAGGTTATTGCAATATGATTCTAAGATCTAACCCACCTGAGAAATGCAAATGAAATCACTTGAAGAGCACACAGATGTTCATTCTAAAGATCTTTGGAATGAGCAGACATCTTTGGAATGAGAAATACAGTCTCTTCAAAATGAGCCACTTATCTTCGGAATGAGAATAGAAAGTGCTTTTTGACTTGTTGACTAATTTTTGATGATGGAAAAATGGAAAGAAGGTTGAAAAGGTTAAAGGAAAATATCTCCCATCTGACTTTTTCGTCCTTGTCGTCCAAAGCCACCATTTATGTAAAAGATCAATTTTGATCCTCTTCTAGGATAAACCCAGGAAATATTGCAGCATAATAGGAATAGATTTGGAAGATAGGAATGAGATATTCTCAGTTTGTAAAGAGATTTTAGGATATCTATAAATATATAGCTCCCATCCAGGTTGAGTAGAGGTAGAGGGGAAAATAAGTAAGAAGTCTAATAATAAGAAAATAGCAAAAAAGTGACTGTTACAATCTTGTAACAGAGTTTTTAGTAGCAATACTGTAATTATGTTCTTGAATCAATAAAGTGTACTACTTTTTCTATTCATTTTGTTGTGAATGAGTGTGAGTAAGATCTAGAGAGAGAGAAAGACTCATACCTTCTTCTGGACAAGGAGGCTAGCCACTTCCAGACCTAGGAAGAGGACTAACAATAGGTTTTTATTCTGATTTTATTGTAGCAGAATAAGTTGTAAAACTTGTCATTTCATTTCCTTGTAAACAGCTAATAGTCTTTGCAATCTTAGTTTATTTCATGATTAGGATGATCTTGTGATTAATTATAGGTTTGGTTGTAATATCCATTTTCAGCAAGCTTTCAAATTAATGTAGATTGTCATTTCTAGAATTTACTATTTTTTGCAATTTACTATATTTTATGTTTTGCTATCAACCCCTACATAGAAGATTGACAACCTTCAATTACAGAGCATTAATAGGACTTAATTTCCATGTTATAATCAAGTTTTCATTACTAAAAAAGTAAATAGACTTCCTTTCTGCAATCATAATTAGATTTCTAATTCTAACTGTAACTAGGGAGTTATTTCTACAACATAATTAGATTTCATTCTGTAATTGTAACTAGGATTTCATTTATGTAGTTAGTAATTAGTTTCCATTCCTGCAATTATATTAAAGTTCAATTTATGCAATTTAGAGATAAAAATATCCTAAATCCCCCACATAATCAATTTCACCAATAAGACCTGTTGCTCCCAAATGACCTAAGTTATAGCCATGTTCACTCTTTCTTTCGTAAATAGCCTTGTACACTGCCCTGGATTGACAAATTCAATTATAATTAATGATGTGCATAACGACAATGCATCGGTTCACCTCTACCTAGTTATTGCATCACCACAACTCCTAGGATTGGGTTACCTTCTAGACTCAAGGGTCCTAATATGGCACTAGATTTAAGCCCAAAAACCTTTCCCAACCCAAGAGTCTAAACATAAAAATTAACTATAATAACATCTCTCCAATAAAGTGTTGCAATAAAGCATCATAACACATTGCTAACTAGCATCATAATTGTTTATATAACACAAAAACTAAAATATAGCACTTCTTTTATTTCCATATTACAAGAATAATAACATTTCCAAAGAATTATACTTATAACCCATCAATCAATTTAAAATACACTCTTTCCAAATGCTCATATCAATGCATTCACCTACATTTAACATAAAGAATAACAAATTTAACTATTGTTTTGCATATAACCATATTCCAAGAATTTCCATAAGAGAACAATATACAAATTTTCTCCCTAATACAATCTTGAAATTTTATATCAAGGCTAAATACAAAACCATCTTTCTTCTTCAAAACTCAACTTTTCCCAAAAATAAGCTTTTCTCTATATATTGATATTACATGACAAGAATTTGGAGTCCATAGCTCCATAATTACTCTCAAGTCCTCTATTTGCAAAAATACCTCCTATTAACTTGAATGGAAATTTTAGGGATTAAGAAAACTCATGAATATAGATCAAGACAAGATATTGTAATATGAAATATAAATGGACAGAAAATATTGTCCTGATCTCTAAATTTTGTGTTATTTCCATTCAATTTAGGCTAAAAAATCTCATAAAATAACACAAAGAATTTAGATATCAGGACAAGATATTGTAATATGAAATATAAGTGAAAAATGAAATAATATCATAAAATAGCACATAATTGTAGGCCACTTTGAGTGGGAAACCTCCTTCAATTATTTCATTCAATTGTACCAAAAATATACATTCATTCCTACCCCTCATAGTTTTGAATATTTCATCTCCCACCTAACTCTCAAGGTTGGCTTACATGCAAAATGCCACCCAAGCTAAAATATCTGCCTACAAAATAGTTGCATTCCTTATAATAGTTACATATAATGGCATCACTTATCTAGGAATTTCTAGAGCCATAACTATTATAAAATATTACAAAAATTTATCATGGGTGTCCCCCACGGGTACAAATATTACAAAATATTATCATGGGTGTCCCCCACATTTAGTAAGGGTTATTACATTATAGTGTTAGGACAGGGTCCTAACATGCCCTTCCCCTTTCGAAATGTTTATCCTCAAATCCAGATATAAGGAAACTACTACTGAAGCTATTGAATAGGTTCCTATGTTGCATCTTTAAGTTGCAATCCATGCCATTGGACAAGAAAATCAATGATGACATGATGATGAAGGGTATGTGATTTACGGTCTAGAATACATTTAGGTTCAAGAATTATGCAACCTTCATCATCTAACTATGGAAGTGTAGACTAAACCTGGAACTTGATACCAACAACCTACTTGAGAGAAGATACATGGAATATGGGATGAATTTGGGAGCTAGCTAAAAGGGCTAGTTTTTATGCGATTGATCTAATCCTTTATAACACTTGATAAAGATCATAATATTTTATGACAATTTTTTGACAAACACAAAGCTAGAGTGAGGATTGTTTGTATGGTTGTAGGTAAATAAAAACCATATCTCCAACTTCAAAGCTACATTCAATGCGGTGTTGATTAGCTTTTTGTTTCATATGGTTTTGATCCAAGTCTAGATTGACCTTAAGTTGGTGAATGGAATCATGTTGGTAGAGAGTGGAATCTATAACTTAAATCCTGGAACTACCTATAATGCAAGAATATGGTTCTAGAGGAGGGTAGCCATAGACAACTTCAAATGGACTCACCTTAGTGCTATTGTGATATGTTTTGTTATACCACCATTTAGCCAAAGGAATCCACTTGGTCTATTATGCAGGATGTTCAAAGATGAAGCAATGCAGATATATTTCTATGCATTTATTCACAATTTTAATTTGACCATCATTTTGAGGATGATAGGACACACTTATCTCAAGTTGTTTTCCCTGCAAATTGAATAATTCTTGTAAAAAATGACTAGTGAAGGTAGGATCCCTATCAGAGACTATGTATTTAGGTATACCATGGAGATGAAATATGGATTCTAGAAATATGTGAGCAACAACAAAGGTGGTGTATGGGTGGGATAGGGAACCAAAATGAGCATACTTCATAAGACAATCCACTACCACTAGAATAATTGATTTACCTCCAGATTTAGGTAACCCTTCAATGAAATCCATATAGATATCTATCCAAAATTGTTCACGAATCGACAAGGGTTTAAGGGTACCAAGGAAACATATATTTTAACCATTATCTAGTTGGTAATGATCAAATTCAGCCACAAAAGTGTGAATATAATTTTCCATTCCCTAAAAAAGAAGGTATATTAGGTCCTTGAGTAGGTTTAAAAAAACCTTGAATGGCTAGCTATTGGGGAAACATGAATCTTGTGTAGGATGAGGTTATTTATTGGTGGATGATGGGGTACAACAAGATGATTATAGTACCATAAATCTTGACCATCACAAGTATAACCAGTGCATGAATGAGGATTTGATTGAAGTTTACAAACAAAAGTTTGTAAAGAGGGGTTCATGATCAGTTCCTCATAGATTTTATGAATCCACTAAGTATTTAGTGTGGATATAGCATCTAGCATTTCCTATACTTCATATAGTTGGGATAAGGCATCCACCATCACGTTCTCCTTACCCTTATTATAAGTTATGTCATAGTCATAACTTAGAAACCTATTTTTGTTGTTCTTGTGTGGCCACCCTTTGTTCTAAGAAATATATGAGACTCTAATGATTAGTCTTGATGGAAAATATCACCCAATGATATAGGGTGATAAATACTGGTTGCATGTATAATGGTAAGCATTTCCTTCTCATAAGTAGACTTGCCCAAATTCTTGCCTAAGAATGCTTTGCTAGAGAATGCCAAAGGTCTACCTTCTTGCATTAAAACCACATCAATATCATTTCTAGATGCATCACTTTCAATGACAAAAGATTTAGAGAAATAGAATTGTTAACATGGGGATAGTGGTCATGGCATGCTTGAAATCTACAAAAGCCTTTTCTAAAATTTTTATCCACATAAAATAATTCTTTCTCAAAATGGATTTCAAAGGAGCCAATATAGTTCTTTATAAATTTCCTGTAATATCATGTGAGGCCCAAAAACCACAAAGTCCCTTGAAGGTACAAGGCTTAGGCCAATCTTGAACAACCTAAATTTTCTTAGGATCAACATGAACTCCATCCTTAGTGATTATGTAACCCAAGTATTCAACCTCTTGCTGGTCAAAATAACATTTGGACTTCTTTATATAGAGTTGATTGTTATAAAAAAGTTTGATTGCTTGATCTAAGTGTTGGAGATGCTCTTCCCATGATCGACTATAAATCAATATATCATCAAAAAGTCTAAAATAAATTTATGAAAAGGGAAAAAATGGATTTCATCAAAATTTACGAGGTAGGTGTATTGGTTAACCTAAATGGCATAACAAAGAATTCATAATGCCCTTCATGAGTCTTGAAATTCATTTTGGAAATGTCCTCATATTTTATTTGAATTTGATGATACCTTGACCACAAATCCAACTTGGAAAATTTTTGAGCCCCATGCAACTCATCAAGTAATTCATCAATCATTAGAATAGAGAATTTATATTTAATAGTGATCTTATTGTGGTCCTAATAATCCACACACAAGCAAAAAGTGACATTATTTTTTTGTACTAATAGCATCAGAGAAGAATAGGGACTAACACTAGAATGGATGACCCCAGGGCATGAAGTGCTTGAACTATTTTCTTAATTTTATACGTTTGAGCATATGGATACCTATAAGGATGGACATTTGGAGGAATAATTCAAGGAAAAACTAAATAGCATGGTCATGAGAGTGATGAGGGGTAGGCCCTTGGATTCCTCATAAAATTGAGCATATTTGTTCAATAAACTTTGCAGTTGTACTGAATGGTCCTTTTCTCCTTCCTTGAAAGTATTGGTAGTAAACATTTGTGCCACCACTCCATGAGAGAAATTTTTTTATAACTTTTCCATATTATGGATAGAAATAAACTGAGTCATCCTATCTATCATAATATGTAAAGTATATTCAATTCCTTCTTGAAAAAACTTCATTCATAGCTCTAAAAAATCCCATATAATTGGACCTAACATCCACAACCATTGTGCTCCTAAAACTATATCACACCCACCCAATGGGAGGGAAAACATGTTTGTCTTGATACTATATTCAAATTAATTGTGCATAGTAATGTAATAGTTACATCAAAACATTTTACTTTGCATGGTAGGGTACCTCCATCAGCAATCATGAATTCAAATAATTGCACGTAGTAATGTAATAGTTTTCTTGTTTGGCCACATGTGGATCAATAAAGTTATGTGTACCACCAGAGTCAACAAGAATGATGATACTTTACCTCTTGAAGTATTCAATGAATTTCATCATTTAGGTAGTTGATACTCTTGCTAAAGCATGTACTAATATTTTTGGTTTGGATTCCTCTATAACTTCACTCTATTTTATGGTTTTTACCTCTTAGGGATCCTCTTCTTCCTATGAAGATTTTGTAGTTAATGTCTCATCCATATCTAGTAGATACAATTTTTACTGTACACATTTGTGCCCTAGGGAATACTTTTCAACATAATTATAGCATAACCCTTGGGTCTTCTAGTCTCCATCTCTTTGTGAGTCAATTTTTATATGGTTGGATATTTAGTGGTAGGACTTTTCATAGGCTTGGACAAAAAATATGGTTGAGATTGAGGAAATTTAGAGGTGTATCATTATGCCTTGAATTTATCCTCTACAAATCTAGCTAAATTGATTATCTGTTGTAATATTTGGGATCTCAACATTTTAACCTTAGCCTAAATGCCATCTTTCAAACTGCTCACAAAATAACTTTTAAAGAAGGCAACATTTAAACTAGTAGTATGATTAACCAGTTTTTCAAATACTCTCGAATAGTTGAATTTTGTCTAAGTTTAGAAATAGATCCTTTAAAATATTCAAACTCACTAGGACCAAAGTGAGTGAGTAAATGTTGCTCAAATTCCTATCACGAAATATCAGGTTCGACCTTCCTAACCCACTAAAACCATTGTAGGGCATTCAATTCAAAGTTGAAAGAGGTAATCGTTAATCACATATAGCATGGGATATTATGAAGACTAAAACATTGTTCTACTTTACA
This sequence comes from Wollemia nobilis, assembly GCA_028583015.1. Lineage (NCBI taxonomy): Eukaryota > Viridiplantae > Streptophyta > Pinopsida > Araucariales > Araucariaceae > Wollemia > Wollemia nobilis. Next base: position 13,198,447 of record JAQPPZ010016467.1, read on the forward strand.
CCCGTAAGGATCTTTTCCATCAAATTTTGGGATGTCTAATTTAGGCAACTTAAATTCATTGTTATTTTTTAAGTTTCACTAGTGGTGACTCATACCTGTATCTTGTTGATCCTGATGATCCAATATATCATGTGAGGGAATTAGTAGAGATACAACTATCCAATTTTACCTTTATTTCTCATTGTGTCATGGTAACCAAATTCATAGAATAATGGAAAGATTTGAGTTGTGTCTTTATCTCTTCTAAGTTGCTAGTTAATTTAGATCCTAATCGTTTGCCCAAATGATCCACTTGCTTAGTAATTTATGCCTTTAATACTTTTTTTTGAGTAACTAAAACCATGTTCTAAGAGATATAACTTGTTGTTAGTTCTTACTAAAAATAAAAATTTGATTTTATGGGTTCCTACTTTTAGTAAGGATCCTGAAAAGTGGTTTGGGTGCTATATATCAAAATGATTAGCTCAAAAATATGATCACAATGAGCTATATACCACAACACTAGTTTTGGACAAACTTGAATTTTTATTTTACATTTTATTTTATATATTGTTTTGTTGTCAAGGTTGTTGGTGTTGTCAGTTTTCCTCCTAGAGACTTGATTCAAAAAATAGATTTTTTATTAATCAACCTCTTATAATACTCTATACTATTAGTTCTAGTTACTAATAAATCCTAACACTATGTTGTCATCTATTTTATTTGACTCTACTCTAACAACCGACACTGTAAACCAATCCTAACACTATTCTATCAATTGTCTGAACTAACTCTATCATGAATATTTCTTGTCTATTTTAAATTCTAACTATCACTTGTAACTATTACTAACACTAAAAACTTATGACTCTATATTTATTATTATTGACTAAATATCTTGACTGTTACTAGCACTAACCACCCTATTCCTATTATTTTTTGACTTACGTAGTTTTTTTCATGACTGTTATGTTCTTCTATAATTTCTTTTGATTGTTTTCATGTAGTAATTCTAGAATAGAGATGTCTTCTTTGCATGCTCAATTTTTATGGTAGGGTTATGGTGATAGGTTCAATATTCGTAGAATAGAATTTTTATTGCAGGTTTAATATTCAACACAACAGGGTATTCTAAGCCAAGGTGTTTATACTACCTTTAGCCCCTCTGTTATATCATAGTGATGAATGATAGTGCTTGGAATAATATTTTATGCCACTACTCAAGTAGGATTCCACTCATATCCTAGATCACACTACCTACCTCTAGAGGGTGATATTTTTGGATGCTATGCCTAGTGTCCTATGGATAATATAAATCCAAAAAAATTCCTAAGGGCTAAAGGTTTCTCCTAATCCTATGGGATCTCTTAATATACCTAAAGAATTATATAGATAGGTGTTGTCTAAGGCTTGGGTATTGGAGCCTGATCACCCCTCACTTCACTAGATGCTTTATGAGCAATCTAGCTTAGCCAATAATGATAATGTTGGAAATTTTGAGTATTTTGGTTGTCATCAATGTCAAAGGTAAAATGATTGAAAATCATCTTCTAGGTTGAAATATTAAAATTGCAAAGCAAATACCTCCATTTAAAAAGGAAGACAAGGTAGACAAAGCTCCTTTGAAAAAGGTTCATTATTTGCAATTTTGAAGAAGTTCCCAAGGCAAAAGACAAAGGTTTTAAAAATATTAATTACAATATTTAAAGTAAAAGATTAGATATTATACTAATAAAATTTTGAATTTCCTTTGGCGCTAAAATTCAAATCTTATTTTAAGTGGCAAAGAATCGACATTTTTCCTAATTCAAAGTACATATAGAAGGTGGGTAAAAAATCATTTGAGGAAAGAAAAAGAGATTAATCATCATCGATTATTTTACTTTGTCCTTTCAAAAAGCACAACACATAGTGTTCGAATGAAGGCAACAAGAGGGTAAAGAGGGATGCATATGTTTTAAAGCAGGTGGATGACACACGAAGTTCAAGTAGGAGCAGTGCATGTTTGTTTCCAACTGAGAGGGTAACTCAAGTGGTAGGCGGACCCTACATAAGACATGGCACAAAGGAGGTCTCAAGATCGAGACTCATTGGCAATAGGTTGTTCATGTTTTTTTATTGCAAAGGATCACGATGATTTAAAGGGAATTTTGTGCATTAATTTTCTTGTGTGGGCAGTTATCCCATGTAGTTCTCTAGAACATGCTAGAGCGTGGGCTTCATGAGATCGCATGCACCAATCCCCGTGATAGCAAAAGTGGTAAGGGCAAATTTTTATATAAAGTTTTTTTTTTCCTTGGTTTTTAGGGAGTCATAAGGGTTAGGTTTTGATTAGGAATGCCATAAGGGTTTATATTAATAAAGCATGATTTTTGACATTAGGGAGTCATAAGGGTTAATTTTAATAAAGTTTAAATTTGCACTTAGGGATTTATAAGGGTGTGAATTTATAAAATATTAAGTGCAAAGATATGTTTTAAAAAGCCTTCTATTTTGCAAAACACAAATAATAAGAGTGCTTTATATTGTTTTATTTTTGTAAAGTGCATAAATGAAAAATATGTTTGACATGCAAGAATATGAGTAATAAGGTTTAATAGTGACTGACATTTTGTTGTAATTCTTGTATGGTGAAAAGTGATTTTGAGGGTTTTTTATAAGTATTAATGCTCCTATATTTTGAGAACAAAGAAGAGTTATTGAAGATCATTTTTAGATTTCTTTGAGCATATATTTTTTAGAAGAAAGTTCATGTGGGTGTTTTGAAAAAGTACTTTTGCTATCTAACCCTTGAAGTGGAACAAGAAATATTAGTTTTTTGTGAGACAAGTTTTTGAGGACATATCTTCATCAGATAAAAATAAGAGGTATGGGTATATCATTCCTTGTTTAAGGTGTTTTGTTGAGTAAATGTTTCTGGAACATAAGGTGGAGATAAAAGGGTTGTTTGGTATGCATTGTTAAAAATATTTGACTTAGGGTTTGTGAAACAAATTTCATTGTTTGAATGAGTTTGTAATCCTTGTAGAATTGCTTTGAATGTTTTGATTGTGAATAAGCAAGTTTTGTAAAGCAATTATGTATTGTATTGAGTTAAATTGGAAAGAACATATGGTGGAATCATATTGTATATCATTTCCTATGTGTTATTGAACAATAATTCTTGATAGAATATGGTTGAAGTATTATAATCAAGCAAATATTATGAGCATTTTTTTGAGCATGTGTTATGAGCAGTTATGAGCATGTATTAGAGCAGAATTAAGTAGAGACTGTGAGCAAACTAGAGTAGACTTGTGAGTAGGTTTGAGGGAGACTTATGAGCAGGTTTGATGTAGTCTTGTAAGAAGGTTTGTATTTGACTTGTGAGAAGGTATAAGAAAAATCAGTATAGGTAGTTGTGAGAAGATTTTTAAGCAGATTGGATCAGATTTATAAGCAGAGTTCTCCTGTGGAGAGAGTTCTACAAACCAGAGTAGAGGGGATAGATTTCTCCTATGGAAAGATATCCATAAACTAGATCAGTGGGGATAGAGATCTCATGTTGATAAAGATCCATGAACTTAAGCATAGGGGATTGGTGTCTCCTTTGGACAGAGGTCCATAAACATTGTAATAGGGATTTAGTTCCCAAAATATTCATTGAGAAAATTTATAAGGAATATTTTCTCCGTGGACGTAACCCACATTAGGTGAACCACGTTAAATCATGTATTTTATGTGTGTGATGATGTGTGCATTATTTATTGCTTTGATATTATTGTTGTTATCATTTGGATTGAAAAGTAAAAAAATTTATCTTATATTGTTCACCCCCCTCTTAGTATAAGCTTATGTTCTTCAATTGGTATCATAGCGGGTTCCTTCATGAAAATCCTAACAACTTGAAGGAAGATCCCACAATAACATACATGACCATAGAAAGTGGAGAATAATCCATGATTGACATGAAAGAGGAACTTATTACTACTCTTAGAAACTTGAAAAGAGTTAGAAAGAAGAATTTAAGTTTAAAGGCTCAAATTAAAGAGGATGAGGAAGCAAAGATGAAACTTCTATAAAATCTCACAGAGCTAAAGGTAAAAGTTGAAGAGGTAAGGAAAAATGAAAAGGATATGGTAGAACAATTAAAGGCAAAAGAGTTAGAATGTGAAGGGTTGGAGTTTAAAATTGTCTCTCTAAGAAAGGGAGTTGAAAAGTCTAAAGATAAGTTACAGCAAGATATAAATGTTAGAGAAACATAAAGAGGAGTCAAGCACCAAAGGAACAAAGATATCAAAGAAAGAAGAGCCCATGACCTATGTTAATGTATTGAAAGGAAAAAGCATCAAGAAGGAAGAAAGCAAAGAAGCTTCATGGACAAAATTCAATTACATAAACGACAAAAGAAGAAGCATGCGATGTTAGGATCTCATCCTAACCCTTAATGTAATAACTTCCATGATGTAATAATTCCTAGTGAACGTGGGTAGTACCCATGATTAATATTTTGTAATGTTCTAAGTTTTAGCTTAGGTAGTGCCCATGACAAATGGCACCCTTTTTATGTAACACATGGTAGATAGGTGGCATTGTGCATGTAATTCGTGTGGCATTATGCATGTAATTCGAGTGGCCTTGTGCATGTAATTCGAGTGGCATTGTGCATGTAATTCAAAGTGGCACTATGCATGTAATTCGGGTGGCATTATGCATGTAATCCAGGTGGCATTTTGCATGTAAGCCAACCTTGGAAGGAAACTCCTTAAATACCCGAAAGGGCACCAATGTAACCATCTTTTGCAAAATTAATGAAGTATTGAAGGAGGTTGCCCCCTCGAAGAGGCCTGCGATTCAATCCTATTGTGAGATTGTTCTTTATGCAAATTTCTGTTATATTAATGTGATGTTTATGTGAGTTATTTCCAAGCAATTGTGTGAGAGTGTGTTATTTGAGTTTATTTTATAGCAGGATCTTAACAAGTGGTATCAGAGCGCTTTCCAGGGCCAAGTTCTGCTGCAACTGCAACGATTCTTGCCATCCAATCCGCCTGTTAGGTATAAATTCTGTGTGTTTTTTCCATTACGTTTTTCCTTATTAAAAAAAAAATCCAAAAAAAAATACAGTGTTTTTTTTTCCAGACCAAAAACAAAAAAATATATTGTTAGTTGAGTAGGTAGAAACCCTGTACCGGGGTTTTAAAATATCGCGAAGGATATGTCGTTATTGGCTAAGCTAGATAGCCCATAAAGCGTCTAGTGAAGTGAGGGGCGATCAGGCTCCAATACCCAGGCCTCAGACAGAACTCGCGCACGGACTTGAGCTCCCACGTATCTTCGGGTATATCGGGAGACCATCTAGGATTAAACAAACTTTTAGCCATTAGGAAGCTCTTCGGCCTTGTATTACTCATAGTCTACGGGACAGCATCCTGGACGATTACCCTCCCGTATTGTCAGAGAGGCGGGTAGTGTGCTCAAGGGTATGTGTGGAATCCTCCTTGAGTAGTGGCCTGAAATATTGGTCCGAGCACTATTGTTCGTCACTTGTCGGTATATTAGAGGGCCTATGGGTGGTACATACTCCTATACTTAGCATTCCCTGGTTCTGTTAAAACTTCAACTTGTAAAAAACGTAAAAATAAAAATAAAAATCCAAACATCCATGTTCGTAAACCTGCATTTCAAAAGTGAGCATATGAGAAAGGAGTCCTCTACTAAAAAAATAACAGAAGGGACATGCATTCGGGATAAGCCATGAGGGTGACACTTAAGTTGAAAGTCTGGAGAATAACAGTAAAATTTACAGTGGCAATCCACGGTCGAGTCGGTCGGAGTCGGAGAGGTCGGCACGGTCGGGGCGGGAATTCACGGTCTTCGAGGTCGGAGAACAGAGCTGTCATATCGGTCACCTGCAAAATACGAGAGAATCTTGAGTGTGAAACACGGCCGGTTATAGATAGTGCTCCGGTAGCCAACTTTTGCTCAGTAGCTCAGAATCAGAATATGTAAACACCGTTAGACTCAGCAAAATAGGAGAAAAAAAAAAAAGTCTGGGGTGCCAAAAAGTAGTGTTGAGATATATAGCTCATTGTGACCACCTCCTTCTGCTGATCATTTTGATATATAGCACCCAAGCACTTTTTTGGGCACTTACTAAAAATAGTAAGTCCTAAAAATTCAATTCTATTTTTAGTAACTGGTCACAAAAGGTCAAAAAAATGGCCCAGGGTACTCGTGGACACCAGAAAGAACTAGAACACTTGGAGTCCCTAACAAAAGCCATTGAGAACTTGAACTCGGCTTTTCACTCCATAAGGGAAGAAGTCCAAGGTCTTCGCCTAGAGCATGAGGCCACTAGCAACCGCCTAGAAGAAGCACTGATAGAAGTGGACAACAAACTGAGAAGAGAACCACCCAAATCGGAATACCAAGCTGAGAGTTCTACAAGGAATCGTGACCATGATCCACCCTTTAGAATGCCCAAATTGGACTTTCCCAAATTTAGTGGGAAGGATGTTGATGGGTGGCTATGTCGGGTTGACCAATTCTTTCGACTTCATAATGTACCCATATTTCATCGAGTCCAGGATGGCTTCCTTTAACTTGGAATGCGAGGCTCTACACTGGTTTCAATGGTTGCGTCTTGCCTACCCAAATCTCTCTTGGGAGGATTTTGAATCCCAACTACTCACTCGATTTGGTCCTAGTGAGTTTGAGGACTTTACAGGAGCCTTAACCAAACTACAACAAACGGGGGTCGGTCAGAGAGTACCAAGCTCAATTTGAAAAATTGGCCAATCGGACAAGAGGATTGAGTGAAGGGTTCTTCCGAGTTGTTATATCGGTGGGTTGAAGATGGAACTCCAAGCGAGAAGTCAAAATGTTGAAACCACGAACTATGATGGAAGCTATCAGTTTGGCCCGTTTGGCCGAATCTAAACTCTCTGCCCAAAGACACCCATCAAAGTTTCCTCAAAATAGACCTTCATTTCCCCCTAGAGCCCAACACCCAGATGATAATAAACCTGCTGCACCCAAGCGCCTCACCACCGAAGAGATGGATGCACGTCGTGCCCAAGGATTATGCTACAATTGTGATGAAAAGTTTTTCAAGGGGCATAAGTGTGCACACAAAAAATTGTTCTTGATAGATGTTGGAGAACATGATACCGTTGACGAGAGTGATGAGGATGAGGACCCTCCAGAAACACCTCCTCCACAAGAAGAAGGGAAACGAGGAACACGAGACATCAATTACAATCCATGCCCTTGCAGGCATTACTACTCCTCAAACCATGAAGGTTACTGGATGTTTCAAGGGCCAACGTCTTTCCATCCTTTTGGATTCGGGAAGCACGCACAACTTCATTGACCCTAGAGTTGCTCAACGGGAAAATTGCTATATCCACAATTGTAATTCCTTTGAGGTCATGGTAGCCAATGGGGGAACCTTATCTTGTCAAGGAAAGTGTCGCAATGTTAAAATCAAGATAGGGGACTATGAACTCAAGCAGGACATGTTTGCCCTCCATTTGGGTGGATGTGATATTGTTTTGGGATGCCAATGGTTGAGTACGTTGGGCACTATCGGTTGGAACTTTGCTAAACTTTGGATGCAGTTCTTCCAGAACGGACAAACACACATCATCAAGGGCTCCCCGACAGGAACACCTCAAATTATCAGTTCAAACGGCATGGAGAAATTGCTAAAGAAATCATCACGTGGGGTCATTGCACAACTATTCTCCATCCAGCCATCCACATCTCCAATGGGTGAAATCCCACAAGACATGCAACAGATTCTCCACAAACATGAGGCCATCTTTTCAGAACCCATCACACTACCACTGCATCGCTCTCACGACCATGCCATTCCATTATTGCCGGATAGTACACCTCCCAATATCAGACCACCTTATGAGCGACTCAAGCGCACCTTATTTTGGAAAGGTAGGAAACAGGACATTCGCTCTTTTGTGGCAAGCTGCGACACGGGTCAAAGGATGAAAAGAGAAACGGTGCACTCTTCGGGCACTCTTCCACCCTTGCCGATACCGGATCGGGTGTGGGTGACATCTCTATGGATTTCATAGAAGGGCTACCTAAATGTGGAGACAAGTCTGTTATTTTTGTGGTAGTGGACCGCCTTTCAAAGTATGCTCACTTTTGTGCCCTAACCCATCCTTACACGGCATCCACTATTGCCCAAATTTTTCTTGACTCCATATTTCGCCTTCATGGCATGCCAACCTCCATTGTATCTGATCGTGATCCCGGCCTTACTAGCAATTTTTGGCAAGAGTTGTTTAAGTTGCGGGGGACTCGGCTCACAATGAGTTTAGCCTACCATCCGCAAACGGATGGTCAAACAAAGGTTGTTAATAACTGCTTGGAAACCTACCTTCGCTGCTTGCCTCCGATCATCCTACTCATTGGGCAAAATGGCTTTCTTTGGCCGAATGGTGGTACAACACTTCCTATCATACCGCCACCAGAGGCAGTTTACGGGCACCCTCCACTCACGCCTCCCTCCTACATTTCGGGCAGCTCCAAGGTACAGGTTCCATCAACACTTCCCGAATTGGATGAAGAAGGCTCCATCTTACTTGCACCAAAGCAGCTGCTGTATCGTCGAACTCGCAACCGTACCATCACAGAGGTCCTGGTTCAGTGGCGTGGACTTCAACCTGAGGATGCTACATGGGAGTCTCTCCATCAACTTCAGCAACAGTTTCCTCATTTTCAGCTTTGAGGACAAAGCTTCTTCAAGGAGAAGGGCATGTTAGGATCTCATCCTAACCCTTAATGTAATAACTTCCATGATGTAATAATTCCTAGTGAACGTGGGTAGTACCCATGATTAATATTTTGTAATGTTCTAAGTTTTAGCTTAGGTAGTGCCCATGACAAATGGCACCCTTTTTATGTAACACATGGTAGATAGGTGGCATTGTGCATGTAATTCGTGTGGCATTATGCATGTAATTCGAGTGGCCTTGTGCATGTAATTCGAGTGGCATTGTGCATGTAATTCAAAGTGGCACTATGCATGTAATTCGGGTGGCATTATGCATGTAATCCGGGTGGCATTTTGCATGTAAGCCAACCTTGGAAGGAAACTCCTTAAATACCCGAAAGGGCACCAATGTAACCATCTTTTGCAAAATTAATGAAGTATTGAAGGAGGTTGCCCCCTCGAAGAGGCCTGCGATTCTGTCCTATTGTGAGATTGTTCTTTATGCAAATTTTTGTTATATTAATGTGATGTTTATGTGAGTTATTTCCAAGCAATTGTGTGAGAGTGTGTTATTTGAGTTTATTTTATAGCGGGATCTTAACATGCGACCATATTATTCAAGGTAATCTAAAAGGTTACAAAAAAATTTCTATGGTTATTATTTTTCATGTAACAAATATGGTCATAGAGTTGTACATTGCATGGTCCATGTGAAAAATAATGTTTCTAGAAAATTTAATTCATTTTTACCTCTCATGGATAACAATATCATATGTTACAAATACAATAACTTTGGGTACAATGCCAAATGGTGTAAAACATTTTTTCCCTGAATCAAGCAAAATGAAGGAGGATCAGAAGGATCAAAAGAATACAACCTCAAAAGTTTAGAAAGAGAGAAAAGAGCAAGAAAATAAGTCAATGTTGGTACAAACAACTCTTTATGTACAAGATAAAATAAATAAGTGGTTTCTTGATAGTGGTTGGAAAAAATTAAATTTCTTGCTCTTAAAGAAATCAATGGAGGATCTGTAAAATTTGGTGACAATGGTTTAGCAAAAATTATTGGTAAAGGGACTTTGAGTTTAGATAATGGAAAATCAAAGATAGAAAATGTATTGTATGTTAAGGTATTGAAGCACAATTTATTGTGTAAGTCAACTTTGTGATTAGGGACACACTATCACTTTTCATCCAAATAGATGTGAGATCATAAAATCTGATACAGGAAAGCTTATTGCAGATGCTAGTAGAACTACAAATAATCTCTACATACTAAGTGAAATTAAGGGAGAAAAATATTTCTTATCACAAGAGGATGAGAGTGGGTTATGGCATAGAAGAATGGGTCATCTGAACTTTGAAAACATAGTTAAAATAATTAACAAACAGATAGTCAAAGATTTACCCAGGATAAAAAACCACAAAGCACAATTTGTGTACAATGTCAGCATCAAAAGCAAACAAGAACAAGTTTCAAGTCAAAAGAATTTACTTCATCTGAACCATTGAAACTAGTTCACAGTAACTTATGTGGTCCTACAAGAACAAAGAGTTTACAAGGTGATAGTTACTTCATGCTATTTATAGATGATTTCTCCATAATGACTTGGGTATGGATAAATTCCAAGCATTCAAAGTTCTAGCATTCAAAGTTCTAGTGGAAAATAAAACAGGTAAAAATATCAAGTGCCTAAGATAAAATAGAGGAGGGGAGTTTACTTTAGGTAAATTCATAGAATTATGTGAACAACATGGGATCAAAATAGAATACTCAGCAGTAAGACCTCCACAACAAAATGGAGTAGTTGAAAGAAAAAATAGAACTATTGAGAATATGGCCAAAGCTATGCTAAATGAATCCAATATTTCATATGGGTTTTGGAGAGAGGCAGTTCGTACAACTATCTATATCATAAATAGAGCTCAGGTAAGGGTAAATTATCATAAAAATCCATATGATCTTTGGAAGGGAAGACCAACTATTGTGAAGTATTTCAAATGTTTTGGAAGCAAATGCTACATTAGACGGGAAGAGAAAATTTTGGGTAAGTTTGACTCAAGATGCAATGAAGGTATCTTCCTTGGCTATTCCACTAAGAGAAAAGCCTATAAATGCTATAATAATAGGACACATACAATTATGGAAAGTATAAATGTGATAGTTGATGAACAGATAGGGTCAAAATAACCAGCTCAAGAAATTGTATATCAAGAAGAATAAATTTGTCAAGAAGAAGTAGATGAAGAATTGGAAGAAGATGAAACACAAATAACACCACCTAAGACTCCATAAAAGTATGTGCAAAAGAATCATCCAAGAGATATGATTATTGGAAATCCATATGAAATATAAACAAGGAGAAAGATAATAGGAACAAGTGAACATGCAAATATTTCTTTGTTGTCTAAAATTGAGCCCAGGGATTTCAATGAGGTAAGAGAAGATAAATTTTGGGTCAAGTAAATGGATGAGGAGTTGGATCAAATAGAAAAAAGTGAGACTTGGAAACTTGTCCCACGACCAAAATATAAGAATATAATTTGCACTAAATGGGTTTATAGAAATAAGTTAAATGAAGATGGTCAGGTTGAAGAACACAAGCTTATACTGAGAGGGGGGGGTGAACAGTATAAGACCTCTTCTTATTTTTTCCTTTATACTTCAAAACAGTAAAGCAATACACCCAAAGCAATATCAAAAAAATGCACAATATCATCCACAAAGTGACACCAATTTTAACGTGGTTCACCCAGAAAGCCTGGGCTACGTCCACAAAACTTTTCTCTAAAAGTTATCTCAAAGTTCTTTGGGAAACCTTCCCAATTACAATGTTTATGAGCCTTGGCCCAAAGGAGATACCTTCCCCCAATCTGAATTTATGAGCCTCTGCTCAAAGGAGATACCTTCCCCTCTGCTCTGGAAATGATCCCTCAGAAGATCAACTACCTCTACCTCTTACCAGCACGTGGAACTCCTTTCCACCGAAGACCTCCTGTCCTCAATGCTTAGCCTAAGAGACCTCTACCTTCTATGATCACATCCACAGTAGCTCAGCAACCTATACCAAACACAGTCAATCGGTCTAGTACAAGTCTTCCTTTGTCTGTCAGATCTGTCCAACACTTGAACAAATCAATCCTCTGCATACAAGCCTTCTCAAAGACTTGCCAAATCTGTCCTCAGGTTCTTCTCAAAGAACAAATACACTTATATCCTTAAGTTCTCTGATATAACTATCAAAAACTTAGCTCACAAGTCCTCTGCTAGAACCTGTCCAAATATGCTCACAAGTCCCCATCGAAACCTATCCAAAACCTGCTCACAAGTCCCCACCGGAACCTGTCCAAAACCTCAGCAAGCTCACCAAGAAAAACTTGCTTAGAATGAACCCACAAAGAGAATTGTTAGAGACCCAATGTGATTCATAAACCTCATAGAAGCATAAAGAGAATTGATAGAGACTCAATATGTTCTATACTTAACTCCCAATCTCAATCTCAAGTCTCATAGAAATATAAAGAGAATTGTTAGAGACCCAATATGTTCTATACTTAACTCCCAATATCAATCTCAACTCAATCTCAATCTCAAAAGAATAAGATAGGTGTAGTATGCTTTTCTCAATAATATGAAACACAACCCAACAATTGCCAACTATGCAATATCTCATATAACAATGATACTCATATTCTTTTCACCAACAATTAGGGTTTCAACAACAATGCTCATCAAACAAGGTTTAGTCAACCAAAACCATTCAACTCAACATCAACCTTGAAGCATTCAACCAATCATCACAAGAAAAGGAAACAAGTATAAATCCTTTTCCCTCCAAGGATATTTGAACAAAATAGCCACCAACACAATATCACCAAATGCAAAGAATAACTTGCTCAAATCAACTCAATGGAGTAAGCCCAATATCATGTATCAAGTAAAGCACTAACTTGATCAAAACAACCTCTATGGAAGCAACTCAACCATCAATATCAAACCAGCCAACTAAGGGTTTCATCATCTCAATGCAAGTAGCAAGACTTACTAACATAAAACCTTAGTGCAAAAAATGCTTCCTCTTCCTCAACCAGAATTATGCATTCACCCAAAAACTCATCAATGATTTTTAATGCATAAACAATATTCAATATCTAGAAAATAGGATTTACACCAAAATACCTAGTAGACAACCTTTTCACTCCAAACTCAATTTCAGAAAATATACCATCAACAATATACATGGAAGAAGTTGCCCATACCTTTACTTTGATGAAGAAGGAGAACTCAAAATCTATCACAACACTAACTCTCAATTTGCCACCAATTAGAGTTAGCAACTATACAATAATAAACAATAATAAAGATCCAAATTAACACCTTATTTCTCCAACTTAATAAAAACCACCGGAAGTATAATATACATACAAAGTAAAACCTCTTTACACCTTATTACTCCACATAAACATTAAGCATCAATAAAACAATGTCAAAGCAAATATGATACCTTAACCTTATACCTCCAGCGCATTCACAGCCACTATCCTTTGCACACCGCAACCAAAAGAAAATTACCAACGAAGAGAATCGAACTCGGCACCTCTACCTTCTAGCGCCTTCGCTTAAACGCCACCGTCGTTGGGTCACAAGTGCCCAATGAAGAAATACTATGTTGCCCTATATTTTATCTTCCTTTGACGCCAAGAATCTGGAAAATGTAAATGTCTTCCACAAGCCACATGCAAACTGGTGAGCGCTGTCCAAAATGTAACTCACTGGGCAACAAAAATAATCATCCACACAGTGCAAACAGAAAACTGTTATCCTTCATGCAATCCAATCAATCGTAGGTGAAAGCAAACTATCGAATGTCAAAGCGCAAACTGAAAACGTAATTCGAGTGTAGTCCCAACAATTATAGGTGAAGCGCAATCTGTCGGATGTCAAAGCGCAAACTAAAAACGCAAGAAAATACTTGGGCAATTCAATATCGATAATCAACTCTCAATGAAATAAAACGCTTTCTCAAAGATCACAGAGCTACGATTTTCATTACTCGGAGTTACAATCACTTTAGAAAATCATCCCCACTTATATAGCCATTTCTCTTTAACTATTTGACGTCGGCACTCCTCCAACGATGGCAACACATCGGTGAAAGAATTTTTTTTCTCCGTCACTTAAGGGTTGAAAGACCCTTTAATAATAATTAAAAAAATTATTATTATTATTTTATTAATAATAAATTAAACTTAGACCCTTGTCAAAGGTTTGAGTTAATTTAATTATTAATAATAAGCATGGACCTTCAAGGTTTTTTAAGAAGTAAAAACCTTTGCATTAAGTTAAGCTTGGTTTTAATAAAAACCCTTAATGAGTCCAAATGGTTTTAAGAAAAACCTTTAACCTTGTCACCATGGTTTTAATAAAAACCCTTTAACATTATGAAGCTTCTCAAGATATTTTTGACATCACACTCTTTTTGATATCAACACAAAAATGTCTTTTGACATCAATGACAACTTATACACTTGAGCAAAGGCAATGTACCCAAAGTACCCAAAATTGCCAACACAGTACTTAGAAATAAATCAAGACTGGTATGCAAAGGTTATGCATAGGTTGAGGGGATTGATTTTGATGCACTATTTGCTGCTATTGCATGACTTGAGGCCATAAGGATATTTTTAGATTTATCAAGTTTCAAAAACCTCAAAGTATATCAAATGGATGTAAAATTCGCTTTTCTCAATGGCATCTTGGAAGAAGAGGTCTACATTGAGCAACCTGAGGGGTTCAACCTAACCGATAATCCAAATTATGTATGCACCTTAAATAAGGCTATTTATGGACTAAATCAATATCCTAGAGCTTGGTATTCAAGGTTGAATAAGTATCTTCAAGAACAAGTTTTCAAAAAAGGAATAGTTGACAACAATTTATACATCAAAAATGAAGGAAATGACTTTTAATTGTGGTGGTCTATGTGGATGATATCATTTTTGGATGCAGTAATTATAATGTGTTAGAAATTTACAAAGAGTATGCCAAATGAATTTGAAATTTCAATGCTTGGTGAGTTATCCCTATTTCTTGGACTACATATTTTACAATTAGAAAAGAGTGTGTTTCTCTCACAAACCAAGTATATAAAAGAAATGTTGAAGAAATTCAAATTGGAGGATTGTAAACCAGTGAGTACCCCCATGGTTACAAGATGTAAGTTGAGTAAATATGATGAATATCCTAAATTAAATAAGAAATTGTATAGATCTATGATTGGTAGCTTACTATATGTCACAGCTACAAGACCAAATATAATGCAGGCAGTGGGACTAGTGGTAAGATTTCAAGCAAAATCAAAGGAAACACATGTACTGGCAATAAAGAGAATTCTTAGGTATTTAAAAGGAACTATGGATTTTGGACTCTGGTATCCCAGAAGTGAAAATTTCACTCTCACAACATATACGGATGCAAATTGGACAGGCAGTATTGATGATAGAAAAGCACAAGTGGAGGAACATTCTTTCTTAGAGATTGTTTAGTCTCTTGGTTAAGAAACAAGCATCGATATCCTTATCCACGGTAGAGGCAAAGTACATTGCAGCAATTGCTTGTTGTACACAAGTGTTATGGATGAAGTAAACTTTAAAGGACTTTAAGATAGAGCATGATCATCCCATCTCCATACTATGTGATAATACAAGTGCCATAAAAATTTAAAATAATCCATTGATTCACTCAAGGACCAAGCACATTCTGATCAAATATCATTTTCTGAGAGAACAAGTGATGGATAAGCAAGTCAAATTGGAATATGTTACTACAAAGGAATAGCTTGCAGAAATATTTACTAAGCCATTACCAAAGGAAATTTTTTAGTATATTATAAGGAAATTGGGAGTAGTCTTACTCCCACCCCAAAATTAATCACCTCAAGGAGAGGAGGTGGGGAGGGGGCTGAACTAAGAGTCTTATATTTAGCCCCAAAGGAGTCCCTTTGACATTGATGTCAAATGGGGAGAGATTTGAGTAAGGGGGAGAGAATTCATTCAAGGGGAACAAATTTGGTATCTAATGGTTGAAGAAGTTTTATTTTCAGAAAGGATTTCCATCAATGACAAAGGGGGAGATTGTTGGAAATTTTGAGTATTTTTGTTTTCACTTATGTCAAAAGTAAAATGATTGAAAATCATATTCTAGGTTAAAATATTAAAATTACAAGGCAAATACCTCCATTGAAAAATGAAGATAAGGTAGATAAAGCTCATTTAATATTTGCAAGGTTGAAGAAGTTCCCAAGGCAAAATACAAAGCTTTTAAAAAGATTAATTATAATATTTAAATTAAAATATTAAATATTATAATAATAAAAATTTGAATTTCCTTTGGTGCCAAAATTCAAATCTTCTTTTAAGTGGCAAAGCACAAAATTTTTTCCTAAGTCAAAGTGCATATATAAGGTGGAGCCATAAATCATTTGAGGGGAGAAAATATATTAAATGACATCGATTTATTTACTTCATCCTTTCAAAAAGTATAGCGCACGATGTTCAAACGAAGGCAGCAAGAGGGTAAAGAGGAATGCACATGTTTTAAAGCAAATGAACGATGCACAAAGTTCAAGTAGGAGCAATGCATGTTTATTTCCAACCAAGTGGGTAGCTCAGGTGGTAGGTGGATCTTGTGTAAGGCATGGCACAGAGGAGGTCTTGAGATTGAGACTCGATGGCGATAGGTTGTTTGCATTTTTTTATTACAAAGGATCATGATGATTTCAAGGGAATTTTGTGCTTTGCGGTTCTTGTGTGGTTAGTTAGCCCACGCAGTGATCTAGCACATGCTAGAGTGTGGGCTCCATGAGATCGTGCGATCGAATCCTCACGATAGCAGAAGTGGTAAGGGCAAATTGTTATATAATTTTTTTTCCTTGGTTTTTAGGGAGTCATAAGGGTTAGGTTTTGATTAAGAGTGCCATAAGGGTTGAGATTAATAAAGCATGATTTTTACCATTAGGGAGTCATAAGGGCTAAGTTTAATAAAGTTTAAATTTGCACTTAGGGAGTTATAAGGGTGTGAATTAATAAAATATTAAGTGCAAAGATATGTTTTAAAAAGCCTTCTATTTTGCAAAACACAAATAATAAGAGTGCTTTATATGGTTTTATTTTTGCAAAGTGCATAAATTAAAAATATGTTTTACATGCAAGAATAGGAGTAATAAGGTGTAATAGTGGCCTGACATTTTGTTGTAATTCTTGTATGGTGAAAAGTGATTTTGAGGGTTTTTGATAATTATTAATGCTCCTATATTTTGAGAACAAAGAATATTTATTGAAGATAATTTTCATATTTCTTTGAACACATATTTTTGAGAAGAAAGTTCATGTGGGTATTTTGAAATTTTACTTTTTCTATCTAACCCTTAAAGTGGCACAAGAAATATCAGTTGTTTGTGAGACAATTTTTTGAGGATATATATTCATCAAAGAATAAAAAGAGGTATGGGTATATCATTCCTTGTTTAAGATGTTTTGTTGAGTAAATTTTTTTGGAACATAATGTGGAGATAAAAGGGTTGTTTGGTATGCATTGTTGAAAATATTTGACTAAGGGTTTGTGAAAAAAAATTATTGTTTGAATGAATTTGTAATCCTTGTAGTATTAGTTTGAATGTTTTGAATGTGAATGAGAAAGTTTTGTAAAGAAATTGTGTATTAGGTTGAGTTAATATAAAAGAACATATGGTGGAATCATATTGCAAATAATTTCCTATGTGTTCTTGAATAATAAATATTGATAGAATATGGTTGAAGTATTATAATCAAGTAAATGTTATGAGCAGTTTTTTCAGCATATGTTATGAGAAGTTGTGAGCATGTATTAGAGAAAAATTGACCATAGATAGTGATTAGACTAGAGAAGACTTGTGAGCAGGTTTGAGGGAGACTTATGAGTAGGTTTGAGGCAGTCTTGTGAGTAGGATTAGATTAGACTTGTGAGCAAGTATAATATAGATCAGTACATGTAGTTGTAAGCAGAGTTGTGAGCAGATTGGATCAGAGTGGTGAGCAAATTTGGTCATATTTGAGCAGAGCAGAAGGGATAGAGTTCTCCTATGGAGAGAGATACACAAAGCAGAGTAGAGGGGATAGAGTTCTCCTATGGAAAGGGATCCACAAACCATAGCAATGGGGACAGAGGTATCATGTGGATAAATAACCATGAACTTGAGCATAGGGGATTGGTGTCTCCTTTGGATAAAGGTCCATAAACATTGTAATAAGGATTTGGTTCCCAAAAGATTCATTGAGAAAATTTATAAGGAATATTTTCTCTGTGGACGTAACCCACATTGGATGAACCATGTTAAATCATGTCTCTTATGTGTGTGATGATGTGTGTATTATTTATTGCTTTGATATTATTGTTGTTATCATTTGGATTGAAAAGTAAAAAGTTTTATCTTATATTGTTCACCCCCCTCTTAGTATAAGATTATGTTCTTCAAATAACTCCTATATGATATTTTAAAACCCCTTGAATAAGGTTTATAACCTAATAAACTAATGCAAAAAATAAAAGGCTAAATTTTTTTTTTTTTAATAATAACATTCACAAAAAATTAAAAACATGAAATATTATACCTAACAGCCGAAATGGAAAAAAAATATCATAATTATAGCAGAACACAACCTTAGAAAGTTCTTTGATACCACTTTTTACTTTCCTTCTCATTAAAATCAACACATTCACAAAAAAATTGCAATAAAACATAAATGCATGAAACACAAAATAATGCAATATGAAATATAAGTGTAGAAATGAAACTGTCTCACAAAGTAACATAGAATCATAGGCCACTTTGAGGTGGAAGCCTCCTTCAATGCTTTAATTCAATTATGACAAAAAGATACATTCATTCCTTTCCCTCATATTTTTAAATATGTCATCTCCCACCTAACTCTCAAGGTTGGATTACATGTAAAATATCACCTGAGCTAGAATTTCTACCTAAAAAATAGTTACATTCTTGATAATAGTTACATATAATGGTGCCACTTGTATATGCACTTCTAGAGCCACAACTATTACAAAATATTACAAAACATTATCGTGGGTTTCCCCCACATTTACAAATATTACAAAATATTATCCTAGGCATCCCCCATGTTCAATAAGGGTTATTACATCATAGTGTTAGGATGGGGTCCTAACAATGAATTGCTTATGCAATTTTATCATGCACTAAGCAACTAACATGCAATCATTCAACAACAAAAAATCCATTCCAAGCAAGTAGAGAATCCCATACTTCTCTCTGTAATGAATTCCTTTATCTACTTAAGCCTCAAGAACCATTACTACTTTGTTCTAAAAAAAACCTTCATTCATAAATTTTGCATTAAAACATTCATAGAAATGCTAACATTAACTAATTTAAATCCTTATTTATAACCTTTAATCCATAAATCAAAAGTACCTTTCTCTAAACTATTTATTAAACACTCTTTATTTTCCAACATCACATTTAAACATTTAAAGGACAATTTTTCCTTTCTAACATCATAATTAAGCAAAAGCACTCTTTCTTTTTAAACAAAAACAACATTCTTTCCTTTCTAACAACATAATGAAACACTTAAATAGCCACCAATTTCTATTATCAAAAGGTTCCAAATAAAAGAATAAAAAAACACCACAACCACCCATAGAGCGTTTTCCCCATCAAACATCCTTTCAAAAGAATATGACAACAATATAAAAGTCAAAATATGGTTATCTGACTTGGAAGAATTCAAAACTATAACATTCAAACCAGAAATCCTTACTCAAAGATATAGAAAAGAACTATTTATATCTATATATATAGTTCTTTTCTATATATATATATATATATATATATATATATATATATATATATATATATATATATAGGTATATTGTAGACACCCAAAAGTCGCACATTGTCCCTCTCCCCATTTTTGCGGTCAATCAATTTGCAAAACCCTCGAAAATTGCATAAATTGGCTAAAAACACTATTCATTCATCAAAATCACTATTCATCATCCTTAGCCCCTTTGGGCTAGCTAAGCCCCTTCCTACGCTTAATCCTGGGTCCTCATGCGACCTCATCCCCAACTCAACCAAGGTTGAATTCCTCACCATGGTCAAAAAGCACTTTATGCTCAAAAGTCAACATTTTTGGTCAAAACATGCTTTATGGCTAATCACATGCTTAATTAAATCTAATCCTGATTTGATTTGAGCCTTCCACCTCACCTAGTCTACTTTGACTAGCCTAGCCTTGCCACCTCTCATCCAGATATTTCTCCACCTCACACTCCCCTGGGTCATAAATGAAAGATGGAGACTTTTGCACAAAAGAAGCAATTTTTAATTAAAAGATATTTCCAAAAGGTGTTCATTAATGCCTAATGGATATTTTTAGCAAAGTCATCATTATTTGTGGATGGGTGAGGGATTCTCTCACCCAACCTCATTTATGAACCAGGACACCTCAAGGGACACCTCTTAGGTGGACACCTCACCATTGACACCTCACAGGGGACACCTCATCCCCTCCCTCTCACCTTGGCCAAGTCTATAAATAGAAGGCCATTTTCACCTTTTCACAACAACCAACTTTTGCTTACCGAAACTCTACCAAAATCACTACAACCATTGCATCCATCATACATCCATCACACAACCATTGTACACCCATCGCAATTGATTTGTCAATTTCATGATGTTTCCTTGTGATTGAGACAGGTCAATAATCCCCCAAAAAGTGCACTTTCTGAAGGTGACCCGCACAAAAATCAAAGAAGCAGCTACTCCAGGACAACCAAGAAAGTCATCTTGCAGTTTCGGTTCAGAAAGGATAGGTTCGCACGACCCCGTGTGAACCACCCAATTCACAATAAGTTCACATGACCCCATGCGAACCTATGCTACAGGCACCAGAATCATCAGATAAGGTAAGTATAGGTTAATTTAGTGTTTTTATGCTATTTTTAGTAGTTATTTTCATGTTTTAAGCTTGTTTAAGAGTCTTTTATCTTCATAACCATGGGGTTTGACTAAGGCAGACCCCCAATGCACTAACAAGATTTTACAGGTTCAAAAGGTACAAAGAACACATCCAACCAATGGTGGCACACGAGCAAGAAGCCCACCTGCACTGAGGAACACAAAGAAGATAGATCTTGCTACCTTTGTCCATATCCGAAAGGGCTTCCTTAGGGAAGACCCCATTGTAGCCTTCAAGGAAAAATTTATAAAAGGATATCAATTTGTAACCCCTTTTATGATTTCAATAACAAATGCAGTAGATTCTATAATTTTGAATGAAGAGTTATAGTGTCATTTTTATTGCTTTCATTCTAGCATGCCCGGTGGGACCCCCACCAAGCATTAGCTTAATCACCTTCTAACCAAAAATTATGGCCTATTTTTGTATGGTAGGTAATTGTCATCTTTGAAGAAACCCCAAACCAAAAATACCTTGAAAGCCATCTCAGGCCAAACCACAAAAGGTTCGTTGGTGCACCGATGAGCCTCCAAAGAGAGTAGAGAGTACACACTTGGGCATGTGAATTCCCCCAATCTACCTCAAACTTGATACTTGATACCCAGGTATTGGTTCCAGACACCCACAACCAACGATAAGGTAAGTCAAGGGAGGTTAAGAGCCTCATGTTCCTAGGGATTGTATGCCCCCATACCTAGACCACAAATCATCTCTCACCATGGTGTATGCAAGGTTAAAGCATCCTTGTATTTTTGTGTGGTTGTAGTTAGCTTATTTTCCTATAATTTGCTTTCTTCAAGGTATATGCAAAATATTTTAGGGTTTATGTTGTCTTGCCAAGCTAAAAATTGACTTTTGGAACTTTCTATGCAGGTACCTATGCTAGAACACTCCAAGAGCTTCAAAATCATCATCAAGACCCCAAAACCAGTCAGCCCAATCTTTAGACCCCAGTTCGCATGACCCCATGTGAACCACCTACCAGAGGATAGGTTCGCACCCTAGGTGTGTGAACCTCCAGAATCAACACAACTTTAGAGCAAAAGGTGAATCAGAAGGTTTTACACACACCTGGATGTAGGTATTGTGTGAAATTCATGTTTTTCCTTCCATTTTGAGGCTAACCTTTCCTATTGGGCTTCTATTCCATAAAATCACATCTGCTTGTTTGTTTTAGTTAGATTTCCACCTGCTTTCTAGCTTAGATTCAATTCCTATCATTTCCCTTCTTGTCATTTCCCTTCAAAAGCATCTAATTAGATTCAATTCTATCATTTCCCTTCTTGTCATTTCCCTTCAAAAGCATCTAATTAGATTCAATTCCTATCATTTCCCTTATTGTCATTTCCCTTCCAAAAGCATTTAATTAGCTTTCCTTTCAAAAGCATTTAATTAGATTTCCATTTCGAAAACCAATAGACTAAATTTATTTTTGTGAGGATGCAAGTAATTAGATTTGTTTTGAAAATGCATCCTAGCATAGCTTTCATTTGAAAAGGCATTTAGGGTAGATTTGCTTCTAAAATAGTACCGCACAAACAAACACCACACACTCACATCCCATTTTTAACGGTGTAAGGAACTGGCTTTCATCTCCAGTCCAAATTGGATTTCATCACCAATTCAACACCAGAGTTCAGTGAGGTCTGGGTTGTACTCTCCACTAGCTCACCTCTAGTTTTAGTCACCATAGTATCCCCCTAGGTGGATCATTTCGACATTAATACCCAGTCAGTCCTTCCCACTTTGAGTGTTGGTTATCCAAAATTCATCACTAGAAGGTACCTTTAGAGTGGGTAGTTTTAGAAAGCCCCTTTACCATAGGGATTTTCAAATAATTAGTGGGCACAGCTGATCATTACTATGCATGCCTTAAACGTGAGGGTTAAGTGAAAGCCTTGATTAGGGTTGGTAGCAGCACATTGACAGTGTGACCTCTCTTCGTGAGAGTTTATTGACTCATCAGAGCATTTTGAGTCCCCCCTTTTGGATACCATTTTACTATACCTGATTCCATCTAGGTAGCCATTCACCCATTGGAAACATAGTTCTATTATATGCACTCTTGGGTGTTGCAAGAGGTTCTATGCTACAACATACCCATTTCAAGTAGCATTCACCCACTTCCCATGATTTGTTCTTAGGGTGGATACATACTTTCATCAAAACACACGAAAAAAAAAAAGAAAGAACATTTGCTTATTGTTGAGTCTCGTGAAAGTGGTTACAACAACATATCAAACTTGCTATAACTCACTCCTCAGTTGTTCCACAGTTTCACTTCCATGCCAAACACTACACAATCTATTTTTAGGTAATTTGCACCCCTAGTGTGACTTTCCTACACTCAAATATATTGCACAATCTTATGCGAAACTTAGCTTCCAAGCTACAAAACTTCACAAAATAGGTCTACACAACACACAAAGGGTCTCCATAAAATCCATCCTCTATCACTATTTCTGGTGGTTCAACATACCTCCTAACCTCTGTTGTAGAAGTGGTTCACATGACCCCATACAAACCTATTTTTTAGGTCACAAATTTCTCACACAACACACAAACACCTTCCACAACACATATCTATCATCTATTTCTGATTTTGGTGGTTCGCATGACCCCGTGTGAACCTTCGATCTTAGAAGTGGTTCACATGACCCCATGCAAACCTATGTTTTTGAGAACAGATAGTGTCACATTCAGCCATAGATATTCCTAGAGTCTAGATTTCACATCTTTTGGTTATTACCACACTTTTGCACACATCACCATACCAATTACGCGTAGTCAGATGCGTGAAGCCCTTCATCATGCCACTGAGGCTACTCAGTAGACTATCATGACCATAGGTGCCTCTACTTCTCAAACCAATGATCCACCTTTCGAGTCTGAGCAAGTTACTTCTATTGGTCCACCAGATCTATTGATCAGGGCCCTCAACCCCTAGCACTAGTCCTATGTCCCATATGGCATCTTCCACTCCATCCCATCTCTTGGATGAGACCTTCGAGGAGACCCCTCCTTTGGATGATCTCTCCTCTCCTAATCCCCCATCCACCTATTTCCAGCATGTCATCTATACCCCTCTTGGTCACCCCATACCTATTATGGTGGCATGAGTTCACTCCACCCCCTTCACCATCTACCACCCATCCCTTCCTAGAGCATTCCTCTCATCCACTTTTGGGAGATGACTCTGATCCTATCATTTCCCAAATCATGCCTGATGTCATTACTACTATCCAGATAGTAGGTATGATATCTACACCTCCTTCTGATCCCACCTCCTACCACATCTTCATCCCAAATCCCACCATCTCAGCAGGCCTCATCTAGCTCCCAGCCATCATCCCAACCACCATCATCACTCCCACCATAGTACTTTTCACATCCATCTCAGTACTACCAGCTATCATCACCCCATTTATCCCATCCCTCATTGTAGGTTCATCCACAATAGGCATCCTTATCTCCATAACCACCTCCTTTCACACCATAGTTTGCTTCCCATCCACCCACTAGTTATCCACCATTTTCATCATATGGACCCCCATCAACCCCTTCCTCATAATTTTGATTACCACCTCCACCTTCATTTTGACCTCCACCACTGAACCCCACTTATCAAGGCCATCCACCCTGATATTCAATTCAACCCGAGTCCCTGCTCGCCATCCCCTCCATACCACCCCAATCCTCATCAGTTCCACCCCCATATTCAAACCAATCCTCTTTCACCACATCTTCATCTCTTCCACCCCCATATTCTACACCACCTACTTTCTTCACCTCACCACCCACATGGTCCTCTACCACTACTACCCAAGTGCAACCGACTTTCCAATATGCAAGCAACAATAGGTGCCCATACCTACCCAATAGATTCTAGGGTATTATGATCAACAACAACAACCACCCACCTTCCAATATTCCTACATCTCACCTCATCCATCTCAGGTTCCTATCCCACAATATCAAACCATGTCAACACCTGATCCACAATAGGCTACTTACTATCAGTAGTGGGAAGAACAATAGTTGCAATATCCACCACATTTGGATTATTCGCAAACTTCATCACAACCATTACCTACATCCACATCATCACCCCCATTTCTAGCTCCACCAAACACTACCACGGTGCTCTCTAGTGAATTTCAAGCCATGCAAGAGCAGATTCGTACATTGGATTTATGCACGACTAGTTATGGGCCTCAAAAACCCACATATGATGAATTGTGCAATGAACCAATTCACCCTTCTATACCTATACATCCTTATCCTTACAGATTTGAGATCCCTAAATTTGAAAAATTTAAAAGTAAGGAAGATCCTAGAGAGCACCTCAATAATTACCATTTTGCTTGCTACCAACTGCATGGTAGTGATCCCCTTATGCTTCACACATTTGCACTTTCACTTGGGGGACAAGCATTAGATTGGTACAATCATCTACCTCACCACAACTTATTCACTTTCGAACAATTGGCCAATCTATTTCTTGAGCATTTCTCGATCAATATCAAAACCAAGCTTACCTTGTTCGATGTCTATGCTTTACACCAGTATGATGATGAGCCTATTACTAATTTTGTCGCTCATTGGAGAGTGGTCATTCATGATATTGCCTTCCCTCTCCCACCTTCAGAGCTCATCAAACTCTTTGCCAAGAGTTGTCACAAGCAAATCTCTCAGACATTACAGATCCATCAGAGTCAAACATTTGAGGAAGCCATTGCCCAAGCCAAGGTTATCGAGGACATCAAGGTCCACATAGGTAAAATCAAGCTTTGGTAGAAGCCATCCTACCCCACCAATTACCACTACAATCACCCCCCATACATACCACCCACTACCAAGCCACCTCAAACCAATCAAGTACTCCTAAATTCTCCATATCCACCACCGCAAGTTGCATCCACTCAATCCCCACAATCCACACCTCCATGACCTCCTCAAAATGCATACCAAGTCAATCCTCCACTACCTACCACTCCATACCTAGGCAACCCTCCAACACCATCTAATCCATACCAAGGTCGCAATCCATATCCACCTCATCCACCATGCAATTGGATACCTTTATCTGAGCCCATGCCCACTCTATTCCATAGATTACATGAAGGAGGTCTCATCACTTTGCCAAATATCCAACCTCTTGATCCAAACCATCCCCTCCTGAGGACCACAATCCATAAGATTTCTATGATTTCCATCACCAACATGGCCACACTCTTGATTCATGCCATATTTTTTACCATACCGTGCAAGACCTTATCGATCGAGGCACTATTCAAGTCTCCAATCCCCTCACACCACAAAATCAAAACTTGGGGATATATCAAAATCCATTACCCAAGCATGGGGGTAATCCACCTCAATCTGATCCATGCCAAGTCAATCATGTCAATCGAGGTCCTTCCCAATAGGGATTTGTGGGTATGATCAACATCGCAACCCGTAATCAATGCTATCCACCCCCTACTACAGCCCAACAGCCTTCCACTTCTCAACCACCTACTACAACCTCATACACTACCCCACCGATTCCTCCACCTATACCATAGAATGTCATCACCATCCATGGTAGTATTTCCCATCAGCTTTGTACCGCCCCTACAAGGTTATCCATCTATGACCTCCTACAGCAATCCCAACCTCACCATGAAGCCCTCGATTCTATCCTTCGCTCTCTCGATCTTGAGACTCATGATACAGATGCATTTTCTAACTTTGTTGGCAATGTTTAGAGATGCCTACAACCTTCTATCAGCTTCCATGACCATGAAATCATAGAAGTTGTAGGTGAGGGAGCAGATCCCCCATTACATATTCAAGCCTCCATCAACATCGTCACCTATAAGCGTGTTCTCATCGACACAGGCTCATCCATCAGTATCATTTCTACCACTACCCTTGGCCACCTTCACCTTCCTCCTCATATTGCCACTCCATCCATGGACCTTCAAGCTTTTGATGGCTCTATGCATCCCACCATCAGTACCATCATCCTTCCCATCAAGGCTGGTGCCAAAACCATTTCCACTCTCTTCCATGTTATCGAAGGTGAGATGTAGTATAACATCCTTTTGGGATACCCTTGGATTTGGGACATGCAATGCATCCCTTCCATACTACATCATTGTATCAAATATATCCATAATGGCTTGGTCCACTGCATCCCCACCGATGGTGATCCATTCAAATTTTGTAACATTATCACCCTTCCACCAGGTCCACCATTATCATCCACGCAGTTCGCCCCTACCCCACATCATTCTCTAGACACCACCTATCCGTCATATTCACAATCACATCCTACACCTGATCTGAGCAACATTGCATCAACCTCCTCAAATCCACCTCAGCCACCGAGTGCCCCAACTATTCCCACATTTTCACATCGTCCTTCTTCATCCTTCACACCACTCCCTCCATTCACCTTTTCTGCTACACCCTCCTTAGCATCTTCATCCAACAACCCTCCTATTCTTCCCACACCACCTCCATATTCCCATCACTTTGTGCCTCAATCAACATGGACATGGGTAATCTCTAGTTCACCAACCACAACTTCTATCCCCACTTCTCAATTCACCCATGCCAATCATCCCATCACTAGAACACCTATTGAGTGCTATGAGTGGACACATGCATCGCTCGACTTGATGACCAATTAGCTCAATCAGATCCTCCTACTTCATCCCCTTCACCCACCAATCCACCTACACCTATTCCACCATCCTCTCCACCACCCAAGGGTTCCTCCCCTCAACCTGAGCATACGGACCCTCCTCATGTTTCTATACTCATGACTACACCAGGTCCTGGTGAGTATAACATAAGCAATGCTCAGGTTCTTCCCTCCACCATCCAATCCACCCATGACTTTGGTCGACCTCATGATGTGCCCTTGACTATTGGGGTAGTGGTTCCTCTTGGTCCACCGATAATTGCATAAACTTTGTATATGGGGGACTTGACTCATCTATCGAAGCTCCAGTGCCTCCGCCATCACAAACCAGATTTTATAGTAACCTTGACCACATGTCCAATCCTAATTTTTCCTAGCATTATCTTCATATGTATAACTAGCATGGTTATGGTCTAGGGAGATATGAATAGGGGTGTCACACCCATATCAATCCTCCCTCATGCAAACCTACCGATCGATCAGGAATTGGTTACCATCCTCCAACAATCAGTACCCTCGAGCATGAGTTGCATAATCTGGATCTTGATCCCCTCGACCTCCTTTCTGATGAGGAATTTGAGCTTAATATTTCGATAGATAGTTCTTCCCCTCATTCCATAATCGATATTCCATCCACATTCTTTCCACCATCCCCACCACATGAACCCCTCTCTCCTCATGAAGTTGAAACCCTCATCCATCAATTCACCAACCTATCACTCGATCCACCTCTACCTATCTATCCACCCTTACTCAATGATCCACCTTCCTCACCCCCACCCACTATTCCATTTTTCCCCATTCAAGAGATAGCACCACCTCATGGCACACATTCTCATTCCCCTTCCCCACCTATGGTGTTAAACCCAGGTCATCACCAACCTTTTAGATTCATTGCTATCCTCATCTGATTCATCACCACCTTCATCACCTACCTCCACCATATCTAGCACCTCAATTAACATGATCTCTATTGACTTATATGCTCTACTACGATATCCAAACCATCCCAATTACATTCCACCTCCTATCACCAACTTTGTTAATTTCGATGATATCTCCTCCACCCCCTCAGCCACCAAATTCCTTCCAACACCTCAAATGTTGCAATCCACAAATGCACCTTTACCTTCCATTCCACCTCATCTCCCATGGATTAATCATACAGATATTTATCTAGATGATGAATTCCAACTCCTTGAGTCCATCGATGACCTTCACCTCATCCCCACACCTACCCAACTCCATGATGGTTCTCACATGCTTGTCGAGGACACTATTGAAGTTGACATTGGCAATGATCCGGAACACCCTCACATCGTCTACCTCACTGCTAGCCTATCCGAAGAAGAACATATCCTCTTTACTAATTTTCTTAGGCACTACATTAAGGTGTTTGCATGGTCCTACATAGATATGCCTGGCCTTGATCCATCATTAGTTGTGCACAACCTTGTCCTGGATGACAATGCCAAACTTGTCAGACAAAATTTGTACCACATGCACCCCACCATTGCTCTTATGGTCAAAGAGGAGTTACAAAAACTCCTTGATGTGGATTTCATATAGCCTATCGATTACCCTGAGTGGGTTTCAAACATGGTTCCTATCGAAAAACCCAAGGGGGTATCCGTATTTGCACTGATTTTAGGGATCTTAACAAAGCTTGTCCCAAGGACAATTTTCCACTCCCTAATATTGATACATTGGTCGATGCTACAATCGGACATGAAATACTATCACTCATGGATGGTTTTTTAGGTTATAATCAAATTCATGTCAATCCAGATGATCAACACAAGACCTCTTTCACAACCCCTTAGGGGACATTTTGTTACAAGGTCATGCCTTTTGGCCTCAAGAATGTTGGGGCAACTTACCAACGTGCCATGACCTACATTTTCCATGACATGATGCATAAAACTATCGAGGACTACGTTGATGATCTTATCACCAAATCCAAAACCCGTGGTCAACATCTTGAGGACCTGCATCAAATCTTTGATCACCTCTTGGAACATAATGTCCGATTAAATCTAAAGAAATGTGTCTTTGGTGTCACCACTGGAAAAATCTTAGGTTTTATCATTTCACAAAGAGGCATCAAAGTAGATCCTACAAAATTCCAAGCTATCATTGACATGCCTCCCCCTACGAATCTCAAATAATTACGCAACTTGCAAGGAAGAATTCAATCCATACGATGATTTATCACCCAAATTTCAGACAAGTGTCAGTCGTTCAATCATCTTCTCCAAAAGGGGGTCCCATTCAAATGGGATGATAAATGTCAAGCCACCTTTGATGCCATCAAATCATACCTCACATCTCCACCCATCCTCATCCCACCCCATCCAGATCACCCTTTCCATCTATACATTTCTACTACTGATGTCACATTGGGCACGCTCCTTGCTCAAAAGAATGAAATGGACCAAGAACAAGTCGTATACTATATCAGTCACACATTGATTGATTACGAGACATGATATGCTTACATGGAGAAACTTTACCTTGTCATTGTCTTTGCCACCCAAAAGTTGTGACATTACATGATTAACCATACTACCTACGTAGTTGCCCGTGATAACCCACTTCACTACATGATGGGTAAGAGCTACCACAATAGTCGAACGACCAAATGGATCATGCTCCTCATAGAATTTGATCTCGAATTCATTAGTCAAAAATCCATCAAAGGCCAAGTCATTGCTGATCAGTTGGCTGAGGCCCCTTTACCAAGTGATGCTCCATTGCTTATCCAACTTCCAGATGATTATGTATTTCATACAAGTGAAGTGGAAGAACCAATGGAACCTGAATCAATCATTGATTTAACCCTCTTTTTTGATGGCTCTCATTGTGAGCATGTTGGGGGTGCAGGTATAGTATTTTTCACACCGCAAGGGGAGCCACTCCCCTTTTCCTTCAAATTAGGCTTTCCCTATACCAATAACAATGTCGAGTATGAAGCTCTTATCCTAGGCCTAAAGCAAGCAATCTCAATGCACATCCAATACCTAGACATATATGGTGACTCCCTCCTCATTGTAAATCAAATTAAGGGAGAATGGCAATGTCATTGCCTAGTCCTTCAACAATACAAATAGGTAGCCAAAAACTTGTTGGCCCAGTTTGAGTGGTATGACATCACTGCTACTCCTCGATCCACAAACCATTTCATAGATACTATGGCTTCTCTAGGTTCACTCATTCCACAAAACCCACTTTTCGACACAACTCACGTGTCCATTCACACCCTCTTCCATTCTACCATTTCCAACAACCCACCTTCTCGTGATGATGGCATCAATATCGTCGAAGTTGAACCGCATGACCCATGGTTTTCCCAAGTCAAGGATTACATTAAGCTCGGTATTCTACCACCTGATCTAAATCATACTCACAAATGAGCTTTCAAACTACGTGCCATTCACTATACATTGCTAGGTGATATCCTTTATAAGCGAAGTTATGATGGCATCTTATTGCGTTGTCTTGAGCCCTTTGAAGCCCAACGCATCACCCAAGAAGCTCATGATGGTACTTGTGGTGGCCACTTCAGTGGTATGGCCATTACCAAATGCATTCTATGAATGGGCTATTACTAGCCCACAATGGAGCATGACTATTGTGATTACGTCAAAAAGTGTGTTAAATGCCAACATCATGCCAATCTTACACATTTGCCTTCTCAGGATCTGCAACCTATTCAATCAATATGGCCCTTTTCACAATGGGGTTTGGATCTTATCAGAAAAATCACTCCTACCTCATCTAGCAATCATAAGTTCATCATTACCACAACTAAATATTTTATGAAATGGGTTGAGGCCATCCCTTTAGTGCAAATGACCAGTCCAAAAATTGTTGATTTCATCACTCAACACATCATTTATCATTTTGGCATCCCATCAAAGATCATCTCTGACAATGGCACACCATTCAAGAACAAGAATGTTCATGCATTATGTGAGAAATTCAACATCCAACATAGCTTTTCTACTCCATACTACCCATAGGGTAATGGCCAAGCAGAAGCTACAAACAAAACCATTTACGCCATTCTTCACAAAACCATTGTAGAATCACACCATGATTGGCACAATCAAATACCATTAGCATTATGGGCATACCGCACAAGTATCCGTACTCCAATAGAGGCAACCCCATTTTCCCTTGTATATGGTGTTAAAGCCATCATGCCCTTGATAAATGGTTTCCATGCAAGAATTCATTGATGATGATACAACCCATCAAGCTAGGCTAGATCAATTAACCCTATTGGATGAACATCGCATTCATGCTATTGAACATACATGCATTTATCAAGATCATCTCTGATATGCCTATAATTCTAAGGTACACCAACACGAATTTCAAGTTGGAGACTTAGTCCTCAAAGAAAACCAACAAATTACTAGCCAACCATGTCATCTCCATGATAAATTTGCACCCAATTGGCTAGGCCCTTACATGGTTACTCAAAAGTTTGGATCTAGGGCATATCACCTTGCCACATTGGAAGGTATTGCTGAACTTGAGCCCATTAACATTATTCATATATGAGCATTTTATGCCTAAGTGTAGGCATTTCAGCTCACCACTACTTGTACATATGTTTATAATCAAAAGCAAAAATCAAAATAAAACAAAAAACAACAAAACAACAACATTTTTGGCATTCTGTGGCATTAACTCAAATTGCATTTACAATCAAATCTGCTTCATCTACCTCATTCCTTTCTTCCTTCTTCATTCTTCTCCCCTTCTTCTATAATGAATGTTGTATGGTCATGCTTCGAGCGGCTACATACCTTTCATCCCCCTTCTTCTTTTCCTTTTCTTCTCTTCTTTTATCTTCTTTTCTTCTTGTTACCCATCAATGTTGTATGGTCACGCTTCGAGTGGCTACATACCTTTGAT
This sequence comes from Wollemia nobilis, assembly GCA_028583015.1. Taxonomy (NCBI): domain Eukaryota; kingdom Viridiplantae; phylum Streptophyta; class Pinopsida; order Araucariales; family Araucariaceae; genus Wollemia; species Wollemia nobilis. Next base: position 13,230,804 of record JAQPPZ010016467.1, read on the forward strand.
AGGTTTCTCTTCTTCTCTTCTTCTTCTTCTTTCTTTTCTTTTCCCTTTCTTTCCTCATTATTTCTCCTCTTTTCTTCCCTATCACTTTCTCGTTCACACCATCACCCCATTCCATTGTCTATAATACTGGGGCAACCTTGCACATAAATTCTTGCCTTCATTCATTACCATATTAAACATTCATTTCATACTTCAATTTCCATCCATACATTTTAGCATGCATCAAAATTGCATTCATACATGCATCTATACATAATCATTGTGAATACCATGCTTGGGGAATTAAACATGCACATGCTAGCATACCAGTTTGATGCCCAAACCCATTTTTAGGAGATAGGATTATTGAAATGTTTTGAGTGCTTCACCCATAAACAGTTATATAATCAACCACCATCCAAAGTTGGCACATTTCAAAAACATTTCCAGACTTCCCTTGGTTACCTTGCTCTCATTCCTAGATTTACTAGCACGTCCTACACACTAATAACATTTTGGAAATAGGACTGGCTACACTGTATGCATATTGATGCCTAGAAAAAATCACCATGCTCATCATATCATTCACATGATTTATCTCAAACCTGAGGATTGAAAAAAGGACAAGCTACAAAAGAAAGAGAAAAAGGGCAGAAAACAAAAGCCAATGCCCACAAAAAAAAAAAAGAAAGAGAGAAACAAACAAGAGAATCATAATACAGGGGCAAAAAACAAAAGCAAAAGCCTCGAGAGTACTATCAAAAATCTTGAATCCCTACATTCCTCAGGTCCTTACCGATGAGCTAGCTTACAGGCTAAGTTACCATGCAGTTACAAACCACCCTTTTTCAGAATGGTGAAATGAACATCACTTTACACACACAAATCCAGGATTGAGGTCTTGTTTACCAAGATAGCCTAGAACCTATTCAAGAAGTTTTGCTCAGTTAGTCAATGGGTTTGATTACTTACAAACTGTAATGTTCGAATCTCCTCACTACAACCTTCATATCCAACTTCCTTGGAAAAATGGAATGGATTACATCATCTGATTACCGCAATGATGCAAATGTTATCCCCAAGCAATACGTCTACACATTTGCATTTTCATCCTATGCATACTCATTATACGTCATTTTATAATGTCACATCCTATTTACCTATGCATTCAACCATTCCATTTATATATCAAGCTAACCACTACCGCATCTACATCAGTCATGCATCACCATAAGCAGAAGAAAACAAACACATAAATGCAATTAGACACAAATACCATAGAATATCATGTATATATGTATATATATCAAAAGAATACCATCAAGCTACAATAAAATATGTGGGTGCCCTTATGGGCACGACATCACATGACTGTATCATATCTATACATCTAGCTATCAAAAATACCATACGACTACAATGAGTTGTGCATCCATGCTGATACACGAACTCCCAAAAATAGCTCATCATGTACATATGCCAAAATACAAAATATGGGTCAATCCTCACCATTGCTACCCCATGGGAGTCTCCCCACTCCCCTCATCCATGAACCCTTACTACCACTGCTGGTGCTAACTATGCATCCCCCACCTCCACCACTATTGGTACCTCCACCCATGTGGGTGGTGCCATCCCTACTACCTAAGATGCTACAGGCACCACCATCTATTGCATCCTCCCACCCACTGATGGGGAACTCCACTGACTGATGTGACTACCCCTATGACAATGAAACTAAACTAGAGTATGAAGGAATAGGTATCCCTCATATCAGTAGCTCCCTCACACTTCATCCTCTTCAAACCTCCTTCATGTTGGAGGCTATCAATCCACTATTTTCCTACTACAAATGCCCAACCTCTTCCCATGCTACCTCTAACTATGGCACTATCACCACCAACCCTACAATCTCCTCCTCCACCCATGCCTTCATAGCCAATGCCTCATGCACACTATGCTCCAACTCTACAATCCTCGCTCGATGACTAGCCTTAATGACCTCTATCTCTACTCGAGCCTCATCCAACAACACCTACGTGGAGCTCATCTCATCCTCTCCCTCAGTAGTATCCTCGCTCAATCCTGAGCACATCCATTTCCTCTATCACCTACTACAACCACACCATAGCCTCATCCCGCTCCTCTAAGGTAGCCCTCAAGTCGACCTCTACCTCCTTCTTCTCCAATTCTAAGTGATCAATGACCCAATCTATCTCGATATCAAGAAGCTTATCTCTAAGCCTCTTCACCTCCCCTCTCAGCTCTTGCACCTCATCCTCCATAGCCATAGCCTCCTCCAACCCTCCACCAAAGTCAAAATCATCTAGCTCTCCCTCCATATCCTCACCAATCACTAGTGACTCATCAAATGCATCATCATCAATGTCCATCAAAGGGACATCCTCCATCACCTCTACACCCTCACCTCCCTCTAATGATGGCCCTACACCACTATCACTCACCAATCTATCCTGATCATCATGACATGACCTCACCTACCTAACCAAATGGTATAGCTCCACCTCCTCCTCCTCACCCAGCTTGGGTGATCCCACATCCTACTACTCCCCCATATGCCCTGGTGATGCTACCCTCACCCCACCTGATAGCCCCTATCGAGCAACACTCCTACTACCTCAACCCATCCATCCACCACACCAAGCACTAGCTCCCACTACTACCTAGACCACCACACATCATAATCTGATGTGGTCCCTACATTTTCCACATCAAGGACAACCAATGGCTCATCCAACATCAAATCTAATGGTGGCACCATGGGCTATGACCATGTATCTCCTACCACTCTATAAATCACCATAGGTGGCTCTGGTCACCCCTACCATAATCTAAACTAACACTACACTCTAAGAGAATGGGAAGTACTCTACCTACCATAAATACTTCCCCACCACCCACCACCCTCACCTGATGCACACCAACTACTCTACATCCTCCATCCAATCAGGTGCTCCTCACCATGGCCTCCACCTCACATGATCCATAATCAACCTCCCCAACTCCTCATGATGATACATCAGATCACCCTCACATACCCTCTTCCACCTACTCTCCATATTTTCCCTCCACCTCATAGCATAGGGTACATCAGGACCATCAAGAGTATGTGCCTCATGAGGTAAATCAACTAGACTCAAAATCAAAATGTGCTCCCAAGCCCATATCTGTAGTAATGGGCTCACACTGATACCTATCCTCTCCATCCTCACCACCCCATGCAACTCCTAGTACACCTATGCTAGCAACGTAAGAGCCCATACATACACTATATTCCTCTCTACCATATCACACACAATGCCCATCATATTCCAAGGGAATCTCACCCCTAAAGTATCTAGTAGCGCATGACTCACTATCAATAACATCACCATCGCATGGCGATTTGATAGAAACTTCTTCTACCAATACTTCACATAATCCACTCCCTTCTTGGCATCCACCTACTACCATCGATGCCCAAATACTCTCTCCAAAATACCATCCCATAAATCCTTATCCACCATCATCATAGTAATACCCTCTATCGATAACCGATAGATGCGATATATATCCTCCAAGGTCACCATCATCTCCCCTGTAGGCAAGTGAAAGGTGTTCCTATCAAGATCCCACCTCTCACACAGAGCAAAAATATATGCATGGTTCACATGAACCTCACGCATCTCCCATACACCATACAACCCCACCATCCAACCACTGCCCATCCTCCACACTCCACACATCCTACAATGCCTTCCTACATTTTTGCAATCGATGTCTCACAAATATCTTCTTCACCTACCACAAAACACATATCACAAATCAACAACTGTGTATATAAAATCAATCCATTTTTACTTTTACATGTACATATACAAAAAAAAAAACAATAGTTTGCATCAACCCCATGCGAACCACCGATTCAAAAATTTACACATGCGGGTTTGCAATCACATCCCCATCCCATCCATACCATGCACACATTCCAAAAATGATAAAAACATGCCAAAAAATATGAAAAAGTTCAAAACCCTCCCACATACATGCAAAATGAGATGGTCAAAATGAGGTCAAATCAATCAAACAAAAGTAGATCTGGACACCCATTTGGCTTCTTAGGAGCCCCCACTTGTCAAATTTCACATGCATTACATTTTTCATACCCCATCCCACACATCACATCAAACACACACTTTTCCACAAGCACAATCATCACATGCAAAAACAGAAAACACATCGGGATACCCATTTACCCCATTTTACACAAAGTGCATGCATTTCACCCATCCCATGCATACACATCAAATTTATGACATTTAAAGCAAAAATTCATATTTTCAAAAACCTAGGCAAGCAAATGCTAATCGAGAGAGAATAAAGTTCTTACCTTTGGCGTTCCCACCCCCGTGCTTGTACTTATCGATGCGCTGGCCATATCATCTCGCTCAATATACAATCTAGCAACACTTCATTCCATTTTATCCTCTCCAACCACTCATCCATATTTCGCATGAAAATGACATCAAAACACCATTTTACAACTTAAAAACCCTCACTTGCATAGGTTTGCACCCCACACGTGCAAACCGATAGGTTTACACGACCCCGTATGAACCACCCTGGTTCACATTACCCCATGTGAACCTATCCTACCTGGCCAAATTTCTCACACTTGCATCCAATTACCCTAGGATTTCTCCCAATTCTTTAGTTTTGCTAATTTTCATGCAAAATTTTCCATTTTTCTTCTTAATCATCATCAACCGTTTCATCACCGATTTTCATCTCCTCCATCACCAATTCATCGCTTGAGGGGGTAGTCATCCAAAAAAAATCAAAAATCTACTTTGCACATGATCAAACAACCAAAAATCCAATCATGGATTCAACATCTGCCTAAGAAAATTTTTGCTAACGATTATCTCAAGACCAAAATCCTAATCCAAAAACAAATCAATGTTTGATAAATCTCAAAATGCCTCTACCTGTAGACACCTCATGGATTCCAATCTTCATAGTGGTAGTCGTAAGACCACTTGTGAATGAAGCTCCTAAAAGTTCTACCCTATGGCTCCAATGATTTGTCAAATATTGTCAAACGAGCTCATCAATCAATCAAAAGCAAAAATTAGCAAAGGCATTTGTTTCATCCAAAATTGAAACATCTTCAAGTTGATCACAATGCAAGGCAACCTTACGCCTTCCTCCAAAAGCAATCAATCAAAAACCATTTTTTATCAATGCATCTCTCTCGCAATCATCCATAAATCATCAATCACAAATTCTTTGCCTTCCAAATCATTCCATCAATTCACATCATCAATTTTTGTACTAAACCATGTTTTCACATAATCCAGTACAAAAAGGGGTAAAATGTAGACACCCAAAAGTCGCACATTGTCCCTCTCCCCATTTTCATGGTCAATCAATTTGCAAAACCCTCGAAAATTGCATAAATTGGCTAAAAACACTATTCATTCATCAAAATCACTATTCATCATCCTTAGCCCCTTTGGGCTAGCTAAGCCCCTTCCTACGCTTAATCCTAGGTCCTCATGCGACCTCATCCCCAACTCAACCAAGGTTGAATTCCTCACCATGGTCAAAAAGCACTTTATGCTCAAAAGTCAACAATTTTGGTCAAAACATGCTTTATGGCTAATCACATGCTTAATTAAATCTAATCCTGATTTGATTTGAGCCTTCCACCTCACCTAGTCTACTTTGACTAGCCTAGCCTTCCACCTCACCTATTCTAGCCTATCCTAGCCTTGCCACCTCTCACCCAGATATTTCTCCACCTCACACTCCCCTAGGTCATAAATGAAAGATGGAGACTTTTGCACAAAAGAAGTAATTTTTAATTAAAAGATATTTCCAAAAAGGTGTTCATTAATGCCTAATGGATATTTTTAGCAAAGTCATCATTATTTGTGGATGGGTGAGGGATTCTCTCACCCAACCTCATTTATGAACCAGGACACCTCAGGGGACACCTCTTAGGTGGACACCTCACCATTGACACCTCACAGGGGACACCTCATCCCCTCCCTCTCACCTTGGCCAAGTCTATAAATAGAAGGCCATTTTCACCTTTTCATAACAACCAAATTTTGCTTACCGAAACTCTACCGAAATCACTACAGCCATTGCATCCATCATACATCCATCACACAACCATTGTACACCCATCGCAATTGATTTGTCAATTTCATGATGTTTCCTTGTGATTGAGACAGGTCAATAATCCCCCAAAAAGTGCACTTTCTGAAGGTGACCCACACAAAAATCAAAGAAGCAACTGCTCCAGGACAACCAAGAAAGTCATCTTGCAGATTCGGTCCAGAAAGGATAGGTTCGCATGACCCCGTGTGAACCACCCAGTTCACAATAGGTTCGCACGACCCCGTGCGAACCTCTGCTACAGGCACCAGAATCATCAGATAAGGTAAGTATAGGTTAATTTAGTGTTTTTATGTTATTTTTAGTAGTTATTTTCATGTTTTAAGCTTGTTTAAGAGTATTTTTGTCTTCATAACCATGGGGTTTGACTGAGGCAGACCCCTCAATGCACTAACAAGATTTTGCAGGTTCAACAGGTACAAAGAACACATCCAACCAGTGGTGGCACACGAGCAAGAAGCCCACCTGCACTGAGGAACACAAAGAAGATAGATCTTGCTGCCTTTGTCCATATCCGAAAGGGCTTCCTTAGGGAAGACCCCATTGTAGCCTTCAGGGCAAAATCTGTAAAAGGATATCAATTTGTAACCCCTTTTATGATTTCAATAACAAATGCAGTGGATTCTATAATTTTGAATGAAGAGTTATAGCGTCATTTTTGTTGCTTTCATATATATATATATATATCTATAAAATAAATTAACCTTTTCAATTAATCTTAGGATATTCATAGAGCAATGGCATCAAGCATAAATTAACCATTACAATCAACAAACCATGAACCAACATAAAATCCTCATGCAGAATGACACCTCCAATGTCATGCAACCAAGAAAAAAAAAATCTAGAAATACATAAACCACAAGTTCTTAATAGGGTGACACTTCATAGGTCCACTATGAACTAGATTTCTAGTCATAATGAGCTCAAGGTTACCATAAACTAGAATAATAAATAAAATGATAGCAACTCAAGCAATAAGCATCACCAAGCAACAAACATCACCAAACTAGGGCACAACTTTATCTAGAACATACAGTGCTAAATCTTCAGGTTATATGTAGCAAAAACAACCTCCACAAGACTATAACTAGATTTCATACTAGTGCAAGCTTACATAACTAGTGACTAACAAAAACAAGAGATTCTAAAAGTATAAAACCATTGTAACATAAACAAATTGGATTGCAAACTAAAACAAAACAATCATGCAGATATTACATCCTTTGTAATGCTCTTCAAATCTCCTTGGCCTTCCTAATGTTCCCCTTCATTCATTTATATTTTGGATGATCAACCTCCTCCTGCTAACAATCCAAACTTAAAAAAACCTCTCTCAAATAGCCTTCTTAGATCCTTAATGAAAAATAAGACCCTTTCACTAACTCTCTAGTTGAGCTAGCCACCCTTCATGTCGTCCAACTCATTATTTTCTTTAGTGAACATTAACAAGATTTGAATACCCACAAAAAGACAATAACTCCCAATTATTTAATTATTAAATAAGCATAATTTTAAGTAAATGATACTCCTAATAATATTAATCCTTATAAAACCATGCTAACATTATTAATTTTCCATACTAATATTCTTTGGATTAATAACTAAAACATTTCTCTTTTAATAATTCATTTCCTTGTAATGTTTTTTTCAACATTTTATTCACCTAATCGGATATTATTGAGTGTTAATATCAACCATTAGAATTGATATCAAATAACATACAAAATATCTTTGATAATCCATATTTATCCAACTAGGAGGGAATCATTAATTCCTATGCTTTAAACACAAGCATAAAATCATTTAAAAATATTCAACAATACATACATCATTGTTTTTCCTTGAGTAGGTGCCAAGTGGCTTTTAATATAACTAAAACATTATCACCTACCTACTAAGGATGGATATTTTGCTAATAAACCTTCTTGTCCAATGATATATTCAACCACAATACACATATGCAATGCATCTATATGAAGGGTATTCTTTTACCCCTAAGTTTTCGATGAGAATATCACCCATCATTTCCCAATTTTTCTCTCAACTCTGGTGGTTGTCCCATACAAATCCACCCATGAGAGTACCTAATATTGCAACCATAAAATTCATTAGCAGTACCATATCCTCTATATATATTAAACAAAGAATAAAATGTAGTTATCAACACATCTTAATAACACCAAATAATATTATGCATTAGATATCCACACATCAATACATAAATCAAGTGTCAATATCAAGTCCTACCAAGGAGGGTCATTACAGGTAAACCTAGCTCCTTATTTGAATAGTTCACATTTCTTATTAGGAGGTTTATTGATGGTCTACCTTAGTTTAAGTAATTCTGGTCCATCCCCTCCTTAAGCAACTTGTGTCTAGCAATGTTTGGCTCATTGTTTATGTTCTATCTTGGTCTAGAGATTTGGCTCTCAAGCAACTTATATTATAAAACTTCTTTTTTGAAGTACTAAATCCTATGTGCTTTCTCTAGCTTAGAATGCTTGCTTAGAATACCTTTGTTGGCTCTATATGCTATGCCTTCTTTGGGTTTGTATTATTCCTCTTGCTTTGTGTATGCTTACTCTAGATTTATATTTTTTCTCTAACTCTATGTAAATGATTCTACAAATACCTTGTGTATACTTTTACATGGGTCGTTTGTTAATATTCCTTTATGTAGGCTTCTTGAGCCTTTTTAATAGTGTAGGTCTCTTTGGACTTTTTCAATAATGTAGGCCTCTCTTGCCTTATTCAATAATTTAGGCCTCTCTTGCACCTTCTCTTACTATGCACGCCTCTTGGACCTCTTTCTTCAATATAGGCTTCTTTATCTCTGCTCCCTTATTCTCTATATTGCTTATTCTCTTTATGCTTTCTACTTATTTTCTTTGTGCTTGTTGCTTCTACTTATTTCTACTATTTCTCTCTGTCTCTAGAAGCCAAAATTATTTTCTATCTCTATAGGAAGCTTCTTATTCTTCTATTCTATAACTTTAATGTCTAAATATTCAATGTCTTAGGTGACACCTAATAACCCAATATGAATTTATTTCTTTACTAGAGAATCCAATATCAATGTCAAGGTGGCTCTGAATGTTTTTGAATGACCAATTTTATCCTAAGTTCTTCAATCTACAATTCATAATATTTAATAGTAATTCTCCTCTTCTTCTCTAGAGAATTCAACATTTGTATTAGGGTAACTTTGTATATCCCTGAATCTCCAACTATCTTCTAAATTGGTTTTATTTCATGCATAACTTTTCTTCTAATTTGTCCCTTCATATCAATACAATTGATTCCTAGTCTTCATCGGTTTTCGTTCAACCAAGTGAAAAGATCCTAGCCTTCAGATCAAGGTGACTGAATCCTTGTCCCCTCAATTTTATACTCAATAAGACCTTTAAAAAATAGAGTCCAATTTTCTTATACATTCAAAGTGGATAGACTCTAGATTAACTTTATCAAAAGTGGATAAAGTTAATTAATGATTATGGCTTAATTAACTCTATCAAAATGAATAGAGTCAAGTGGTAGCTCTGATACCACTCTTGGATTTTTAAGCCTTACTACCACAAAAATTTCATAGGTACAAATATAAAATAGCCATAATATTAAAGGTCAAAATAATAATATAAGAAGAACAATTCATAGGAGTGGATGAGAATAATAAAAACAATAACAACCATGTTCAAGCCCCTCTTTCACCTCCTATCCTAGAGAAGGTAACTCTAGTGCAATGACTTACCACAATCATAGATTGCAGGGGCATTAATAGTGCATAACCAAGAGTAGTCAATACTTAAGAATGTCATCATGGGTATAGAAAAAAATAATAGAGAAAAATCTAATTCTAAGGATTACTCAGGTGGAAAACAGATCAAATAATATCAACTCTCAAGGATAGGGTAGAAAATCAAATAAGGAATTGATAACAATTCAAGAAGACAAATTGATCACTAGGGGATTGGTGAGGCCAATAGACTCTTACTGATCTCAAGGTAACCAATGATTATACAATCATGGAATATTAGAGGTTTAAACAGTAGAACCCATCAATATGCTATTTGAAGACTCTTAGAAAAAAGTAAAACCATTTTTTTTGCTTATCCAAGAGACAAAATGTCATGGATATTATGTGTAAAATAGTAAATAGACTTTGGAGGGGTGCTAGTCATATGGAAGTGGCTGCCCAAGGGGTCTCAAGGGGAATAGTTACCTTTTGGAACTCTCTTGAATGGATGAAAATAGAACATATAGCTTGGAGGGGTGTCCTCACATCACATTTTAGGAACAATATGATAGCTAAGCAGGTTTTAATCATAAATTTTTATGGGGATCAAAACCTAGATGGTCAGATTTTTCAATGGAAAGCGGTGCATAATATGAGAGTCTCAAGGGAGGAGTAAGACTAGATTATTTCTGGGGATTTTAATGCTAAATTATCATCTAGATACTAGGAAGGAGGAACCCAAATTTTGGATCCACGGGTCGGATTATGATTGCCCAAGTTCATGCATTACAATTGGTGGATATTAAATATCTTAGAATCAACTATACTTGGACTAATAAGAGGAGGGAGCCACATAGTTGGAAGGTGAAGTTAGACCATTTTTTGGTTTCAGAGGAGGCATTTGTGAAATGGAATCTAAATTTTTTTATTTTGGAGGGTCTAGTTTTAGATCATTTATCCATTCTATTGGAATGGGGATTAATATAGGGCAACATCACAAACCATTTATATTTGAAAACTATTGGTTACAAAAAGAAAAACTTTGAAATAAAATTCCATAGTGTTGAGAAGAGGGATGCCCAACATATGGGACAACAATGTTTATATTCTACAAACATCTTCATTATGTCAAGGATCAACTGAAATAATGGAGGAGAGCTAACAAGATAGACTTCTAGGTCAAAATAGATCCATTGATGACCAGATGATATGAGGTTCAAAAACACTTAAGGGAAGGAACAATCATAAAGCAACTCAAAGAAGAGGATGATGCATTGCGTAAAGTGGTTGAGGACATTGAAAACCAAGAGGAGATCTACTAGAAATATAAAGCAAGAACCACTTGGTTATTAGAAGGTGATAAAAACTAAATTTTTCCATCAGGTTGTTTGTGCTAGGATATATATGAATAAGATGGAAGCTCTTCAATATGAGAACGAGCACACCTTTGATACAATCCCAGGTATGCATTTCCATTCAATGGATTATTTTGCTAAATTATTAAATGAAAGTATGATGCAAGATGAAGAGGCTCAAAATTTTATTTTTTTCATACCCTCTATTATCTCTAAAGAAGAAAATTAGGTCCTACTTAAGCCCATTTATAGAGAGGAACTAAAGAAAGTAGTCTTTGGAATGAGTACCAAAAAATCACTAGGTCCAAATGACGTTCCAATTGAGTTTTTTAAACATTCTGGGACAACTTGGAGAAGGATGTAATGGCTATTATAGAGGAGTCCAGAGATAGTAAAATAATGCTTAAAGCATTAAATCATACATTCATTACCTTAATTCTAAAAAGGGAGGAGGGGGTGCATATTTCAGATTACAAACCTATTACCTTATGCAATGACATATAAAATAATCACAAAGGTAATGGTTGAGAAGCTAAAACCTCTCCTGCATAGCATTATCTCCTTAGATAAAGGAGGTTTTATAGAGGATAGGTAGATCTTGGATGGTGTGGTTATAGATCAAGAAATAATCCACTCAATGCAAAAATATGGTAATAGGGAAATATTCATAAAATTGGATATATCAAAGGCTTATGATAGGATGGAGTGGAGCTTCTTTTCAATGATGATGGCAACCTTTGGTTTCTCTTAGGATTGGATAGAATGGGCCATGATCTATGTTTCTACTCTGACATACTCAGTGTTAATCAAAGGCCTTCCCTTGTAACTATTTGGAGCTACTCAAGGCCTTCGTCAAGGAGATCCTTGTTCCCCTTATATTTTTCTCATATTATCTGAAGGCTTGGGTAGACTCATCTTGAAGAGAAGACAACAAGGTTTGCTAATAGGTATCAAGGTGGGTGAGGAATTTTTGACTCACTTGTACTTTGTGGATGGTACAGGATTGGTGGGAATGGCAAACTTTAGGGAAGCAAGAATTATTGGAAATACTCTTAATGTTTACCTTAGGACCACAAACCAAGTTATCAATGATAAAACATTCAAAGTGATATTTTTCAATAGTTATCGAAGGCTTTAGGATGGAATTTTAGAGATCTTTGGATTTACGAAGACTTCTCTCCTAGTGGTGTATTTGGGGGCCCCTTTACATTATAAAAAACTAAAAAATAGATATATGGAGGAATCTTAAGGATTGTATCAAATAAATAATTAATCATTGGTCTTACAAAGCTATGGGGGTATATTAAAGTTTTTGTGATCAATCATTCAATCCATGTTATTTTATAAATTATCTATCCTTGCTACCCCGCATACCATATGGAAAGAGTTAGACAATATGGATAGAATTTTTTTATGGGGAGGAGTAAAAGGAGAGAGGAAATGGACCTTAGTAGAGTGGGAGAAAGTAAGCTAGCCTAAGGTATATGGAGGTTTGGGACTGAGGAGATCAGAGTTAAATAATAAAGCTTTGACTGGAAAGCTTTATTGGAGGTGGATTTCCCAACCAACTTCTTTATTCAGTAGAGTTTTAACTAGTAAATATTTGGGACAGGTGAACTCGAAGAAGGTGAGTTATTTCTCTTTGGATGGTAATGGGTCCTTGGTGTGATAGGCTCTAAATTTAGGATCTCATATAGTGAAATATGGATTATTTTATAAAGTGGGGAGCACGAATTTGGATAGATTCATGGGATCAATACCCACCTATCATTGTTGAATTTTAGAATTAAAAGTAAAAACAACCATGGAAAGTAGGGTTTGGATCCAGATTCAAATTTATTTTAATACTAGTCATTTGGGAGATTATAATTTTAAGAAATTTAAGAAGTTGGATGAGTGGCCAATTCTAATCCCTCTAAAATTGACACCTATCTGACTCAAATATTGGTAAAAAATTCTCACAGGTATAGATGACGAGGATGAATTAGATTCGGGCTATGGGAGCCTTGGATTCTACATAGTGAAGGATGGATTTGATAAGATCCTTCCAGATTCTCCTCCTCATGCATATCAGGTTGAGGATTGGAGAAAGATTTGGCAATCCAAGGGTTGGCTGAAAGTAAAATTCTTTACCTGGTAGTTCATGCATAATGGAATCCTTAATTTTAATAATCTAGGATGTAGGGAATCACTGGTCCATATCAATGTGTTTTATGCTAAAAGAGTGAGGAAACATCTATCCACTTGATGTTTGAGTACCCATTTACACGCCAGATCTAGGAGCGATGGTTTTTAGATTATAAAGTTTGAGCCAATGGTGATTTGGATAAGATTAATATTTGTGAAAGATGGAAGAGGGGTAGATTTAAATCTAAATCTCTTTGTATCGATTAGAAGCTTAAATTAAACTTAATTTGGTGGTAAGTGTGGTTGGATAGAAATGGTAAATTTTTAGAGAAACCTTTTCATCCTTAGATGGCATTTGGCAAGTTATTGTGATCAAAGTCACAGAAACTATGGTAGTGTATGTTAAAGAGGAAACTTAGGCTGATATAGGGATGATGGAGAAGGAAGTTGAAGTGCAAGAGAGGTAGGATAGAGCTAGTTGGAAACCACCCCCAGAAGGTTGGATTAAAATTAATACTAATGGAGTTGCAAAAGCCTATTTTGGTAGAGCTGAAATTGGAGTGGTCTGTGGGATTCATGTTGGGATATTGCTCTACTGGGAACTACAAGGCCTAGAAAGGGCCATGAAAAATGAAGCATAATCCTTAGATACAAATTTTCTTCTTTCTAGATAATAATATAAGGTTACAAGAGAATAATCCTAGAATAAGATTCTCAAATATTGGTAAGAGATCTGGATTGCATGAGAAAATTTATTTTGAAGACATGGAGGTTAATAATTTGTCACCCACAATTTTAAAACTCCTTGATGTCAATTTTATTAAATCCATTGGCTACTTTGATTGGATATCCAACATCATTCTTATGGCTACGAAGGTAGGAACAATCAAAATATGTATCGACTTTCAAGATTAACTTAGCATGTCCCAAGGATGATTTTACTCTTCCCAACATAGATGTGTGTTAGAGTTACTATGGTACAGTAAGTATAAATTATTATCTATTTTGGTAATTTGTAAGATTCACTTAGGTAGATTTAATTTACTGCATGGTAAAAACTAGTTTGTTACTTTTTACCACTAGTTTTTACTATTTACTATTTACCTAGTGCTAGTTAGTCATTGTAGTCATTTTGACTACATTCGTGGTTAGTGGTTAGCTACCTTCAAGGGGGGAAACCTAATACGCATTAAGCTACATTTAGGGGGAATAAGTTATTTAGGATATTCATAGCCTATTCCTAATGTTATATAAACCTTTGATTATTATCAATATATTTTAATGCTCATATTATGCTCTAATTCTTACATTGGTATCAGAGCTTACCTAAGCACTCGAAGCGAAATTGGACAAGGTGGGTAGTGACCCATTCCAGCTGGACCAAGGGCCCAAATTCCAAAACTTGGGACCCCTTGGATAGGAACATATTCTAAGGCATCTGGAAGACCTGGTTCCTGGTTTTGCTTGGTTTGTTGGAAATTCATTTGTAATTATTTGAAAAAAAATTAAGACTAGAGGGCCCACTTTCCAACTTTAGAGCTCACCAGACCGGCGATCGGACCACCACCAACACCACTTTCTAGCTGCTCTCCTATCGGATAGGTCTTCCTATTTGTAGACCCGATCCATTATATTGGAGGGTAGGCGACCCTCCAATAGCTCTCGTGGTCCTCCTCAAATCCTGACGCGGTCCTCTACATGAGGTCTTATGTATCAGTAGGCAACTCTCTCCACTATAATGTATGCTATCCATGTAATCTACTGATGATATCGAAGTTTTGACAACATCCACATACCACATGGAAACTTCCAACTTCAGTTTTTAGACTCTGACATATCTGCCAACACAACCTGGCTCTAACATGGCAAGGCCGAGTAGAGTTGACATGGCAAAACTGGACGGTACACCAACTGAGGCTGATAAGTGATAGATGGCAAAAATTTTGAGGCCCTCACCTGATAGCATGAATTTCAAGGCCCTCACCTGGTGACACATGGTGATCTAACTTGCATCTCTTCCAACTAATGTGGCACTCTATGATTCATCCTCGGTAGGTTGACGTAGCAATCCTCGATGGGGTGACGTGGCACATTGTGGTCCGTTGGCTACGGTGGTAAAAAATTCTTCACATATGGTCAATTACCTAAAGGTAATCATGAATCAAATAAGGTTTTTTTGTTTTTAAACCTCTCCTTCATCCCCTATGGAATGAATGTGGGACAATAGTCCCAAAGTTTTTTAATTTAAAAAAAACCATACGCACCATCAAGAATAAAAGGAAGCTTTGCTTCCTTCCTTCCCAATGGCACCTAGGAGCACCATGGTAAGTGCACCGATTGGTGAGCACAAGGTCTCAATTTCGACCCTGTGTGCGCCCAAATATCATTTTTTGATGTGCCAAATCATCGGACATTCAAAGAAGAAAAATATGCACCAAAATAAAGGTTTGAAATTTTATTTTTTAAATTTTTTTTATTTACATTAAAATTTTTTATATTATATATTTAATTTTAATAATTTAAATATAAATTATGCTTATAAAAATCATTTTTTTATAAATTGATTTTTAAACAAACATAATTTTATTTTTAGTATTAAAATTCAAAATTTATGATTAAACTTTTATTTAAATTTTGCAAATTTAAAAATTAAAATTAAAAGAGAAATAAGGCAACCTATTCTTTTTACAGCACCAACAAAATTATGCTCTTGTTTTCTCCTCAAAAAGGGATATAAGACATTTAATAGCACAAATTTTCTTGCAAAATTAGGGAACTTAAAAACCTTCTTACAACCTTGTTAATTTTGCACAATCAAAGGGGGACAAAATCAAGAAATTTGATTCTTTCTTAAAAATTTGGAAAACAAGGAGACTCAAAATTTTGTAAAATTCAAAGGAAAAGTGTGCACTTCTTTTATCCAAGGGGGGATATAATACATGAAATTCCACATTTGATTTTTTGCAAAACTAAGAAGAAATTGAAGACCTTGTGTCCAAAAAAAACAAGTCGTGTGTCGATTGGTTTTGGAAGCCTTTCAAACATGGGTCGTGTGTTCACTTGACTTGAAAGGAGTGCTATTTTTTTAATTTTACAAAACGAAGGGGGGAAGACAAGAAATTGTATTTCTTTTGTAAAATTGTAACACAAAAGTGAGGAACACTTAGAACAAAATCAAAACTTGTTAAATTTGCAACACAATAAGGAAAGGCAATTGTTTAATGCCACACTCTTTGCAAATTTGAAAAATAAGAGGAGACATAAAATATTAAATTTTTGCACAACACAAATCCAAATTTTGTTGCAAAAGTTAGTAAAAAGGTGCATTTTCGATTTTACTCAACACCTTTATTACAAAATTGCCAAATTAGGTGCATTTTCGACAGTGATCGACACCTAAGTGATAATAATTTGTGGGCACTCTTTGATTGATTATTGCATTTAATTTCTTTTTTTATGCAATTATAAGTCACAAAATCAAGAGCACTCAAAAACCCCAAATTTCACACTCAATTGTGTAATTCATTTGCACAAGTATAAGTCATTTGTAAAATTGATATTCTCTCTTTACAAACCTTAAAATTCACTCTTATTTTTTGGCTCAATATCCTTAAACTGATTATTCCCCTTCAAAATAATTTTCAGGCAGGTGTTGTTAAATATCTTTTTGAGTAAATTCTCTTTCACCTCTTATTTATTTGGCTTAAATATCCTCAAACTGATCATCTTTCTTCAAAGTGAGTTTTTCAAGCAAGTGTCATTAAATACCACTTAAGAGTGAAAGAAAGATCATCTTAGTGCAAATTCTAGGACCTTCATCATGGCAACTATCAATAAATACCTAAATGATACACAATTGCTTAAAGGTCCTAACTATTCATCATGGAAGACTAATATGAAAACCATTTTGACTGTAGAGGAAATGTGGGATTTACTAGATGGCACTAAAACAAGACCCACATCACTATGAGCAGATCAAAAAGCATGGGATAAAAATAACAATCATCTTCTCATGTTGATCCTCCTAGCTACTACTAATGAGATCCAACCTCACATAAGTGAAGCTAAAAATGGTAAAGATGCATGGGATGCACTTTATACTATTTTTGAAAGCAAGAATCAATCAATTGTTCTTGTAGCACCCTAAAATTGGCGCAGTCAAAATTATGATAATTACATTCACCTTAGTAAATAATTTAAAAATCAAATTTAACCTCCCAAACCGCCCGTTAACCGTCGGGAAATCCGTTTCCCCCTTTTTCGTGCCATTTTTAGAGGTTGTTTTGACCGTTTGACGATATCGTCGCCGATCAGACGATATCGCCCCAGATTTGACGATTTCGTCTGGACTAGGACGTCCAGACGATCTTGTCGCAAAACTGAATTTGCATAGTTGGAATCTGTTCCAACGGGCCTCCAATCCGGGCAGAAGCGTGTCTGCGCCGTTGGGACCCTCCCCCGTTGGAGATCTCCCAAATTGGGATGATCTCCAACCTCCCAACAACTCCCCTAAGCCTATTTAACTTCTAGGATTTTCCCTCCCCAACCCCTGGCTGAATTTATCTGCAAACTGATTCCCTCTGCGTCAACACATCCTAATCTTGCTTTTGCACTAGTCCCATAGCCATTTTGTTGTAGGTACATCACTGGTTTTCAGTCGGAGCCAGCACCCATCGTCGTCGACGAACCTGTTCAAATCGGAGGCGATCCTGTCGAATTCGAGGCGATTTCGTACTGATGCGAGATGATCTCGATTGCAGTCTACATCGAGGCAATCAGTGCCTGAAGTTTGCTCTTCTTAACTCTTTCTCCGTCTTTTTATTCTGCAAATTAGACTATTTATTTAGTGTTTATGCTATTTTGCATTTGGTGTTCACCCATTTAGCTTAGAATGCATGTTAAGTTCATGATTTGCCATTAAAGTACGAGTAATTTGCATTAATTTCTGTTCTTAAATATTGTTCAGTATTCATATTGCTATTTGGTGTAATTTGCCTCTGTTTGCACAGTAGGATTTTTTGTATTTTGCATCTGTTTTCGGTTTTGCAGGTCTCTGACGAATTCGTCTGACGAATTCGTTAGATCTCAGACGATCTCGTTCGATTGCAGATGATTCTGTCGAATCTCGGACGATCGGAGCTGCTTCAAAATCAGAATCTTCTTCAGACATCCGGATCAGGTATTCCCCGTTTTCCTCCTGTAAATTCTCTATTTTCTGCTTTCAAATATGTCTGTTGTATTCATGGAACTTGCATTTTCATATAGTTTAATTTAGTTTCATTCGGCCAAACCTAGGATGAATGTTTAAGGTTAAAACGAACTCATTAAACACATTCCAAAAACCTAGGCGTGGAAACTGCCATTAAATGTTTCCTGGTGAACCCACCATCCGTCGAAAAATCACCAAAATACACCTCCCTTGAGAGGCGGGACCTTCGCAAAGTCCTCTCGTCCGAGGTACCGCATCATCCTTTTCCCATCCTCCTTCGGGCGCGGATCCTATAGCCTGAAGGTAGGGATGCGAAAAATTTGGAGCGATACATTTTGGTGAACCCGACGTGAATGCATCATAACCTTTTGAAAACAAAAACAAAAACAAAAACAAAAAAATTAGAACAACTAAAACTTAGATGCATTTTAAACATTTAAGGTTTAAAGTCATGTTTAGATGGTAGCTCCTAAAAAGAGGTTAGCAGTTACTATCAACGTAGAAAATCAATTGGCAGCTATAGAAGTTAATTCTGTCCTTAGTATCCCTGAAACAAGTAGAACTCAATCCTTGTGGAACGAACTTGATAGGAGACTTAGTCTCATTTCATCTAGGTCCACACAACTTAAACAGATTAAGAGGCTAGTCTTGGATAGAATCCTGGATCCTCATCAAATAGTTTTTTATCATGAACTTCAGAGAGCCTGCCATAGATGGTTAGCCTATAGGAGAGCTTTAGTATCTTCAGAATTATTCAGCTTCGAGGAATACCTCGAGAATGCAGACATTGTACACCGATTCCTAGGCCTTGTAGAAGACCAAGAGGTTGTTCTTACAGATAGGGAAAGATGGAATAGAGTTCCTCGTGCTGTGTTATATCGAGAGTATTGCCACGAGCTTTACTTCTATCAACCAGCATCTGAGACAGATAATATTACCATAGCCCTTTTCATCAAATTCTTAAAAGAAAACTTTCAATTTGAAGAAGAACATTTCATGACCCCTGAAGAACTAGAGCCTATTAATGATGTTTATAAATTGTTCTTAGAAGACTAGTTCATTTACTTTCAGTCTTGTTATTGCGTGCATCTATTGTTTCATTTGCTGTCTTTATTGTATTATTTCAAAAAAAAAAAATTAAAGAAAAACTAAAAAAATCAAAAGACATAGTAAAAAACTTAAACATTTCATTTCCAATATTGCATTAGGTATATAATAAATATATACCTTTTAATTTGTTGCATAAAAAAAAAAAATATATATATATATATATATATATATATTTGCTGAAATCAAAACTTAGCACCATGCCTAAACTTAGGAATGGTAAAGAAACGTTAGGAGAAGGAGAAGATTGGTTACAAGATACAACTGAAAACCCAAATGTCCTTCTTGGAGATACAAATCCAGAAGGAGAAACTCTAGGTCAATCAGATGAAGACTTAGGGGAAGATAAAGAACAAGAAGCAAATGTTAAAGAGGATGGATCCTCATCCCCTAGAATAGCTCCAAATGGAAATATTGCCTTTGACAATGCGAGCATTTCAAGAGATTTCTCATGGAAAACATTGATGACCTTAATGTGGCCATTCGCCTTGATAAAGGGCAAATTAGTAAAACTCAAGCAACCATGGAATATATGTGCAATATGCGAGACTAATCCCTTGTCTTTCATTGATCAAGAAAGTGACAAGGGTGGACCATCCAATGCGGATATGGTCACTATAGCCCAAAGCATGTCAAAACAACAGGTCACCCAACCTCCTAAGGAACCTGTTATTCAACCTAAAATCACTCCCACACAAAAGAAAATTCCCTTCACTACTTTGTTCCGCCAAACTATTGAGCAAAATGCTTTAAATAAACAGAAACCTAAAACAAAGCCAAATACAAACTTTCAACAATATGGAATACAACATAATACAAACTTCCTCCATAATACTTTTCCTACCAATAATTTACACAACAATAACATGGCATCTAATCTGCATGTTCCTCCATCATATGCCCATAACACTTATGTCAATGCCCTACCAAACCAATATGGGGGGCAAACTAGTAATCTGGAAGCCATGGTGAAACAATTGGCTTCACGTATGGACCAGATAGATCCCTACCGTCCCTCGTATAATTATCGAGAGATCTGTAGTCAACCTTTGGATCCCATAGTGGTAGCTCAACCATACCCTAAACATTTTCCCATGCCCGTCCTGCCTATATATAAAGGAACCGAAGATCCCATAGAGCATCTTCGCATGTTTAGGATAGCATGTCACGACATATCGCATGACGACTTGCTATTACTAAAAATGTTCCCCAAAAGTTTAGGTGGAATGGCATTAGAGTGGTACTATCAATTGCCCACTCACTCCTTAAGAAACTTTGAAGAAACAGCTGAATCATTTGTTCATCAATTTAGTGCCTACATCGAGAGGCATGTAACTATTAAAGACCTATACAATTTAAAACAAGATAAAGATGAATGCTTTGCTGATTTCTTAGCTAGATGGAGACAATTGACAGGAAAACTGCACTTTGTGCTACCCTATAGGGAAATGTTAGACATTTTCATCAACAATTTACAAGAACAACTTTCTTATGAGCTATCAACTGCTACCCTAACTACCTTCGATCAAGCTATAGATTTAGCTCGAAGAGTAGAAGATGCCCTCATTAGGAGAGGCCAACTTAGGAAGAAGGATGATGAGAAAACATCTAGAAATCAATATAAAAACAAACAGGTTGTCGGTGATGGAGTCACTGACAGTAGAAATGTTGCTAATGTCAATGCAACAAAGACAACAGAAAAATTCATATTGAAACCTCCTGACAAGCCTCCTCGAGAATTCACTAGATTAAACCAACCCTTATCAACTATTTTACCTCAATTGCTCGAAAGAGGTTTAATCCAACTGCCAGCTATCCGGGAGCCTGACCCAAGTATACCCGGATATAGAGCTGATTTGCATTGTGATTTCCATAGAGGACCTGGACATTCTACCAACGCTTGTAAAATATTGAAGCATAAAATACAAGATTTGATTGACAATAATGAAATGGAAGTGCAAGCCTTCCAACCCAAACAAAACCCTCCTAATAATACTCAAAATACTGTTCCCCAAAATCAAAATCAAAATGCCAATCAAACTTTAGACATATTTCAACACCCTTTACCACGACATGGTAAAGAGGTAGCTAATCAAATTGAACATCATAATGTTCCCCCTCCTACTCGATATGTAGGAACCATTAGCGGACAATTACCTATTCAGGATTCTCAAATATTTGACACAACCTTATCCCTGGTTACGACCAGGACCTTACATAATTTTCAAACTTCTGATTCTAGTGATATAGAATCAGATAGTGAAAGTGAAGTAGACACTATTCAATCGAATAGTTCTGAAAATGAATCAGATCCTATTCAACTTGTCATAGATGCTAATGTTCCAGAAGAACCATTTCCTAGAAGAGTCACTACTCGACCTTCTTCTAATATAGTCCTTCCTTATGAACAAGCCATAAATTCTCAACCGAGACCGTTTCAACGTCGTCACTATAACATTGTAGGTACCATCGGAGTCGTCACCCGACAACAAGCTCAAAATTCCCAACAAGAACCAAACCAGAACGATGGATCAGCTCCATTCGTTCTGAAAAATCCCAATAAAGGGAATCATACTTCTAATGCTCAACCTAAACCCCCTTATAGTATTAATGAGCAATTGTCCAATACCACGGCCAGAATTTCCCTTTTAGATTTATTAAGATCCTCTCCCACCCATAGGGATGAGTTGATGCTTACACTGAGCCAAATGATGGTACCTCAAAACATTCAACCCTGAAGCTATGGCCAATACTATCATCACTCGAGAGATTGATTGTATTGACTTTCGGGATAGAGATATCCCACAACACCAGTTTACACAAGGATAATCCCTTGTATATTACTGCTTTAATTGGAGATGTGGCTGTCAAACGAGTCTTGATTGATAATGGCTCATCTCTAAACATTTGCACCTTTGACTTCTACCAACGATTTGGTTTTAGAAGTGATGAAATGAAGAAAAACTGATATGATTATTAAAGCTTTTAATGACGAAACACAAGAAACATGTGGAGTTATTACCCTCCCATTGCAAGTTGGTCCTAGAACCCTTGAGACAACTGTGTTTATTGTACATTGTCCAGCATCGTACAATATACTTTTGGGTCGCCCTTGGATCAACGCCATGCGAGCGGTCCCATCAACTTTACACCAATGTGTTAAGTTTGAGTTTAAAAATCAGTTAGTCACTATTCATGGTGACCCTAGACCTTTTGATATGTGTGCTTTGGCAGAACCCGTTGGAGTGCAATTTTGCCCTGCTCTGTCATCCACACATTCTAGTTCTTCTTTTTCATCTAAAACTGTGAAACATAAACCCATAACTTCATCTATTTCCCCTCCATTAACTTCATCCTCCCATAAAGATCAACAACCCTCTAAACAAATTATTTTAGAACCTCAAAAAGATTTTAAAACTACAACCAATCCTTCAAGTTCTATTCCTATAATTTCGCAACCCACAGAAACAACTATCATATCTTCCACATCTCAAGACATAGGTAATAAGCCTTCTACATCTTATGCCCTTTCTGATGACCTCTTACCAGATTTATCTACAACTTTAATATCAGAAAAAATGAATGCTTTCATGCAAGATTCAAACCTCTTAAATAAATTGCCGCCATCTCCTCGTACTTTGGGCCTCCCACAACCTATGGGAAGTACTTACCAAGTCGGGAGTTGTGCCTTCATTTATAAAGGATATGACTGGGGAAGAATCCCTCGGAATATCAAAACTCATCATGAGGGGTACGCTCGGTGCTATTTTACCAATGATTATATTAAAGCTAAACCCATGATGCTTAAAATGGGATATAAAGGGAAAGGCTTAGGACCTTTCCAAAATGGCATGAAAGAACCTTTCGAGGTAGAACCGTGGCCTGCCTGCTGTGGTGTGGGCCTATTTCCTAGTAAGGGTCAACCCTTTCCTTTTGAAGAGGATGATCACCTCATATCCTATCAAGATTATTTGGATAGACATGTTGATTTGCCTCTCCAAAATCAGTCATTTTCATGCAACATGCTATCCATAGCATACCCTGAAATGATTGCTGACCCCGATGAAGAGTTGGAAGGAGATATCTTCCATGATGTCTCTGTTGAAGAGATGTTGCACAATGGGTTTTATTTTGATGGTTCTATACCAATTATAGCTCAGCTTGAGACCACTAACCCTCAAGATGAATTATCTAAATTAACCTTACAAGAATTACAAGAGTTGGGCGTTTCACCCGCCCCACCTAACTTTGAAAGAGATCTACACATGGAGGTAGAAAATGTCATTAAAATTAATATTGGAACTGAGGACAATCCTCACATAATCAATATTGGATCAGAATTAAGCCCAGACAAACAAGAGCAATACATTGCATTCCTTAAAGAGTATGAAGATGTCTTCGCTTGGACATATGAAGATATGCCAGGTCTAGACCCTTATGTCGTCATGCACCATCTAGTGGTCCATCCGGATGCTAAACCTGTTAAACAAAAACTTAGAAAAATGCATCCCAAAGTGGCTCTGCTAGTCAAAGGGGAGTTAGAAAAACTCCTGAATGTTATCTTTATACAGGCTATTGATTATGCTGAATGGATCTCAAACGTAGTTCCAGTCACCAAGAAAGAAACTACCAAAGTTAGGGTTTGCACTGATTTTAGAGATATTAACGTTGCATGCCCTAAAGATGACTTTCCTCTTCCAAACATGGATCAAATTATTGACTTTACTGTCGGAAGTGGGATGATGTCCTTAATGGACGGATTCTCCGGCTATAATCAAATTCGGATAGCTCCTGAAGACCAGGCTAAAACAGCCTTTATTACCCCCTGGGGTACCTTTTGCTGGAAAGTGATGCCATTTGGCTTAAAGAACGCAAGTGCAACTTACCAACGAGCTATGACCTACATTTTTCATGATATGATGCATGATATCCTACATGATTATGTAGATGATATTATAGCTCGCTCTCTTATTGAAAATAATCATTTAGATGATTTGCGAAAAGTTTTTAATCGATTACGAGAATATCTCATTCGGTTAAATCCAGCAAAATGCATATTTGGAGTCAAATCCGACAAATTATTAGGGGTTTTAGTTTCTTTACGTGGTATTGAAATCGACCCCCTCAAAATTGCGGCTATCACCGATATGCCCGCACCTACTAATATATCTGAATTACGAAGTTTACAGGGTAAACTTCAAGCTATCCGTCGCTTCATTGATAAGCTGGCGGACAAAACTGGTCCCTTTCTCAAACTTCTTAAGAAGGATGTCCCTTTCAATTGGGACACAGAATGTAGAGAAGCTTTTGAACTTCTCAAACAATACCTCCTTAATCCCCGGTGCTTTCACCGCCTAAATCCGATCGCCCATTTCTTCTATATATTTTTGCTTCAGATTCTGCCTTAGGAGCTATGTTAGCTCAACTCGATGATGAAAAGCGAGAACGTGCTAATTATTATATTAGCCGAACCTTCATCAGTTATGAAACCCGTTATACAACATTAGAGAAACTATGTCTCGCAGTCGTGTTTGCTACGCAAAAATTACGACATTATATGCTTAGCCAAAAAACGTATGTCATTGCCAAATACGATCCCTTAAGGTATCTCATGAGTCGACCTTATTTATCGGGTCGCACAGCCAAGTGGGTTCTTGCTCTAAGCGAGTTTGATCTCACATTCATAGGACAGAAGTCGTTAAGGGTCAAATCATAGCGAGATCAATTAGTCTGCTGCACCCTTAGAGTCTACTCATCCCCTCATTATCGAGTTTCCTGATGAATGCCTTCAATTAGAGGCAGACCTTGTTGAACAATGGTCCTTATACTTTGATGGAGCCCGATGCATGAGTGGGGCTGGTGCGGGTATTATTTTAATATCTCCGCAAAAACATCTTATTCCTCTGTCCTTCAAACTGACCTTTGCTTGCACCAACAATACTGCTGAGTATGAAGCTCTAATCCTTGGATTACGAGCTGCTTTAGCGCTAAAAATTAAAAACCTTTTAGTTTTTGGTGATTCCCAACTGGTTATAAACCAAATTAATGAAGTTTATCAAACCAGAGATGATAAACTGTGCCCATATAAGGCCTATGTTTTACAATTAATGTCTTTATTTGATCAAGTTACCTTGGAAGCCATTCCTCGAACTAGCAACCGTGCAGCTGACGCTATGGCCGCCGCTGCATCTCTCCTGCCCTTGGAGTTAGATGACGAATATGCGACTATCATTATTCGTCGACTCCAGGAACCCGCTTCAACTAAGTCATGCTTAGAGCCTTTGGATGTGTTTCTAATCAATGAAACTACTCCTGAACCTTGGTATACAGACATATATGATTTCCTCCAAAATGGGACCTTCCCTGCCAATTCTAATAGAAACCAGCGTCGGTTATTACGTCGACGAGCAAGTCGATTCGTCATAATTGGCAATACTTTATATAGGAGATCTTTTGAAGGTATCCTATTAAGATGTTTAAATTTAGAAGAGTCTAAATCAGCCTTGAGTGAAGCCCACGATGGATCTTGTGGAGGACACTTTAGTGGTAGTGTCATTGCTAAAAAGCTCCTTCGGATAGGATACTTTTGGCCTACCATGGAAACGGATGCACATGAGTATGTGCGCCATTGCGACAAGTGTCAAAAACATGCTGACCTTGTCCATGCGCCTGCCCAAGAGCTGCAGGCTATTTCATCTCCTTGGCCCTTTTCTAAATGGGGCTTGGATATTATTGGCAAAATCAATCCTGTGTCATCTGATGGACACAAGTTCATCATAACCGCCACTGAGTATTTCACGAAGTGGGTTGAAGCTATGCCTTTAGCTTCTTGCACTGGCTCACAAGTCTCTAAATTCATTTTTAATCAAATCATTTGCAGGTTCGGAATTCCTGCGAACCTCATCTCTGACAATGGAACTCCTTTCAAAAATAAAGATGTTAAAAAATTATGTCAAAAATATAAGATTCAACATCGTTGGTCCACCCCCTATTATCCTCAGGGTAATGGTCAAGCAGAAGCATCTAACAAAACTTTAATCAAAATTCTCAAAAGATTGGTCAATAAAACTGGTCGTGACTGGCACATCCAGTTATATCCAGCCTTGTGGGCCTACCGAACTAGTGTTCGAACCCCCACTGGAACTTCACCCTTTGTTTTGGTGTATGGTGCTGAAGCAGTTTTTCCATTTGAATTGGAAGTTCCTTCTTTGGCTCTGCTACTTCAAGATACCGAAGTAGGAGATGAATATCGTGCTGGCAGACTCAGTCAGCTGGAACTCCTCGATGAAAAATGCATCAATGCTTTGGAGCATCTCCGTGCTTACCAAAACAAGCTTAAAAGATCATATGCTAAGAGAGTTCGTCATCGATCCTTTGAGATTGGCGACCTTGTTTTAAAAGAAAATCAAAAAATACAAATGCAACTAAGGAACTTAAAGGTAAATTTGAGCCCAACTGGCTCGGACCATACATCATTACTGCAAAATTTGAATCAGGAGCATACAAATTATCTACCTTAGATGGTAAAGAACTTAAAGAACCCATGAATATTTTACATCTCAAACGTTACTATGCATAAATTTGGTCATTTCATCCATGTATATATTTTTTTCAAAATTACTATCTTGTATTTCTTTCAATTTATCCAAAAACATCAAAAACATTCATAAATCTCCAAAAATCTTCAAAAACTATCTATTGCATTTATTTAAAGCACTTGTTAAATTGTTTACTCAAAAACAAAAATCAAAATAAAAATCTAACAACAGCTATATGCTTGACTCTTTCGAAACCAAAACAATATACAGAAGAAAGAGAGAGTCAACATTCTCCAAACTTCTCAAAAATCATTTATATATATTTTCTTACAATTATTGCAGTTATATGTTTCAACTTATTTTGGATAAATTAGCATTTATTTTGAATCCCTCACTTGCACACTCACAACAATAAATATCTTGATTTTATCTGGCATGATTACTAATCTCTCTTATATCAAAGTTCACAAAATTCAATTAAATAAAGTTTGAGCATAGAGAATTGATCTTGTTATTTACTTAAACCAAGCACATCTTTTCACAATAAAATGATTATATTTGTAATTTCCATGTTTTGCTACATAGTAGAACTGATTTCTTGAGCGAAAAGTTTCCCCTGCTATCCTATCATGCACATGGTCTAGAATCTTTGAGAATTGGCAAAAGGACAAGCTCACCCCTACCCAGAATAAAAATCCCTTGCTCTACAGCTAATCCGAGCAAGTATCCCTAGCAAAGAAAAAGAGAAGAAAAATTCAAGAAAAAGAGAAAAGAAAAATGTTATTTCTGCAATGTTCCAAGCATTATCAAGCAAAAGAAATACAAAAGAAAAATAAGCAAAGTTCAAAAGAAAGCAAGAAAGCAATAAAATCCCTTTCCCTACCCTTTGAAAAGAAAAGAAGGGTTGATGAGCTTGAATCCCTGGAATTCTCAATTATTCGAAAACTGTGAGGTAAGCCCCATAACAAGTGGTTTGTGCCCAACCTGCTTGGCCTTGGGTAACTCCTAGCGTGGCGATATGTCTGTCACATTAGCGACCTTCTTTTGTATAGACCTATGTCTGCTTATGGATTAGCTAGCTCTTGATAATCCGATCTACATAGTGGTCTAATATGGTTATATGCATCTACATCATGGTTAATGAACACTTATTTGGTTTCTTCAAATCACTTGTATCATAGTATCTTGCTCAAATCTGGTAAATGAACAATGCAATTGCACACACATTTGTATTTGAGAGATTTTGTCTATCATTATGATAAATCAAGATCGGAAATGAATTCACATATGCACATAGGGATTCCTTATAAATCTAACTTTTGTCTTCAAAGTACTTTGAAATATTATTTTTGCAATTTGTTGAAATAAATCAAGTACAGTTGTTTACTACAAAGACAACTATATAAATAGAAAAATCAAAAATTTCTTTCAAAATACACAAATCAAATCATATATATCTGGTTGACTTTCGCGACGATGGTATAGTTCCAAAACCAAAATTGGAATTTTATGCCTAGCGCAAGTCCTCATTTTCATATTTCCTGTTCATCAAACATCAATCATGCAATAAAAATAACCTTTTTTGGATTTTCGCGATGACGGTATAAGTCTATACCTACATATTCTATGCCTAGCGCAAACCATTGTAACAATTTTTATTCCCCATTTCTTAAAAATCATGAAAACCATATGACTTAAATCATTATGTTACACAATTATGCTTTCAAAAGAACGAACTTTATCACTATTTTATGTCATTATGTCAACCTTCAACTTTGCAATGATGGTATAATTCCTAAGGAATTATTCACAAATTTTCTCACACTTAGGAATTTATGCCTAGCAAAAATCATTTTAAAAATATTTCATGCATAATATTTTTCATGGAAATCTGAAAACAAATCATTATCATCACCATCATTTTTCATCATTGCACCAAAGTCTTAAGACAGTCTCTTAAGCACTCTTTTACTTTTTGCAATATTTCTATACTGGGATTAGCTTGACGACCGAGTGAGCAGCGACTCCATGAAATGGTCTATAATAGCGACAATGTCCTTTGAAATTATTGTTAGAAGTCTCTTTTTATTTTTTTATCACATTTTCATTACAAACAACCAAATTGTTACATCAGATTATTTCATTTCAAATATTACAAGCATGACATTCCAATTATAATATATCCACCGACATAATCACATGAAATCAATCAATCAAACATAAAAACATCATAAGCATCACATAAGACAAGTCATATGATCAAAAATAGCTCATCTATATATGTCACAAATATATGTACATCATCAAAACTGGATTGGTATGCCACAATCTGTACCTTGGCATACTCAATCCTCTATCAAACAAAAAATATATATAATACAACATCAATGTCCAGCCCTCTAGCCTCGAGAGCCCCTCGAGCTCTCTGCCTCATCTCCTCCCCCGCCCTGAGGTGGACGAGGTGGCCCCATCGCAGTCTGTGTAGTCCTAGTCCTCGACCGGGACGTGGTCCTCGATGACCCGATCCTGATCGGATCTGCGATGTTAGTTGGCAGGGGTAGTCTATCTACCTCTGGCACCAGTTGGAAGTACAGTGTCTGATAGAATGTCAACTGGGCGATAGCCCGTGTCAACTCTCCTGAGCTCGCCCCTCCGCCCCGTGCCCTGAGGCGTGCAATCTCATCCCGCAGCTGTGACACCTCAGCATGGTGTCGTGCAGCCGCATCCTGTAGCGTCTGCACCTGAGCCTGCAGATGATCTCTCTCCGCCCGGAGAGTAGCCATCTCGCTACTCTCTCCTGTGTCCACACCCTTGCCCTTATCGGGCGATGGTGGCCTCTGTGGAGATGGGGGTCTCTCCTCCCTCCTCTCCCGCTGCCGCGGCCTCTCCTGTGCCTGTGGTCTCCTCTGCTCTCTCCCGCCGTGACCCTGGGCCGCCTCTATCGCTGCCTGGCACCGCCTCCCTATCCGACGCACAACCGCATGGATCGGACCCTGAGCCCTCGTCATCCGAGGAGGGCGGATGCCTGCGTACCAGGCATCGTAGCCGTCAGCTACCCCTGCGTCGTCTCCATCCACTGGCTGGATGGGGGCATCATCCGCATCCTGACTCCAGAATCGCTGCATGTCTGGAGCCCCGCTAACCGTGGTGTTATCCCGGACAGTCCGAGAAAACTCATAATCCCTGAGAGATGGGATCCCCTGCTGTAGACCGAACTGCCTCAAAACTCGGTCGTAGCGGTGGAGCTCCACCTCTCCCCTCTCCATCCTCAGCCAGCAGACTCGCCTGATGCGAGCCGGCTCCTGTCCATCCTCGGCCCACCCCGGGTGCCCTCTCCATGGCCTCCAGGTGATCTGATCCGGGATCAACTCATCTAGCAGTCTCCGGGACATAGGCAGGTCGATCCGTCACTGTGCCCCTCTCCGGAGCCACCAGTAGAAGACTCGGGGCCTCTCCCCGTCTACCCCTATCAGTGGAAGCCCTACCGGCCTCCGCACCGCAATGTGCTCCCAGCACCAAACCTGTAGTAGCGATGTCATCACCAGACATCGGCCGCCCTTGTACACGACCCCATACAGGATCCTGTACAACCGGCATAGAACAAAGCTGCCCCAGCAAAACCTGTACCCATGGTCCCGCATATCGTAGATCACATCTGCGAGCATCCATGGTACCCTGCACCCGCTCTGGTGGCACAACAGAAGTCCACCAACCACTCCTGCTAGAACTCGTGTGAGTCTGGATGCCCCAGGCATCTGGCGTAGTGCCTCGATGTTCACTCCGCCCTTCTCCAGGGTGAAGCTCGGGTCACCACACAGCCGTCCCATAGCGTGGCCCTGGTTGGCCGTAGGAGTGATCATCCGTCCTTGTATGGGGATTCTCAGAATCCTCCATACATCCTCCAGTGTGGGAGTCATCTCCCCTGTCGGTAGCCAAAAATAGGAAGACCCCGGATACCATCTCTCTGCTAGGGCTGTTAGTAGCCCCATATCTGTGGATATTTGTGGCATCTCCGCCACATGCTGCAAGCCGGCCTGTGCCAGCAGATCCCGCTCTGCCTGTGTGAGCGCGGCCAAGTCATCTCTCAATCCTCCATATTTCCACTCCTTGCTCTTTAGCAATCCTCTCTGCAACATAAACAATAAACAACAAATAATCATTAATCAATAATTCAAATAATCAATAATGCAAGTTAAAAATTCAATTTTTTGCAATTGATGATATCGCCCACTATTGGACGATATCGTCCCAAATTTGAGCATAATCGTCTCCGATTTCGTAGTTCGAAATCGTCTCTAATTTGACGAAATCGTCCCCCTTTCGACGATTTCGCCCTTAGGTGAAATTGACGAAATCGGGACGATTTCGTCCCGACGACGTCGACGGCCCAAAAACGGCCGCGATGCTCAAAATTCATCTAAAAATCACTTAAAAAGCATGTAAATTCAAATTAAATCAGTTCTAGATTAGTCTAGACCCTTACCCGTAGACCGCGTCGGACCTCTGCTGATCTGTGCGTCGTCTCCACCATTTTCTGCTTCAGAGCTCTCAAAACAGTAAAAATGAACAGTAACAATGAATTAGGGTTTTACCCTATTTTTCTTAATTTTATTCAACAATAATTTTTTGCTTTTTCGCGTTTTTACCTCAAACGTTCGATTTGGGTAAAAACACGGAGGGGGCACCATAGTAAGTCGTCGTACGATTCGACCAAGAATCGTCGCCTAAAAATGGGTATCATTTTTTGCTTTCTCGTAGATCGAGAAGAACTCATCTTTAACGCATTTTCTTCGAAAAATTCGCTAAAGAGGGGGCAAAATGTAGCACCCTAAAATTGGCGCAGTCAAAATTATAATAATTACATTCACCTTAGTAAATAATTTAAAAATCAAATTTAACCTCCCAAACCGCCCGTTAACCGTCGGGAAATCCGTTTCCCCCTTTTTCGTGCCATTTTTAGAGGTTGTTTTGACCGTTTGACGATATCGTCGCCGATCAGACGATATCGCCCCAGATTTGACGATTTCGTCTGGACTAGGACGTCCAGACGATCTTGTCGCAAAACTAAATTTGCATAGTTGGAATCTGTTCCAACGGGCCTCCAATCTGGGCAGAAGCGTGTCTGCGCCGTTGGGACCCTCCCCGTTGGAGATCTCCCAAATTGGGATGATCTCCAACCTCCCAACAACTCCCCTAAGCCTATTTAACTTCTAGGATTTTCCCTCCCCAACCCCTGGCTGAATTTATCTGCAAACTGATTCCCTCTGCATCAACACATCCTAATCTTGCTTTTGCACTAGTCCCATAGCCATTTTGTTGCAGGTACATCACTGGTTTTCAGTCGGAGCCAGCACCCATCGTCGTCGATGAACCTGTTCAAATCGGAGGCGATCCTGTCGAATTCGAGGCGATTTCGTACTGATGCGAGACGATCTCGACTACAGTCTACATCGAGGCAATCAGTGCCTGAAGTTTGCTCTTCTTAACTCTTTCTCCGTCTTTTTATTCTGCAAATTAGACTATTTATTTAGTGTTTATGCTATTTTGCATTTGGTGTTCACCCATTTAGCTTAGAATGCATGTTAAGTTCATGATTTGCCATTAAAGTACAGTAATTTGCATTAATTTCTGTTCTTAAATATTGTTCAGTATTCATATTGCTATTTGGTGTAATTTGCCTCTGTTTGCACAGTAGGATTTTTTTGTATTTTGCATCTGTTTTCGGTTTTGCAGGTCTCTGACGAATTCGTCTGACGAATTCGTTAGATCTCAGACGATCTCGTCTGATTGCAGATGATTCTGTCGAATCTCAGACGATCGGGACTGCTTCAAAATCAGAATCTTCTTCAGACATCCGGATCAGGTATTCCCCGTTTTCCTCCTGTAAATTCTCTATTTTTTGCTTTCAAATCTATCTGCTGTATTCATGGAACTTGCATTTTCATATAGTTTAATTTAGTTTCATTCGGCCAAACCTAGGATGAATGTTTAAGGTTAAAACGAACTCATTAAACACATTCCAAAAACCTAGGCGTGGAAACTGCCATTAAATGTTTCCTGGTGAACCCACCATCCGTCGAAAAATCACCAAAATACACCTCCCTTGAGAGGCGGGACCTTCGCAAAGTCCTCTCGTCCGAGGTACCGCATCATCCTTTTCCCATCCTCCTTCGGGCGCGGATCCTATAGCCTGAAGGTAGGGATGCGAAAAATTTGGAGCGATACAATTCTAAACCTTCAAACACAACTTCATACACTCCATATGAAATCGGGAGAATCAATAGAACTATTCCTTTGTAGAGTAGCAGAACTGAAGTCAAAGCTAAATGCTTTAGGAGCCAAAGTAGAAGATATTATTCTGACTTCAGTAATATTGAGGGCTCTTCCAAAATCCTACAAAATGTTAATAACATCCCTTAATGTATCTCAAAGAATAGTCACCTTGTGGAGTTAGTCAATTTTCTTCAAACAAATGAAGCAAATCAACTCCAAAGCGATGAAGTGATAAACAATGCACTTTACTCGAAAAATCAGGGTGAAAAGAAGAAATAAAACTTTCAGAAGGGAAGATCGTCTTCAAAAGATAAGGAAAAGAAACCTCAAAATAAGTTTTTCTTGCATTGTAAAAAGTATAACCATGACACCAATCGGTGTTGGTTTAAAAAGAAGAAAAACAAAAATGGCAAAGGCACATCATAAAAACAAAACAAAGGCAATGTTGCTAGTGAAGTGTCTAACTTCGATTCTGATTCTAGTTCAGAAAGAGCACACAAAGTGCTCATGGCTAAAATAGTATTGTAAAGGGAAACAAATTTGTCACCCTAGGCAAGCATCTTTCCAACCCTCTTTTTAGGCTTCATAAATAGCATAATTTTTTGTTTTAAGTACTTGTAATAAATGGGTGATTACACCTATTTTAGGCTTCATAAATAGCAAACTCTCTTTGCTTAAAGTACTTGTAACAAAAGAGAAGGATTTTTCTGGTGTAAAATTTACCTAAGAGGTAATATTTTTAAAAATCCTTAACAAGCTTCATGATTTGCATATATTTTTGCAATTAAGGGGTGATAAAAAATTCTTTTTCTACTTCACACAATTTTTTTGTAAAAAGGTAAGAAGACTTATAAGGGTGAATTTTCGGTAGTGACTGACACCTTAGTCACACTTCTTTCAAAATTTTCATTACAACATGTTTTTGCAACAAGGGGTAAACTTATAAGGGTGCATTTTTGGCAACGACCGACACCTTAGCTACCTTATCAAAACTTTTGCAAAATCATATTGTAACTGAATGAACCTCGTATGTAGTGATCTACTCTAGTACACCTAGTGGTTGCAATGGTTGGTTACCCATGCAATCTGGTTGTATGAAAAAATTACAATAAGTACATTCGTTTATGTGAATACAAAGTGAGGAATGACCCATTTTTTTCTTAGGAGCAGCCAGAGCACTATGACAAAGCAAGAACCAACAGATCAACATCTTTTTCACTGTATTGGGGCAGTTATATACATTACCCAAATAATGTAATAAGGGGGGATGTTAGAGTTACTATGCTACAGTAACTATAAATTATTACCTCATTTGGTAATTTGTAAGATTCACCTAGGTAGATTTAATTTACCACATGGTAAAAAGTAGTTTGTTACTTTTTACCACTAGTTTTTACTATTTACTATTTACCTAGGGTTAGTTAGTCATTGTAGTCATTTTGACTACGTTAGTGGTTAGTGGTTAGCTACCTTCAAGGGGGGGCAACCTAATATGCGTTAAGCTACATTTAGGGGGAATAAGTTATTTAGGATATTCATAGCCTATTCCTAATGTTATATAAACCTTTGATTATTATCAATATAATTTAATGCTCATATTACGCTCTAATTCTTACAATGCGATCATAGATTTTAGTTCCAAATATGGTATTCTTTCACTCATGGATGGTTTTTTGGGATACAATCAGATCATGATTACTCCTAATGACTATGCCAATACAACTTTCATTACTCCATGGGGAACCTTATATAATAAAGTTATAACTTTTCGGTTAAATAACATTGGTGCCACATATAAGAGGGCTATGAATTATATTTTTCATGACATGATGCATGATATTTTAGAGGACTATGTGGATGATCTTTTAGGTCATTCCATATATTGAAATAATCATGTTCATAATCTAGGATGAATTTTTGAAAGGCTTCATGGTTTATCTTAATCCCTCCAAGTGTGTGTTTGGAGTCACATCTGGCAAGTTGTTCGGGTTCATCATGTCTAGGTAAGGTATTGAAGTAGACCTCACTAAGATAGTAGCTATCACTGATATACCTCCTCATCATACCCTAACTAAGTTGTGTAGCTTGCAAGGTAGACTTAAAGCTATTTGTTGGTTCATAGCTTAGTTAACCAATAAGTGTTAACCCTTTCTTAAGATTCTTAAGAAAGATGTCATGTTTTAGTGGGATTCTGAGTGTCAAAAATATTTTTATGAACTCAAAAGGTATATCACTTTCCTACCTATCTTAATTCTCCCTAGACTAAATAAGAATTTGATGCTTTACATAGTAGTCATATCTCATGATTTGATAGCCTTATTGGCTCAGCACGATGATCATAACAAAGAGTGAGCTATCTACTATATCAGTAGAACCTTGGTTAGCTATGAAACTTTGTACACTCCCTTAGAGAAGATTTTCCTTGCTATGGTGTTTGCTTCCTAGAAGTTAATATACTACATGCTCAGCTATATGATATTGGTTGTTGCAAAGTTTGATCCTTTATGCTACTTAATGTCTATGCCTCACCTTTTAGGTTGAGCTACTAAGTGGGCTTTAGCCCTTAGTGAGTTTGACCTAACCTTCATAGATCATAAGGCTAGTAAGGGTTAGGTGAGTGTTTATCAACTAGTCTTCAATCCCCTAGAATTTTCCCATCCCTTAGTCATCGAGTTTCTTGACGAGTGCTTTAGTGTAGAATCCAAAGAGCCAAA
Organism: Wollemia nobilis; assembly: GCA_028583015.1. Taxonomy (NCBI): domain Eukaryota; kingdom Viridiplantae; phylum Streptophyta; class Pinopsida; order Araucariales; family Araucariaceae; genus Wollemia; species Wollemia nobilis. The sequence goes on from JAQPPZ010016467.1 coordinate 13,267,028, forward strand.
GTCTTGGACTTTTTTTTTTTTATGGATCTCGATGCTTAAAGGGTGTTGGTGCTAGAATTGTTCTAGTTATCCCAAAAAATAGCTCATCCCCCTTTCCTTCAAGCTTCACTTCTCTTGTACAAATAATACAATAAAGTATGAGGTCTTGATCCTTGGTCATAGAGTAGCCTTAGCCTTGAAGGTTAGATTTATTTCAATTTTTGGTGACCCTCAACTTGTGGTCAACCAGATTAATGATTTTTATCAAACTCGATATGATAATCTAAAACCTTAGAAAGATATTATCACCAAGCTTTTATCTGCATTCAATTGGGTAACCATAGATTTTATCACATGGTCCTCCAACCACCATGTGGATGCCATGGCCGCTACTGTACCCTTTTTTCCCTTGGATTTGGATGATGATCAAGCATCGATTATTATTAGACAACTCTAGGAGCCCACATTGTTTAATTCAATCCTTGTTCTGTTAGATGTTCTAGCCATAAAAACTTTTCCATATGAGCCATGGTATAATGACATCTTTAATTTTCTTAAGGATGGTTTGATTCCTGATGGTTTAGATTGTAATAAGTGTAAAATTTTGTACAAAAGAGCATGTTGATTAATTATAATTGGTAATAATGTTGAGCAAGGTGCAGCAACAGTATTGTCATTTTTGTCAACATAGTAAGATAGATCTGTTGATGCAGTGGACAGGAAGTTCAAAATCTATTCAGATGCAAAATATAGGAGTTCAAAGGTTATTCAGAGTATGTACAGTGATTTTCCAAGACGATCGAAGTGGCCCATATGCAAAAGACCAAAGAAAAAAACAAGTAAGATAAGTGTCGCGATATCGCGACATATACAACAGGCAAGAAAAACTGTCACGATATCGCGACATGTTGGAAGAGAAAGAAAAAGAAGGAAAAACTGTCATGATTCGCGACATGTTGGAAGAGAGAGAAAAAGCAGGAAAAGCTATCACGATTTCGCGACATGTTGGAAGAGAGAAAAAGCAAGAAAAACAGTCGTAATTTCGCGACATGTTGGAAGAGAAAAAGGCAAGTAGAAAAATTGTAGTGATTTCATGACATGTTGGAAGAGAAAGAGAAAGCAGAAAAAAGTGTCATGATTTTGCGACAAGTTTGAAGAAAGAGAACAAGTAAGAAAAGTGTCACGATTTCGCGACATGTCACATTTTCGCGACTAAAATAGGAGAGAGAAAGTAAGTTTGAAAAGTGTCATGATTTTGCGACATGTTGGAAGAGAAAAAGACAAGTGAAAAACTATCGCGATTTCACGACATGTTGGAAGAGAAAGAGAAAGCAAAAAAAAGTGTCAAGATTTTACGACAAGTTCGAAGAAAGAGAACAAGTAAGAAAAGTGTCGCAATTTTGCGACATGTCACATTTTCATGACTAAAATAGGAGAGAGAAAGTAAGTTTGAAAAGTGTCACGATATCGCGACATGTCGCATTTTCACGACTAAAATAGGAGAGAGAAAGTAAGTTTGAAAAGTGTCGCGATATCGCGACATGTCGCATTTTCGCGACAAAAGAAAGAGAGGAAGCGTACGGAAGCAGAACTGTCATGATTTCGTGACAAAAGCAGAAAGCAAGACTTCGAAGTAGAAGTGTCACAATTTCATGATAAAAGCAAAGAAGTAAAGTACGAAAGCAGAAGTGTCATGATTTCATGACAAAAGCAGAGAAGAAGACTTCGAAGGCAGAAGTGTCACGATTTCACAACAAAAGCAAAGAAGTAAAGTACGAAAGCAAAAGTGTCATGATTTTGCGACAAAAGTAGATAAGAAGACTTCGAAGGCAGAAGTATCATGATTTCATGACAAAAGCAAAGAAGCTAAGTACGAAAGCAGAAGTGTCGTGATTTCGTGACAAAAGCTAAGTTGAAGACTACGGAGGTAGAAGTGTCGCGATATCGCAACAAAAGCAAAGTTGAAGTCTATGGAAGCAAAAGTGTCGTGATATCATGACAAAAGCAAAGATGAAGTATACGAAGGCAGAAATGTCGTGATATCACGACAAAAGAAAATATGAAGTCTGTGGAGGCAAAAATTTTGTGATATCTTGATAAAATAATAGAGAAAGCGTACGGAGGCGAAAGTGTCATGATATCGTGACATGTATTTTCGTGACAACAACAACAAAAGAAGCTACAGAGGTAGAAATGTCATGATTTCATGATAGGTCATAAATGCGCAAGTCAAGAAGGAGAACCCGACTGAAATGAGAAGTATGACAGTGGACCGACATCACTACGACATTTACAAGGGCAGTTATAGAGTGATTTCATACTACTAAAATATGAAGAGTGATCAAAAGTCAGTATGGTGGTTACAGGGTCTGTCCAGAATGAAATCATCAAGCGATGGATAAACCGAACATCTTCTTGAGTTGAAACCGACGAAGACCGATGACAGTCGACTAAAATTAGGGTTTATAGTTGTTATGAAAGCCGACTAAGATTAAGATTTACAACCGACTAAGATTAGAGTTTTCATCATAAAAAATATTATTATAAAAGGAGGGTTGTTTGGATAATTGATATGATGGTTGAATGTGTGTGAAATACGGTCATTGTGCGCAGAGAGCAAGTTGTGTCGGATCGTGCTAAGTGTGAAATTTGCAAAGAGAGCAAAGTGCAAAAAAGGAAGACGATCGTGAAGTTTGACTGTAACGAAGCAGAGTGTATGAAGTGATTGCATAGAGAGAGAGCAGAGTGTGTAGAGAGCGAAAAGGTTGAAGTTTGACCAGGTGCTGCTATGATTACGTAGAGAAAGCAGAGTGCACAGAGAATGCAAAGGTGAAGAAGACCAGTCAGGGTCTTGCAAAAGCAAAGGTATCTTACTGTCAATATTCTAGTTTCAGAATTGAAGTCCAAGTTGGTGCTTGGCATCAGGGGTTGGTGCTCCTTCCAGTTGGTGCTGGTAAATCAGGGGTTGGTGCTCCTTTCTGTTGGTGTAGATAAATCAAGGGTTGGTTCTCCTTCTAGTTGGTGCTGGTAAATCATGGGTTGGTGCTCCTTTCTATTGGTGTAGATAAATTAGGGTTTGGTGCTCCTTCCAGTGGGTGCTGGTAAATTGATTGTAAAGTTGGTGCTTTGCAAATGCTAGATTTGGATGGTAGTCCAAGCAGTCAATTTTTGATGAGTAGCCACATTGGTGAACCTCATTAAATCTTGTGTTGTGTGATGCTTGTTTGTTATACTTTTTATATCTAGTAATAAGTTTTAATTGTTGTAGTATTAAGAGCTATAAATTTAAGTTTATAGAGCTACACTGATTCACCCCCCCTCAGTGTCATTGTAAGACTAACAATTGGTATCAAAGCTAAGTTCCTGTACAAGCTTAACCGACTAGGGTAATCTTGGAAGTAACACAATGGCAGGTGGTGAAGGCTTCTCATCTAACAAAGCACCATTGTTTGACGGATCTAATTACGCATTCTAAATAATCAGGATGCAGACATATCTCTGTGCTTTGGGATACAACATCGAGGATTCTAAATAGGAAATAGGTGAAGCTCTTTTCATGGCATTTGAAGAAGTAAAATCAAAAAAATGAGTGAAATCTGAAGTATGTGGTGAAAACCCTAAGGCTAAAGTAGATCTAGAAGGTGAGTTGATCTCTACACTTGAAGAGTGGAAAATAGAGAGGAACAATAATAAGAAAATTTTAAAAAAGCTTGAGGATGCAAACGAAATCATAACCAGTCTGAAAGTACAGACAGAAGAATACAAAAAAATATCTAAAGATATCGAAGTACAAATTACCATGAAAATAGATTATTGTTGCAAACTAGAAGAAGAGAATGTTGGTTTACGGACGTAGATAGAAGAGATGAATCACAAAATTAGTTGCTATCAAAAACACGAAGAAAGTTCTATGAAGTTGGACAAGATTATAAATGACCAAAGGCTTGCAGGCATCAAATTTGGTCTGGGTTTCGTCAAAGGAGAATCATCAAATGGATCAAAGGCCAGAAATGTAGAATCCATAAAGAATGAAGATAAGAAATAGTTTGATCAAGGAAAAATGTCTCATGCAAAAGAAAGCAATAATGCCAGGCACAAAAGGATAATTGAAAATGATGGATTCACCAATGTCACACATCAAATAAGAAGAAGACCTATGGCTCCTACGGCAACATGGCAAAGACCATCACCCAGGTTCAATTATCCCTTTTTTGGTTTCTGTTTTAAATGCAATGGCTATGGACATAAAATCTCATAATGCAAATATAATGTAAGACCAAGGAATTTCACTAGTAGAAATGTTTTTTCTCCTCTGATGAATTATACAGTAGAATGTTATAACTGTCATAATTTTGGGTGCATTATAAAAAAATATAGAAGTACATTTCCATCAAATCAGTTTTAGGGAAGAAAATTTCAACCAAATAGGATGAGACAAAATAGAAAACTTCCCAAAAAACATGCATAAGCTATTGATAAGGGAAAGGCAAAACAAGAGCCCAAAACTACTATCAAAATGGAGTGGAAAGAAAAAGATCGACTTAAGGAAGAAAATGAATCCTTAATCATACAAACAACATTTAAAGCACAGAATAAATATGTACCATGGATACTTGATAGTGGATGCTATAGTCATATGACAGGTGACAAACAGAATTTTGAGAAGTTACAAAAATCTGAAGGTGGTTCAATAAAGTTTGGAAATAATGATGGAGCTAAGATAGTTGGCAAAGGTTCAGTTAAAATTAGTGACGAAAAAATTAATTCAGAAGAAGTCATGTTTGTGGATGGTTTTAAACATAACTTGTTAAGCGTAAGTCAGATTTGTGATAAAGGTCATGAAGTAGTTTTTAAGAAGCAGGGTTGTGAAGTCAGAAAAAAAACAGTGGAAAATTGATAGCAACTGGATGAAGGACATCTAGAAACCTATACACGCTCTCAAAGACTTCAGGAGGAGCTTGTTTTATTGGACAGGAAGAAGAAAATTGGTTGTGGCACAAGAGACTCGGTCATATCAGTTTTGATAATCTAGTAAAAATCAACTCAAAAAGGGTAGTGAGAGATATTCCCACCATCATCAAACCTGGAAACAACATTTGTGCTTCATGCCAAAAGGGGAAGCAAACTAGAGTCACATTCAAAACAAAAGAGTACTACACAAGCAAACCTTTGGAACTAATACACACTGATTTATGTGGACCCATGAGAACACAAAGCATAAATGGTGACAAATATTTTATGTTGTGCATTGATGACTATTCCAGAATGACATGGATATTTTTCTTGAAGCATAAATCATAAGCTTTTAAAATATTCAAGATTTTCAAAAACCAAGTTGAGAATGAAACAGGAAAGAGGATCAAATGTTTAAGATTAGATAGAGGAGGAGAATTCATTTTAGAGGAGTTTACAGAGTACTGTGAAAAATACGGTATTAGGAGACAATTTTCAGTAGCCATGACACCTCTACAAAATGGAGTGGTAGAAAGAAAGAACAGGACAGTGCAGGAAATGGCATGAACTATATTGGTTGAAAGCAGAGTAGTAGACAGATTTTGGAAAGAAGCAGTCCATACTGTGATATATATCCAAAATAGGTACATGCTGAGAACACATGAAAGCAAAACTCCTTATGAGTTGTGGTTCGATAAAAGGGCAATAGAAAAATACCTCAAAGTTTTTGGCAAGAAGTGCTACATCAAAAGAACTGAAGATAATCTTGGTAAGTTTGAAGATAGAGCGGATGAAGGTATTTTTGTTGGTTATTCATCAAAAAGCAAAGCTTACAAATGCTACAACAAGAGGCTAAAGAAAATTGTGGACAGTGCCGATGTTAAATTTGATGAATGTAGAGAACGAGTAATTAGCTATGAAAAGAACTACCCAATTTATGAAGAGGTTATTGAAGGAGATGAGGAAAATGAAACTTGGGAGTTAGTACCTAGACCTGCAAATAAAAATATAATCAGGATTAAATGGATTTTTCAAAAAAATTGAATGAAGACAGACAGGTAGTCAGAAATAAAGTAAGATTGGTATGTAAGGGTTATGCAAAAGTTGAAGGCATTGACTTTGAGGAAACTTTTGCACCAGTAGCTAGACTAGAGGCAATTAGAATGTTTCTAGCTTTAGCAGTCTACAAGAATTTCAAAGTTTATCAAATGGATGTGAAATCAACATTTTTGAATTGGAAACTTGAAGAAGAGTTTTATATTGAGCAACCATATGGTTTCCAACTTGGTGATGATCCCAACTTGGTTTGCAAGTTGAAGAAAGCATTATATGGCTTAAAATAGGCACCCCGAGCATGGTATACAAGGCTAGACAACTATATCACTCAACAAGGGTTTAAGAAAGGTATGGTGGATAGTAATTTGTATGTCAAAACAGAAAATGGGCATCTTATTGTTCTTGTTGTATACGTAGATGATATCATATTTGGCAGCAGCAAAGATGAGTCATGTAAATATTTAGCAAATAAGATGCAGAAAGAATTTGAAATGTCAATGATTGGTGAACTTTTATATTTCCTCGGGTTGCAAGTTAATCAAAATAAGAAGGGCATATTTATTTCTCAAGTTAAATATGTGAAAGAGATGTTAAAAAAGTTCACAATTGAGGATTGTAAGCCAGTTAGTACTCCCATGACGATAGGTTGCAAGTTGAGCAAGGATGACAAATCTCCACCTGTTGATCAAACCATGTATAGATCTATGATTGGGAGATTACTATACCTAACAGCTACCAGACCAGATATTTTGTAAGCAGTATGCATGGTAGCATGATTTTAGGCTAATCCCAAGGAGACTCATGTGACAGCAGTGAAGAGGATTCTTCGGTACCTCAAGGGTACGATGGAGTATGGGTTATGGTATCCGAAAGGAAAAGACTTCACCTTTATTTTGTATTCAGATGTAGATTAGGCAGGATGTGTCGATGACAGAAAGAGTACCAGTGGATGTGCATTCTATCTTGGAGACATATTGGTCGCGTGGCACAGTAAGAAACAAGAGTCAATTTCTTTATCGACAATAGAGGCAGAATATATTACAGCAACAACATGTTGTACATAGGTATTATGGATGAAACAAACCCTGAAAGATCTTGGTATTAGCTTTAGTGAGCCAATATCAGTTAAGTGTGATAACACCAGTGCCATTAACATCTCCAAGAATCCGGTTATGCATTCATGCACAAAAAACATTGCTATCAGGTATCACTTTTTGAAGGAGAAAGTTGCGAAAGGTGAGGTTAAGTTGGATTTTGTTTCAACTACAGAGCAAGTAGCATATATCTTCACAAAACCATTGCCCAAGGAATTTTTTGAGTACCTTCACAATAAATTGGGAGTGGTCACACTTCCCAAGAATTCACTAGCTACAGGGATCACATTCTCAGGGGGGCATTTAAGTATTTGATTATCTTTTTGCTCATGTTCATGATTTTTGCTAAGTGTAATAAATTTTACCTGAGAATGTTGTGCATGGACTCAGGGGGAGTTTGCAGTAGCCCTTTGGTATTATTGTCAAAGGGGGAGAAGAGTTACAAGAAATTGCACATGTGTTGCCAAAAATTCCAAAGGGGGAGATTGTTGAGCAAGGTGCAGCAACAGTATTGTCATTTTTGTCAACATAGTCAGATAGATCTATTGATGCAATGGATAGGAAGTTCAAAAGCTATTCAAATGTAGAAGATAGGAGTTCAAAGGTTATTCAGAGTATGTACAGTGATTTTCCAAGAAGACCGAAGTGGCCCATATGCAAAAGATCAAAGAAAAAAGACAAGTAAGAAAAGTGTCGTGATATCGCAACATATACAGTAGGCAAGAAAAATTGTCATGATTTCGCGACATGTTGGAAGAGAGAGAAAAAGCAAGAAAAACTGTCACGATTTTGCGACATGTTGGAAGAGAGAGAAAAAGCAAGAAAAATGTCACGATTTCGTGACATGTTGGAAGAGAAAAAGGCAAGTAGAAAAACTGTCACAATTTCGCGACATGTTGGAAGAGAAAGAGAAAGCAAGAAAAAGTGTCACGATTTCTCGACAAGTTCGAAGAAAGAGAACAAGTAAGAAAAGTGTCGCGATTTCGCGACATGTCATATTTTCGTGACTAAAATAGGAGAGAGAAAGTAAGTTTGAAAAGTGTCGCAATTTCGTGACATGTTGGAAGAGAAAAAGGCAAGTGAAAAACTATCATGATTTTGTGACATGTTGGAAGAGAAAGAGAAAGCAGGAAAAAGTGTCGCGATTTCACGACAAGTTCAAAGAAAGTGAATAAGTAAGAAAAGTGTCGCGATTTCGTGACATGTCACATTTTCATGACTAAAACAAGAGAGAGAAATTAAGTTTGAAAAGTGTCATGATATCGCGACATGTCGCATTTTCATGACTAAAATAGGAGAGAGAAAGTAAGTTTGAAAAGTGTCGTGATATCGCGACATGTCTCATTTTTGCGACAAAAGAAAGAGAGGAAGCATACGGAAGCAAAATTGTCACGATTTCATGACAAAAGCAGAAAGCAAGACTTCGAAGCAGAAGTGTCACGATTTCATGACAAAAGCAAAAAAGTAAAGTATGGAAGCAGAAGTGTCACGATTTCATGACAAAAGTAAAGAAGAAGACTTCGAAGGCAAAAGTTTCATGATTTCACGACAAAAGCAAAGAAGTAAAGTACGAAAGCAGAAGTGTCGCGATTTCACGACAAAAGTAGAGAAGAAGACTTCAAAGGCAGAAGTGTCACGATTTCACGACAAAAGAAAAGAAGCTAAGTACAGAAGCAGAAGTGTCACGATTTCGTGACAAAAGCTAAGTTGAAGACTACGGAGGCAGAAGTGTCGCGATATCATGACAAAAGCAAAGTCGAAGTCTATGGAAGCAAAAGTGTCATGATATCATGACAAAAGCAAAGACAAAGTATACGGAGGTGGAAATGTCATGATATCATGACAAAAGAAAATACAAAGTCTGTGGAGGTAGAAATGTCGTGATATCACGACAAAAGAATAGAGAAAGCGTACAGAGGCGAAAGTGTCATGATATTGTGACATGTATTTTCATAGCAACAACAACAAAAGAAGCTACAGAGGCAGAAATGTCACGATTTCACGATAGGTCATAAATGCGCAAGTCAAGAAGGAGAACTCGACTGAAATGAGAAGTATGATAGTGGACCGACATCACTATGGCATTTACAAGGGCAGTTATAGAGTGATTTCATACTACTGAAATATGAAGAGTGATCAAAATTCATTATGGCGATTACAGGGTCTGTCTAGAATGAAATCATCAAGCGATGGATAAATCGAACATCTTCTTGAGTTGAAGCCGATGAAGACAGATGAAAGTCAACTAAAATTAGGGTTTACAGTTGTTATGAAATCCGACTAAGATTAGGATTTATAGCCAACTAAGATTAGGGTTTTCATCATAAAAAATATTGTTATAAAAGGAGGGTTGTTTAGAGAATTGATATGATGGTTGAATGTGTGTGAAATACGGTCATTGTGCACAGATAGCAAGTCGTGTCGAATCGTGCTAAGTGCAAAATTTGCAAAGAGAGCAGAGTGCAAAAAAGAGAGAAGATGATCGTGAAGTTCGACTATAACGAAGCAGAGTGTGCGAAGTGATTGCATAGAGAGAGAGCAGAGTGCGCAGAGAGAAAAAAGGTTGAAGTTCGACCAGGTGCTGTTATGATTGCATAGAGAAAGCAGAGTGCGCAAAGAACACAAATGTGAAGAAGACCAGCCAAGGTCTTGCAAAAGCAAAGGTATCTTACTGTCAATCTTCTAGTTTCAAAATTGAAGTCCAAGTTGGTGCTTGGCATCAGGGGTTGGTGCTCCTTCCAGTTGGTGCTGGTAAATCATGGGTTGGTGCTCCTTTCTATTGGTGTAGATAAATCAGGGGTTGGTGCTCCTTCTAGTTGGTGCTGGTAAATCAGGGGTTGGTGCTCCTTTCTGTTGGTGTAGATAAATCATGGGTTGGTGCTCCTTCCAGTGGGTGCTAGTAAATTGATTGTAAAGTTGGTGCTTTGCAAAGGCTGGATTTGGATGGTAGTCCAAGAAGTCAATTTTTGAGGAGTAGCCACATTGGTGAACCTCGTTAAATATTGTGTTGTGTGATGCTCGTTTGTTATACTTGTTGTATCTAGTAATAAGTTTTAATTATTACGGTATTAAGAGCTGTAAATTTAAGTTTATAGAGCTACACTAATTCATCCCCCCCCTCTAAGTGTCATTGTAAGACTAATAAATAATTTATATTGATATTCTTTTGAAGATATCCTCTTGCAATGTCTTAACTATGATGAATCCAAAATAGCTCTTTGTGAAGCTCATGAAGGATCATGTGGAGGCTATTTTAGTGACAATGCCATTGCCAAAAATCTCCTTCAAATGGGGTATTATTGGCCTTCCATGGAGAAATATGCATGTGACCATGTTTGATGTTGTGACAAGTGTCAATGCCATTATAACCTTGTTCATTTGCCTTCTCAAAACCTTCAAGTTATTACTTCTCCTGGGCCATTTTCCATGTGGGTATTGGACATTATAAGGAAGATCAACCCAACATCTTTTGATGGTCAAATTTATCATAACAATGACTGAGTACTTCACTAAATGGGTCGAAGCCATACCCCTGGCCATGATGACTAGAACTTAGATCTCCAAGTTCATCTTCAACCATATCCTTTGTAGGTTTAGGATTTATTTGATGATTGTATCTAACAATGACACTCCTTTCAAGAATAAGGATATCCATAAACTTTGTGCTAAGTACAAGATTCAACACATGTGGTCAACTTTTTATTACCCTCAAGGTAATGGTCAATCCAAAGCATCCAACAAGTATTTAGTCAAGATCCTCAAGAAGTTGGTTGGTAAGACCTATCAATACTGGCATATCCAACTTTAATCTATCTTATGGATCTATCGTACTAATTTACGAACTTCTATAGGTGTTTCTTTGTATGTATTGGTCTATGGGACTGAGGTAGTGTTTTTGTTTGACTTAGAGGTCTATTCTTTAGACATATTACTACAAGATACCTTGGTCGATGATGAGTATCTCTTTGATAATTTGCACCAATTGGAGCTTCTAGATGAAAAGTGCATTCACACCTTAGAGCACCTTCAAGCCTATCAAAATAGGCTCAAGAAATATTATTCCAAGAAATATTGTAACCATTCTTTTGAGATTGGGTACCTTTTCCTTAAAGATAATCAAAATAAAACCAATGTTCATTTATATTTGAAATGTAAGTTTCATCCTAATTGGATAGGCCCTTTTTTCATAACGACCAAGTTTGGCTTAGGTGCCTATCGTTTAACTTCTTTATATGATAAAGAAATTTAAAAAATAATGAACATAATGCACCTAAAGAGATAATATACATAGCTTTGAATTTTCATATTGTATTTTAGATTATTTTTAATATTGCATTTTATTTGTTTGTTCATACTACATGATTGGCTATCATATTTTGCATGGTTTGTGTGACATTTTGTTCCATTTGCATTTTTCTTGTCATACATTTGCATTTTTTGTTGACCATATTTGCATGACTACTTGATCATATAGATTCTTGAGGACTTTGTGAGGATGGCAAGTTATGGAACCTAGTTATAACTTAGTTCATATGCATTGCACTCATATTAGGGATATTATTGCTAGCGAATCCCCAACCTAGGGCTCATCTTCATGCATTTTTCATCATTAAATTTTTCCATCTCTTCTTCTTATCTTTTCTTCTTTTATATTCCTTGACCTTTGAAAGTATAAAATGATCATAAATTTCTTCTCCAAGTTATGGTATATAATTATTCATCTCTTGTATATCCTTTGTACTTTGAGATTTTTCATCATTTATTCTCCTTCCCAAGACAAGGATGTGCATTCATTCTTCTATCTACTTCTGTTTTAATTTTGCTTTTGCTCACACCTTTTCCTTCTTGATATTTCACATATTAAGGGGTCTTCATGGGATAGGGTAGATACCGCATGAATACCATTTATGGTGTTCATACATCTATTGAATATCATACACACACCTCTTATCTCTTGAAATTTTACTAAGGATGCACACACACACTATCTTTTTCTTCTTTCTTCACACACACTCACATTGTTTTGTTGCATTTTGCTTTGCTCATTCATATTTTCACACACCACACCCCTATCATGCAGTACTTATTTTGGAAAATCAATCTCATATTTCACCCCATACAGGATAGCTTCATGGTCACAAGTAATGGGTAACCTCCATTTGACCATTTGTGAGCATACATCCTCGTCGGTATCTTTTCATCTCTAGCCATCAATGAGTACTACACCCATAGCGTGTATCACTCCACACTTGACCATTTTTTTTTTTGTGAGCATAACACCCTTATGGGATAGCTTCATGGCCATAAGTGAGTGGAAGACTCCATTAAATAATTTTCTATAATACATACCTCCAAAATTCTACTCCACTCTTTCTTCATTGTTTGGTCTATATTCATTTGGTCACACTAATATTTCATTAACTACGTTGATACAGATACCATATTCCAAGCACCTTTTTCTCTATTGACCTTCCCCATATTTTTCTTCTTCTCCTCCTTATTTTCTTCTTCTCTTTCCTTTTTGCCAAAATAATGCTCTATCTATATGGTGCACAACTTTACTCTATTCCGAAATCACGGTTTGTCTTTACGGGGTGTGTTCAGTTAGAACTGTGTTTTTATCTCTCTTTTCTTATCCTCTTTCTTCCATCATCTTTTTATTTTGTTCCTTTATCCATCCATGCATTTCATTCATTAATTAAGTTTCATCCCATCATGTTTCACATTAGATTAGTCCATTCATACATTCCATAACATTCATTCAATGCATAGTCAAACATAAAAACATAAAAATAACAACACACACATAAAGGCACACATTTAAATAAAGCATTATGATATTAATCAAGATAAAAAGAAAGGGTACATAAGACTATTTGGTTAGTGTGCCATAGTTCAACCCTAGCACACTCGATCGTCCCTAGGGATGTATGCCACACTCAAAATTGGAATGTCACCCCGACCCTATCACTAGCTCTAGGATTTTATCTCCTCTACTCTATCCACTAGAGGTGGTCCTAGTGGGGGCATGTTCACAAACTATAAAATTATCTATGATCTACATCATGACTGACCCTATGTATAAATGGAGGATTATGGAGGTACCCTTTACTTCACTATCATAGCTTGGATGTATAGTGTTTGGTAGAAAGTATCCCTTCGTACCGCTACCTTCAACCTCTCCCCTACCCTCTATAAATCTGCTTATAGTAGGTGGATCCCTTTGCCCTATTGGCTATCAATCATGATATCCATCCCCTTTGCTTGATCTCATTGTCACTCTTGGTCCATCCCACTCACCTCCCCCTGATCTAGTCTTCCTTAACCTATGTCATGTCTCGCTTTGTGAGTGTCATTCTCAAGCACTCTATAGCCCCTCTATCCTCTTGCATCTATCCTATTAGAGTAGTTCCATCTCCCTTTGCATAACCGCTATCAAGGCTTATAGTACCTCCATATCCCTTATTGGTTCTTCCTAATATATGGTCCCACTAAGATGAACTATCACTGATGTCGATGCCTCTCGAACCATTCTGCTTCGTCTAGCTTTAACCATCATATAGGTATCTCTTACTACTCACCCCTCCCTAGTCCTAGTCGTAGTGGTAGATTTTGCCACCATATCTACTCAAACTTGTTCTCATATCTATTGTGGGTACTCCTAGCCCTATAATTGCTACTCTATGGTGCATTGGGTCATCTCTTGAAGTGCCAAATACACCCACTAATCCATAAATTGGTACCTCTACACAGGCATCAATGGGGATAACCTCAAGGGTGCAATACCCCTATACCATCTCTAGTATCTAATAGCCAACCCAAAATCATCCACCCCTAGATACATGTAGAGTGGGTCATCCAAGCACTTCCTTACCCATATCCCCACATCAATGCCCCTTTCAACTCTTGATGGGTCCCTATGTACTTGCTTATACCAGTAGTCACCTAGATTTGGTATCTCCAGCTCCCCTTTCTTTGTAAAGACCCACCTAACCCTCCTCACCTAACTCAAATTCTCTACATCCTCCATCCATCCAAGGTGTAGATGCCATGGTCACCATATGATCTTGTGCTTCCATAACTCATCTATCACCCACCTCCCTAGTGATAGGTTCCTAGTGTATATGTAGCACCCTAAAATTGGCGCAGTAAAACCTTAAATAATTACAATTACTCTAGTAAATATTCAAATTCAAATTTCAACCCCCAAAACCGCTCCTAAACCGTCGTTTAACCCGTTTCCTCCTTTCCTACGCCATTTTTAGAGTTTGTTTTGACCGTTTGACGATATCGTCGCCGATCAGACGATATCGCCTCAGATCGGACGATTTCGTCTGGGCTAGGACGTCCAGACGATCTTGTCCCAAAACTAATTTTTCTCAATTAGCCTCTGTTCCAACGGCGTCTCTAATCCGGGCAGAAGCGTGTCTACGTCGTTAGAGACCCTCCCCATTGGAGATCTCCCAAATTGGGATGATCTCCAACCTCCTAACCTCCCTCCTAAGCCTATTTAAACTTAGGACTCCCCCTTGGCATCCCCCTGGCTGAAATTTCTTGTAACTTGACTTTACACGCACTAAAACATCCTGAATTACCATCTGCACTTGTCCTATCCAAATTTTGTTGCGGGAACCTTGTCATTCTTCAGTCGGAGCAAGCTCAGTTCGTCGTGGACGATCCTGTTCAATTCGAGATGATTTCGCACCAATTCGAGACGATCTCGACTGCAATCAACATTGGGGGCAATCAGTGCCCAGAGTTTGCATTTTTCTCTTCTCATCTGCTGTTTTATTCTGCATCTAGTTAGTTTATTTATTATTTTTTGCTATTCTGCATCTTGGAGTTCACCCATGTAGTTTAATTGCATAATAAGGTCATGATTAGCTATTAAAGTGTTGCAACTTACTTGCATTTCTATTCGGGATTATCTGTTAACATCCTTATTGTCATTTTACATCATTATCCTCTATTAGCATTGCTGTATTTTTTGTATTTTGTGTCTATTTCTCTGTTTGCAAGTCTCTGACGAATTCGTCAGATCTCAGACGATCCTGCAGGTCGGAGACGATCCCATCAAATTCCAGACGATCCTGTCTGCTTCAAGAATCAGAACCTCCATCAGACATCCGGATCAGGTATGGCTCTGTAATTTAGCTTTTTCTCTCTATTTTCTGTTCAAATCTATTTGTTGTATTTCATTTAGTCTGCATTTTCATAATAGAACAACTTAGATTCATTTGGCCAAACCTAGGACTCGAATGTTTAAAGATAAAACTGAACACATTAAACACATTCCCAACCTAGGCGTGGAAGCGCCATTCAAACGTTTCCTGGTGAACCCACCATCCATCAAAAAATCACCATAATACACCTCCCCCGAGAGGCGGGACCTTCGCAAGGCCTCTCAGTCCGAGGTACCGTGCCATCCTTTTCCCATCCTCCTTCCGGGCACGGATCCTATAGCTTGAAGGTAAGGATGCAAAAAATTTGGAGCGATACATTTTGGTGAACCCGACGTGAATGCATTTAAAACCTTTTGAAAACAAAACAAAAAAAAAAAACACAAAAAAAAACCTAGATGCATTTAAAATCATTAGAAAATACTAAGTTGCATATCATGTCTAGATGGTAGCTCCTAAGAAAATATTAGCAGTTACTATAAATGTTGAAAACCAATTAGCAGCCATAGAAATCAATTATGTGCTTAGTGTGCCTGAAACAGATAGAAACCAACTTCTGTGGAAAGAACTTGATAGAAGACTAGGTGTCATTTCATCTAGGTCAACAAAACTTAAACAAATCAAAAGGCTTGTCCTAGATAGAATCCTGGATCCTCATCAACTCGTCTTTTATCATGAACTTCAGAGAGCCTGCCATAGATGGTTAGCTTATAGGAGAGCTCTTGTGTCTTCAAAATTGTTCACCTTCGAGGAATACCTCGAGAACGCAGCCACTATACACCAATTCCTAGGTCATGTAGAAGACCAAGAGGTCGTTCTTACGGATAGGGAAAGATGGAATAGAGTTCCTCGAGCTGTGTTATATCGAGAGTATTGCCACGAGCTTTACTTCTATCAACCAGAATCTGAGACAGATAATATCACTATAGCCCTTTTCATTAAATTCTTGAAAGAAAATTTTCAATTTGAAGAAGAACACTTCATGACTCCTGAAGAACTTGAGCCCATTAATGATATTTATAAATTGTTTATAGAAAACTAGATCATTGCTTTCATTATTATTATTTCTTGTGTTTTGTGTGTTGTTTGTTATCTTTATAATATTGTTATTAAAACCAAAAAAAAAAAAAAAAAACTAAAAAACATAACAAAAACCAAAACATTTCATTTTAAATATTGTAGTAGGTATATAATTAATATATACCTCTTAAGCTTGTTGCATATATATATATATATATATATATATATATATATATATATATATATATATATATATATTTGCTGAAATCTAAGTTAAGCACAATGCCTAAACTTAGGAATGGTAAACAAACTGAAGGAGAAGAAGAAGATTGGTTAGGAGACAAAACAAGAAACCCAAATGTCCTTCCCGAGGATCCAATCCTGGAAGAAGAAACTCTAGACCAGCAAGACGATGAGCTTGTTGTAGATGAACAAGAAGAAAATGTTAAAGAGGATGGATCCTCATCCCCTAGAGTAGCTCCGAATGGAACTATTGCTTTTGATAACTTAGATCATTTCTGGAAATTTTTCAATAATAACATTGGCGCTCTTAATATGGCGGTTCGTATTGATAAAGGGCAAATTAGTGACACTCAAGCAGCCATGGAACATATGTTTGATGTGCACACTAATCCCTTGTCTTTTATTGATCAAGAAAGTGATAAGGCTGGACCATCCAATAGAGATATGGTCACTATGATTCAAAACATGCCAAAACAACAGGTTACCCAACCTCCTAAGGAACCTGTTATTGAGCCTAAAATCATTCCCACACAAAAGAAAACTTCCTTCACTGCTTTACTTCGCCAAACTATTGATCAATATGCTTCAAGTAAACAAAAATCTAAAATGAAGCCAAACACCAATTTTCAACAATCTGGGATACAACATAATACAACTTCAAAATTTCTTCATAACACCTTTCCTACCAACAATTTACACAATAGCAACATAGCATCTAATCTTCATGTTCCACCATATGTTCACAAATCTCATATTAATGCCCTACCGAACCAATATGGTGGGCAAACTAGTAATCTGGAAGCCATGGTGAAGCAGTTAGCTTCCCGCATGGACCAGATAGATCCCTACCGTCCCTCGTACAATTATCGAGAGATATGTAGTCAACCTTTGGATCCCATAGTTGTAGCACAACCGTACCCTAAGCATTTTCCCATGCCCGTCCTGCCTATATATAAAGGAACCGAAGATCCCATAGAGCATCTTCGCATGTTTAGGATAGCATGTCATGATATATCACATGATGACTTGCTATTACTAAAAATGTTCCCAAAAAGTTTAGGTGGAATGGCATTAGAGTGGTACTATCAATTGCCCACTCATTCTTTGAGAAATTTTGAAGAAACAGCTGAATCTTTTGTCCATCAATTTAGTGCCTACATCGAGAGGCATGTCACCATTAAAGATTTATACAACTTAAAACAAGACAAAGATGAATGTTTTGCTGATTTCTTAGCTAGATGGAGGCAGTTGATAGGAAAACTGCACTTTGTGTTACCTTATAGGGAAATGTTGGACATTTTTATCAATAATTTGCAAGAACAAATATCTTATGAGTTATCAACTGCTACTTTAACTACCTTCGATCAGGCTATAGATTTAGCTCGAAGAGTAGAAGATGCCCTCATTAGGAGAGGCCAACTTAGGAAGAAGGATGATGAGAAAACATCCAAAAATCAATATAAAAACAAACAAGTCGTAGGTGACGGAGTCACTGACAGTAGAAATGTTGCTAATATCAATGCAACGAAGACAACAAAAAAATTTATATTGAAACCTCCTGATAAACCTCCTCGAGAATTTACTAGATTGAATCAACCATTATCAACTATTTTACCTCAATTACTCGAAAGAGGTTTGATTCAATTACCGGCTATCCGGGAACCTGATCCAACCATACCCGGATACAGAGCTGACTTACATTGTGATTTCCATAGAGGACCTGGACACTCTACCAACGCTTGTAAAAGGTTAAAGCATAAAATACAAGATCTGATTGATAATAATGAAATGGAGGTGCAAGCCTTCCAACCTAAACAAAATGCTCCTAATAATGCTCAAAAGAACATTCCCCAAAATCAAAATCAAAATGCTAATCAATCATTAGACATATTTCAACATCCTTTACCAAGACATGGTAAAGAGGTGGCCAATCAAATCGAACATCATAATGTTCCTCCTCCTACCCGATATGTAGGAACTATTAGCGGACATTTACCTAATCATGATTTACAACAATTTGACACAACTTTATCCATGGTCACGACCAGGCCCCTACATAATATTCAAATACCAGATCTCAGTGATATAGAATCAGATACTGAAAGTGAAATAGACATCACCTCAAACCAATCGAATAGTTCTAAAAATGAATCAGATCCTATTCAACCCATCACAGATGCTATGGTTCCAGAAGAACCATTTCCTAGAAGAGTTACTACTCGACCCTCTTCTAATCAATTCCTCCCTAATGAACAAGCCATAAACGCTCAACCGAGACCAGTTCAGCATCTTCAATATAACATTGTAGGTACCATTGGAGTCGTTACCCGACAACAAGCTCAAAATTCTCAACAAGAACCAAACCAGAATGATGGATCAGCTCCATTTGTTTTGAAAAATCCCAATAAAGGGAATCATGCTCCTAATGTTCAACCTAAACCCCCTTACAATATTAATGAGCAATTATCCAATACTACAACCAGAATTTCCCTTTTGGATTTATTAAGATCTTCTCCTACCCATAGGGATGAGTTAATGCTTACATTAAGCCAAATGATGGTACCTCAAAATATTCAACCTGAAGCCATGGCCAATACTATCATCACTAGAGAAGTCGATTGTATTGACTTTCGGGATAAAGATATCCCACAACACAGTTTACATAAGGATAATCCCTTATATATTACTGCTCTAATTGGAGATGTAGTTGTTAAAAGAGTCCTGATTGATAATGGTTCATCTCTAAACATTTGTACTTTTGACTTCTACCAACGGTTTGGCTTTAGAAGTGATGAAATGAAGAAAACTGACATGATCATAAAAGCTTTCAATGACGAAACACAAGAAACATGTGGAGTTATCACCATCCCATTGCAAGTTGGTCCTAGAACTCTAGATACAACCGTGTTTATTGTACATTGCCCTGCATCGTACAATATACTTTTGGGTCGTCCTTGGATCAATGCAATGCGGGCCGTCCCATCCACTTTACACCAATGTGTTAAATTCGAATTTAAAAATCAGTTGGTCACTATCCATGGTGATCCTAGACCCTTTGATATGTGTGCTTTGGCAGAACCTGTTGGAGTTCAATTTTGCCCTGCTCTGTCATCCACACATCCTAATTCTTATTTTTCATCTAAAACTGTGAAACACACTCCCATAGCTTCACCTATTTCTCCTCCATTAATTTCACCCTCATATATAGATCAACAATCTTCTAAACAAACCACTGTAGAACCTCAAAAAGATCTTCAATCCACAACCAATCCTTCATGTTCTATCCCTATAATTTCAAAACCTATAGACCCATTCATTAACACTTCCACATTATCAACATCTATCATACCTTCCACATCTAAAGATATAGGGAATAATCCTTCTACATCTTATGCTCTTTCTGATGAACTTTTACCGGATTTATCCACAATCTTAATATCAGAAAAAACAAATGCTTCTATGCAAGATTCAATTCTTTTAAATAACTTGCCGCCATCTCCTCGTACCTTGGGCCTCCCACAACCTATGGGAAGTACTTACCAAGTCGGGAGTTGTGCCTTCATTTATAAAGGATATGACTAGGGAAGAATACCCCGAAATATCAAAACTCATCATGATGGATATGCTCGGTGTTATTTTACTAATGAGTATATTAAAGCTAAACCTATAATGATTAAAATGGGATATAAAGGGAAAGGCTTGGGACCTTTCCAAAATGGTATGAAAGAACCTTTCGAGGTAGAACCGTGGCCTACCCGTTGTGGTGTGGGCCTATTTCCTAGTAAGGGTCAACCCTTTCCTTTTGAAGATGATGATCAACTCATATGTTATCAAGATTATTTGGATAGGCGTGATGATTTGCCTCTAAAAAATCAGCCATTTACATGTAACATGCTATCCATAGCTTACCCTGAAATGATTGCTGAATCCGATGATGAGTTGGAAGGAGATATCTTCCATGATGTCTCCGTTGAAGAAATGTTACACAATGGATTTTATTTTGATGGTTCTATACCAACTATAGCCCAGCTTGAGGCCACTAATCCTCAAGATGAATTATCCAAGTTAACCTTAAAATAATTACAAGAATTGGGCGTCTCACCCGCCCCACCTAATTTTGAAAGAGATCTACACATGGAAGTAGAAAACGTCATTAAAGTTAACATTGGAACTGAGGATAATCCTCACATAATCAATATTGGGTCAGAATTAAGTCAAGAAAAACAAGAGCAATACATTGCCTTTCTTAAGGAATATGAAGATGTCTTCGCTTGGACATATGAAGATATGCCAGGTCTGGACCCTTCCGTAGTCATGCATCATCTAGTAGTCCATCCGGATGCTAAACCTGTTAAACAAAAACTTAGAAAAATGCATCCCAAAGTGGCCTTACTAGTCAAAGGGGAGTTAGAAAAACTCCTGAATGTTGTTTTTATACAAGCTATTGATTATGCTGAATGGATCTCAAATGTAGTTCCAGTCACCAAGAAAGAAGCTACCAAAGTTAGGGTTTGCACAGATTTTAGAGATATTAACGTTGCATGCCCTAAAGATGATTTTCCTCTTCCAAACATGGACCAAATCATTGATTTTACTGCTGGGAGTGGGATGATGTCCCTAATGGATGGATTCTCCGGTTATAATCAGATCAGGATAGCTCCTGAAGATCAGGCTAAAATAGCCTTTATTACCCCTTGGGGTACCTTTTGTTGGAAAGTGATGCCATTCGGCTTAAAGAACGCAGGCGCAACCTATCAACGAGCTATGACTTATATTTTTCATGATATGATGCATGATATCCTACATGATTATGTAGATGATATTATAGCTCGCTCTATTAATGAAGATAATCATTTAGATGATTTGAGAAAAGTTTTTAATCGATTAAGAGAATATCTTATTCGATTAAATCCAGCCAAATGCATATTCGGAGTTAAGTCCGGTAAGCTATTAGGGGTTTTAGTTTCTTTACGTGGTATCGAAATTGACCCTCTTAAGATTGCGGCTATCACTGATATGCCCGCACCTACCAATATATCCGAATTACGAAGTTTACAAGGTAAACTTCAAGCTATCCGTCGCTTCATCGATAAGTTGGCAGACAAAACCGGTCCCTTTCTTAAGCTCCTTAAGAAGGATGTCCCTTTTAATTGGGACGACGAATGTAAAGAAGCTTTTGAACTTCTCAAACAATACCTCCTTAACCCACCTGTGCTTTCACCACCTAGACCTGATCGCCCATTTCTCCTGTATATTTCAGCTTCAGATTCTGCCTTAGGAGCTATGTTAGCTCAGCTTGATGATGCGAAGAGAGAACGTGCTAATTATTATATTAGCCGAACCTTCATCAGTTATGAAACCCGCTACACAACATTAGAAAAACTATGTCTAGCAATCATATTTTCTATGCAAAAATTATGCCATTATATGCTCAGTCAGAAAACCTATGTCATTGCTAAATATGATCCCTTGAGGTATCTCATGAGTCGACCTTATTTATCGGGTCGTACAGCCAAGTGGGTTCTTGCTCTAAGCGAGTTTGACCTCACGTTCATAGGACAGAAGTCTGTTAAGGGTCAAATCATAGCAGATCAATTAGTTGCTGCACCCTTAGAGTCTACCCATCCCCTCATCATTGAGTTTCCTGATGAATGCCTTCAATTAGAGGCGAACCATATTGAACAATGGTCCTTATACTTTGATGGAGCCCGATGCATGAGTGGGGCTGAGTGCGGGTATTATTTTAATATCCCCACAAAAACATCTTATTCCTCTGTCCTTCAAATTAACATTTGCTTGCACTAATAATATTGCTGAATATGAAGCTCTAATCCTTGGATTACGAGCTGCCTTGGCGCTAAAAATTAAACATCTGTTAGTTTTTGGTGATTCTCAACTTGTCATAAACCAAATTAATGAAGTTTATCAGACCGGAGATGATAAACTGTGCCCATATAAAGCCTATGTTTTACAATTAATGTCTCTATTTGATCAAGTTACCTTGGAAGCTATTCCTCGAACTTGCAACCGTGCAGCTGATGCTATGGCCGCAACTGCATCTCTCCTACCCTTGGAGTTAGATGACGAATATGCCACTATCATTATTCGTCGACTCCAGGAACCCGCTTCAAATAAGTCATGCTTAGAACCTTTGGATGTGTTTCTAATCAATGAAACTACTCCTGAACCTTGGTATACAGATATATTTGATTTTCTTCAAAATGGGACTTTCCCTGCCAATTCTAATAGAAACCAGCATCGGTTATTACGTAGACGAGCAAGTCGATTTGTAATAATTGGCAATACTTTGTATAGGAGATCTTTTGAAGGTATCCTATTAAGATGTTTGAATTTAGAAGAATCCAAATCAGCCTTGAGTGAAGCCCACGATGGATCTTGTGGAGGACACTTCGGTGGTAGTGTCATTGCTAAAAAGCTCCTTAGGATAGGATACTTTTGGCCTACCATGGAGAATGATGCACATGATTATGTGCGCCATTGCGACAAGTGCCAGAAACATGCTGACCTTGTCCATGCGCCTGCACAAGAACTGCGAGGCTATTTCATCTCCTTGGCCCTTTTCAAAATGGGGCTTAGACATTATTGGCAAAATCAATCCTGTGTCATCCGATGGACACAAATTCATCATAACCGCCACCGAGTATTTCACGAAGTGGGTTGAAGCTATGCCTTTAGCTTCCTGCACTTGGAACACAAGTTTCTAAATTTATTTTTAATCAAATCATTTGTAGGTTCGGAATTCCTGCAAATCTCATCTCTGACAATGGAACTTGTTTCAAAAATAAAGATGTCAAGAAATTATGCCAAAAATATAAGATTCAACATCGCTGGTCCACTCCCTATTATCCTCAGGGTAATGGTCAAGCAGAAGCATCTAACAAAACCTTAATCAAAATTCTCAAAATATTGGTCAATAAATCTGGCCGTGACTGGCACATTCAATTATATCCAGCCTTGTGGGCCTATCGAACTAGTGTTCGAACCCCCATTGGAACTTCACCTTTTGTTTTGGTTTATGGTGCTGAAGCCATTTTTCCCTTTGAATTAGAAGTTCCTTCTTTGGCTCTACTACTTCAAGATACCGAAGTAGGAGATGAATATCGAGTTGGCAGACTCAATCAACTGGAACTCCTAGATGAAAAATGCATCAATGCTTTGGAGCATCTTCGTGCCTACCAAAACAAGCTTAAAAGATCATATGCTAAAAAGTTCGTCATCGATCCTTTGAGATCGGTGACCTTGTTTTAAAAGAAAATCAAAAAAATACTAATGCAACTAAAGACCTTAAAGGTAAATTTGAGCCCAACTGGCTAGGACCATACATTATCACTGCTAAATTTGAATCGGGAGCATACAAATTAGCTACCTTAGATGGTAAATATTTAAAAGAACCTATGAATATTATGCATCTTAGGCGATATTATGCATAAAATTTAGTCATTTCATCATTTGTACATATTTTGCATGTTGTCTTATTTTAAAAATATATATCAAACTATTTACACAAAAACAAAAACAAATAAAAATAATAAAAATAAAAACAGCAATATTCTTGACTCTTTCGAAACCAAAACAAAATAAAGAAGAAAGAGAGAGTCAACATTCTCAAACTTCCCAAAAAAGTATTTGTATATATTTCTTCTTACAAATGTTGCAGTTATATATTTCAAATTATTTTGGATAAATTAGCATTTATTTGGAATCCCTCACTTTCACAAACACAAAATAAATATCTTGATTTTTATCTGGCATGATTACTAATCTCTCTTATATCAAAGTCCACAAAATTCAATTAAATAAAGTTTGAGCACAGAGAATTGATCTTGTTATTTACTTAAACCAAGCACATCCTTTCACAATAAAATGATTATATTTGTAATGTCCATGCTATGCTACATAGTAGAAGTGGTTTCTTGAGCGAAAAGTTTCCCCTGCTATCCTATCATGCACATGGTCTAGAATCTTTGAGAATTGGCAAAAGGACAAGCTCACCCCTACCCAGAATAAAAATCCCTTGCTCTATAGCTAATCCGAGCAAGTATCCCTAGCATAGGAAGAAAAGCAAAGTTCAAGAAAAAGAGAAAAAGAAAAATGTTATTTTATATCATTACAGCAATGTTTCAAGCATTATCTCAAAAATACAAAAGAAATACAAAAGAAAAGCAAAAGAAAGCAAAAGAAAAAGCAATAAAATCCCTCTCCCTACCCTTTGAAAAGAAAAGAAGGGTTGATGAGCTTGAATCCCTGGAATTCTCAATTATTCAAAAACTGTGAGGTAAGCCCCATAACAGGTGGTTTGTGCCCAACCTGCTTGGCCTTGGGTAACTCCTAGCGTGGCGATATGTCTGTCACATTAGCGACCTTCTTTTGTATAGACCTATGTCTGCTTATGGATTAGCTAGCTCTTGATAATCCGACTTACATAGTAGTCTGGTATGGTTATATGCATCTAAATCATGGTTAATGAACACTTATTTGGTTCATTCAAATCACTTGTATCAAATTATCTTGCTCAAAACTGGTAAATGAACATAGCAATTGCACACACATTTGTATTTGAGAGATTTTGTGTATCATTATGATAAATCAAGATTGGAAATGAACTCACATATGCACATGGGATTCCTTATAAATCTAACTTTTGTCTTCGAGATACTTTGAAATATCTTTGCAAAATTGTCTGGAATAATTTCATTTTTCCTTTCTCGCATAAAGACAACTACATGCATAATCAAAAATCAAAATTTCTTTCAAACCATACAATAAAAACACACACACACACACACACACACACACACACACACACACACATATACAATTATATATATATATATTGTCGACTTTCGCGACGATGGTATAGTTCTAGAACTTAAATGGGAGTCTTATGCCTAGCGCAAGTCCTCCTCTTCATATTTTCTGTTTATTTTCAACAATTAAAAATCAACCATACAATAAAACTATTATATCAACTTCTTTTGGATTTCGCGATGATGGTATAAGTCTATACCTACATATTCTATGCCTAGCGCAAACCATTGTACCAATTTTTATTTCCCCATTTATTTAAAATCATAAAAACATATGACTTAAATCATTCTGTTATACAATTATGTTTTTAAAAAAGCATGCACATTATCACTATTTCATGTCATTATGTCAATATGCAAATTTGCAATGATGGTATAATTCCTAAGGAATTATCCAAAAAATTTATCACACTTAGGAATTTATGCCTAGCAAAAATCATTTTAAAATATTTCATGCATAATATTTTCATGAAAAATCTGAAAACAAAATCATCATCATCATCATTTGCATCATCACACCAAAGTCTTAAGACAGTCTCTTAAGCACTCTTTTACTTTTAACAATATTTCTATACTGGGATTAGCTTGACGACCGAGTGAGCGAGCGACTCCATGAAATGGTCTATAACAGCGACAATGTCCTTTGAAATTATTGTTAAAAGTCCCTTTTATTTTTTATCAAATTATCATCACAACAACCAATTTGTTACATCAGATTATTTCATTTAAATTTTTAAAAGCATGACATTTCAACCATAATATTTTCCAACGACATAATTACATGAATCATCAAATCAATCACACTTCAAACATTAAAGCATCATACAAACGCATAAGACAAGTCATATGATCAAAAAAATATCTCATCTATATATATATCAAATATATGTACATCATATCAAAAATAGATTGGTATGCCACAATCTACATCTTGGCATACTCAATCCTCTCAATCATATATCCTCTGTGCAGTGTCTCGAGAACCCCTCGAGCTCTCGGCCTCATCTCCTCCCCCGCCCTGAGGTGGACGAGGTGGCCCCATCCGAGTATGTGTGGTACTGCGAGTCCTAGTCGTCGATCGAGATGAAGTCCTCGATGACCCAATCCCGATCGGGTCGGCAATGTCGGTCGGCAGCTGTACCCTCCGACCCTCCGGCACCATTTGGAAGTAGATACCCTGGTAGAACACGGTCTGAGCAATCGACCATGCCAGCTCCTGAGTGCTCGCTCCTCCGCTCCGTGCTCTGAGGCGTGCAACCTCATCTCTGAGCTGTGTAGCCTCCGCTCGGTGTCGTGCAGCCTCCTCCTGCAAAGTCTGCACCTGTGCCTGGAGACGGACAGTCTCCACCCGGAGAGTAGCCATCTCACTACTCTCTCCTGTGTCCACACCCTTGCCCTTATCGGGCGATGGTGGTCTCTCTCTCTTTGGAGAAGGGGGTCTCTCCTCCCTCCTCTCCCGCTGTCGCGGCCTCTGCTGAGCCTGTGGCCTCCTCTGCTCTCTCCCGTCGTGACCCTGTGCTGCCTCAATGGCTGCCTGGTGCCGCCTCCCCATCCGATGCACAACTGCGTGAATCAGACCCTGAGCCCTCGTCATCCGAGGAGGGCGGATGCCTGTGTACCAGGCATCGTAGCCGTCGGCTACCCCAGCATCATCCCCATCCACTGGCTGGATGGGGGCATCATCTGCGTCCTGACTCCAGAATCGTTGCATATCTGGAGCCCCGCTAACTGTAGTGTTATCCCGGACAGTCCGAGAAAACTCGTAGTCTCTGAGAGATGGGATCCCCTGCTGTAGACCGAACTGCCTCAAAACTCGGTCATACCGGTGGAGCTCCACCTCTCCCCTCTCCATCCTCAGCCAGCAGACTCGCCTGATGCGAGCCAGCTCTGTCCATCCTCGGCCCACCCTGGATGATCTCTCCAAGGCCTCCAGGTGATCTGGTCGGAGACAAGGTCGTCTAGTAGTCTCCGGGATGCTGGCAGATCTATCCGCCATTGTGCCCCTCTTCGGAGCCACCAGTAGAAAACTCGGGGCCTCTCCCCGTCAATCCCTATCAGTGGGAGCCCTATCGGCCTTCGCATCGCAATGTGCTCCCAACACCAAACCTATAGTAGTGATGTCATAACCAGACATCGATCGCCCTTGTATACGACCCCATGAAGGATCCTATACAACCGGCAGAGTACAAAGCTCCCCCAAGCAAACCTGTATCCGTGGTCTCTCATGTCGTAGACCACATCTGTCAGAACCCATGGTACCCTGCATCCGCTCTGGTGGCACAGCAGAAGACCACCTACCACCCCAGCCAAAACCCGTGTGAGTCTAGATGCCCCAGGCATCTGGCGTAGCGACTCGATGTTCACTCCGCCCTTCTCCAGGGCGAAGCTCGGATCGCCACACAGTCGCATCATCGCGTGGCCCTGATTGGCCATGGGAGTGATCAACCGTCCTTGTATGGGGATCCTCAAAATCCTCCATACATCCTCCAGTGTGGGAGTCATCTCCCCTGTCGGTAACCAAAAATAGGAAGAACCCGGATACCACCTCTCTGCTAGGGCTGTCAATAGCCCCATATCTGTAGAAACCTGTGGCATCTCTGCCACATGCTGTAAGCCGACTGGAGCCAGTTGATCTCGCTCTACCTGAGATAGGGTGGCCAAGTCATCCCTTAGTCCATCGTATTTCCATTCTCTGCTCTTTAGTAATCCTCTCTGCAACATAAACAAAATCAACAATAAAAATCATTAATAAATCATTAATTAAAAATGCAAGTCAAAATAAGTTCAATTTTATAAATGATGATATCGTCCACAATTGGACGATATCGTCCCCAATTTGAGCAAATTCATCTTCGATTTTGCATGAGGAAATCGTCCCTTATTGGACGAAATCGTCCCCATATCGCCGATTTCGCCATTAGACGAAATCGACGATATCGAGACGATTTCGGCGAAATCGAGACGATTTCGTCTCGACGACGTCGACGGCCCAAAAATGGCCGCGATGCTCAAAAATCAATCAAATTTAATCTAAAAAGCATGAAATTCTAAAGTAAAGCATTCTAAACTAAGTTTAGACCCTTACCCGTAGCCCGTGCCGGACCTCTGTTGATCTGTGCACTGTCTCGACCATCTTGTCTCCAGAGCTCTAAAAACTAGGAAAATGAACAGTAACAATGAATTAGGGTTTTACCCTATTTTTCTTAATTTTATTCAAAAACACTTAACAACTTTTTTTTAAATTTTGCTTTTTCGCGTTTTTACCTCAAACGTTCGATTTGGGTAAAAACACGGAGGGGGCACCATAGTAAGTTGTCGTACGATTCGACCTAGAATCGTCGCCTAAAATTGGGAATATTTTTTTGCTTTCTCGTAGATCGAGAAGAACTCATCTTTAACGCATTTTCTTTGAAAAATTCGCTAAAGAGGGGGCAAAATGTAGCACCCTAAAATTGGCGCAGTAAAACCTTAAATAATTACAATTACTCTAGTAAATATTCAAATTCAAATTTCAACCCCCAAAACCGCTCCTAAACCGTCGTTTAACCCGTTTCCTCCTTTCCCTGCCCATTTTTAGAGTTTGTTTTGACCGTTTGACGATATCGTCGCCGATCGGACGATATCGCCTCGGATCGGACGATTTCGTCTGGGCTAGGACGTCCAGACGATCTTGTCCCAAAACTGATTTTTCCCAATTAGCCTCTGTTCCAACGGCGTCTCTAATCCGGGCAGAAGCGTGTCCGCGCCGTTAGAGACCCTCCCCGTTGGAGATCTCCCAAATTGGGATGATCTCCAACCTCCTAACCTCCCTCCTAAGCCTATTTAAACTTAGGACTCCCCCTTGGCATCCCCCCTGGCTGAAATTTCCTGTAACTTGACTTTACACGCACTAAAACATCCTGAATTACCATCTGCACTTGTCCTATCCAAATTTTGTTGCAGGAACCTTGTCATTCTTCAGCCGGAGCAAGCTCAGTTCGTCGTGGACGATCCTGTTCAATTCGAGATGATTTCGCACCAATTCGAGACGATCTCGACTGCAATCAACATTGGGGGCAATCAGTGCCCAGAGTTTGCATTTTTCTCTTCTCATCTGTTGTTTTATTCTGCATCTAGTTAGTTTATTTATTATTTTTTGCTATTCTGCATCTTGGAGTTCACCCATGTAGTTTAATTGCATAATAAGGTCATGATTAGCTATTAAAGTGTTGCAACTTACTTGCATTTCTATTCGGGATTATCTGTTAACATCCTTATTGTCATTTTACATCATTATCCTCTATTAGCATTGCTGCATTTTTTGTATTTTGTGTCTATTTCTCTGTTTGCAGGTCTCTAACGAATTTGTCTAACGAATTCGTCAGATCTCAGACGATCCTGCAGGTCGGAGACGATCCCGTCAAATTCCAGACGATCCTGTCTGCTTCAAGAATCAGAACCTCCATCAGACATCCGGATCAGGTATGGCTCTGTAATTTAGCTTTTTCTCTCTATTTTTTGTTCAAATCTGTTTGTTGTATTTCATTTAGTCTGCATTTTCATAATAGAACAACTTAGATTCATTTGGCCAAACCTAGGACTCGAATGTTTAAAGATAAAACTGAACACATTAAACACATTCCCAACCTAGGCGTGGAAACTGCCATTCAAACGTTTCCTGGTGAACCCACCATCCATCGAAAAATCACCATAATACACCTCCCCCGAGAGGCGGGACCTTCGCAAGGCCTCTCAATCCGAGGTACCGTGCCATCCTTTTCCCATCCTCCTTCCAGGCACGGATCCTATAGCCTGAAGGTAAGGATGCAAAAAATTTGGAGCGATACAGTATATCCTTTGGACTCACTAAAAATTCTTGGACCATTTATATGTTGTTGGCTACTATAGGTTGAGAAATGGCCTTGGTATTGCGTACAGTCTCCTAATTTCTATGTTCTCCCAACTCCATACCTAGAGCAACATCATACACACTAAGCTTGTATGTTATTTATACATAATATTGTACAATATCCTATACAATTGGGCTAACACATATGAACCCCATGTGAATTGTACCTTCTAGTCTTGTATGTCTACCACTACTCCTGCTAGTGCCCATGGTAGGTATCACCTACTAGTATAGTATACCAAAAATCTTACCACCACCCCAAAAAGCATGATCATCAGAGCGTCAGCACCGTAATGCCCCACCAACTTGTTCATAGGGATTTGACTCTCTTAAACTTGTTGGGACCAACCCCTTGATAATATCTATAGTGTAGCCTATTTTCCTTGTGCTCTATAAACTACCCTTCCCTTTATAGGTATGTGTAAGATGCACCACACATCCTCTAGTGTGATCATCATCTCCCCTATCGATAGTCAAAAGGTTTATAACTCTGAATACCATCTCTTCACCAACGTTATCAGTAGCACTCTATCCACATCCACCTAAGGTATATTTGCTAGGTTTTGTATCCCAACCATCCCTAAGGTATCCCTATCTACTGGTGTAAGCCCCCATAGCTCCTCCTCCAAGGAGCTCGATCACCACTGCCTGCTCTCTAGTACATCATGTTACAACCATGATTAAACTATATATATATATGTATTAAAATAACCAAACAACAACACAAAGCACCATTTTAACACCTAATCCTACTTGTATCATATCTCTTTACTTTCCTCATTTTTGGTTTCTATTCCTATATTGCTCTCTCTCTCTTGTTTTTATATTGGTCAAAATTGTGTCTCATTCTCTCCAAGCATGATTTTGTCCTTTCATATCTTCTTCTGAATTCACACCCCATGCTTGCAAGGCATGAATTCATGAATTCATACCCTATAATTTTGGGATGCAACTTTAGTCACCATGATAAACCAGCCAAAATCATGGTCGATCCCTAAAATCATGCAAATTCCTCTAAAAAAGATAAAAAATTGTTAATATACACTACAAGTCTAATCTAGCCTAGTCTAGAGGAAGCATTTTAGTCCTTACCCATGCTCACTCCACGGCTACACTAACCTCACCCCTTACAATAGTTGAATGGTGTGTGGGTAATGAAATTTATCTTTTTTCTCCAAAACTCTTCTCTTCTTGGCACGATGAAAATTAATTAGGGTTTTCACCCCTTTTGCTATTTTGTTCTCCTTTTTGTTTTTATCTCTCCTCTTTGGCACCTTTTTCACTATTTTACACTCTACTTCCTTCTACGTCATCCATTTTGAGTTTTCTCTAGAATGTGCAATTCCTTCCAAATATTGAGGCAATGCCCCATCCTAAGAGGCATTAAAGTCCCTAATACCTCATTTTGCATGTAAAACTTCAAATATCTAGAATGACACCATTTTTGCACCACCCCTTTATTCTAAACCAACCACTCTTTTTTATCGTCATTCTTCACCCATAGGTGTCTACATATTTCTTTGACACGTTTATTAGACCATAAATGCATCAAAGAAGGGGTAAAATGTAGACATGGAAATTGACCCACCCAAGTGATTCATTTTACCTAGGACCCTTGATAAGGCCCTCAAACTTGTCTAAGCACAAGTTTGGGCCTCTTTTCCCCTTCTCCTTCCCTCTTTTCCTAGCTTCATCAAAACTATGGTCATCTAGTATGGGACATGATTTTGGCAAGTTAAGGTTTTCTCTTAGAAAACCTTATTTTTGGCTGACCCTTAGGACATCAGCCCTCCCTTAGGTTTTCTCTTTTGTTTTCCTACCCTTTTGTCTTCCAAACCTCTTATAAACAGAGGTTTTGGATCCTCTTTTTCTCCTAAGAGATTTTTCTAGAAGTAAAAGTGCTAGAAGCTTTTCAATTTCCAAGCAATAGAAGTGCTAAGTAATCAAGATCAAGTGTCTTCTAGTGTTCTTCTACTGCTCTATTTTTTATTTATTGTTCTTTGTGGATAAGTGTGGAGCCTTGAGGTGGAGTTTATCATTTTTTGGAGGTCTAAATCTTTTTATCTATTCTTTCACCACCACCAAGTTCAACACTACATATTATCATTCTTAGATCATTAATTATACATTTTTGTATCTTACTTTACATTAATTAGATGCTTTTATATTTTTGCTACAAAATCGCACTCAATCCATAAAGGGAATAATTTCGGTAGATCTAAAATAACCTTCATCCCTTATAGGGTATTGTTGTGGCTGCTCCACAACGTACCCCAAAATTGGGGACCCACCTTTTTTGCATGTTTTCCAAGAAGACCGAAGTGGCCCATATGCTAAAGATCAAAGAAAAAGCAAAACACCGCAAGGATGAAAAAGTGTCGCGATATCGCGACATGTTGCATTGTCGCAGCCAAAAGAGAAAAAGTGTCGCGATATCGCGACATGTTGCATTGTCGCGGCCAAAAGAGAAAAAGTGTCGCGATATCGCGACATGTTGCATTGTCACGGCCAAAAGAAGAAAAGTGTCGCGATATCGCGACATGTTGCATTGTCGCGGCCAAAAGAAGAAAAGTGTCGCGATATCGCGACATGTTGCATTTTCGCGGCAAAAGAGAGAAAAAGTGTCGCGATATCGCGACATGTTGCATTTTCGCGGCCAAAAGAAAAGTGTCGCGATATCGCGACATGTTGCATTTTCGCGAAAAAAAAAGTGTCGCGATATCGCGACATGTTGCATTTTCATGGCCAAAAGAGAAAAAGTGTCGCGATATCGTGACATGTTGCATTTTCACGACCAAAAGAGAAAAAGTGTCGCGATATCGCGACATGTTGCATTTTCACGGCCAAAAGAGAAAAAGTGTCGCGATATCGCGACATGTTGCATTTTCAAGAAAAAGTGTCGCGATATCGCGACATGTTGCATTTTCCCAAAAAAAGTGTCGCGATATCGCGACATGTTGCATTGTCGCGGCCAAAAGAGAAAAAGTGTCGCGATATCGCGACATGTTGCATTTTCACGGCCAAAGAGAAAAAGTGTCGCGATATCGCGACATGTTGCATTTTCAGCAAAAGAAGAAAAAGTGTCGCGATATCGCGACATGTTACATTTTCATGACGAAGGGCCACAAAATGGAAACCAAAGCACATGCATGCACAAGGGAATATGAAACGAAGGGGAAGGTGAAACGAACAACCATTGGAAAATGAAACGAACCGTCATGGAAGGAGAAACAATTTTTTAGAAGTTTAAATACGCCATTCAAAGAGGCCAGAAGGGGTTGGAAATTGCCACGAGCAGAGTTACAGATTTGAAGGCAAGAGGGCCATTCTAGACCTGTTTGAGTTGTTTTTCTTCCATTGACTAGTTTGGGAAAACCAAAAACTTTTGTTATTGTAAAATGACAAATTTTTAATACAAAAATTTTCAGAAAGTTGCATCTTATGGACAAGAAAGAAGGAGTCATTTTCTGCATGCAAGATTAAATGTCTATTTTTCCCCTTTTCAGATTTTAGGCTTGTAAATGGAGTTTATGCAAGTTTTCTTGGTTGCTTCATGCGAATGTCTAAATCTGAAAACCTCATTTAAAACCCTAGGAGCCAGCACTTAGCTTATCCGGATTGTGCTTGTTTTGCAGGTCCAATAGGTTAGGTTGCATGCATGAAAACCTCATATCTTCGGTTTTGTCGGAATAGGATAGCATCAAACTGAATGCATCTTGTGTTCCATTTTCTGCATTTCATTTTCATTTTCTGCATTTTATTTTCCAGAAATTTTAACTTTTTTTTTATTTTCAGGCATTAAAATAAACATTTAAAAAACTTCAAAATCCAAAAATAATTTAACCATTGCGTAGGTTATACTTCATACTTCTAATACGCAATTTGAAATTTCATTTTCGGAGTTGTTTAATATTTTAAAAAATTCATCGAAGTTGTTGTTTTACTGCAGATTTTAAAAAATCCGAAAAATGAAAATTTCCATTTTAAGGTCAAATTTCATTTTTTCAGTTTTGTTTTGCACTCATGAGCCTATGATGACATTCCCTTCATGAAAATTCCAATTTCATTGAAGGAGTTATGTTTTATGGCATTTTCACAAATTTCCATTTCTTGAGCACTACATCGTGGTCATATGAGGACCAACTCACATTTGCTCTATTTTGGTTCAATGAACAATCACTAAAGTTTCATGGTAAAATAAACCAACATTGCCCCTTGTTTACAGCTTACTTGCAATCACTAAGGTGTTCCAAGCATTTAAATTGAATATCTTTATTTGAGATTACTAATACACATATGCAAATGCTAATATAGCGGAGACCTTGGAGAAGTTGTTTGTTTAACTTCTTTGCAAGAGGGGATTTGGAACCCAAATCCTAAAGGAGAGTGTACTTTCACAACTGTGTGAAAATACCACTCAACATTTTGGCGCTAGAAGGAGGGCCTGAATTGGTTTATTTCCAGTGTGATTTAAATGCTATAGGGATTTAAATTTTGAATATTTCATGCCCTATTGATTATTATCTTTAGCCCTCTTTTAACAATACAACCTTGTAGTGTTAAAAGGAGGACATGAATTGCTATGCATTGTTCTAACGCTTTTGATTGTTCATACAGGAATAATGTGTTTTGATTTGATTTTGAAAAAATTTTGGTCTTGACTAACGAGGTTGTCTCCATGCAATTACTTTCATTTGATTTTAATGGATACATTTCTTGGTTGATGCTAACATGATTATTCATACGTTACATGTTTGATATTTGCTAGTCATTTCATGCTTATTTGTAAGGAATTACTTTGTCTAAAAATGTATTTGTTGTCGGTATTATGCTCTTCACTTGCGTGTAATGCGATCTTGTGAATCAGAAAGCCTACAACACTAGGAGTATGCTCTTCACTTGCGCATATGTGATCTGGTGAATCAGAAACTAATTTACATTTTTAGAATATTGCTTTGTCATGGTTCCTTCTTTTATTCATGACTAACAAATTGGTTTTGAAGTTATTCTTTGAGTTTCATTAATGGCTACAATTGCAGGAACGTGGTATGGGATACATGTTAGTCCTTTGAACATTAGTGGAGATTCTCATGATTTACCCAAGAACGTAGAAAAATGTTTGCCCAAATTTAAGCACAATGGTCCAACATCAGCCGAGGAACATATTCAAGCCTATGTGGATATCCTAGTTAGATGGAATGTCGAACATGAGGATGTGGCATGTAGAATGTTTCCTGGAACCCTAGATGAGGTGGCATATGATTGGTACATCAATTTACCCGCTGGTTCTATTACATCTTGGACGCAATTGAAAGATGAGTTTATCAATCAATTTAGGTTGTTCATTGATCCTCTCACGATATATCAACAATTTGCTTCTTGCAAAAGAGAACCTAATGAGCCAATGAGAAATTTCAACTTGAGGTTTCGAAAGCTTTATGCGAGATTAATTTCTCCCTATACTATTGAGGAAAGTGGTGCTCTTCAAATATACTTTCGAGCATTGGATCCATTATTTGCCATATTTGTTAGGATGAATCCCTTGGTTACTGATCTTGCATCGGCCTACACAGAAGCTATGATTGTAGATCAACAATTGAGGCCACAAGGTTATGGAATGGAGCAATCAACTATGGTAGGACAACTAGGGGCTTGCAATCAAACCTCGATGGTAAATCAAGCGTGGGCACAACAAAATTTGATATTAAATATTTTTCCCTACAATCAACTTTATCCTACCATACCAACTTATGCTCCCACTTGTGCTTATACAAGTACTTCCATCCATCCAACTATGCCTCAATTAGAGAATCATGTGGTCACTCATGGAACCATCGCAACAAATGTTCAAGCTTTGTCCATGGATATCAATCCAACTAATCCTACTACTTCTACCACTCAACCCAAAGAGTTCGTATCGAAAGTAAAAGAGCAAAAGAAAGTGGTTAAGAAGGTATGTAGGCATGTTCCACCACAAAAATGAGCACATCAATGTATGCATCCAAATCATCCTAGGAAGAAAATTCATAATGTCGATCTTAATGGTGTTTCATGTTATGCTTCTTCGAGCGTTACAAGAGATTTTGAGGTGACTCATGTTGAAGTAAATACCTATTCGAAAAGTCTTGAAGAGCATGAAGATTTTGGAGAAGAAATTCTATGGATGGGTAACAAGAAGTTGGAATCAAATGATCACCATCTTGTTTTGGAAAAGAAATATCCAGAATCATTACCCAAAAAGGACGATTTGGATGAACAAACTTATGTGGACATGATTTGGTCAGATGTACTTACAAAGGATTGGAGCAACTATATGACACGGAATTCAAAAATCGATCCCATTATAGAAGCTCCTAAGCCATCACAAGTGGTTGAAAATGAATTGGAAGGAAAATCAACAAATGAAGTTGAAGACATAATCGAATTTCACCACTTGTTCTCGAACGACACTTTGGATGATGTTCTCGAAAGTGATGACCAAGAGGATCCACACCTTCCAAATTGTGATAAAATTGAATCATGGGTTACAAATTTTGATTATGATAGCTTTACCAATTTGAATTCAAGAGATAACCCACTTTTGGAAATAACTCGAACCATCTAAGGAAGGTGAAGATGAATGGGAGGAGACGCAAGTGATTGATCATGAAGATGAGTTACTTGACATACACTTTGACCAAAAATATTTGAGGGTTGAAAAGGATGGACGTGTGTTCAATTGGGTACCTAAGTTTGGTGCCTTTGATAAACGAATCATGGAGAAAGAACAAGTGCTATATGATGAAATGCCATTGAAGGTGAATGAAGAACAAGGATTAATTTCTAACCACACCTTTGATAACATTACTTTAATGAATGAAAAGGAGCTTGATGCATTTAAATTGCTAAATCAAATTCATCAACAATTAATTCTTGAACCTAGGATAAAAACTCCTAATGATCCCAATTTAGTAAATATCCTAGAGGCTTGTAAATTGTTGCACAATTTTAATTGGCCTAAGAACATGGAAAATGAATTAGCTTTGAAATTTTTAGAAATAGGCTCTTGCTTACAAAATTTCATTTTGAATAAAGAAAGCCTAGTTCTAAATCATGAATGGAATTATGAAATTTATACCTTAAAGAATAGACGAGATGAAATTGAAGATCAAATATTGTCTAATCAATTTGATGATTTGAATCTCACCTATGAGAGTACTAATGACACTAAATCAAATTGGTGGGGTGAGCGAGGCAAGTTGAATTTTTTTGCATTGCTTGGTTTGATCTTATTGTTGTTGGATTCCTACAACATTTGGCATACCTATTGTGTCATATGTCTTTTGAAATGTTCTAATCATGTTTGGGATCCGGGAAAGTGATAGTCCAAGTTTTGCATCATCTTGTACCATATTGTACATTTGTATATAATTTTTTGGTTTTTGATGTTGGGTTTGCATTTCAGTTTTGGTTTTAAGTTTTGTGTGTTGGTCCTTTGGACATTTTTGGTTTGTTTTGAAAAAAAAAAAAAGCGAGATGTCAACTTATGTCCTTATGAATGTTGACTAAGACTAGGAGAATATGAAACATCGGAATTGTATTGTAGAAAGCTCCACGAGTATCGCAAACACATTAAAGAATATCATTTGGAACTTGTGATGCATGAAGTTGTCAGTTTTACAAATTATGGCAAAGTAGGTGATATACTCCATCAGCATTTCAAAAAGAGCAATGCATTCATCCATATCTCATGTTACATTTCACATTGCATATACATTTCATCTCAGCTTGCATCTACATTTCAAATACAATCATTGAAAAGGTGTCGAATCCTCTTAGGGTTATTATATAACATATATTAAAAGGATCCTAAGGTTGGGAAATGATGCCCGAACTATCTTGAACCAAGCACGTTCTACACATATTAAAGAGGATCTTGAGTAAAATGGTCAAAACCATACTTGGAAGAAAAGGTGAGGCGAAAGGAGTATTTCGTGTCTGTCCTATCATGCAACATAATCCTTAAAACAATGGTTTTTACCACTCCCATAGTGCTTAAAGTCTAAAATCAGAGTAGTAAGGATAGGGTTAAATCCTCATCGAACTTAGGTTGAGGATCCAATTCCCCAAAGCTCTGATTTGACCTTCATGGAGTAGTAAGGATAGGGTCTAATTCTCATCTCGCTTAGGTTGAGAATCCGATTCCCCAAAGCTTCTATTTTGCCCAATCAAGAACTTGAAATTCCAAAGCAAATATTTTTCATTCTACTTTCATTGCATCATTGATATTGGATTGGAAGGATCGTACTACATGTCCCTTGCAAGGATGGGTAGTCATCCCCAAGGTTCAAGAAATCAAAAGTAAAGTCAAATCCTGGATTATGGGGTTGATCTCCATCGGGGCTATAGACGCCTGACTGGCAGTGGAGTATGCTCATGCGTGGCAACATGTCTTGTCTAAAAGCAAGACCACTGACTGCTCAAACGGACAGGCTAGCTTGACAATTTCATCCATAACAGGTTAAATCATTTTGTTCAAGATGAGGTAATGAACTCCAGATCAGAGTAGCAAGGATAGGGTTAAATTCCCATCTCGCTTAGGTTGGGAATCCGATTCCCCAAAGCTCTGATTTCACTTACACTTGCACATGGGTTCAAGATGGTAGTGACACATAACCAACTTTGGGATCTAGTAAATTAATTCAGTATACACATATTTGGTCCTAAGAGGGTTTGACAGTTTTAATATGTTTGTTCATGATACTA
This sequence comes from Wollemia nobilis, assembly GCA_028583015.1. Classification (NCBI taxonomy): domain Eukaryota; kingdom Viridiplantae; phylum Streptophyta; class Pinopsida; order Araucariales; family Araucariaceae; genus Wollemia; species Wollemia nobilis. The sequence continues at coordinate 13,306,014 of JAQPPZ010016467.1, forward strand.
GAAAGTTTGAGCTTTTGCAAAGCAGGTTGTTATATCTCTAGCATAGTTGTCATACATCAAATCCTGCACAAATCATTCATAGCCTTGCATACGAATCATAAGTGAAACTGACAATGGAAAGTTGAACGAGTTTCAAACGATAGGGAATGAAGCACATTGCACACACCGAGCTGATGCTTAATAATTCTAATGCTTCATGTATTTCTGATCTGTTCGCATTCTTTGGATATTTGCTGACGCTTGTATTTGAGTTCGTGTATTTTCAGGTTGAGTTCTCACCAAAATGCTCAGGAGCATTTTCCAACAGAGTCGCCATTTGTTGTGGCTGCTCCACAACGTACCCCAAAATTGGGGACCCACCTTTTTTGCATGTTTCCAAGAAGACCGAAGTGGCCCATATGCTAAAGATCAAAGAAAAGGCAAAACACCGCAAGGATGAAAAAGTGTCGCGATATCGCGACATGTTGCATTTTCATGGTCCAAAGCAAAGAGAGAAAAAGAGAAAAGTGTCGCGATATCGCGACATGTTGCATTGTCGCGGCCAAAAGAGAAAAAGTGTCGCGATATCGCGACATGTTGCATTGTCACGGCCAAAAGAAGAAAAGTGTCGCGATATCGCGACATGTTGCATTGTCACGGCCAAAAGAGAAAAAGTGTCGCGATATCGCGACATGTTGCATTTCACGCCAAAGAGAAAAGAAAGGATATCGAACATGAAAAGTGTCGCGATATCGCGACATGTTGCATTTTGCGCAAAAGTTAAAAAGTGTCGCGATATCGCGACATGTTGTTTTCAATTGAAAGAAAAGTGTCGCGATATCGCTGACATGTTGCTATATTTCGCAAAGAGAAAAGTGTCGCGATATCGCGACATGTTGCATTTTCACGAAAGAAAAAGTGTCCGATATCGACATTTCTTTGAAGAAAATGTGTCACGATATCGCGACATGTTGCATTTCACCCAAAGAAAAAGTGCACGATACCGACATTTGCAAGAAAAAGTGTCACGATATCCCACATGTTGCTAAAAGCATACAAAAGAGAAAAAAGTGTCACGATATCGCGACATGTTACATTTTTGCGATGAAGGGCCATAAAATGGAAACCAAAGCACATGCATGCACAAGGGAAGGTGAAACGAACAACCATTGGAAAATGAAACGAACCGTCATGGAAGGAGAAACAATTTTTTCAGAAGTTTAAATACGCCATTCAAAGAGGCCAGAAGGGGTTGGAAACTGCCACGAGCAGAGTTACAGATTTGAAGGCAAGAGGGCCATTCTGGACCTGTTTGGGTTGTTTTCTTCCATTGACTGGTTTGGGAAAACCAGAAACTTTTGTTATTGTAAAATGACAAATTTTTAATACAAAAATTTTCAGAAAGTTGCATCTTATGGACAAGAAAGGAGTCATTTTCTGCATGCAAGATTAAATGTCTATTTTTCCCCTTTTCAGATTTTAGGCTTGTAAATGGAGTTTATGCAAGTTTTCTTGGTTGCTTCATGCGAATGTCTAAATCTGAAAACCTCATTTAAAACCCTAGGAGCCAGCACTTAGCTTATCCGGATTGTGCTTGTTTTGCAGGTCCAATAGGTTAGGTTGCATGCATGAAAACCTCATATCTTCGGTTTTGTCGGAATAGGATAGCATCAAACTGAATGCATCTTGTGTTCCATTTTCATTTTCTGCATTTTATTTTCCAGAAATTTTAACTTTTTTTTTAATTTTAGGCATTAAAATAAACATTTAAAAAACTTCAAAATCCAAAAATAATTTAACCATTGCGTAGGTTATACTTCATACTTCTAATACGCAATTTGAAATTTCATTTTCGGAGTTGTTTAATATTTTAAAAAATTCATCGAAGTTGTTGTTTTACTGCAGATTTTAAAAAATCCGAAAAATGAAAATTTCCATTTTAAGGTCAAATTTCATTTTTTCAGTTTTGTTTTGCACTCATGAGCCTATGATGACATTCCCTTCATGAAAATTCCAATTTCATTGAAGGAGTTATGTTTTATGGCATTTTCACAAATTTCCATTTCTTGAGCACTACATCGTGGTCATATGAGGACCAACTCACATTTGCTCTATTTTGGTTCAATGAACAATCACTAAAGTTTCATGGTAAAATAAACCAACATTGCCCCTTGTTTACAGTTACTTGCAATCACTAAGGTGTTCCAAGCATTTAAATTGAATATCTTTATTTGAGATTACTAATACACATATGCAAATGCTAATATAGCGGAGACCTTGGAGAAGTTGTTTGTTTAACTTCTTTGCAAGAGGGGATTTGGAACCCAAATCCTAAAGGAGAGTGTACTTTCACAACTGTGTGAAAATACCACTCAACAGGTATGATTTTAGTTTTATCAATATTAGGGGAAAGGTTTCACTTCCAAACCCTCATTGTGTGTTTACACGCTTCATCTAGGTCATAAAACTTCTATTTGTAGTCTATTTTTCACATTGTTTCATTTTATTGCATCCTTGCTTGTTCATTTCTAGAAAGGTCAACATTCACTATTGCTTTTGAACGATCAACTCAAAGGACCAAGGACGCTTGACTGCTGCACCTCCAAGCTTAGTCATCTAGCAACCTAACCAGGCCCCCAAACATTGATCAAATTTTCTTGGGTTTTATGAAGTTGTTTTGCAAGTTGTGAAGTTGTTATATTTATTCCAGATGCAAGTTAAATCTAAGGTCAACCACCAAATCAGATAAGTACCCTAAGTTAAATTTGTAGACTATTTATTGCTTGCTTTCTACCCATTTCTATCCAAAACCTAGATCATAAATAAAGAGAAAATATTTTGGTTATATTTCTAGGAATTTTAAAGAGAGGAAGCATGTAGTTTGCATTATAGGGTTAATTCTATTTGTGCATTCTCTTAAACCCTTGCTAAGAATAATGGTGATCTATTTTATTGTAATTTAGAGTTTAGTCATAATTAAAAATCAAGAATCATTCTAGGGTTAGTCCTTGTTTACCTTTATTTTTGTTTGCTTGCATTGTCCTTTCATTTTCCATAGCTTAGATTTTAGAAGAGCCAAACATAGGTATTTGCTCATTATACACACTAAAAATCTCCATCCTAAACTTAGAGTGAGTCCTTAAACCATTATTGGTGAACCCTTCGATCCCTAAGACCCCAAGTGTAGATAATATAACACACCCCATGGTCACCTCAACTCCCAATAGATCCAATTGTGAATCATATGCGATATGGTAGTTTTCCCCCTCTACATTAACTTTCTATCATCTATAAATTTGGCATAATTTAATATTTTGTATCCCTAGAGGAAATAATATCATTCTTATTATATTATAGGTTATATTCTACTATACCATAGACATAATGCAATATCCTCTTTAAAAATTTCCAATAAATTTTAGGATCTTGCATGAATCTAAAAAACTAACTTGCAATAAAACTGATGTCAAGCCTAGTTTTTATCAAATATATGAGACTCCCAATCAATTGATGATAAAGAGTAGCAAATACACGAGGTGATTTATTATATATAAATATTTATAACCCTTGCTCAATTGGTGTCTCCTTAGGTTTACAATCTATCTTCCTATATGTTTCTAGTAGTATCTTTGCATGATTTTCCTGTGTGACCACAATTTGATACATTCTTTGCTAAAATCCAAGCCAAGACAATAGTGAAGAAGCCACAAATCTATCATGTTAAAATATTTTTTCAAGTCCTTCACATCATTCATCAAATTTTCTAAACTACTAATGATGACCAAATCATCAACATAGAGCACATAGATCACTATCTCATTTCCAATTTTATTAACATAGAGATTTGCATTGGAGGGACTTCTAGTAAAACCATGCTACAATAGGTGATCATTAATTTTGATATACCAATATCTAGGAGCCTACTTCAATCCATATAGTGATTTTTTTAGTTTGTAGACTTTTTGACATTTCCCTTTGTCAATAAATCCTTTAGGTTGTGTCATGTACACTTCTTCTTCAAGATCACCATTGAGGAAGGCACTTTTGACATCCATTTGATGAATTTTCCAACCAAATTGTACTAATAGTGCAAATAGTGCATGGATGATGGTCATTTGTGTTGTAGATGCTAGATAATTTAATCCTTACAACCATAAAATATCACAAGTTATCATAGAATAGCACAAGACCCAATATAAAATAGCCACAATAATAAATATCAAAATATCAATAATATAGAGTAGAATAATATATGAGAAAATTAATATGTTTATCAAGGATTATATAATACTAAAATAAACATTCATTTATATATTGAAATATGAATGTAAATGATTTGAATTATTCATGAACTATGCATGAAGAAAACTTACAATATTAATTGCTCAAAATGTATAAAAGCTTTACTACTTCCCTTCCTCTTACAACTAGATAATATAATTCTCCTTGTTGGATTTCTTTCTCATGGAGTATTATTGTTGAGGATACTTAAACTTATCCATTTAAGCCTAAGTTATTATTTTATTATTTATTGTAATTTCCTATTTCTTGCACTTTGTATTCATGGGAGGTATAGTATGCCCATGTTGGAAATAGGTTTTAAATTTGTTTGGATGTTTAGTTAGTTGTTAGAGTTATCATTTTTCTTCTAGCAGTTAGTTGTCATCCTAGATTAGCATATTGTTATCGGTTAGTTAAGTGGTTGGCCATGTTTTACAACTTGTTACAACCACTTAACCTATGTGAGATTCTATTGTAGCACTATATATTTTATTGTACACATGAATAAACTAGCTTTATGTTTGAGTTCTACATTAGTGGTAGTCAGAGCCAAGGATAGATTTTTGTAAGGAGGGCAAATTTACCACTTCTTTTCTAGGTGTCTAGTTGATTTTACAGCCAGTTCATCAAGATCCTAGGTAGGTGCTTATGTGAAATTGGGTTGATGCCAGCCACAATATCTATTTGTGAATCTCATGAGGTGGCAAAGGGTAGGATTTACCCCTGCACCAAATTCCCCTAGCAGAAACCAAAGGGTAACAAAGCTTGCTATTGTGAAGGCAAAAAAAAAAATCTTGTTAAATAAAATTTTATGTCTGCTTTGAAGATTAGGAGAAAGGTAGATATTTGAGGAGAAATTCTATCAATTTTGAGACCAAATTTTGGTCAAAAAAGGATTCATTACTTACCGAGAGTTTGCTAAGAGAACACCAAGGCTGAGGAACTTTAAAATAATTTTTGGATGTTGTATTTGTGTGGAGGTTTTTCAATAAAAGGGTTGCAGAGAGTTCATTTTTCAATGCATGGGTCTTATTCTCCCTTCATTATACCGGTCGGCCATTTTTATCGATCGACTTCCTATTTATCAGTAGGGTTTGGGTAACTCCTGCCCTACCCCCAAATCTCCTCCATCCTTCCTTATTATTCCCTCACCCCTCACCTCATCCCCTTCATATCATCCACCCTACCCCCTTATCCCTTTGATGGTGGCAACCCCTATTACTACTACTGCCTAGCCGGCTGTAACCAACAATACAATGGATGACAACGATTAATCCACTCACATTTCATGTCAAAATGGCTTGCCACCCACACCCAATAGGAGAACACACTCGCAATTTCTCCCTCCCACTCTTGCAACCAGATCATTCATAGAGGAGACACAGAAGGAAGGAATTTTGCAGCACAAAAAACTCACGCGTAGACAAAGGAGAAGAGATTTCTAGGAAAAATTAATTTTTTTTCTAAGGTTTAATAATAGACCAATCATAAACACTGTTGCGTACAAAGAAAATCTCCTTTTGGTAACCTGGCAAAAATTTTCGTGATGGCACTGATTTTTTTTCACACACTCATCGATTTTTGGTGCAGTTTGGATACCAGCAAATTTTTCAATGAATTATTGTACTTTGATGAGGTGAAGACATCATGACTTTTGGTAGGCTTTCTCGATACTCGTGTTCTATTTTTTGACTCAAAGAAACTATTTTTTGGTAGCACCTGGTGGTGTTACTATGCAAAATAGGATTATGAAAAGTTCTATTTTATTACCAGCCTCTACAAACTCCCCATAGTGAGGAAAACAAGTCCTAACATTTGACAGAATTTTTTTCTGGTAGGTAATTTACGATAAGTTTTTGGTGATACCAATGACAAAACAAATTTTAGTGAATTAAAATTCTAGAACTCTAAGGTTTGACAATAATAATTTTGTCATATTATCATTTCTGATGAGGACACATTTACCAGTGATGGGAATTCTTCGGCAATGACATCAGCAACGAAAGGCGGGAGCATTTTAATTTTTTGGGGATTATTAATCCCACATTGGCTCTACAATGGGTTGAGGAGTATTGAAAAGTGCAAATGCACTATAGTAAAATATCATGAGTACCTCACAGTGCTCATGATAGCCAACTGTACATGGGCTCATGTCAGTGGAAGGCATAGCTACCAAGTGGCGGTGTGTTGGGGTGTGCACACACCCAATTGTTGAGCACTTCACTGAACCTTGACATACCTGCATTTCATTTGAATTGCATTGACTTCCAAGTTACCATTACCTCCGCAGATTGAGAACGTTGTTAACTGTGTGTAGAACAAAATTTTTACCGCTCAATTTAAATCAAATTTTTCAAATTCAAAAATTTGATGCCAAGGAGAAAAGGTAGAAAATTATTTTTTCCTTTAATTTAGAAATTTTTACCCTTAAAATTACATTTTCTTCTTCAAGACATTTTATTTTTGCCTCCATAAGTCAATTTTTGCATTGTAAGGGCTAAAATTTGCATTTTTTAGTGCTAATTTTTGTAATTACAAAATCCGATTTCATTTTGTAAATAACACTAAATAGCCCCATTTTGTAAATTTTTATTTGGAAGGCAATATTTTTGTAAATCTAGGCAAAATTCTACATTAGGAAACTGTCAAATGTGTTCCTAAGAGCCTAGATAGTCTTGCAAAACATTTGTAATCCTCCTAGTTTGGCATATACATGGAAAAACATGGCTAATGACCTCAAATCAAACATGGAAAACCTTACTATTGTAGTAGACATTTTGGTAGATAAGGTAAAAGATATTGTTGTGCAATTGACTCCTAGTGATAGAAAATTTCATCACAATCATGCCAACAAAGCAAAATATGAGGTCAAATTGTATGACGAATCTAGGGATCCTAATGTCTTATCTACATGGATTTTAGATATGCAAACTTGGTTCAATTATGCTAAAATTTCTGAATATGAACAAGTTGCATTTGCTACAGTCAAAATCACAGGCTTCTACCAAATTACCAAAATGACCTCACAACCAAGTGGTATAGATTGAGGTAAGCCTATAGTATGTCATTTTCTAACTACATTTCCAATTTAATAGGCTAAGGGTGCTTCTTGGTGTGAAATATTCATAACAAGATTTTATTAACAAGTTCACGTGTGGATTGCAAGATCAGATTTTTAGGGAAATCAAGTTCATTGATTTCCTCACTTTGGATGTGGCATTCAAGCATGGCATTCTTGTAGAGGAGAAATTTGGTGCTTCTCAATTATCTTGACAGGACAGTAGTTCCAAAGGAGCAAATCAGCATCAACACAAGGTGAAGAACACTTCTCATTCTTCTTCTTCTCCCACTTCTCCTAAAACACATTCTTCTTCTCATTCTAAATATTCTGCTTCTTCTTCAATATATTATGATTTTTGTAAAAAGCATGGTCATGTAAAATCCAAATGCTTTACTTTTGAAAATTTTAAGAATAATAAGTCCCTAATTGTACAGCATACAAGTTAAGAACCACATGATGGTCCCATTGTGGCTATAGGGATAGAATAAGAGTATCCTACTTTAAATGGTAAACTAAACAAAGTTACCCTCATGTCAAATATTGTTTCTCAAGGGGATCGTGACCATTTTTTTCTCATAAGAGCCCATCTTACACATGATTTTTATGTGGATTGTATCATATATAACAGATTGTAAAAGAACCTTATTGCTAATTCTGTTGTGGAGAAGTTGAAGCTTCCCATAAAGCCATATCACCAACCATATGCACTTGGGTGGAATTATGTAGGCTTAACATCTAACATCACACACACTTAGGTCTGAGGTGTAGACCAATTGGTTCATCCAAACCCCATAAGGGAGGCGGAGGTCCAAGGTTCAAATCTCGGGCCTCGTCGGACTGAACGCTTGTCCCTTTCTTGGTGCTTTCAGTGGCGTAAAAGGTTTAAAATTATTGTGGCATGGTGGTTATAGGGGTGGACTACGCGAATATCTGCATGGCGGCTTCTAGGGCGGACAATGCAGAATACTATGGTGGCCATAAAAATCTGGACAGCCTACCCGGATTCATGGTGACTACCGATTCCACCATGTAAATTCAAAAAAAAAAACAAAAAAAAAACATCACACACACTTGCACCTTGACTTTTTCTTTTGGTGATAAGTTTGTGGATAAAGTAAGATGTGATGTCACGAAGATGGATTATTGTGGACTATTGCTATGTAAACCCTGTCAATTTGATAGGAATGTTGTATATCATGCTAAAAATAAGACATACACATTGTATTTGCATGATAAAACCTACTTGATACAAAGCACTACACCCACATAAATTTTATGTTAATTTGTAGGTAAGTTCATAATCCATTAAGTAAAGCACTTATTTTAGCTCCTAATTGTATGAGGTATACACATAATGAAGAACAAGCACCATCAAAGGCACATGATAAAGAAGAAGCTTCACTTCCAAAAAATGAACAATCACAAGAGCTCATGGTTAAGGAACCCATCACTCTCACTCATGAGAAAGATTCCATTCATTCTATTGGCATCATTTCGGGTACCTTTGGACATACAACTACTTGATCCATAGAAGTTGCCTTTGGATTTGCCCTCTTCCACCATTGTACACATGGAGGATAAATCTAAGATCATTTCCTTCATTCAACATCGAAAGAGCCTTCAGGTCAAGATAACACAGGACTTGCAGGAGACTTTGTAGGAGTAGCAGAGCATGGTGCGCAAGCATCACAATTCTCACTCATCACAATTTGGAATAGATTTTGGCTTCCTTTAGATAAGCACCACTTTCCAAAGACACAATATCAGGATCCTCCTTTGGTACCTGATCCTATCATCAACCCTACAACAACAGTGGAACCTGATCATCATATTCTACTCATTATAGATCGAGTTTTTGAGATGAAGACTCATCACACTTGATAGGGTTCTTCCACTTCTTATATTTTCACCCACCACAGTTACTTTCCATACATGGCTCACTGAATTCCTTACCATGCGATGTCCCATAACTTTCTACATTTGTTGAGAATATTGGTGTCCAATGCTTCTATGGTTGGGAGGAGTGTTGATGATAATTAGGCTTATCCATTTAAACCTAAGTTATTATTTTATTATTTATTGTAATTTCCTATTTCTTGCACTTTGTATTCACATGAGATATATTATTCCCATGTTGGAAATAGGTTTTTAAGTTGTTTGGATGTTTAGTTAGCTGTTAGAGTTGTCCTTTATCTTCTAGCAATTAGTTGTCATCCTATATTAGCATATTGTTATTTGTTAGTTAAGTGGTTGGCCATGTTTGGAAAATTGTTACAACCACTTAACCTACATGATATTCTATTGTAGCACTGTATATTTTATTGCATTCATAAATAAACCATCTTCACGTTTGAGTTCTACATCAATTATCTCCATAATATAGACATAGTAATATGACTCTTAAAGTACTTGACTATTGTTGTCCATATGCCAAGGCTCATATCTCTTGGCTTATCATCTTGCCACTTGCATATTATATGGACACTTGACTCTAAGATGCTTACACACATCTACATGACTCTTGCACTTCTACATGCACTCCTAATCTAGGACACTTGTGCACATACTCACATTACATATTTGAACTCTTAAATACAAGACACTTGTGCACATTCTCTCAATCTACACTTGCACTCTAACTTGCATGACACTTGTGCATTTCTTACACATTTACACTTACATAAAAGAAAAAATATAAATCACACTCTAAACTATAGACTCAACCATGTTCTAATATTTACATTATACTATGAAGGTACCATGGTGGTATAGTAGCATGTATCAAATAATGTAATATTCCTCAACACCCCCTGTATTACATTATTTGATTACGAAAGGCTTTAGTCTTCAATATTGGTCATCGTATTTATCTTCAATTGATGAGTGCCAGATTGATACATATTTTATGCGAGGATTATTTGTTTTCTATCTACAAAATCATGAAAGTAAATGTGTTTTAATGGTTATTTTACCTTATTTATGTGATTTATCAGTTAATTTTATGATTGAGGTTAAAATGATAAATGATCATATTTTACACAAATTGTGCAAAGTTTTTGTATATTTTTGGTAGGTAATATTACAGCAAAATACAGGTCATATATTGAAGAAAGGATGAACAAATACCAAGAAGACACGTGGATGCACACTACGGAAGGGCACTATGGAAACCTGGAAAAATCTACGGAAGAACTTGTTTCACATAAATGCTACATAAGCTATGCCTTGGTCAAATACCACGTGGGTAGCTGAAAGAATCAAGCACGAAAGGTTTTAAATTCCACATAGGTGGTTAGAATAATAAAATGTGGGTGACTCACCATTTATTTGGGCATATAAGTTGTTACGTGAATATTTGTAATAAATGTATCCTTCCCTAAAAGAAAGGATAAAAGCTATAGAAAAATTCTAAATCAAGGGTTGTATTGTTACGTAGCTATCCCACCAAGTCAAAGTTAGTATTATGTTATAATTAGTTGCCACTTGGACCAATTAGAATATTTATTGACTCCAAGTATTTTTGGAGATGTGTTAATTTAGCTTTATTCTTGATAAGAACATAGTTGTTGCGTATCAAGTCCAAACTATATGGGATAAATATAGGGAGTTATGTTCAGAATTATCTGGGTGACAATATATATTTACATATGAGACCTTTGAAGGTGTATGGCGAGCGAATGGAGAAATATATGTAATTTGTTATTATTCCTGATGTAATCCTCTGTATGCAATTCTGGAAGTTGGATGTGCAACCATGTACGTTTGATTTTCAATAATAAAACAGTAGTAATATTTTCTTCAGGATATGGTAACTGTGTTTTATAATTATTTTATATTTTGCTTGCTTTGGTAATTTTTATTTCTTTTATTCTCTTGTAATTATGAAATTAAGAATTAGATTAATTTGAGGAAAAAATTAGGAGGTGCTCTGAGGAGAAGGGATTTCTGAGATTTTTGGAACAGCATGAATGGCTTTGCCTGGAGGTACCCAATGTCGGAATAATGTCTCATTTAAGGAAGCCCTTCGTGGCTCAGGCTTTTCTTCTGTTTGGCATAATGTAGAGGGTAATTCTTCAGGCCCAAGTAATTCTTCTTTGGAAGGAGGGTTTCATGCAAAGCGAGTTAATGGATGCTTGGAAAGGTCTGGGGAGTGGCCTGTTCTTGTGATTCAGCCTAAGTCAATTGCAGATGATGTTGAATATATGCAAAATCATGCTTTAATATGCAAATTCTTGGGTATTCGTGTCCCTTTCTTGGCATTTGAAAAGTGGGCTAGGAGTACTTGGAACCCGGTCGGTGATATGGAGATCATGATGGGAGCTAATAATTTCTTTCTGGTGGTGTTTTCCTGCTTGGCAGACCGAAATAGGGATTTTTAGGGGGGGCCATACTTTTACAACTAGATTGGCATGTTTATTAAACCCTGGCATATGGGTTTTAATCCGAGCGAGGAGATTCCTTCTAGGGTTCCAGTGTGGGTTCGACTTCCATGGCTACCTTTGGAGTTTTGGCGGACGGCTATTCCGCACATGATTGCATTGGTGTTAGGCAAACCGGTGGGACCGTCTCGAGCAAACTTCGGACAAAAAGGTAGTCTCATGTGCCCGTATTTGTGTGGAATTGGATTTATCTAAGCCTCTACCTGATTCTATGCAAATATGTGTTGGCTCTTTTTCTTGGGTTCAACAATTAGACTATGAAACTATTCCTTTTTGTTGTCGGTTGTGTCATGAGTACGGGCATCTTCAGCGTAAATGCCCTAAAATGCCTGAAAATAAATCATTTGGTTCTAAAAATCCAAATCTACAATCTCAGGGTGGGAAGTCAGTTACACAAGAGGTTGGACCTGGACAGGGGAGGGCTCCCATGGATGTTAGTGGGGTAGACAAAGAAGGCTTTGTTCCAATTAAGAATCGTAATAAGGGAAAAGGGTTGAAGCGGACCTTTACTGCTAGACAAATGGATGGCCTGTATAATAAGTTTGATGCCTTAGATGAGTTGGTATCTCCTGATGAAGGAATGAATGGTAATTTGAATATGGATACTCAAAATGTAATTGAGGTGTTGAATCCTAATGGGCAACAGGAAGTGACAGATTCTTCTTTGAACATAGCCCTGGCAATTGTTCCTGTTTCGAAGGGGCAACAGGACGGTGTGAAAGGGGATGACCCTCTTTTGGCTGATTTCTGACTTCTAGTAGAGGAAAGGGTTCTTGGCCTAGTCCTTCTCTAGGGTTACTCCAATAGAACTTTAAAAAAGAGGCCCCTGCGAAGCTGATTAAGGCGGGTAGAAAGAAAGATGCACATAAACTGCATATGGAGGGAGAAACATTGGTTGAGAGTGGGGTGGTTAAACCCTTGGAGTCTCACTTTTCTTCTCTCTCTAAATGATTGTTATTTCTTGGAATGTGAGAGGTTTGAATAGCTTACCTCGTCAAAAAGCTATTCGGGATTTGGTTCAGGCACATAAGCCGGATGTTTTTTTTCTTCAAGAATCTAAATTATCGGTGGAGGGTCTATTTAGTATTGCTTCTAAACTCTGGCCTCGAGGTCTTTGTCAGTGTTTTGGGGCTGTGGGTAGTTCTGGGGGGCTTGTTAGCCTTTGGAATCCGTAGAAGCTTACTCCTCTTTGGTGGGTATCGAATAAGTCATCTCTTTCTATGATAGCTTCTTGCCATGAGTTTGGAGAAGTGGTTTTGTTCACTAACATTTACGCCCCCTTGGATCTTGCTGGGAAGGTGCTATTGTGGAATCATATTCAAAGTGTTCGAGCCTTGGTTCCATTCTATCCTTGGATTATGGTTGGAGATTTTAATGCTGTATCTAGTATTGATGAGAAGAGGGGTGGTGTGGGTACTTTGGGGCCTGCCTCTAGACTCCTTAATGATAATATTCAGCTTCTTAATCTGGTGGATATTAAGCCAAAGAATGGTGTGTTCACTTGGACGAATAAGCGATGTGGTTCTAACTCGATCTCTGAGAGGTTGGACAGGTTTCTTACTTCTTCATTTTGGATTAGCAATTCTTGGGTTACTAACTCAACGATTCTTGACTGGAGGGGATCAGACCAACGGCCTATTAAACTTGTTATCTCTCGGCAAGAAATGGATCATCATCCAAGTTTTAAATTCCAATTAATGTGGCTTAGGGATCCCTCTTTGTACGAGTTGATGAAAGTCTGGTGGAGTCAGGGTTGTCCTTCCCACGGTACTGCTATGTACTCTTTTGTTAAAAGACTCCAATTTGTGAAATATCAACTCAAAAAGTGGAACAGGCAGTGTTTGAGAATCTATTTCGAGGCTAAAACTTTGGCCCAAAGAAGGCTTGATGTTATCACCAGACATATCAGAGATCATGGGTTAACAGAGCAGAATTTGCAGGAGGAGTCTGAAGCTTTGCATGAACTTCAAGAATGGGAGCTTTGGGAAGAGATTTTCTAGAAGCAAAAGGCCAGGGTGGAATGGTTACAAGAAGGAGATCGAAATACAACTTTTTTCTTTAAAACTGTTAAGGCTCGAAGACACGGTAATGGTATTTCTTCAATTATTTCTTCTCAAGGTATTCAGTTGTCTGCTTCTCGGGATATCTCTCGAGAAGTCGGTTCGATTTTTTTCTTCCTTATATTCTCGAGGATTTTTGTGGGGATCATGTTGATGATCATACTATTTTGCATTGTATTCCTTCTGTTATTTTAGAAGAGATCAATGCATGCCTTCTTCAACCTATTTCCATTGATGAACTAGAAAGGGTAATTTTCCTTATGAAGACTGGGAAAGCTCCGGGGCCTGACGGCTTCCCGGTTGAGTTCTTTCAAAACTTTTGGGAAATTATTAAATATGATCTTTTGAGGGTTGTTCTTGAGTTCTTTCATAACCATCAGTTGTTGAAAGCTTTGAATTCCACTTTTTTGATGCTAATTCCTAAAAAGGAGGGTGCTAGCTCTTTTGATCAGTTTCGGCCTATTGCTCTTTGCAATGTGGTGTATAAAATTATTACTAAGCTGATTGCAGAGTGTCTCAAGCCTTGGCTGGATAGAGTTGTTTCTGATGAGCAGGGTGGCTATGTGGCTGGCCGACAGATTCTGGATGGAGTGGCTATTGCTGCCGAGGCGATTCATTCTATGAGCACTTCTAAGAATAAGTTTATGTTTATGAAGTTGGATATGGCGAAGGCTTATGACAGGGTGAAATGGTCTTTTCTTCACAAAATCCTCTTGGCCTTTGGATTTGATCCTTCTTGGATTGAGTGGATTATGAGTTGTATTACAACTCCCTCATATTCTGTCCTAATTAATGGAAAGCCCTCTCCTTTGTTTCATGCTTCCCGGGGTCTTCGGCAGGGGGATCCTTTATCTCCGTACTTGTTTATAATTATGGCTGAAGGTCTGGGTCACTGGCTTAAATATCAGGTTCACCAGGGTCTTATTCATGGATGAAAATGGGAGAATAGTAGGCCAGCCATTTCCCATCTTTAGTTTGTTTATGACACTGCTCTCTTGGGTGTAGCTTCTATTTGTGAAGCAACCAACTTTAGACATGCTTTGGACTTGTATTTGGATGTCTCTGGTCAGGAGATTAATGAGCACAAGTCTATTATTTTATTTTTCAATACGGATCCCGGGGTTCAAGCTAGAATTGTTCGATTCTCAGGTTTCAGGTTGGAACTCTTCCTATTACATACTTGGGGATTCCCATTTCTGTTGGTCCTCTAACTAGGGCAGTTTGGACTAACATACTTGACAAATTTCGTAGTCGAGTTAGTCATTGGACTCATAGATGGTTAACTTTTGTTGGTCGGGTTTTACTTTTGAAGTCGCTTGTTCAGGTTTTACCGGTGTATAGATGCCTTATTTAGATTGCTCCAGCAAGTTTTCTTCATGACCTGGATTCTCTTTCTAGGCAATTCCTATGGGCTGGCAATCTTGGTTCCTCAAAATGGAGTCTTGTTAAATGGGAGACTATTTGTCGACCAAGGCAAGCTGGGGGGTTGGGTCTTCGTCTAAGCTCTCTTTCTGGGACTGCTTTGGCTGCTAAGCTGTATTGGCATTGGTGTAGTAATCAGGAGCAAACTTGGGCCAAGATTATCTCCCACAAGTATCTTAGGGGAGTGGAAGGTTCAGATATTCCTCGATACAGCTTGATTGGTCGAGGATCATTTGTTTGGAATACTTTGAAAAAGGGAGCAGAGCTGGTTAAGCAGGGGTTATTCTGGATTTGTTATACTGGGTCTCGGGCTCTTTTTTGGCAGGATTCTTGGGATGGCTTTGCTCCTCTTCTTAGCGAGTTTCCACATCTTCAAGATCTTGCTCAATGCTTTTGGGATGCTGGATGGTTGAAGGTGGCAGATTTCAAAACTGTTAAGTCCTTTGGTCATATGGTTAGTCTCCAGTGGAAGGATCCTCGAGAATGGCCTGCTGGTGGCACTATGGATGCGAGGGCAGAGCTGGCCCGTATTCTCGCTAGCCGTCCCTGATCTTCTCTACCTGGGGATGATGTGCTAGCATGGGGAAGAGATAATAGAGGGATATTTTCGGTTGCTGCTGGTTATTGTGTTTTGGATCGGTAGCGGTTTGGTGAGGAGGAGGTTCCGTGGTGGAAGCAAGTTTGGAATAATTTTATTTGGTCGAAGTGTAGTTTTTATGGGTGGCAGGCTACTCATAATCGTTGTCTCACTTGGGATAATTTTCAAAAGCATGGGTTTGCTGGCCCCTATTTATGCTATAACTGTGGGAAGGCTGAAGAATCTGTTGGGCATTTACTTCTCCAATGTGACTTTGCTCGACAAGTCTGGCATTATTGGTGGGGAGTATGGAATCACCCTTGTTCGCATGCTTCATCAATAGTTGATTTTTGGAGGAGTATGGGGCGGCCTCCTGCAGCGGCTTTCTTTTTACAAGTTGGATGGAGTATTGGTCCTTCATGCATTTTTTGGAAGATTTGGCTTGAACGGAACCGTCGGATTTTCCAAGGTAAGGAGTTAACTACTTCCCAGGTCTGGCAGAGGATTTTGCGAATGATCCAAGAAACTATGTCTGCAAAATGTCAGATTATTTCTCCTGTGGACCATGCGAAACGTCAGATCATGGAAATATTAGGCTTGATGGTTAATGGTCCTGGTCCTAATGTCTCTTGCAGACGGATGGGTCAGAATAATCGGGTGCGGAGGGCTGGCAAATGGAATCCGCCTCCTCCGGGAGTGCTGAAAATTAATACGGATGGATCTTCCCAGGGTAATCCGGGTAATGCTGGTATTGGTGGTGTGGGGCGGGATAGTAGTGGTACTATCCAATTTTTTTTCTCTTGCTTTAAGGGACATCATTCTAATAACTTCATGGAAGCACTCGCAATTTTATATGCTTTGGAGCAAGGGTATGCTTTGGGTTGGCGTCGGATTGTTTGTGAATCTGATTCTCAGATTGTTATAAATTTGTTAAATTCCGGAGATAGTCTTCATGGTTGTTGGCGGTTGAGTTGGGTTGCTCGGAAAATTCTTAATATCTCTGCTCACTTGGACTTCATTTCTTTTGTGCATATTCCTCGGGAGTGGAATAGGGTAGCGGATTTGTTAGCTAAATGGGCTTCTAAGTTTCAAGATGGTTGGGATGTTCAAAATTGGTCTCAACTTTCTTCTGATTGCTCTCAATCTCTCTCTTCTTTATTGAGAGCTTATATGTCTGAAAAGCTTCTGCTTTTTCTTTGTATCATGAATGTTTTGCTGAGTTAATAAATTTTTACCCTCTTTTAAAAAAAAAAAAGAATTAGATTAATTAAATGAGAGTAGATTATTGAAGTTAAAGTAAAATAGAAAATAGGGGAAGGGGTTAACACTAACCTTTCGGAGGCAGGGCCCACTCCGAAAGGTTAGTCCCTAAATCTCTTCCCCCCACTAACATGGTAGATAGAATTAGATTAAAAGATTAATTTACATGAAAATATAATTAGAAATTATAATAGATAAATAATGCATTAATTACGTGGATCCACATTAGAATAATTCATAAATTGCATATTTAATTTTATTTTATTTTATTTTTCACAAACTTTAATTTCTGCAACACATGAAACCAGAAAGAGACTTGAACTAAGCTTAGTATTAATTACTACGGTACAATCTATACTGAGTTGCTACTCTTTAAATATAACCTGGATTAACCTGGATTGACAAAATTAAATGTAAGTTACTACAACCGATCATCAATGTTCATGTGACCTTGAATTGTTTATGAATCTCTGATTGAGATTTGTCTTTAATCCACCTCTTTTAGATCAATATCTCAATCTGTAGTATATGGTTTCAGATTTTCTATTAGCCTTACTTGTGTGATTTCTTCTATTTTTTCTTTCCTCTTTTATTTTTCATATTTAATTGTGATGTACTTGATGATGTGGCTTCTAAACATTGAGTTAGTAAATCATCACAATAATACATTCTTGATTTCAATGATTCTTCATTGAAGCTAACATAAGCTTCATTCAAGTTGTATGTGTCATCTTTCTTTTCTTATCTTTTTTCTTGAAAGATCTCAAATATAAGTAATTATAAATACATCATTAAGCATTATTCTGATGAAATTATAATGGTGTTTTATAAATTCCACCATGTTCTAAAAAAAAATTCATGGAGATAGCTTAGAAGTGTTGTAAACTTTTCATTTTTTGCATATTTGAGAAATAATGTCAGCTTCCCTTTTTAAACATTTGTCATTTGTTTCTTTCCATTAAAATCATCTATTAAATTTTGAGAATAGAACTTAAGTTTTTTAACCATTTCTTCACTATCCTCATTGAATTTATTTCTAATAATCTATTCCATGATATAAATCAATTCAATGATTTATTTATTTCAAAGTATTAAACCTTATAACTCCAAAATAAAATAACCCAAATATAAAATTTGAAAATTATAAACTTTCTAATCCTTTGATGTTGAAAACCTTTTAACTTCAAAATTAAATTTGCAAAATTTTAAAAACTTTCTAATATTTTTCAATTTCTAATTTTCTCAAAATAAATCTTCTATATTAAGAAACTTCAAGTATCTTCAAATAAACTAATTAATGTAGAAATCCTTATCACTCCATACTTTTCAAAAAAATTAAAAACTTATATTTCTAACTAATCCTTATAACTCATCCTAATTTAAATTTTAATCATCTTCTAAACTTATAATCACCTTATAACTCCTTAAATTTAAAAATAAATGCAATTAAAAACTTAATTATAACTAACCTTTATTTTCTCCTTACTTAGCTTGCATTTCTATTCATTCACTGGATGCGCTAGCATACATTCGATGCCCTAACATACACTATCTATGCTTAATGTTTACTAACTATGCTTAGCATTCATTGGATGCATTGCATAAACTTTACTCCATTCCAATTTAATCAACTTGTTCTGACATACCAAGTTTAACCCTAAAATCACTTTATGTTACATTAGCAATTGGTAATAATATCTTTTATGCTTCCTAAATACATTACATCTATAGGCTAATATTACACAAATATGATACTATTGCAAGTATCATTCTTTGGCATTAGCTAGTCTTTGCTTCGCTTTGCTAGTATCTCATCTCTTTGCTAGCCTCTGTGTTGCTTCACTGGTTTCTCATCTCTTTGTTGATCTTCACTTTAGTTCACTAGTTCTCCATATCTTCACTAGTCTTCATTTTATTTTGCTAGTCTTCTTGTCTCTTCATCTTCTATATTAATCATTGTTTAATCACTAGTCCCCTCTTCACTTTGCTTCTAAATTAGTCTAGATATATGTCCCTCTCTTTATTTTGTTGATGCTCATGTCACTCATCAATGCTATGGTCACTTTTTGCTTAGATCACTCATTGGTGCTCTAGTATCTAGCTGGTGCTTAGTCCTTGCATTGATTCTCAAATCTCTAGCTGATGCTCAAATATCTAGCTAACGCTCAATAATCTTGATGATGCTCAAGTCTCTTGTTGATGCTCATGTCTCTAATTTATGCTTAGTTCTCTTTTTGGTGCTCATGCCTCTCGTTGATGCTTAGGTCTCTTGCTAGTGGTAAAATTATAGTATGATGTTCGTAAAGACTTTTAATACCACTTAAGCAATTCACTTAACTAGAAAAATGAATGCTAATATGAGCTTTCTACTCAATCTTTCTTCACTGGTATCCAAATGCTCCTTGTGAGCTTTTTTCCTTTTCTTTGTAGCTCCTTTTATGATCTTTCTCTACTCTTCTTATCTGTCTAGTGGTCGTATGCTCATAGTGCTTCTATATTTTCAATTAACACTAAATATTTTCTTTTCAATGATTGATCCTTCTTGTATCTAATTTTCACTTGCCTTGGAAGCAAAAATTCATTGAATATTAGCACTATAATCTTTGATGGCTCTTACATTAGATAAAATAATTAGTTTTATAATAATTTCTTATAATCTTTCACTGATGCTATGAATATCTTCTTTCTTCAAATAGCTTTAGAAAGCTTACAATACTTTCTTATATGCTCTGCTCAACCTTTGTACTTTGCTTATCTTCTGCTTTGCTTTTCCTATGCTTTACTTATCCTCTACTTTTCTTATCTTCTATTACAAAAGCTTTGTCCTTCTTATATTCTTATATTCTATAGAATCGTTAATTCACTTTAAAAACTTATAAGCTAAAATTCTTCTCTATCTTATGTAGGAAGCTTCTCAACCTTCTAAGATACAATATTCAATATATTAGGTCACACCTAAGAACCCAATATGATTCTCCTCCTTACTAGAGAACCCAATATCAATATCAAAGTAGCACTATAAATCCTTGAATGACCAACTATATTCTAAGTTGGTTTTACCTCTATATTTAATAATGATTCTCCTCCTTGCTAGAGAATCCAATATCAATGTCAGGGTGGCACTATAAATCCCTGAATGATCAACTATCTCAGGAGTTGATTTTACCTCAATATTCAATCTACAATCTTCAATATTGATTTTTCTCTTTCTCTAGAGAATCCAAAAATATTATCAATATGACATTGAATGACCCCGAAACTCTAACTATATTCTAAGTTGTTTTCCAATCAATCAATATCCAACTTTCTCTTGAGTTGGTTTCCAATATCAAATGTCTAATGTTTATCTTATTTTGATCCTTCCTATCAATATAGATGAGTCCTAGTGTTCACTATTTTTCCTTCAACCAAGTGGAAATACCCTAGCTTCAAATTAGAGTGACTAAATCCTTGTCCCCTCAATCTCTACTCTTATTAGAACTTTAAAAATAGAGTCCAATTATTCACTACCTTTAAAGTGGATAAACTCTAAATTAAATTTATTAAAAGTGGACAAATTTAGGTAGTAGATTTGATACCATTATTGGATCTTTAAGCCTTACTACCACAAAATATCATAGGTTATCATAGAATATCATAGGATCCAATATAAATTAGCCACAATATAAAGGTTAAAATATAAATAATATAGATTAGAATAATATATGAGAAAATTAATATGTATATCAAGGTTTATATAATACTAAAATAAACATTCACTTATATACTAAAATATGAATGTAAATGGCCTGAATCATTCATGAACTATGTATGAAGAAAACTTACAATATTAATTGCTCAAAATGTATACAAGCTTTATTATTTTCCTTCCTCTTACAATCAGATAATAGAATTCTCCTTCTTGGATTTCTTTCTGATGGAGTATTATCTCTATAATATAGTCATAGTAATGTTACTCTTCAAGTACTTGACTACTGCTCTCCATATGCCAAGTCTCATGACTCCTGGCTTATCATCTTATCACTTGCATGTGAGATGGACACTTGACTCTAATACACTTGCACACATATACATGACTTGCACTTCTACATGCACTCCTAATCTAGGATACTTGTGCACATCCTCACATTATATATTTTCACTCTTACATACAAGACACTTGTGCACATTCTCTCAATCTACACTTGCACTCTAACTTACATGACACTTGTGCATTTCCTGCACATTAACACTTACATAAAAGAAAAAATATAAATCACACTCTAAATTACAGATTCAACCCATTCTAATATTTACATTGTACCATGAAGGTACCATGGGGGTAAATTAGCATGTACTAAATAATGTAATAATCCTCAATAGTAGATGTAAATGTCTCTTCATATTCTATTTCTTCCTTTTGTGTGTAGCCCTTTGCAATCAGACATACCTTATATTGATCAATGGATCCATTTACGATATATTTAATTTTGAAAACCCACGTATAGCCTATGAACTTATTTCCTTTTGGAAAATAAACAAAATTTCATGCTTTAGTTTTCATCAAATATGTGTATTCTGCTTCCATGGCTTTTTCCATTATGATAAACTTACTGCTTCCTTTACTAAGGCTAGTTTTACATTTTCTATGACAAAAGGTATCAAGCCTATATTTACTTCCTACCATGTACTACTACGAGTATATGATTGTGTGGAAGTGAGTTCAAATGGTACATCAAGTTTAGTATTTCTAAGGGTATTAGTGAGTCATTTTAGAGTCTTCCTTCACTAGAAGCAACCACTACTAGTTCTATTACCATTTTATCAATAACTTCTAAAACTGACTCATATTCATGAACTTCTTCATTTGACTCAATTCTCACAACTAGAGATGTGAAATATTTAGAATGCTTATAATCTTAAATTGTTATCTTAAATTCTTCATCAAACACCACATATCTACTTGTATATTTTCTTGGTGACTATATCTATTAGTTGATAAGATTTTGATGATTCATCATAGCCAAGAAATATGCAAGATAGGGTTTTTCCATCCAACTTGGGCATATTTTACTATGGCACATGCATGTATGTGATACTTCCAAATACTTTGAGATGTGTAATTGAAGGCTTCCTCCTAGACGAATCTTCTTCAAGTGTAACCTCTTGAAGTTCCTTTGTGGACACTCTATTTTGAAGATAAACCAAATGGAAATAATTTCAACCCAATATTGCTACTCTAGATTGGCTCATATGAGCATGTAGTGAACCATTTCCATGATGAAATGATTTATTATCTCAAAAATATGGAGTGTAGGTGGTAGTAAGTTGTTTCTTGATCCCTTTTTCTACAAGCAACCTTGAAAAAATATTGGATTTATGTTCCCCTCTTGATTTGACTAGAAGACTCAAGTATGAACCCTAGTTTCTATTTCAACAAGCTTATTAAAGCATTGGAAATTTATGAGGGCATATAACTTAAGTGGTAGAAAGTATACCTACATCTTCTATGAGTAGTCATCAACAAAAAACTAAAAGTACCTACGTCCATCGTAACTAGTTGGCATGAGTTTACATAGATCGGTGTGTATGACATCTAAAGGTCCTCTTACTTTATGAGTGTTAAGCTCAAAAGGTACCCAATGTTGCTTTCCTACTAAACAACCTAAGCATACTAGAAATATTATTGAAATGTTGGGTACACCTATCATCATGTGATGCTTACTAAATTGGAATATACATCCAAATATTGTATTTCCATATCTCCTATGACAAAGAGAGTTTGCATCTGTCATGGTTGTGGACATTGCAACATTAAGAGATAATATGACATCAATTGTAAACAATCCATTCTTATAGGAAAATTTTGATATAAACTTGTCATGTTTTGTGATGAAACATCTATTTTTTTCACCTATAGCCCATAATTGAACTGCCATGTCTTGATCCACAATTTTTGATACAAATAATATATTGTTTACTAATATTAGTACATATAGTACATTTTAAATTATGCATTTTCCATAAGTTATATTGAGAGGAACATTTTCCACTCCTTTATGGTAAGTCATATCATCAACAATAGTGATTTATTTACCATATTTGACTTGTGAGGAGTCAAACCACACTATATCTCTAGTCATGTGCTTACTAATGCTTGAATCAATGTGCCAAATTTCATTCTTCAGTTTTGTTATAGCCTTAGACATTAGGACCTTATGTGTCAATTCAATGTCTTATTCAAAATCAGATTTTTATTTTTCATGTGCAACATACCCTTGTTGCTTTGAGTGTGGTTTGTATTGTGTCTTGTTTTGAGGACTATGGACTTGACCTCCTTGAGTCATCCAGGTATATTAATAATATTTTGTATCATGTCTTTCTCTTTCATAGATATGGAAATATCTCCTTTATCTTTGATGTTGTTTCCATATTTATGATAAAGAAGAAGGATCCTTCTATTTGTTTATGGAAATGAATGCATTGTTTTTCAACTAGTCTCTCAACTAATTGGTTTCTTTCTCTTGTTGAATCATATTCACCAACTCGTCAAAGGATACCTTCCTCTTTGATACTTGTAAATAAGTAATTAGAACTCAAAAATATTTTAGTATTTATCTAAGTATAATGGGTACTAAGAACCTATCTTCTACTATTTATCCTGTTGCATTCAATATTACTTTCAATTTTGCAATTCTATAAAAAATTCCTCAATGATTTCTCTATCTTAAACTCTCAATGTGTGGATTTTATACTAAAGGTGAAGAATTATTTATTCATTACCTTCAAATATGGTAAAAAGTGTATCTCATGCCTCCTTTGATGTCTATCATTCATAAATGTATGGTTGAATAACATTTATTATGGCAAGGGTGATAATCATTAGTTCTTTAGCATCTGCTTCATCAAACTACTATTGATCCTCTTCATCCTCGTTGGGCCAATTGATGTTTCCAATGAAAATATTCCAAATTTTATCAACCACTAGGATGGTCCTCATCTTGGTCTTCCATGGTCCAAAACTTGGGCCTTTAAGTAGTCATGATTCTATAAGAAAAAACATTATGTAGACAAGGTGAGGATTTGTATGGACTCTCTAATGGTCCCCCTTTTAATATGCCACAAGTTTGATATACTAAACATTTCTATATAGTTTCCCTTCCTATATAACCATTGGTACATGAAAGAATCTAGTCCTCTCGATATACATGGTCATATATGACAGAGATACCTTAAGGTACATGAAAGAGAATGATATGAGGTACCAAGGTAGTACAAAAATGGATTCACCCTATCAATGATACTTACTTAAATATAAATCCTTATACTTAGGATTTCTTAATTTCAAGATTTATGTCTAAAGATAGTGATGAATGGGGTAAAAAATGGAATCAAAGAATCACACAAAAAATGGTGTCCTTATATCTTCCTAATGATTTCTAGGTTCAATGCCCATATATCATTATGGTAGTTGTATTAGGCTATAGATATAGCAACTTAACACAACAAATTTTCCTATAAGTGCAAGCTAAATGTGTCATTGATACCAAACACTATGAGTGTGCTTAAGCACATTTTTATAAAAAAAAAAATATTGAAGCAAATTAGATTGAAAATTTAAAGGTGTTGGTCACCGCCAAAAATGCATCAGTCACAAACAATTTTACTACCCCTTAATTTTACAAATATATTCACTATAGTTTTTTTTCAAATACTATAGGAAAATTTTCAAAATTTTAAAAATATTCCCCCTAGGGTATTAAGATGCAAATATGGTCTTTCCATTTTTTACCCTTTGACCTTTGCTTTTTTTTTAAATATATCTACTTTACCAATTCTCCTACTTGATGCTTCTTGAATAAAAATGGGGTAAATAACACTTTTTTTAAGGATTACATTATTTGGTACCATTGTAAATATTTAGATTAGGGTGTGTGTTTATTATTTGATTCTATAGTGTGTGTCAATTTATTAAGTGTGAACAAGTATCATTTAATTTATGGAGTTATGAGTGTGAAACGTCATGTGTGTAAGTGAGAGTTATGTGAATGATGTGTTAAATTTAGAAGTAGGGAGTTATGTGTAATCATAGGAGACTTTGTCACTATGTAATATGTGATACCTGATATGTAAAGAAAGAAACATGAAAGGTTTCATCTCCCATGATTTTAAGGAGATAAAATATCAAGAGTCAAGTGCATATAAAGAGTCTCATGTAGGTTTATATTGAAGACAAAACTATGTATTATGTGATTGAATGTATTGAAGAGAATCAAAGGAGCATTACATTTATGCATGCTTTTGCAGATGTATATTCAATAAAGATTTCATTAAATTTAATGCAATACTATTATTGAATGGTTGAATGTTTTTATGTGAGAGATTATATGATTATGGAAATTATAAACCTATGATAATTGGGCTCATTTGCTAACACTCTTAACCATTTATTTTAAAAATTTATGCAACTTCAAGTTATAAGTCTTCAAACAAATGCCTTGATTCCAATCTACCAGTCATGAAATTTTTCTTTCAAAGTGAATTTTTAGGAATATGCCTTTATATTTCCCAGCTATTAGAAATTTATTTTCTCCACAAGAATTCAGTCAACAAAAAAAATTATTTATTCACATGGTCCATTTAACCTTTTCATAGTAGAATAGAATCTTGGATTTGATATAAAATGCTCATGTGGCCCTTGCTTTGAATGAGCAAAAGTGAGAATTTTGACACTACCATTGGCTTAAGTAGCACAATAAAGTGAATCAACTATAATATTTATCACTTACTAGAGTGGCCTCATATAGGAAAGATAAGGCATGGAGATGTCTATCTCTTATTACAATGGCCTTGTACAGGAATTAAATATGTGGGAGACTCTTTTCCCTTTGTATATTATTTAAAATTTTATATTTTCTCTAGGTTGAATTCAAACCCCTTCACTTACAATGAATAACATTTTTCTTGGCCCGTCTTTCTTGAAGAGAGCAAAACAATCCTCTAAATTATTGCCAAATATTATGTGCCACCTCCAATTTTTGTGGTGTTCACTATTGTTTGTAAAATAATTTGAATGAAGAATAAATGTTGTCATGTTTCCAACCTTCAGTTCTAGAAAAAACATGTCCTCATAGTAGAGAAATGTTAATATTCAATCAATTTGGCCATGAATTTTTGCATTTGTAGCTCCACTATTACTATTTTGAGTGGATTTTACCAATGAAATTAATTTTCCATGGTTTTATACAATCAAATATTTTAATATTTACATCACAATTTCAATGGATTTGTCCTAAGTATTTTTACTCACAGTGGAAAGTATTTTGAGGATAAGAAGAAAAAATAGTGATGAGATAACTAACATAGAGGGAGGCAGAATAAAATTTTTTCTCTAATATTAATGAATAATCGAGCATGGAATGGGATCCTTTAAATTAAATCATCAAAGGTTATACACATATTTATACAACATGATGTCTCTTGTATTCTCAAGAAACTTTTGGTTCCCTCTTCAAGCAAAGATCAACATGATACTCCATTCTTGTTTATTAATATTTCCTTGAATAATGCAATAATTATCTAACATTCACCCCTTGTGGGATTGGTTTATCCATCTAGGTGATTATGTATTCAAGCCTTATGTAATTGCTTAAACCACATTGATGGTTAACTTTAATTAAACCTTAATTAAAGGTTTAATAACTTGACTTAACCTTGAGCCTTATGTAGTTCTTGGTTATTGTAATCATAATTATAATTTGGGGATTAGGTATCTACTATAAATACCCTCCAACGACTTATTAATTATATTTATTTATATATTAATGATATTTTATAATGGTTGGTGCTTATGGGAACCCACCCCTCTTCTTTCATATGTATGCTCTTTCATATGTATGATCTTTCTATTTTGCTTCTATATTATCTTGCATATAGCTTGTGGTGAATCTTACACTTCATGTGATTTCTAAGAAATATTATCCAATTTAACACCCTTGATTATCAATGTGAATACATACTTATGCTACCCATTGCATTACACTTGGATACGATGTCACAAAGGGGCACTTTCCTATAGAAAATTATACACACCTATAATACTTAGTCAAAGCATCACCAAACAAAGAGAAAAAGGACACAATATAAACTTATAACTTTTGGTAAGATAGAGTCATCCATTGGATATTTTCTATCAGGAAAATATACTTATGTAGAAGGGAAGAGAACCTTGATCCTTAGAGGCAAGGCCCTCTTATTTTGGAAAAACTACAACATATCACTCTAACCAAATTAGATGGCATTGACAAGAAAAATCAACATGTGGATGGATTCAAACTTATGACAAGATACCAAAATCCTTATAGCCATATGATGACCATGATGTTATGGCACCATGATAAAAGGAGATCACCTTGCAGTCCTTCAAATCCTCAACCTAATATCCTTAATATTTTTATGTGTAAAAATGATCAACCACAAGTGGGATTGAGTGTTCTACACTTCATAATAGATGCATATTCAATTAACCCTCAATTCCATGAAGTATTTCTCTTAAGTTAATGTAGGTGGTTCAGCCTTGACAAAATCTTGTGATAAAATATACATCACTATTTTGGATTACCAAGAACATTAAAAAATGAGGGAAGAGAATTTTATTATGGAAAAAAAATCTTTCCAACTACTTTTAAATTAAAATTTTGACATAGATGGATCAAAAAAAATTCTTTCTTTATCAATTATGACATAAATGATGCAAGGAAGTTATTCAATTTTATTGGAATAATTTGAACATAATATTCTCTACATGAATAAGTGATGTTATCCTACACTCATTTTAATACCATGTTGGATTTATCCATAACCCAAATCTTATTACAATATACATAAAGAACAAAAGGAAAGAGGAATATTATACAAGAGATAGAAGGATGTCGTTAGACACCTACACAAGATAATCAAAATAAATATCACACCAATATAATGAACCACATGACAAATATCTATAATTACCTCCATAAATTACATAATTAATTATAAAACCCCAAACTAATATAACATTAAGATTAGTCCTTAATAGGGTTAGTCTTGTAAAGTTGAACTTTGATCCCATATGCTAATTTATTAAAAAATAATAATAATATTGTACAATACTAGCCCATTTATAGACATAAGTATTACCCATGAGGGATACCGTAGTGGTAAGTCCTTGGGTTTTCATCTACGAGATCCAAGTTCAAACCTTGGTAAGAGGGGGCTAGGATCCCTCATTTAAAAATCATTGAAAAATATAGACATAGGTATATACATCATACAATGTTGGCCTTATCAAAATAACATCAGGCTACGCATTTTAACTATTAATAGTGAAATTTTAAATGCAAAATTTTATTTCAATATTTTATTAGAACTAATTATTATATTTAATAAAAGAGGTTACAATAAAAAAGAAGCTCAAGAAATCATAACTCAGGTTCCAAGACCACCCACACGATAAAAACCCTAAATAGGGCACCAAAACCAAAGTTTGAGAACAACCAAAGAAACCAGAATACGAGGCTCGAGGCCAGATACAAAACCAACCCTTAAAATGGTAAAAAAAATAGCATAACTAAGTATAAGGATCTACTCTCAAAGGAGGAGGAGGATTTTTCTTTGGCCCAAAAGAGCCCAAACCATGAGGATTAACTGTAAGCAGATTGATAAACCAAGAGTTATCAAGAGCAATAATGTTCATCAAAGGAACCATAATACCCTATCCAAGGGGAATAGAATTGATCAAAGCTAAAGGTAGTAATGGAACCAAATGAGTAGGATTAGGAGGATAATTAACTGATCAAGGAGATAGGCCAAGGATCTAGCTATTACCATGATGATTCAAATAATGCATAGGACTCCAACCATACTACGGAGAGCATGAGCATGAATTATGCTTGTTGCGAGGTCTAGGAGGAGATCGAGCCCTATTGTGAGCACTAGAAAAATAGATTGAGTTTGGAGAACATTGCTCATTGACCTACTATGTTGAGGCCTGAGAGAAACTGAGGGACCTTGAGGTAGAGGGAGAAAAAAATATGATCTTAGTTTCAATATTAGAATGCTAGATATGGTTTAAAATAGCAACCCAAGTATAGGAGGTAGAATGAGTCTGCCATCTCTCATTAAGATTATCAATACCAGAGGAAAAAGGACTAATAAGCTAATAAAGCAAGGAATAATAGTGTTTCTTTAAAGGAGTATCTACATTCTAATGTCAATACCTCTACTAGGCACTCGAGGTTTGAAGGTTGAGCTTATGCAGGATGACATTAGGTATAAGCTCCTAGATCTTAAGAATAGAAGGAAGATATGAGTTTTAAAGATTAAATTTATGCTTGAGGTCAGGCCAAGGAATCCAATCCTAAGAATGCACTAAATATTTAATAAATCAAATGTCTTTGTTACCCCTAGCATATTAGCAATAAGAACCAAATATTTAGACAATATAAGAGACCCTTTGATAAGATTGTGGATGTCCACAACCATAATGCCATGAGCTTCCTAGTGAATTTTAAGCTAGTTCTAAAGATATTATTTCTATGGGATTTGACCAATAAAATAAGCAATAATATAATGATTCTCATACCAATTTACAACTAGAGATATAACATCAAGAGAGAGTACAACATTTGGAGAATATTCATTACCTTGTCCACTACTTTCGAAATAAACTTTCAAGCTCACTTTAATACCATGAATATCATTATCTCTAATAGCCATTACATCTATGGATGGTGAGGCCATAATAAGGATGTCAACCACCTAACTGGTGGTAGTAACAGTATTCAATACCAAAGTAGCCAAGTTTATGAATGGCAATAGATCCAAACCCTAATCAGAACCAATAGATTCTTTTCAATACAAGAGATTTGATTTTTATTTCAATATTTGAATAAACAATATAAATATAAATCTTAGTAATAATAATGATTTATTAATAGCACTAATAATAATTTTAATATTGATGCTTCCATACCTCTATTCAAAATATTAATTTAATTTTTAATATATTAAATTTTATTGGACGTCAAAATTATTTACATTGGTTTTATCCAACCAATAATGATTTTTATACTTATCACATTAATGTAACTAACCAATCATCAATTGAATAAGACTTATTGATTATAAACTATCTTTTATACCCCCACCTTATTATAGGAACTAATGATATAAACCTTATCCTATAAATGGTGGTCATTATACATATTGCTATTAGATAATTTTTATCTAAGTTTTATTAAAGAAAACCAAGTGGAATGAAAAATATGGCATGATAATCAACCTCCATGACTAAGTGATTTGAATATGCTTTAGATAAATTATATACATGACTAAGTTATTATTTTCTCTCATAGGCAACCTTTATAATACTATTTTAATACCATGTTAGATTTATCCATAACTCAAATCTTATTACAAGATAAATAGAGAACAAAATAAAAGAGACATATCATACAAAAGATAGAATAAGGATGTCACTAGGCACCTACTCAATATTATTAAGATAAATATCACACCAATAAAATAGAGCACATAGTAAATGTGTATAAATACCTCCATAAAGTATAAAATTTAATTACAAAAACCCTAATTAACATAACATTAATTTTAGGCCATAATAAGGTTAACCTTGTAAATTTAAACTATGGTCCTATAGGCTAATACATTATTTGAAAAATAATAATTACATTATATAATACTAGCCCATCTATATACATAAGTGATTACATAATAAAATGTTGGCCTTATCAAAATAAGGTTATGTTGTATATTTTAACTATTATTAGTGAAACTTTTAAATCCAAAACTTTATTCTAAAATATGGATAAACAATACAAATATGAATCTTAATAATAATAATAATTTATTAATAGCACTAATAATAATTCTAAAAGTGATGCATCCATAACTCTATTAAAAAATTATTAATTTAATTTTTAAGATATTAATATTTATTGAGCATCAAAAGTATTCACATTGGTTTTATCCAACCACCAATTATATTTTTAGTTATCACATTAATATAGCTAACAATCATCAAGTGAATAATATCTTATTAATTATAAAGTATTTAATAAGTCCCTCCCTCATTGTGGGAAGCAATGGTATAAACCTTATCCTATAAATGTGTTAGCTTTTGAGGATATATGTAATGGAAGAGATCTAACACAGGTCCTAATAAGATGTAATAAATATGAAAGCAAGTGAGTCTGCAATATGACTAAAATATACTATAAATAAAAATTATGAAAATACAATGCAATATGGAGGAAATGATCACTCCATTAATATGAGCTAAAGAGCTACATTGTGCTCCATAGAGGAGCACTACTATCTATTGCACTACACTAGATAAGAACTTTACTTGATACTTGCATGATGTTGATCTACTACTATGAGGCCCTTTATATAGGAAGATAGATTCCTTGGCCAACACTCTACCTAGTTGTACAAGGGGACACCTTGCACATTACAACTTGCACATTGTCACTTGTGCATTTATTGCATTTCTTGATGTAACTAGCTAACTTCCCCCTAAAGCAATCTCCTACTCTAACTATGTACCTAAGGTGGTACATTTACATGATCCAAATGATGTAATATACTCTAACTCTAACACCCCCTATATTACAATATTTGGGTATTGAAGATTTCAATCTTCAATATGACTATTCTTCTTTAGATGTTCTTCAATTTTATGTGGTCCTTTGTATCCTCTTTAATTCATATTGCACTATATGCCTTCTTGCATTGGCTCTTCTTCTTCTTCTTTATTGGAGTCAGTACTTTCATCAATGGGTGTGCTATCTCCTAATTCTTGCAAAGAGATTTTCTCTTTTCTTTTATCCTTATCATCATCCTTTGTTTCATGTATAGAAGCTTCTGAACATATACTTAGAGCATCATGATAAGATTTTGAGTTAGTAGAACTTGAAGTACTAATATTGCATGAGGATTGAAATATATTTTGTAGTGATGATTCATCCAAATCTGTTTTCAACTTAAGTAATTCTATCAATCCTTCCTATTCTATATTTTCATCCTTATAACATTTTAATGTAATTAGTGGCATGTATAGTATACTTTCGTATTGTAAAGAAATTTAAATGACATTCTTTCCATTGTCAATTGCATTAGTGATTCGAGCATGTAGATAGTGCTCCATCATTTCAAACCTATATTTCAGAGCTTCATTCTATATCCTTTTTGAATAAAACCTAAGTTTCCTTTAGATTTTATAAGTGAATTCCTGATTCCACTTTTTATGACACTTGCTCTTTCTTTTCTAATAGTTTAGTTCATGTCATTGTTTACTGTATTACTTAAGGTGGACATATTTATAGCTTCTTGGAATGGAGTATAAAGTGCTTTGATAGGAATCGAATCTTATGAGATAGAATCTACTAAGTGGTCTATCTTATAACTCCCTAGTTATGAGCTTGATTCGATAGAACATGTAAAGAGAAAAACTACCCTATTGCATACAATTCCCAAAAAGGTTGGATCTACAAAGGTAGAAAGCCTTATGGGGTGAACCACAAGGGTTGTGTTGTTCTCTACACTCGGTTCTAGGAGGAAGGGTTCACCAAGAATGATTTTAGGACTCGCTCCAAGTCCTCAGGAATTTTGGGATAGTTTGATGTATTCAGTTTCAAGTAATCACCTAAGTTTGGCCTTTCTAGATCTATGCTATGAAAGATAAAGGACAATGCAAAAATTAGAATGCAAGAATACAAGAGCTAACCTAATATGATTCTTTCTTTGAATGCTTGCTAACCTAGGGTTTTATCCAAAAAAACCTTTAAAGCAAGGACACAAGATAAATACACAATATTAACCCTAGATGCACACTATATGCTTTCACTTTTAGATGCCTAAGAATCAATAATCAAATCATATCTTCAACCAATAAAATAATTAGAGCACTTATCTTGACCGGTGGTTGACTTAGCTTTTTTGCCTCTTGTCCAATGATATCATAAATACCTGTTTCTGCAAGATAACTTATGAAACACTTGAAAATGAGATTAGCATTAGGGGTCCTACTTAGGCCACTATACAATAATGCTTGGAGGCGCAGCAGTCAAGCCCCCTAGGTCCTTTTAGATGACCTTTGAAAACAAAAGCGAAAATTGACCTTTGGAGAATTAATCATAAAACAATAATGCAATAGTAGAGAAGCAAAAAATAAATTATGCTACCATGCCCTAAATGCAATTTAGAAAATACTCATGCAATCATAATCTGATAGATGCCCCCAGTTTAGTCCTAGGAAAAATCATACCTCGTAGATGGCGGGCGTGATAACACTACAGGAAAAGTCACACTCTATCAGAATGGGGCATGATCTCGCTTCTGTGAGTGAAAACCCTAAATTAGGGTTAGCAAAGTCATGCCTCGTTGGGACAGGGCATGATTTCACTTCAGAGACATGAAAAATAAAAGATAAATGTAGAGCATAAATAAATACAGGAAACAAAGTGTGCACAACCTGATGGATGATGCAGAAGTAGGCAAAAGAGATCGAGGTATCCAAATGGGCACTCTCTTTCCTTCTGAACTACAACACAAATCCACCAAACCACATAGCAATCCAAATCAATGCAGCAGAAGATCAAATCTAAAATTCACACTTTGGGGTTAGCTTGTAGAAGAAACAAGAAGCAGAGCGAAAGTAAGAATGCAAGCACTAATTAATCATAAGAATTTTGAGCTTAATTATTTCTAAGATCGATCATATATCTCTCTCTAGGAGTGAGATTAACCCCTCCTTTTATAGATAAAAATTGAGGTGAAAGAAGTGGGAAAACAAACACAAGTTGATGCCAAGCATGCTAAAAAGGTTAAACCTAGGTTTTAATAAATTAAAACCCTAAAAATAGAGAAATCGTGCCCCATGTCGATGGGGTGCGATATCACTTCTACGAAGTCATGCCCCATCGTAACCGGGTGTGATTTCGCTAAAAGGCTAAAGAAAGGCAAGTTAGGGGAAAATAGGCTTACCCTTTCCTAGGGCAAGGGTTAGGGACCTCTTAGGGGCTCTAAGGAATATTACCCACTAAAAGTGGGTCAATTTTTTGTGTCTACATTTTACCCCCTCTTTGATGCATTTAAGGCCAAGTAAATACGTCAAAGAAAGGTGTAGACTCCTATGGGCAAAAAGGGCAACAAACACACAAAAGAAAAGGGGTGGCTAGGTTTGGACAAAGGGGTGGTGCAAGAGGGGTACCACGAAAGGATACTCTAGACTCTTGCACACTAGGCGAGGCATTACTACCACTAATGCCTCTATGGCTAGGGTGCCCCCTCGAGTTTTGAAAGGAAATGAACACTCCTTAAGAAACTCGAAAAGGTAAAGAAAGAAAAAAAAATCAGAACACAAAAACATAGAGAATAAAACAAGCAAGCAACAAAGCAAATATTATTGGGTACAACATGAATCTAATGTAGCTAGCATGAAATGCATAGAAGAAAGGGAAATATAGAAAAAGGGAAGAGAAGAAGAATGAGAAAAATAAGCTCCAAAGGTCAACCATCTGAAAATGAGAAGAACTAACGACCCATACCATGGAACTAGCGTAGGTTGCAAGGAACTAGTGTAGTTAGATACCATAGATCATTTTAGAAAGAGAGCTAGACCCCCTATAGATTTAGCACTTGTAGGAGTGTAAAAATATATGTGGAATCTAACCCACTATGGGTGGTTGCTCCCTTATTGATTGCTATGAGGCGTTTACCCGCTAGGATGTATGTCGAGGTCTACTAAAATTGACCAAGGAGCTTATCCTATAATGGGGTGTTGAGCCTACTGAGTCAAAAGAGAGTATGACCCGATAGAATATCATAGATGATGTAATACCCGCTAGGATGTATAAGTATCCCATGTGGGGTGTAATATGTAAATAAATGATATGCAAGTGTTATCCCAGATAGGGATCTTAAGAAGACTTTGTGAATGAAAGAATTATCATGATAAAGAATTTGAGAGAAGGAGAAGAAGAAATTACAATAAGAAGAAGGAAGAAATCCCTAGGGGGGATCTTTCTAGGCATCAGAGTCCTAGTGAGAAGTGCAATGCATGTGAGCTATGTCCTAACTAGGTATCATCACATGCCATTGTCATAAAATCCTCGAAAATCTATATGAGCAAGCAGTCATGAACAAGCAACAATGCAATTATGATAGGCAATCATGCAAGGTGTTTTTAGATGTCAAGCAATCATGCAAGGATGACAAGCAACAATGCAATATGAGCAAGCAAGCGGATGCAATGGGAATGCAAATGCAACTACATGAAAGATTTTTTTTTTTATACAAAATTGAAATCAATGCAAAACCTAAATGCACCATTCATCTTATTAAAATAAATTAGCATGCCATGAGGTGTCGGATCGAAGATATCCCCAAGGAGTGCATTTTCTCGATGATAAAAATCATGGAAAAGTTCTTCCAAGGCCCTTATTTGGACATCCATGGCATGATAATCAACACATCTTCTAACAACACCATTCTCTTTAGTAAAACAAACATTATATAAATATCCACCATTCTCTTGCACAGAAGCAATGTCATATTTAAAACAAACAAAATCAATCATATTGCAAGACATTAGCTTTGGAGGAGAAGCATGATTAATGCTTTTATTTTCATCTATTATCATATTTTGATATTCTATATATTCTGCATAAGTCACAAGATGATCATCATCCTCAAAAGGCAAAGGTTGATTTTTATTAGGTATAAAACCTATACCACATCTCCCAGGCCAAATCTCAACATCCAAAGGTTCTTGAATACCTTTTTGTTGTGGTCCCAATCCTTTACCTGCATATCCCATACTAGATAGGATCTGCTTAGGAAGGGGATAATCATTAGTGAGATAACATTGAGCAAAAGAGCGCTCGCTAGGAGATGGGTTGCTACCACAAATATTTTCTTTGAAGGTAGTCCCTCCAAAGACAAAGGTACATGTGCCAATGTGTACAACATCACCCTTATTATGGGGTAAACCCATAGTTCGAGGTGATGGTGGTAGCTTGGTGAGATCCAGAAGAGGCTCTTGAAGAAACTGATTATCATGATCCAAGGATGAAGAATAGGGTTGACGTTCCTCACTCACTTTTAAATTTTGAAGATGCTCTAAAATTTGAGATGAGGAACATGGAGAATTTGTTGAAGAAATAGAAGGACAAGAGTAAGATTCAGATTGAGCTAACTCTATATTTGAACAAAATTCAAATGGTCGAGGATCACCCGGAATGGTGACAACTTGATTCTTGAATTCAAATTTGAGACATTGATGAAAAGTAGAAGGGACGACCTTCATCGCATGAATCCAAGGTCACCCAAGAAGAAGATTAAAATATGTAGGACAAGACACCATGTAAAACAAAGTATCCAATATTCGAGGCCCCACTTTTAATGGAAGAGATATGACACCATAGGCCTCTTGGGACTTATTGTTGAAAGCTTTAATAAGGATATCATATTTTGTTAAATCTTCCTCTTTTAACCCAAATTTTTGAAAGAATTGATATGTACACAAATTGAGGGATGAGCCATTATCAATCAAAACTCATTTGATAAGGGTATCCCCAATAAGTGCAATGATGTAAAGTGATGAATCTCCATGTAATTTTGAGGAAGGTTTATCATCATCTGAGAATGAGACATGATGTATCCCAAAAGAACCTATGGCATCAACTATGGCATCAAGGGTGACATCTGGAGAAACATATTGTTGTTTTAAAAATTCCATTAAAGCATTTCGATGATCAGGAGAAGTCTGCAAAAGCTCTAAGACTGATATTTTTGCTGGAGTATTAGCTAACTACTTTTGAAGATCATATGAAATCTGTGACTGTGGTCTCAACACTATAGGTGGAATTCTTGTAGCTGAATATTTTCTTTGATTCTCCTTTAAAACTGAACTAGGCTGCGGTGTTGAACTCTATCCTTGCTGATTCTGAGCTTGTTTCCTTGTAGTTACCCCAACCATACCAACCACATTACTATGGCATAGGGAATCATCTTGATGAGCCACTTGGTTGGTTGCTTGTTGATCATGCTTTGGTAATGGATCCTTGAATATTCCCATATCTTGATTTGTTGTTGGGGCTTGTTGAATAGGAGCCTGATTACTTGAAGTTTGGGAATTTCTTAAATCAATGCATCCTGCATCAATCAAATCTTGAACCACATGCTTCAACTTCTTACAAGAATTTGTCCAATGTCCTTCTACTATGTGATATGTGCAATATTGACCTACCTTATACCAATGAGTTGTAGTATCTGGTTGTCTTATAGGAGGTAGTTCAATTGCCTTAGCTTCTAATAATTGCTTCAAAACTACTTCCATAGGTATATTAAGTCTAGTAAAATTCCTTTGAGGAGGTTTTTGAAGTACAATATTTTGTAGGCTATTGGTGACATTATTAATAGGCCTACTATCATTATTACCTCCTGTATGCTTATTCTTATGTTGAGACTTAGTAGACTTTTCTTCTTTATTCTTAAGCTGACCTCTTCTAATGAGAGCTTGTTCCACTTTTTTGGCTAACTCAATTGCTTGATCAAGAGAGGTAACAGTAGTAGTTTCTAGTGCATACGATATCTGTTCTTGTAAATTACTAATGAATATATCAAGCATATATTTTTGAGACACAGGCTATCTTAATCGACCAACTAAACTTCTCCAACGAGCTAAGAATTCTGAAAAACTTTCTTCTTTACTTTGCTTCAAGTCATATAGGTCTCTCATTGTCACTTCCTTTTCAATATAAGCACTAAATTGATGAACAAACATTTTTGTAGTCTTTTCAAAGCTCTTTAAAGAATAGTTGGGCAATCGATAATACCATTCCAATGCAACCCCAACAAGACTCTTTGGAAATATTTTCAATAGAAGCATATCATCATAAACAAGATCATGGCAAGCTATCCTGAATCCCCTTAGATGCTCTATTGGATCTTCTGTCCCTTTATAGATTGGTAAAACTAGCATAGGAAAATGCTTGGGATAAGGTCTAGCAGCAACAATAGGATCCAATGGTTGACTACACATTTCCTTATAATTGTATGTAAATCCTGAAGGCTGAATCATATCCATCCTCGAAACCAACTGATTCACTATATTTGCCAAATTCTGCATTTCTGAATTATGTGTGTTTCCCATATTCCCTTGACTTAAGTTGGACATGAGAAGGTTGTTGTTATATGTGGTGCCTTGTGAGAATGGAATATTAACTTGTGGTGGAATAGAAGCAATAGTGTTGACATTAGAAGATAAAGGAGGAAATTGAAAGCAATTTTGGGTGCCACTACTAGTTGGAGGAATGGGTGGATTCCATCCAATGTTGGTGGTATTAGTAGTAGCACAAGTCACTTGGTTCTTTAGATTACTAAGATGCACAGGTTGAGATGTGGGATTATCATGATTAAGCATAGGAGACCTAATGGGAGGAGGAGTAGCATCCTCTTTTTCAATATGAGCTTCTCGTTCTACATATTCCAATAGCTTCTCCTTATGAGCTTTCATGAATTCCCAAATATGATCAAATGATGAGAAGACAAAGCTACCATTGGGTCCAGCATAAGGATCAGGATTAGTTTTAGTTTCCATATCTACCTCTTCTTGCTCTTCTGGACCTACATTAGGGTCTTCCCTATCAATCTGGTCATCTTCCAAAGGAACATAATCAGATTCTAATTGTTTCCTCTGACTTCTAAGGAAAGGAGCCATTTAGAAGTAGTGAAAATAATTAGGGGAAAACACTAACACACAAATTTTAATTTTTTTTAAGAATTTTCAAACAGAATTAATGATCTTGTTTAAAGTTTTTAAAAGAAAGGAGGTGTTCACATCGGGTTCACCAAAGATGTAGAGGGGGAAAACTGCCCTACCACGTACAATTCCCAAAAAGGTTGGATCCAGAAAGGTAGAAAGCCTTATGGGGTGAACCATGGGGGATATGTTGTTCTCTACACTCGGTGCTAGGGGGAAGGGTTCACCAGGAATGGTTTTAGGACTCGCTCCAAGTCCTCAGGAATTTTGGGATAGTTTGATGTATTCAATTTTCAAGCAATCACCTAAGTTTGGCCTTTCTAGATCTATGCTATGAAAGATAAAGGACAATGTAGAAATTAGAATGCAAGAATACAAGAGCTAACCTAATATGATTCTTTCTTTGAATGCTTGCTAACCTAGGGTTTTATCCAAAAAACCTTTAAAGCAAGGACACAAGATAAATGCACAATATTAACCCTAGATGCACACTATATGCTTTTCACTTTTAGATGCCTAAGAATCAATAATCAGATCAGATCTTCAACCAATAAAATAATTAGAGCACTTATCTTGACTGGTGGTTGACTTAGCTTTTTTTGCCTCTTGTCCAATGATATCAAAAATACCTATTTCTGCAAGATAACTTATGAAACACTTGAAAATGGGATTAGCATTAGGGGGCCTGCTTAGGCCATTGTACAACAATGCTTGGAGGTGCAACAATCAAGCCCCCTAGGTCCTTTTAGATGACCTTTGGAAACAAAAGCGGAAATTGACCTTTGGAGAATTAATCATAAAACAACAATGCAACAATAGAGAAACAAAAAACAGATTATGCTATCATGCCCTAAATGCAATTTAGAAAATACTCATGCAATCAAAATCTGACAGATACCCCTAGTTCAGTCCTGGGTAAAATCGCACCTCACAGATGGCAGGCGTGATAACGCTACAGGCAAAGTCGCGCTCCATCATAACGGGGCATGATCTCACTTCTGTGAGCAAAAACCCTAAATTAGGGTTAGCAAAGTCGCGCCTCATCGGGACAAGGCACGATTTCGCTTCAGAGACATGAAAAATAAAAGATAAATGTAGAGCATAAATAAATGCAGGAAACAAAGTGTGCACAACCTGATGGATGATGCAAAAGTAGGCAGAAGAGATTGAGGTATCCAAATGGGCACTCTCTTTCCTTTTGAACTACAACACGAATCCACCAAACCACACAGCAATCCAAATCAATGCAGTAGAAGATCAAATCTAAAATTTGCACTTCGAGGTTAGCTTGTAGAAGAAACAGGAAGTAGAGCAAAAGTAAGAATGCGAGCACTAATTAATCATAAGAATTTTGAGCTTAATTAATTTCCAAGATCGATCACTTGTATATCTCTAGGAGTGGGATTAACCCCTCCTTTTATAGACAAAAATTGGGGTGAAAGAAGTGGGAAAACAAACACAAGCCGATGCCAAGCACGCTAAAAAGGTTAAACCCAGGTTTTAATAAATTAAAACCCTAAAATAGAAAAATTGCACCCCATGCCGACGGGGTGCGATATCGCTTCTACAAAGTCACGCCCCATTGTAACCAGGTGCGATTTCACTAAAAGGCTAAAGAAAGGCAAGGTAGGGGGAAAAGAGG
Source organism: Wollemia nobilis (assembly GCA_028583015.1). Classification (NCBI taxonomy): domain Eukaryota; kingdom Viridiplantae; phylum Streptophyta; class Pinopsida; order Araucariales; family Araucariaceae; genus Wollemia; species Wollemia nobilis. Next base: position 13,346,537 of record JAQPPZ010016467.1, read on the forward strand.
CTTACCCTTGCCTAGGGCAAGGGTTAGGGACCTCTTAGGGGCTCTAAGGAAGATTTCCCACTAAAAGTGGGTCAATTTTTTGTGTCTACATAATCTTTTAGTGCTTAGGTTTTGTAGGCTTCCTTATATCTCCCTAGTTAAGAGATGTGAATTAGTAGAATCCTTGTAGACTTTGTAGAAATATTATGAATCCCAAATGGATTGAGTACTTGATAAATTTTGAATGAATGCTATTATTATCAAGTTTTTTAGAATTCCTTATGTCTCCCTAGTAATTTTGTATATGTTGAATGATTGATAAAGTGCTTTTGAGAATAGTAGTTCAATTTAGAGTTGATTTTGTAAAGTTTTATGAATAGAAAAAATCAACTTCTTTTACACCTTATTTCTCCTATTGAACTTAAGCACTTTCTAGTTTGATGAGGTTCTATTTTTTGGATTTATTTTATCCCTTTAATGTAGTTTTGAGACAAGTATAGTAATTAGTTTCCAACTCTTGATTTTCCTTATAGAACCTTCTTTTATAGCCTTTGATAATTTGATATTTAATGTTTTTATATTCCAATTACCTACTTTGGTGTAATATTCTTGTTGTGGCTGATCCACAACGCACCCCAAAATTGGGGACCCACCTTTTTTACATGCTTTCCAAGAAAACTGCAGTGACCCAGATGCTAAAAAATCAAGGAAAAAGCAAAATATCACAAAAGAGAACTGTCGCGATATCGCGACATGTTGCTCCGCCGCGGCTAGAAATTAAAAGTTGTCGCGATATCGCAACATGTTGCTCCGTCACGGCAAAAAAAAAGAGTTGTCGCGATATCGTGATGTGTTGCTGCTAAGAAAAAGAAAGTGTCGCGATATCGCGACAGGTCGTGTTTTCGCGGCTCAGACAAGCGAAGTGCAGTGGAACGGAAAAGTGTCACGATTTCGCGACATGTCGCGTTTTCGTGGCCAAAGTAACAAAATGAAAAAAAATGGAAAATTGTCACGTTTTCGTAGTTAAGAGCGACAGAATGCATCAGGGGGAGAAATATCACGATTTCGCGACATGCTGTTAAATCACAGTCCATAGAGGAGAGAGAAAGACAAAATGGAAAAATGTCGCGATATCGCGACATGTCACGTTTTTGTGGCCAAGAGCAGCAGAATGCAGCACAAAGTGAAAATGTCACGATATCGCGACATGTCATGAAATCGTGGTCGAAGGCAGCAAGAGAAGAGTCAATGCAGAAGTTGTCGCGATATCGCGACATGTCACCATTTCGTGACCTGAAGGCGAGATGAAGGGCAAAGATAAAAAGCGTCACGATTTCGCGACAGGTTGCGTTTTCACGATCTACCAGTGGTAAAAGAGGTAAAGGTAGAAAGATGTCATGAAATCATGACATGTCACGTTTTCGCGACCTAGAGCAGCCAAAGTGGTACGGTATGAAAAGGTGTCACGATTTCGCGACAGAAAGTAGCGAGACAGCCCGAAACAGAAAAGCGTCGCAATTTCGTGACAGAAAGTAGAGAGATGGTGCGAAAGAGAAAAGTGCCGCGATTTCACAATAGAAAGCAGTGAGAGACCAAAACAGAAAATGTGTCATGGTTTCATGACAGAAAGCAGCGAGACAGCCCAAAACAGAAAAGCGTCATGATTTTGCGACAGAAAGCAGAGAGATGGTACGGAAGAGAAAAGCATCGTGATTTCACGATAGAAAGCAGTGAGATGGTACAAAAGAGAAAAGTGTCATGATTTCATGATAGAAAGCAGCGAGATGGTACAGAAGAGAAAAGTGTCACGATTTCACAACAGAAAGCAACGAGACAGCTCGAAAGAGAAAAGCGTTGTGATTTCGAGACAGAAAGCAACAAGATGGTACGAAAGAGAAAAGCGTTGCGATTTCGTGAAAAAAAGCAACAAAACATAGCGAAGGAGAAAAACGTCATGATTTCACGATAGGTTGCATCCATGCGGCCCTAAGGAGAAACATGTCGTGATTTTGTGACATGTCTCATTTTTGTGGTGCTTGAAGACGAATGAAGCTGCGAGGATAAAAATGTCGCGATTTTGTGACATGTCTTATTTTCACGATGCATGAAAGTGAACAAGGCTGCTGACAAAAAAATTTCACGATATCGCGACATGTCTCATTTTCGTGATACAGGTAGAGCAAAGCAGCATAAATAAAAACATCGCGATATCGCGACATGCTATTTTTGTCATGATTTACAGGGGGGCATTATGGAACATGCAGGGAAGCGCTGAACACGTGGCATAAAGATGTAAGGGTCACAAAACAGTTACTGTTACCAAGAATATCAAATGTTTCGATGCTCGAAAAAAAGCCAGAAATAATGCCAAGAGGCGAGAAGATGAAACAAAGAGACCTGGGAGATGAAGTGAAGCATCACAGGGTGAAACAGAGGGCATTTCTAGAAAGTTTAAAATTAGAGGCACAGATTGGTACAAGGGTTGGAAACCGCTGCGGGCAGAGTTGCAGAGCCAAAGGCAACAAGCCATTCTGGGCCTGATTTTGGAATATTTTCCTCCACTTGTTCGGGTTCTGTCAAAACTGGAACATTCTGTCATTGTAAACTAAAATATTCTTTTAATACATAATTACAGAGAGTTGCATCTCATTGGCAAGAAAGAAGGAGTTATGTTCTGCATACAATATTGAATGTTTATCTTTCCCCTTTCAGATTTTTAGGCTTATAGGTGAAGTTTAATGCAAGTTCTCTTGGTTGCTTCATGCGAACGTCTAAATCTAAAAACCATAGTTAAAACCCCAGAAACCAGCACCTAGCTTATCTGGATTGTGCGAGTTTTGCAGGTTCAATAGGTTAGGTTGTGTACAGAAAACCTCATTATCTTCAGTTTTGTCAAAATAGGATTGTAGCACTCTGAATGTAGTTTAGTTCATTCTCTTTGCATTTTTATTCTCAATTCTTTATTTTTCTACATTTTTAATTACCGTCATTCAAATAAGTAATTGAAAATATACCAGAGTTCAAAATCAAAAATAGATTCATCATTGAGATTAATTCACTTTGAGTCCATTGCAATTTCAGAGTAAAATAAACCATAGTGCCCCTTGTTAATAGTTACTTGCACCCACTAAGGTATTCCCAGCATTCAAATTGAACAACATTATTTGTGCAAAATGCTAACATAGCGAGAACCTTGGAGAAGTTACTTGTTTAATTTCTTTGCAAGCAGAGGATTTGGGACTCGAATCCTATCGAAGAGTGTGTTTTCACAACTGGGTGAAAATACCACTCAACAGATTGGCGCTAGAAGGAGGGCCAAATTGGTTTACTTTATTTTTTATTTTCATATAGAAGTAATGTGTTTTTTGATTCGATTTTGAAATTATCGTTTTAAATCTCATTAACAACTAAACGCAACATTTTTTTGGTGTTGCAAGTTCTTGGAGATATCGAGGGTTTCGTCAGGCAGGCTGGACCCACCGTGCTGTATCACGACTAGGTCCCAAACAACTGAGGAAACCATATTCCACAACCTTTCACTCACTTGTAATCCAAAAAATAAAACCAAGCAAGCTGTAAACCTACCAGATAGCCTTGTCATAAAAGACCTTTCTGCTTTAGGAACATCGAGCGGACCTACACCAGTGGTATCAATTACCACTAGCATACCTATCATCAATACTATTTCCACCACTCTTGTAGGGTTGTCCTCATCGATTCTAAGTCAAATGGCCCAACCTCCAGCAGCTCCTTGGTATGGAGCTAATAATATCCCTTTGAATATTGCAGGGGATATCCATGAAATCCCTAAGAACATAGAAATATTCTTGCCAAAATATAAACCAGATGGTCCAAGAACTGCAGAGGAGCATATCCAAGCCTATAGGGATGTTTTGATAAGGTTGCAAGTCCAACATGAAGATGTAGTTTGCAGACTTTTTCCCATGAGCCTAGATCCAGTAGCCTATGAATGGTATATATGCTTGCCTACTGGTTCAATCACTTCATGGACACAAATGGAGAACGCCTTTGTCAATTAGTTTAGGTCACCTTTGGATCCCACAACCATCTACAATCAATTTATTACATGCAAGAGGGGCCAGGGTGAACCAATCAGAACCTTTAATTAGAGATTTCAAAAGTGTTATAATGGAGCAGTTCGGCATTTTGCCAAAGACCCCGCAGTAGCTTTGCAAATCTATTTTGGGGCATTGGATCCGATGACATCGATGTTTGCCAGGTGAAATCCTCAATTCACCATGCTTGCCTTAGCCTACAATGAAGCTATGACCATCGAGTAGCAAATGACACCACAGGGCTATGGATTTCCCCAAATGCCTATGATGGGACAATATGCTCCATATGGTCAAGCTCCCATGGCAAATTAGATCATGGCACCGCAAATGCCAAACATGAATGCTTTCCCATATCAACAACCATATCCACCAGCACCTACCTATGCACCCATTTTGATCCAACCGATCACATCCATTCCACCCGTTCTCGAATTTTTGCAAAATAGTCAAACGACTATGCAAGGAACTAGCCAGGTTAATTCTTAGGCTATAGTTCCTTTCCCAAATCCAACTCCGATCCAAAGTGTAAATCCATATATGAATCAAATTCCTCAAAATCTGACTCAAATGTTAAATCAAGATCCCATGAATTATGCAAACCCAATGGGAACTAACAATAATGTAGCTCCACCGAAAGAGATTTATTCGGATGTTGAAGAGCTCAAGAAGATAGTTCATAAACTGAGTATTGACATGGTTCAAAAATAGAAGTATGAGTCCCATGCCCTTCGCTCGAATCAAAATTTTAACAATAGAGGGAGACATTGGAACACAAAGCCAAACAATGGAGGAGTACCTGCCCCTATTGCCAATCAACTAGATACTTCTGCAGGACCTAGTCAATCCAATTCCCTTTTGAATCTTTTCAATTTTGCGTGGGAAAAGGGGTGTAAGTTGCACAATACAAAAGATCACAATGAGAGGAGTTATCCTGAAATTGCTAGATACACTCATTGTCTCCAAGCCCAAGTAGATGACCTGGAACTTGTGCCAAATGAGGATCCACCCCAACATCAAGATGATAACATTATGGTGGTGGAAACTTTATACCATCAAGAAGGTGAGAGTGAGGAAGAAGAAGATGAAATTTTGGAACAAGAGGTGCAAGCTTTTCGAGAGTTTAGAAATGGGAATCACGGATATCATTTGAGAAGTAAATCTAAAGCCCCTAAAACATCATCAACACCACCAAATAACTCTATCCTTCCTCCGGATACTAAGGTAGATAACAATCCTCCTCCTCCACTTAGAAGAGAAACGTCTAATGACACGCATAAGACAGTCAAATTTGAAAAACCAAACAATGCCATAGTGGAGGATCTAAAGAAGTCCAAATTAAGCTTTTCGTTCTTAGACGTGGCCAGATTGTCTGGCCAAAAGGAAGCGTTGATAAAGGCTCTGAACTCACCGTATCAAGTGTGGAAGGGAAAGGAAGTTGAGTCCCATTTGATTTTACGAAAGGAGAGATGGGATGTCCTGCCATTCTTATTGACTCTAAGAATTGTGGGTAAGAATTTGCATAATTTTTTTGTGGACATGGGTGCCACGAGCAACCTCATGCCTTCAGAGATATGTCAAATGCTAGGTCTCTAGCCTATTTCCTCCAAATGCAAGGTTTTGCAATTGGACCGATCAGAGGTAAATGTGGTAGGGACCTTATATGATGTCAAAATTCAACTAAATTCTGAACCCAGGGTCCAGCAGGTTGTTGACATTCTGGTTGTTAATATCCCAAGTAGATATGGAATGCTACTTGCTAGGGATTGGATGAAAACTTTGAACGACTATTTTTCAACCGATTGCTCACATATGTGGCTACCCTGGAAAGGAATTACGAACCAAATCAGAGTAGAAAATGAACTGAGGCTTAAGAAAATCATAACTAAATTTAATAAGCCAAATGAAGTTCAATTTTCTGAGCCAGAGATGGGGGTTTATGCATTTGAGGTTGAAGAAGCTACCGAAGAGCTTAAAAGGGAAACATTTCATGGTAGCTCTCTTGAGGGAAATAATCTCATATGGTTGCTTAGGTTTTATGGATCCAAATCCAAACATGGAGCAAGAGCTAGATTCGAGCTCACTTTCCCAGGAAGTAAACCATTATTGGCTGCCTATAGATTGCAATTTCCTTGCACGAACAACATGGCAGAATATGAAGCATCGATATTTGGTTTACAACTAGCGTTGAGCAAGCAGGTTAAATGCTTGAAAGTATTGGGAGATTCTGAACTGATAGTCAAACAGATTAAAGGACAATATACATGTCGTAGGGTAATGGGTAATGGACCTTTGCAAAATAGTCAAACGACTATGCATGTATTGGGACTATTTTGACTATTTTGACTATCAGGACAAAATAGTCAAAATAGTCACCTTTATAGAACTAGGGTAATGGACCTTTGAAGCTTTCAATATAGTCCTTATTTCTAGAAAAGAAAATTGTGTAGCAGATTCTCTTGCAGTCGTCGCAGGCATGTTAAATCTAGTTGATATAAAAAGGTGTAAAAATTTCTCCATCGAATTAGTTCCTTGCCCATCGATACCTGATAATGTCAAGAATTTCCAAGTTTTTGAAAATGACAGACACATATTCAAATTTGTCACAAACTCGGGTATTTTTGAAAACCAGGTGATTGATGAGGAGCAAATATGGCAAGAAGAAGCAGAAAACGAAAGTGAAACCACATGTCAATCCAACAAAATACCTAAAGACATAGTTTCATTGGAGAAAATGTTCGATATGGGATACAAGGCCCGAAAAGAAAAAAAAGGTTCCACTCCCCAAAGATACATGTGATCTAATTAATCTAGGGAGTGCAGACAATCCACGAGAAGTGTACATCGCAAAGGCATGTACAGCTGAAGAAAGAGCAAATAGAATACATGCACTAAAACACTACGTGGATTGCATTGCTTGGAATTATAATGAATTGAAAACATACAACCAAAACGTCATTACACATACCATCCCTCTAAAGCTAGACTCCAAGCCTTTTATACAAAGACAGCGAGTTGTTAACCCACTATTGGAGCCATTAATAGAAAAGGAGGTCAAGAGATTATTGGAAGCAAAGATTATTTTTCCTGTTAGGCACTCAACCTGGGTTGCTAACCTCGTTCCAGTAAGAAAGAAGAGCGGAGAGATTAGGCTATGTATATATTTTTGAAATATTAACAAGGCCTCTCAAAAGGATAACTATCCATTGCCATCCATTGATGAAATTTTACAAACAGTGAATGGATCTGAAATGATGTCTTTTCTTGATGGATATTCTGGATATAACCAAATTCTTATTCATCCCAATGACAGGATGAAAATAGCCTTCACAACCAAATGGGGGACATTTGCCTACAAAAGAATGTCGTTCGGACTGTTAAATGTTGGTGCAATATTTCAACATGCCATGGATTATGCATTCAAAGGGCTCATAGGCAAGTGTATCATTGTGTATGTGGATGATATTCCAGTATTTTCAAAGAAAAGAGAAGACCATGTCAAGGATCTGAAAAAGGTTCTTCAAAGATGAAGAGAGCATGGAATTTCTTTAAATCCAAAAAAATGCATCTTTGGAGTAACAGAAGGAAAACTACTTGGTCACATCATTTCAAAAGAAGGTATATCCATTGACCCAGAAAGGATAGAAGCTATCCAAAGATTGCCTCTTCCAGGTAGTAAGAAGGAGTTGAGATCTTTCTTCGGGCAAATTAATTTTGTGAGGAAGTTTATTTCTAGCTTCGCTGAGATAACCAAACCGTTGAACAAGATGCTCAAGAAGGATGTAGATGTCATATGGAACGAGAAAAGTAGGATGGCCTTTCAAAATATTAAGGATGCCATTTCCAGAGCCCCTGCCCTCATAAGTCCAAACTATACTAAACCTTTCTATATTTATGCATTCGCATCAGAACACTCTTTTGCAAGTGTCTTGACCCAGAAAGGTGAGGATAGCGCAAAAAATCCCATAGTGTTTTTAAGTGCTCCTTTAAAAGATGCGCAGTTGAGGTATTCTATCCTTGATAAGCAGATGTACGCACTCTTTAAAACGGTAAAAAAATTCCAACATTACATTGTGCACAACAAAGTTTTTGCCATTGTGTCTGACCCTGCTATCAAAACTATGTTTTTACAGAACGAGCTAGGTGAGAAAAGAGGTAAATGGATTTCTACTATCCAGGAATTTTATATTGAAATACAACCCATGAAACTAGTTTGAGGACAGGGACTTGTGAAGGCGATTGTTGAGAATAATCTGCAAATGACATGCCAATATTCAAATGCAGAATACATTTCTAAAGATGACTGGTATGTTGACATTATACATTTTCTATTAAACGGTAAGTGCCCATCCAATTTGAATTCCACTCAAATAAGGGCTTTAAGACTTAAATCTGTTAATTATCTGATTAGATCTGATGTTATGTACAGGAAAAATCATGAGGGGATCTACTTGAGGTGCCTGAATAAAGAAGAAGCCGCCAAGGTTTTGCAGGAATTTCATGGGAAATATGGAACTGGCCATGGTGTGGCAAATGCTACAGTGCATCAAATCCTGAGAGCATGATACTATTGGCCTCATATTTTTAAAGATGCACACGCTCATGTACGATCTTGCCACATTTGTCAAGTAGCTGCCAATAGAGAAAGAAACGCAACCATACCATTACAACCTGTAGTTGAGATGAGACCATTCGCACAATGGGGATTAGATTTCATTGGGGTTATTAACCCAAATTCTTTTGATTCCCATAAATTCATACTAACAACTACAGATTATTGTACAAGGTGGACAGAAGCAGTTCCTACAAAACATGCCACTATAGATGTTGTAATAAAATTCCTTGAGGATCACATCATAACAAGATTCGGAATGCCCGATTCTATCATTAGTGATAATGGTAAGGCTTTTGTTTCCACGCAATTTGTAGATTGGGCATACGACAACAAAGTGAGTTTAAAATTTGCATCTAATTATTACCCTCAAGGAAATGGGTTGGCCGAATCCTCAAACAAAAATTTGTTGAATATCATTAAGAAATTACTAGAAAGGAACCCTCGAGATTGGCACAGCCAGTTAAAGTTTGCTCTTTGGGCAAATAGAACCAGAGTAAAAGAATCAATAGGGAATACTCCCTATCATTTTGTTTATGGACAAGATCCAATTTTTCTAGCAAACTTGAAACTTCAAACCTTGCATTTTATACAAGAACACTTAGGAACAGATAACCACACTGAAGCCAGACTAAGTCATTTACTGCACCTCAATGAGAAAATGGAGGAAGCCATGATTCACATGAGTAAACACCAAGAGGTCGTTAAAAGATGGTTTTACAGAAGAGCTAAAATTAAGTCCTTCAAAATTTTAGATTTAGTCTTATTGTGGGATAAAAGACATGAAGAAAAAGGGAATCATCAAAAATTTGATTGTCTTTGGTTAGGCCCTTATCAGATTTAAAAAATTCTACGAAAAAATACCTTCAGGTTAAGAAATTTAGAAGGGAAGGATCTGATGTTACCAGTTAATGGGCATGTTTTAAAGCATTATTGTTGATTGAATATTTTGTCTCACAACAAAATGACCACACAACTAGAGTTTCTGACAGGAAACTCTTTCTTGCAAAGAAATAAGTTATTAATTTTTTATTTCTCCAAGCTTCTTGTGGAACAGATCTCTATATGCATAAAACCGATTTCAACTTAATGCACATAAACAAATATATCCCAAAATAACTCAGATCCTGCAAGTAACTGTTAACAAGGGGCCTTTGTTGATTCACAACCAACTTTGTAACCCTAATTTGTTAAAATAATCAATCATGCAACAAAAATCCTTCTAATGTTCTAACATTAATGGTTTATTCTAATGTTAATTGGTTCATTTTATCTTTGTTTAATCATTCTGTTATTTTAACGTTAGTCTTTAATATGAGATTAAACGTATCAAGAACTAAAACAGAAAATGTTCTTATACAAATCAGCTGGAAAACCAAAGAAGGATGTTAATCTGGTTAGCAATCTCCTCCCTGCAAAACCCCAAGTTAAGAGATGAAGTTCTAAGACAACCCGACCGAGCGGACCTGTACTAACACACAATCCAATCAGATCGATGCAAGACTCTAAGGAAAGAACATAACTGCATCATTCTGTCATTCACCTATCGTAACCCATCTCATGGCGTAAACGAATAGATACAAGAAAAAATGATGCAAAGGAAAGATTGACAATGAAAACAGTAGTCTTAGCTTCGATCTCCTTTTGATTTTACACACAAAAGTCGCTTTTACCAAATAACTCCTTTATTTCAACAAATAATGTCCTTTTTTGTTACAATCTCCAGCCCCGTATCCATTTACATTTCTGCTATTTAAACTTTCTGTCGCTGCTCTCGGCTGCTCTGTGACGCTTCGTTTCAGTTTCTAGGACGCTTCGTTTCAGTTTCCCGCCTCTTGGTGTTCTAACCCTTCGCATGCATTTGCAACGCTTGATCTTCTCTGCGGCCAACAACTGTCGATTCGAAGCGTTACTCTGATCCTCATGCATTTTGCCACGTGTTCAGCGCTCTCTGCATGCTCAGTAACGGTCCCCAAAAATCTCGACTAAAAATAGCCCGCGGCCTTGCTTCTTTGCTTTCGTAGCGATATCGCGACATGTCACGAAATCATGACATGTCACGATATCGCGACGCTTTCATTCTCCGTACGCTTCGGCTGTAACCCCGTCACGAAATCGTGACCATTTTACCCATCGGGCCATCTTACCGCAACCCGTCGCGATATCGCTACCGCTTTCTCTGCTTGCATGGTCTTCATTTCTATCATGATATCGCTACCGTTTCTCTGCTTCGGGCATGGTCTTCATTTTTGTCGCGATATCGCTACCGTTTCTCTGCTTTCGGCATGGTCTTCATTTCTGTCGTGATATCGCTACCGTTTCTCTGCTTCGGGCATGGTCTTCATTTTTGTCGCGATATCGCTACCGTTTCTCTGCTTCGAGCATGGTCTTCATTTTTGTCGCGATATCGCGACATCTTCTCTGTGTCGTACACTTTGCCAAAACACGTCGCGAAATCGTGACCATTTTCCCTGTCTGGCCACTTTGCCAAAACATGTCGTGAAATCGTGACCATTTTAATCAGCCGTACACTTTGCCAAAACACGTCGCAAAATCATGACCATTTTAATCAGCCGTACACTTTGGCAAAACACGTCGCGAAATCGTGACCATTTTCTCCTTCGGCCCTTTCTATCCACTTGCGTCGCGAAAACGCGACACGTCGCGATTTCACGACGCCTCTTCGAGCTATGCACCTCTATCCCAGTTTTGTCACGATTTCATGACCATTTTCTACCCTGTGCCCTCTATCCACTTTCAAGCCGCGAAAATCAAACACGTCACGATTTCGCGACGTTTTCGCCCACCTGCTGCCGTTGACCATGTTGACCGTGATTTTGCGACACGTCGCGATTTCGCTACAGTTTTTCCTTCTACCTTTCTCTCTCCTCTCTGGGCCGCGACGGAGCAACATGTCACGATTTCGCTGCCATTTTCATCGTCCGTACACTTCGTCAAAACACGTCGCGAAATCGTGACCATTTTCTCTGACGTTAGCGACATGTCGCGATATCGCGACACTTTTCTTTTTCATGCGACGGTGCGACATGTCGCTATATTGCGACACTTTCACGATTTCGTGACATGTCGCGATTTCATGACACTTTTCTACACTTGCACATTTTGCCCCCTTTTCTTCATTTTTGGCATCTGGGTCAGTGAGATTTTCTCTGAAAACCTCCAACAAGGTGGGTCCCCAATCTTGGGGTGTGTTGTGGATTAACCACAACAAATGGTGACTTTGCTATCAAATACTCCAGAGCATTTTGTGAGAACCCAACCTGAAATATATGAGCTTAGATACAGGCGTTAGCACATAAAAGATAAACAAATACCAACAGATCGAAGTACATGAAACATCATAATCATTAGTATTAGCTCGGTGTGTGCTATTTGTTTTCATTCCCCATCGCTTGGACTTGATCAACCTTCCATTGTCAGCTTTGCATGCATGCATGTGTGAGATTGTAAATGATTTGTGAAACCTAATGAAAAATGCTTAGAGATTTGCTTCTACAAATGCATAGACTTTCTAACATCATATACAAATATTCAAGATTGTCAAACCCTCTTAGGATCAACCATGTGTATAATGAATTGTTTTATTAGATCCCAAAGTTGGTTATGAGTCACTATTATCTTGAACCTATGTGTAAGTGAAAGTGAAATCAGAGCTTTGGGAAATCAGACTCCCAACTTAATCTAGATGGGGGTTTAACCCTATTCTTACTACTCTGATTTGGAATTCATTACCTCACTTTGAGCAAAATGATTTAACCAATTATGGAAGAAATGGTCATGCTAGTCCAACCCTCTGAACAGTCAGTGGTCTTGTTTTTTAGACAAGACATGTTGTCGTGCATGGGCATACCTAACCCCATAATCCATGACTTAACTTCATTTCTTTGGACCTTGGGGATGACTACCCATCCTTTGCAGAGGACAAGTAGTACGATCCTTTCAATCCAATATAAAGATGAGATGGGAAAAAGTTAATTTTACTTCTTGGATCTTAGGGATGACTACCCATCCTTGCCAGGGACATGTAGTACGATCCTTCCAATCCAAGACTTAGATGAAAATGAAGAATATTATTTTATTACTTAGACCTTGGGGATGACTACCCATCCCTTGCAGAGGACAAGTAGTACGATCCTTCCAATCCAAGTTTTATCTTGATATGAGACATATGAGCTTTGGGGAATCAGATTCTCAACCTAGGCGAGATGAGAATTATGCCCTATCCTTACTACTCCATGTGGGTCAAATCAAAGCTTTGGGGAGTTGGATCCTCAACCTAAGTTTGATGAGGACTTAACCCTATCCTTACTACTCTGATTTTAGGCTTTAAGCTTAATGGAAGTGGTAAAAACCACTGTTTTAAGGATCATGTTGCATAATAGGATAGACATGAAATATTCCTTTCGCTTGACCCTTTTCTTCCAAGGAAGGTTTTGATCATTTTGCCCAAGATCTTTTTTAGTGTGTACAAATTGTGCTTGGTTCTAGATATCCTGGGGCTCAGTTTCCAACCTTAGGATTTTTCTTTATTTATGTTATAGTATAACCTTAAGAGGATTTAACACACTTTAATGATTTGTATCCGAAATGCATATGCAACTAAGATGGCATGTATATGCAAAGTGAGATGTAAGATGAATGCAATGCTCTTTAAATTGCAAACCGAAGTATTACCATAATTTGTAAAACTGACTACTTCATGCATCACAAGCCTCAAGCGATATTAATTAACTGTTTGTATTACATGTGGAGCTTTTACAATATAATTCCAATGCTTCATATTCTCCCAATCTTAGGCATGTGTTTAACATTTCAAACTTTTATTCCCTTTTTTTTTTATATATATAAGACAATGAAAAAAATGTCAAATAAACACACCACCTAAATGTCCAACCTGCACACACAAAACAAAGCACAACATTAATACAAAGACCCGAACATGTCAAAACACCCAACTTAAATATCAAATCTACACACAAAAGAAACCAAGCACAACATTAATACAAAACTAGACATGTCAAGAACACACACTTAAGTATCAAATCTGCACACAAAAGAAACAAAGCATGGCATAATTACATATAATACAAACCCAGCTGCCTCAAGCCCTGGAAGTAGTGTTTCAAGTGCAACCCATTGATAGGTAATGCCAAATCCTTTCCATCCAAGGTTCTTAGTCTAAAACTGTTTTCCCCTAGGACTTCTGAAATCTGGTAGGGACCCAACCAAAGGTAATCAAACTTATCATGCTCCCCTTTCTTCTCATGTCTTTTATCCCATAACAAGACTAGATCCGATATTTTAAAAGCCTTTGCTCTAGACTTTTTGTCAAACCATATTTTTACTACATCCTGGTGTTTACTAAAATGAAGCATAGCTTCATCCCTTTTTTCATCCAGAAGCATTAATTGCGTTAGTCTAGACTTAAGTTTATCATTAGTTCCGAAATAATCTTTCATGAAATGCAGTGTTTGTAATCTGAGATTTGTAGGAAAAATGGGATCCCGTCCATAAACCAGATGGTAAGGAGATGTTCCTATTGCTTCTTTGACTCGATTCTGTCAGCCCAAAGGGCCAACTTAAGCTTGTTGTGCCAGTCCCGCGGATTTCTTTCCAACAATTTTTTTATGACATTTAACGAATTCTTGTTAGATGATTCGGCCAATCCGTTACCTTGCGGGTAATAATTGGAAGAGAATTTTAAACTCACGCTGTTATCAAATGCCCAATTAGCAAACTCTAGAGAGGAAAAAGTTGGACCATTATCACTTACAATGGAGTTAGGCATCCCGAACCGAGTGACAATGTTATCCTCTAAAAATTTAATAACAACCTCCGAAGTAGCATTCTTTGTGGGGATAGCTTCGGTCCACCTTGTGCAATAATCCGTAGCCGTCAGAATGTATTTGTGGGAATCAGATGAATTGGGACTGATAATCCCAACAAAATCCAGGCCCCATTGCGCAAAAGGTCTAGACTCAATTACGGATTGTAAAGGCATGGAAGCGTTCCTGTCTCTATTGGCTGCAGTTTGACATGTATGGCATGACCTCACATGAGTATGGGCATCTTTGAACAGACGAGGCCAATAATAACCGGCTCTGAGGATTTGATGGGCTGTGGCATTAGCGGACCCATGCCCTGTCCCATGTTTACCATGAAATTCCTCGAGGATTTGCACTGCCTCCTTTTGATCAACGCAACGAAGGTAAATACCTTCATGGTTTTTTCTGTATAATGTGCCGGATCTAATTAGGAAATTAGCAGACTTCAAACGCAAGGCTCTTCATTGAGTAGCATTCAAATGCGGTGGACATTCACCATTTAGTAGATAGTACACCACATCTGCATACCACTCATCTTTGGTTATATCTGAGACTTCATAATGTTGACATGGAATTGCTAGATCCTGCTCTGCTATTGCCTTAACCAACCCTTGCCCCCGAACTATCTTCATCGACTGAATCTCAAGATCAAACTCCTGCAAAGTTGAAACCCACTTACCACGTCTTTCACCCAATTCATTCTGTATGAACATGGCTTTGACTGCAGGATCTGGGACGATAGCAAAGACCCTACTGTGGACTATGTAATGCCTGAATTTTTTCACAGTCTTAACCAGAGCATACATTTGCTTGTCCAAAATAGAGTATCTCAGCTTCGCATCTTTGAGAGGACTACTCAGGAAGGCAATGGGATTTTCAATGCTGCCTTCACTCTTCTGAGTTAAAACACTCGCAAAGGAGTGATCTGAAGCAAAGGTGTAGATATAGAAAGGCTTCGTATAATCGGGACTCACTAAAACCGGGGCTTTAGAAATCGCGTCCTTGATATTTTTAAAAGCATCTATACTTTCATTTGTCCACTTGATCTGGACTTCTTTCTTTAACATGTCGTTCAAAGGCTTTGCTATTTCTGCAAAATCTGCAATAAATTTTCTGACAAAATTGATCTTCCCAAAAAATGATCTCAACCCCTTCTTGCTAGTGGGACAAGGAATCTGCTGTATGGCCTCTATTCTCTCAGGGTCAATGGAAATTCCATCCTTAGATATTATATGCCCCAACAGTTTTCCTTCCGTTACCCCAAAAATGCATTTCTTTGGGTTGAGAGAAATACCGTGTTCCCTGCATCTTTGAAAAACTTTCTTAAGATCCCTGACGTGGTTTTCCCTGTTCTTAGAAAAGACAGGAATGTCATCGACATAGACAATGATGCACTTACCTATGAGCCCTTTAAAAGCAAAGTCCATAGCTCGCTGGAAAGTGGCACCTGCGTTCAATAGTCCAAAGGGCATTCTCCCGTATGCAAAGGTGCCCCACTTTGTGGTAAAAGCAGCTTTCATCCTATCACTAGGATGGATAAGGACCCGATTATATCCCGAATAGCCATCCAGGAATGACATCATCTCCGACCCGTTCACCTTTTGGAGTATTTCATCAATAGTGGGTAACGGGTAGTTGTCCTTTTGGGAGGCTTTATTAAGATTTCTAAAATCGATACATAACCTTATTTCTCCACTCTTTTTTCTCACGGGGACCAAGTTAGCAACCCATGTGGAATGCCTAACAGGAAAGATGATCTTAGCTTCTAACAGTCGCTTCACCTCTTTCTCTATCAAGGGTTCTAATAATGGATTAACTCGCCTTTGCCTTTGCCTGAAGGGTTTGAAATCTGGCTTCAATGGAATCGTGTGCATTATGACATTCTGATCATAGGTTTTCAACTCCTTATAACTCCAGAGCTATGCAGCCTATGTATTCTTTTAATGCATTGGCGATGGAATCCTTCTCCCCGCTTGGTACATGCTTTTGCTATGAATACTTCTCGAGGATTTTCTGCACTTCCAATGTTAACTAAATCACAGGCCTCTCGGGGGTGGAACCTTTTTACCCTCTCTGGGTTGGTATCCAATGTCAAAAGTTTTTTCTAATGAAGCCATCTCATCTCGGCATCTTATTTCCAGGAACTTTTTCGTCCAAAATCGCCTCCTCTAGGTCCCTTTCGTCCTCATCTATAACCTCGCTTTTCAAATATACCGGAATTGGTGACAAAATGGAATATGTGCCTCACACTGTCAAACACTTGGAAATTCGTGACATTATCTGGTATCGAGGGACAAGGGACCAGCTCTATGGAGAACTTCTTGCATTTCTTATGGTCCACCGGCTTCAACATACTCGCAGCCACGGCTAGGGAGTCTCGCCAGGCGATTGCCTTTCCTAGAAATCGGAGATATGTTAAAAGCATGAAACTCGTCTATCAAATCTCTAACCCTAGTTCGATAAAGCCCGAGCCGCCTATCCTTACATACGTATTGTCCCTTGACTTGCTTTACCACCAGTTATGAATCACCAAGAACCTTGATATATTTAATTTTCTTTCGAAGGGCCAATTGTAGTCCGAGAATCAAGGCCTCATATTCTCGCCATATTGTTGGTGGCAGGGGAACCGTAGTCCGTATGCGGCGAACGTAGGCTCTCTCGTCCGAACATGATAATTCAATACCGGCTCCTCGCTCCTTGCCTGGACTTGGATCCATCAAATCTTAAAGTCCAAATGTCCCGGTGTCCCTCGATTACGTTGCACCCAATCCTTTCATCTTGGGTATTTTCAGGTGTTTCTATGTCCAAACAATATGCTCCCAATTTCGCTTCAATGTACTGGATCTCATTCGGTTTGTTGTAATCTGTGATCATCTCTTTGAGCCTCGGGTTCACTATCAATCCGAATTTGATTGGCCACTCCCCTCCAAGGCAACCACATATGTGAAGAATCTGTCACAATGTAACCGTTTAGGTTTTTACTCCAATCTCTTCCCAAAACCATGCCATATTTGATAGGAATGTCGAGCACCAATATGTCTATGCGCTGTTGAACCCTAGGTTCTGAATTGACTTGAATAAGCACATCACCCAATTCTCCCACTGCCTCCATGGTTGATCTATCCAACTGCACCACCCTGCTTCTAGAGGGCTTTGGTGTAAGTCCCAATTTTTTATAGATTTCTAGGGGCATGATGGTAGCCGAGGCCCCTGAGTCTATTAAACAATTGTGCAAGTTTTTACCTGCAATTCTAATGGTTATCAAAAAAGGAGGTATATCTCTTTTTTCCTTTTGTAAAACCATTCGGGACTCAGCACTTTTGGCTTCATGAACTTGGGCAGATGGATTTAATCTCTTTGGTGAACTTACTTCTTGGCCTAATAATCGGGACATGTCATACATCGAGACGTTGGCCTTAGTCTTCTTCATGTCTTCCACTAAGTCATAAGTGGGTTTTTCTGAGTTTGGCATATCTTGCACCATCTTAGACTTTTCCACCATGGATGGAGGAGGGGGATTGACCTCTCCTTTAAAATCAGGAGGGAGTAATTGATTGTTTGGAGGTGTAGAGGAAGTTTTGGGCTCCTTAGAACTCCTAGTGTAATATTTGTGATTTCCTTTCCCAAAACGTTTGTTGGCATGAACTTCCAAGGTTTCTTCATCTTCGCTTCCAAAAAATTCTACATCCTCCTCTTCTTCACTTTCTTGGGAATGTATAACCTCAGTCAATATAGACTCATGCTTCCCGTGGCCACAGTGCATACAATCGTTATCACTGGGTCCCGATTCTCCAAAATCTTCCGAGACATCTGCCTGATTGGCTACGGGATTGGGTACTCGCCCATTATTCGGCTGCGTGTTGTATGTTCCTTTTCCTCTATGGTTATGAGGCCGGTTATGACCCATGGCTTGGTCCACTTTTTTATTGACATTTCCTACCGTGACCAAAACTTTGGCCAAGGTTTCCTTCATGTTTTCTATGGCGGATTCAGACCCTTGAGGTTGAGGCACTGTAATTCCGGGTCCAGCTTGTGTTTGCTCGCATTAGCCACCTCTGGAATAGGTACAATGGCTTGGGTCCGAGCAGGTGGATTCCATCCCCGGATTCACATTTTGAATAGCTGGGGTCTGGGCAGGTGGATTCCACCCTGGATTCACACTTTGAATGGGAGTAACTCGTTGGATAAGTCGTTGGGCTTGGCATGCTAATGGGAGCAAACCCTAGCATGGTCAACAAATTACTACCCATGCTGAACCCAGGCAAACCCATCGGGCTATTTTGAATTAATCCTTGCATTTGGACTGAGGCATTCGGATAACTTTGAAATGGCGCCACTTGAGCGGGTGTTTGAAAATTATTCATCATAGGGACCTGTGGTGCCATTAACTGGTTCATCATGGCAAATTGACTGTATGGACCATATTGTCCCATCCCAGTCAATTGAGACAATCCTGCCCTTGGCAGGTTCATCTGCTGTTCGAGAGTCATTGTTTCTGCATAGGCCAAAGGAAGCGTCGTAACTTGAGGGTTCCTTCTAGTCAACAAAGACGTTAAAGGATCTAAGGCTCCGAAATATAATTGCAAGGCGACCGCAGGATCTACCGCAAAGTGACGAGTCACATTCGTGTATAGTTTTTGGAACCTCTGATTGAATGTTCGTATGGGTTCATTGGGTAATATTTTGCATGATACGAACAAATTATAGATTATGGAGGGATCCACTAACATTCTGAATTGGCTTATGAAGGCGGTTTCTAATTGGGCCCATGAAGTGATGGACCCTGCTGGCAGATTTCGATACCATTCATTGGCCGTGGGGTCTAGACTAGCAGGGAAAACTCGGCAAGCAACGTCCTCGTGAGTAACCCCTTGCCTAAACATGTAATCTTTGTAGATTTGGACATGATCTTCTGTTGTTGTGGGACCATCGTGAATGAATTTGGGTAATCCCCTTTCAATGTTTCTAGGCAAGTCGTGGACTGCCCCGAGAATATCTAAGGGGGAACTTTGAGCACCATACCAAAGGGCAGGTGGTTGTTGTTGTTGTTGTTGTTGCTGCTGGGCCATGTTATTCAAAGGTGTTAACCCTGTGGGAACAATGGAACCGCTTGGAACTGTGGAGACAGATACACCTGGTGCTACTGTCGCACTTGAAATTAAGGGCTCAGGCCCGCTAGACGTACTTGAGTCTAAAGAAATCCCTAACTCAAGTATACTGGGTGGTATTTCGACCTCTAATGTTTTGTTTTTCGGCCTCCTAGCAGTGGGAGAAAGGCTTTGGAAGATAGTTTCCCCTGTGGTTTTAGACCTTGTAGCTATGTACTCAGGTTGGGCCAGCTTGGAAACTCTAGAACTCTAAAAGATTTCTCTCAACTCACTTGCCAAATAAAATATCTAAATGTTATACCTGCAAGCACAATGGGTGGAAACAAAACTACCCACGTTAATTGTTAGAACAAATCAAAATTACAAAGCAATAAAGAAGGCCCTCCTTCTAGCGCCAAAATGTTGAGTGAATATTTTGTCTCACAACAAAATGACCACACAACTAGAGTTTCTGACAGGAAACTCTTTCTTGCAAAGAAATAAGTTATTAATTTTTTATTTCTCCAAGCTTCTTGTGGAACAGATCTCTATATGCATAAAACCGATTTCAACTTAATGCACATAAACAAATATATCCCGTAATAACTCGGATCCCGCAAGTAACTATTAACAAGGGGCCTTTGTTGATTCACAGCCAACTTTGTAACCCTAATTTGTTAAAATAATCAATCATGCAACAAAAATCCTTCTAATGTTCTAACATTAATGGTTTATTCTAATGTTAATTGGTTCATTTTATCTTTGTTTAATCATTCTCGTTATTTTAACGTTAGTCTTTAATATGAGATTAAACGTATCAGTGAACTAAAACAGAAAATGTTCTTATACAAATCAGCTTGGAAAACCAAAGAAGGATGTTAATCTGGTTAGCAATCTCCTCCCCGCAAAACCCCAAGTTAAGAGATGAAGTTCTAAGACAACCCGACCGAGCGGACCTGTACTAACACACAATCCAATCAGATCAGATGCAAGACTCTAAGGAAAGAACATAACTGCATCATTCTGTCATTCACCTATCGTAACCCATCTCATGGCGTAAACGAATAGATACAAGAAAAAATGATGCAAAGGAAAGATTGACAATGAAAACAGTAGTCTTAGCTTCGATCTCCTTTTGATTTTACACACAAAAGTCGCTTTTACCAAATAACTCCTTTATTTCAACAAATAATGTCCTTTTTGTTACAATCTCCAGCCCCGTATCCATTTACATTTCTGCTATTTAAACTTTCTGTCGCTGCTCTCGACTGCTCTGTGACGCTTCGTTTCAGTTTCTAGGACGCTTCGTTTCAGTTTCCCGCCTCTTGGTGTTCTAACCCTTCGCATGCATTTGCAACGCTTGATCTTCTCTACGGCCAACAACTGTCGATTCGAAGCGTTACTCTGATCCTCATGCATTTTGCCACGTGTTCAGCGCTCTCTGCATGCTCAGTAACGGTCCCCAAAAATCTTGACTAAAAATAGCCCATGGCCTTGCTTCTTTGCTTTCATAGCGATATCGCGACATGTCACGAAATCATGACATGTCACGATATCGCGACGCTTTCATTCTCCGTACGCTTCGGCTGTAACCCCATCATGAAATCGTGACCATTTTACCCATCGGGCCATCTTACCGCAACCCGTCGCGATATCGCTACCGCTTTCTCTACTTCGGGCATGGTCTTCATTTCTGTCGCGATATCGCTACCGTTTCTCTGCTTCGGGCATGGTCTTCATTTTTGTCGCGATATCGCTACCGTTTCTCTCTTCGGGCATGGTCTTCATTTTTCTGATATCCCTGACCTTCATCATTCCGAACTACACACTTTGCCAAAACACGTCACATGAAATCGTGACCATTTTCCCTGTCGGGCCACTTTGCCAAAACATGTCGCGAAATCGTGACCATTTTAATCAATCGTACACTTTGTCGAAACACGTCGCGAAATCGTGACCATTTTCTCCTTCGGCCCTTTCTATCCACTTGCACCGCGAAAACGTGACACGTCACGATTTCGCGACGCCTCTTCGAGCTATGCACCTCTCTTATCCCGCTTTGTCCGATTTCTCCGACCATTTTCTACCCCGTGCCATCTATCCACTTTCAAGCCGCGAAAATCAAACACGTCACGATTTCGCGACATTTTCGCCCACCGCTCCGTTGACCATGTTGACCGTGATTTTGCGACACGTCGCGATTTCGCTACAGTTTTTCCTTCTACCTTTCTCTCTCCTCTCTGGGCCGCGACGGAGCAACATGTCACGATTTCGCTGCCATTTTCATCGTCCGTACACTTCGTCAAAACACGTCGCGAAATCGCGACCATTTTCTCTGCGTCGGAGCGACATGTCGCGATATCGCGACACTTTTCTTTTTCAGGCGACGGTGCGACATGTCGCTATGCGACATGTCGCGATTTCGCGACACTTTTCTACACTTGCACATTTTGCCCCCTTTTCTTCATTTTTGGCATCTGGGTCAGTGAGATTTTCTCTGAAAACCTGCAACAAGGTGGGTCCCCAATCTTGGGGTGTGTTGTGGATTAACCACAACAATTATTTTAGCCCTTAAGTTGTAAGAGATTGATATTATACTTTTCGGTTTTGGTATGGATTTTCAAATTTTGTTTTCTTTGTTTTAGGATTGCTAGTCTAGTTAGGATTTAAGTTGTGTGTTTGATTTCATTTAATATATGTGGCTTGCATCTAAAAAAAAAGATGATGAAAAAATTGTTTTTGAGATGCTAACTTATGTCTTAGATTTGGAGTATATGAAACATCGGAATTGTGTTGCAGAAAGCTCCACGAATATTGCAAACACATTAAAGAATATTGTTTGGAACTTGTGATGCATGAAGTTGTTAGTTTTACACATTATGGTAAAATAGATGATATATTCCCTCCACATTTCAAAAGAAGCAGTGCATTCATATCTCATGTCACATTCTGCATTGCATATACATGTCATTTTAGTTACATTTTCATTTCATGTGCAATCATTGAGAAGGTGTCGAATCCTCTTAGGATTACTACATAACATTTATTAAAAGGATCCTAAGGTTGGGAACTACTGCCCAAACTATCTTGAACCAAGCACATTCTATGCATATTAAAGAGAATCTTGAGCAAAATGGTCAAAACCATGCTTAGAAGAAAAGGTGAGGCGAAAAGAATATTTCATGTCTATCCTATCATGCAACATAATCCTTAAAACAGTGGTTTTTACCACTCCCATAATGCTTAAAGCCTAAAATCAGAGTAGTAAGGATAGGGTTAAATCCTCATCGAACTTAGGTTGATGATCCAACTCCCCAAATCTCTGATTTGACCTACATGGAGTAGTAAGGATAGGGCATAATTCTCATCTCACTTAGGTTGAGAATCCAATTCCCCAAAGCTTCCATTTTTTCCCATATTCATCATAAGGCTTGGATTGGAAGGATCATACTACATGTCCTTCGCAAAGGATGGGTAGTCATCCCAAAGGTCCAAGTAACAAAATTAACTAATATTTCCCATGTTGTCTTAATATTGGATTGGAAGGATCGTACTACATGTCCTCTACAAAGGATGGGTAGTCATCCCAAAGGTCCAAGAAATAAAAATATTTTTCATTTTCATCTTAATATTGGATTGGAGGGATCGTACTACATGTCCCTAGCAAGGATGGGTAGTCATCCCAAAGGTCCAAGAAATTTAAAAAAAAAAAAAAAAAAAAGAGAAGAGAATGAATGAAGCCAAGTCATGGATTATGGAGTTAAGTATGCTCATGCGTGGCAACATGTCTTGTCTAAAAGCAAGACCACTAACTGCTCATATGGACAGGCTAGCTTGATAGTTTCATCCATAACAGGTTTAATAATTTTGTTCAAGATGAGGTAATGAACTCCAAATCATAATAGTAAGGATAGGGTTAAATTCTCATCTCGCTTAGGTTGGGAATCCTATTCCCCAAAGTTCTGATTTCACTTACACTTGCACATGGGTTCAAGATGGTAGTGACACATAACCAACTTTGGGATCTAGTAAATTAATTTAGTATACATATATTTGGTCTTAAGAGGGTTTGATAGTTTTGATATGTTTTTTCATGGTACTAGAAGGTGTGAGCCTTTGCAAAGCAGGTTATTATGTATCTAGCATCTTCATCATACATCAAATCCTACACAAATCATTCATAGCCTTGCATACAAATCATAAGTAAAACTGACAATGGAATGTTGATCAATTTCAAATGATAGGGAATGAAGCACATTGCACACACCGAGCTGATGCTTAATGATTCTAATGTTTCATGTATTTATGATCTATTGGCATTTGTTTATGTTCTTATGTGCTAATGTCTGTTTTTGAGTTTGTATACTTCCAGGTTGGGTTCTCACCAAAATGCTCAGGAGCATTTGACAGCAGAGTCGCCATTTGTTGTGGTTGATCCACAACACACCCCAAAATTGGAGACCCACCTTTTTTACATGCTTTCCAAGAAAACCGCAGTGACCCAGATGCTAAAAAATCAAGGAAAAAGCAAAATATCACAAAAGAGAATAAGTGTCGCGATATCGCGACATGTTGCTCCGTCGCGGCTAGAAATTAAAAGTTGTCACGATATCATGACATGTTGCTCCATCGCGACCAAAAAAGAAAGTTGTCACGATATCGCGACGTGTTGATGCTAAGAAAAAGAAAGTGTCGTGATATCGCGACAGGTTGTGTTTTCACGGCTCAAACAAGCGAAGTGCAGTGGAACGGAAAAGTGTCGCGATTTCGTGACATGTCGTGTTTTCGCAGCCAAAAGTAACAAAATGCAGCAAAATGGAAAATTGTCGTGATTTCACGACAGTCACGTTTTTGTAGTTAAGAGCGGAAAAATGCATCAGGGGGAGAAATGTCGCGATTTCGTGACGTGCTGTTAAATCACGGTCCATAGAGGAGAGAGAAAGACAAAATGGAAAAATGTCGCGATATCGCGACATGTCACGTTTTCGTGGCCAAGAGCAGCAGAATGCAGCACAAAGTGAAAATGTCGCGATATCGTGACATGTCATGAAATCGCAGTCAAAGGTAGCAAGAGAAGAGTCAATGCATAAGTTGTCGCGATATCGCGCAATGTCGCCATTTCGCGACCGGAAGGCAAGATGAAGGGCAAAGATAAAAAGCATCACGATTTCACGACAGGTTGTGTTTTTGTGATCTACCGACGGTAAAATAGTTAAAGGTAAAAAGACGTCGCGAAATCATGACATGTCACGTTTTCACGACCTAGAGTCGCCAAAGTGGTACGATATGAAAAGGTGTCGTGATTTCACGACATAAAGCAGCGAGATAGCCTAAAATAGAAAAGCGTCATGATTTCACGACAAAAAGCAGAGAGATGGTACGGAAGAGAAAAGCATCGCAATTTCACGACAAAAAGCAGTGAGACAGCCCGAAACAAAAAAGGTGTCGCGATTTCATGACAGAAAGCAGCGAGACAGCTTAAAACAGAAAAGCGTTGCGATTTCGCGATAGAAAGTAAATAGATGGTACGGAAGAGAAAAGCATCATGATTTCGTGATAGAAAGCAGTGAGATGATATGGAAGAAAAAAGTGTCATGATTTCATGACAGAAAGCAGCGAGATGGTACGGAAGAGAAAAGCGTCGCGATTTCACGATAGAAAGCAGCGAGACAGCCCGAAAGGGAAAAGCCTCACGATTTTGCGACAAAAAGCAGTGAGATGGTACGGAAGAGAAAAGCGTCACAATTTCATGACAAAAAGCAACAAAACACAGTGAAGGAGAAAAACGTCGTGATTTCACGACAGGTTGCATCCATGCGGCCCTAAGGAGAAACACGTCGCGATTTCATGACATGTCTCATTTTTGTGGTGCTTGAAGATGAATGAAGCTGTGGGCATAAAAATGTTGCAATTTCGTGACATGTCTTATTTTCACGATGCATGAAAGAGAACAAGGCTACTGACAGAAAAATGTCACGATATCGCGACATGTCTCATTTTCGTGATACAGGTAGAGGAGCAAAGCAGCATACATAAAAACGTCGCGATATCGCGACATGCTATTTTTGTCGTGATTTACAGGGGGCCATTACAGAACATGCAGGGAAGCGCTGAACACGTGGCATAAATATGTAAGGGTCACAAAATGGTTACAGTTAGCAAGAAGATCAAACGTTTCGATGCTCGAACAAAAGCCAAAAATAATGCCAAGAGGCGGGAAGATGAAACGAAGAGACCTGGGAGATGAAGCAAAGCGTCACAGGGCGAAACAAAGGGCATTGCCAGAAATTTTAAAAGTAGAGGCACATATTGGTACAAGGGTTGGAAACCGTTGCGGGCAGAGTTGTAGAGCCAAAGGCAACAAGCCATTCTGGGCCTGCTTTTGGAGCATTTTCCTCCACTTGTTCGAGTTCTGTCAAAACTGGAACATTTTGTCATTGTAAACTGAAATATTCTTTTAATACGGAATTACAAAGAGTTGCATCTCATTGGCAAGAAAGAAGGAGTTATGTTTTGTATGCAATATTGAATGTTTATCTTTCCCCTTTCAGATTTTTAGGCTTATAGGTGAAGTTTAATGCAAGTTCTCTTGGTTGCTTTATGTGAAGGTCTAAATCTGAAAACCATAGTTAAAACCCCAGAAACCAACACCTAGCTTATTTGGATTGTGCAAGTTTTGTAGGTTCAATAGGTTAGGTTGTATGCAAAAAACCTCATTATCTTCGGTTTTGTCAAAATAGGATTGTAGCACTCTGAATGTAGTTTAGTTCATTCTCTTTACATTTTTATTCTCAATTCTTTATTTTTCCGCATTTTTAATTACCATCATTCAAATAAGTAATTGAAAATCTACCAGAGTTCGAAATCGAAAATAGATTCATCATTGAGATTAATTCACTTTGAGTCCATTGCAATTTCAGAGTAAAATAAACCATAGTGCCCCTTGTTAACAGTTACTTGCAACCACTAAGGTATTCCCAGCATTCAAATTGAACAACATTATTTGTGCAAAATGCTAACATAGCGGAACCTTGGAGAAGTTACTTGTTTAATTTCTTTGCAAGCAGAGGATTTGGGACTCGAATCCTATCGGAGAGTGTGTTTTCACAACTGGGTGAAAATACCACTCAACAATTCCTTACGACTCCCTAATATGGAATATTAGAAAACAATGATATTTACAATATTAGATGTTTAATCTATCTAGGTAAAAATCCTTATTACTCCTATGTTTTAGATTACAAATATTAGGCTATTTAGTATATATTTTTCTTTTCAATATTGCTTTTAAATATCATTGATTTCTATTAATTTTTTAACCTTATATTGTACCCTATGTCTTCTTATTAATGAAATAAAATTAGATAAGATAAATTATTACCTTTGTGATGCCCCAAACCTCTATGTATCTGGTATTGTATTTCATACATAGATGACAACACTCTTTAGTGCTCTTTTGACCATTATCTCCAATGTATGGTCGTAGGCTTTAGCTTCTCTTTAACTCATACGATGGTTGGTTTCTTGATGTCGTTGATGACACTCTTTGGATAATGTATGCCTCACATCTGACTACTTTGACTAGGAGCATTCAATGCTCTCTTCCTACTACTATCATGATGTCGATGCTACTACATAATTTTACCATGAACTTCGCTTTTGATGTTGTTATGAATTTGGCCTTCAATGCTAGTACAACATTCAATGCTACTACTATTCATTGGTCTTTGACACCTCAGATAGGATTTGAATCTTGAGGCAAGTGACAAGTGCCACGTTGGTTTCCTTTAATGCCTAGGAATGAGCGTTATAGTCTTGAATGTGCACTCATGCTTCTTGGTGACAAGTGTTGTTTTTCTTCTAATGCACCAACCTTCTTCCATGTAACACCTTCTTAGTCAAGCTTGCAATGGATGGGTGCTCGCATGGAAATGTTAGGGTTTCCTTCTAGGTGATAAGTGTCACCTTCCTTTTGTGCATGGAATTTCTACATAACGCCTCTTCAATGTATCTTTGCAATACGTTTATTATCAATACAACATGGCCAACTCCTTTTTTGTATGCATTCGATGGCATTTGGAGTGAGTTGTTTCCATCTGGAATGGTGATAAATACCTAGGAAACTTGGAGCAACAATTTTACAGACTTTTAGCAATGCTCTTGTGGATTTTGAGCTACTCCAATGGTGCTCCTTGAATTTGCATCCATTTATTTGTTATTTTTTTCTTTTTTGTTATGTTCTCTTTTGCCTTTGAATTTAGTGTTTCTCCTTCCTTTTATTGTGCTTTGTTTTCTTGTAGGTTTGACTGTCCATATCATAGATGACATGAACCTTATGGAATACCCTTTTACCTTGCTTGGATAATGCTTTTACACAATTACCTTGGATTGTTTTATCCTTGTGAAGAGTGTACCTTTTGGCACCGAAGACTTGTCCTTCTTCCTATGTAGGGTATATTAGATTAGTGCAATATAATGTAAATATTTTTGAGAATATAATATGTTCTTTTGCACCTCTTTTTCAATATTTGGATTTATGGTAGCTTTTGAAGTAAGCAATGGCAAATTTTGGAGTTATCCTCTTGATTAGACAACTCTATCCTTTGCTTGTTAATGAACCCAAGATTCTAACCATGTATATAGAAGCTCTTTTTTTAGAAGTAATTTCTACACTATTTTTTCTATAAATAGCCTTTAGTGCACTTTGAATATGAGACTCACCAAGTCTCGATTTGAAGATTATATTGTTGTTTTGATGGTGGATTTTTTCTTCGCTTCTTGGAGGAATATGATATGATTTTTTTGGGTTCTTTGGGACATGAAATGTTGCAGGGTATGTGAACCACATAGTGTCTCTAGACACTTTGATAATCTACTGGTTTTTGTGTCCTTGATAACAATCAACAAACACAAACTAACCCTTGAGATTAACTAGTTAGAGATCAACTAGTATAGTGCCAATGCACTTTTAATGGTAAAAATAATCTCACCTTATTGCTCTAGTAAATAAACTCTCAAAATAATTTCAGATGCACTTAATAATATTTGCAACTTTTAAGAGTAATTTGTAATTTACCCTTAATGAATATTCTCTAATTTTTTACTACAATCATTATTGTAGGATATAGTCTTTTTGCCTTTTATATAGCAAATAGGTAGATGATAACTTTATTTCTTTTTAAAATATCCAAATCCTATGTAATGTGCAAATAATCCTTAAAATTAATTTTCCCTTTTTGCACTTGAATACTATAATGCAATCTATCTTTCTGCAACTTTTAATCTAAATATGGTGCCTTAATAAAGTTTGATAATAATCTAATTTGAGGTTTAAAATTAATTTTCCCTTTTTGCACTTGAATACTATAATGCAATCTATCTTTCTGCAACTTTTAATCTAAATATGGTGCCTTAATAAATTTTGATAATAATCTAATTTGTGGTTTAATTAATAGACCTAATTACACCCATGTTTCTTACCTCTTTGATGGCTTCTGAAGTAGATGTAGATCTTGGTATTTTTTATTTACCAAGTTGTTGCCTTACAATGGTTGAATTTGTAGCTTATTTTTGGTTGTCTAGAATAGTTTTCTGCTTCACCAAACTATAGTCGTGAACTTTCTATATTGAGCTTTGGATTTGGTGGATTGATCCTTCTAGTGATATTTATTTTTATTTTGTATATTTAGAGAACTCATTTCTTTGAATTGTGCCTCCTTGCTATGAGAGGCAATCTCCAAATCTCCTAGATTTGGTAGGCTTCTTCTATTTGAATCTTCCTTCAAGCTTATTATCAAATTCTAACTTCAAAAAAGATCTTCTTCTCAATATTATGAATGTCATTAGGCCTTCACTAGATTCTTCTTCTAGGGTTTAGCACTCCTTTCCAAATTCTTCTTATCTTGGGCTTGTTGTCGGATGATGACAATTGTCCCAAGTTATTCACTATCAGGAACTTCTCCTTGGTAGTGGATATCTCTAATGAGTTCACCTAGGAACTCTTTTGATAATGCTTCTTTGATCTCTACAACAAGGCTCTCTAAGCCTTCTTATTTTCCCTCCTTGAGACCTCTCCAAGGTATTCTATCTTGCAACTTCTTTGGTCTTCCAACTAATACCATTTTTTCAACCTTCTACTTCTAGAAGTGTTGGATATAAGATCTTATTCTAGGATCTCTAATTTTTTTGCTTCTATGATAAGGAATAAGGCTCTATTAGTCCCTTCCTATCTCTTCCAAGATTGTAGGTTTTCCAATAAAATCTACTTTGGATCTCTTCAGCTTCTGAAATAAGTCTCTAATCGATAAAGGAGATCACCAATCTCCTATTTCTTGGACTCTTCTCTAGAGTCTTCTTCAAGAACTCCTTTTTGGAGTTTTCTTTGAATTAGGAATTTATCTTCTAAATCAAGAAATATTCTTTCAAGTAATATTTATCAACGCTTATTTGGAGTATTCTTATGAATCAAGAATTAATCTTTTTAATGAGGAATTTTTTTCTGGAGTATTCTTCAAGAAATATTCTGAGTATTCTTTTGAGTCAGGAATTTATATTTTGAGTCAGGAATTCTTTTCTAATTTTTTCTTCAAAATTAATGCTTCTACATCCTCTTTCTAGATCAAGGCTTCTATGGCCTTTTTTGCTTTTGTAATTTGTAGGTATTGATCTTGAATGGATATCACCAATATCCTATCTCCTACGACTCAACTTCTGGATTCTCTTCTTCCTTGAGTCTGCTATAATGCTACTATAGCCTTTTATTTACTTCTACAATTTGTTGGATTGCAACTCTTGTAATGATACCTTTCTTGAGGTCTTTAAAATATTCAATTTTTTTCGTGTTGTTGTAAGTACTGGAATGATTCTAAGAAGATATTCTTCCTAACTCTCTTGTAGAAATCTTCCCAACCTTTTTCTAAATCTCCTTTTCTTGCAACAAGTTGTTAAAAATTGGAATTGAAGAATTTTTAATTTTGGAGATAATAATCTTCACTAGTTGATTTATCAATTTAGTGGTATGAATGTTGAGTCATAGTCTTCACGAGTTTTTTTTTTGCAACTCTATGGGAAGACTTTAGCCAAATATTATCTCAAAATTTCTACAACTAAGATTTTTTTTAGTCCACGCTTGTGACTCTCCCTATTCCTATTGACCTACTAGACTTATCTTGTGATAACTTTTTTAAGTGGTGATGCACACTAGTGAATCCAGTTTACAAAAGTGTAAAGAGTAACTATGATGGATGTAGGTCCTCCTATCTTAATTTATCATGGCTCTGATACCACAATTATCTTTTGAGGATATATGCAATGGAAGATATCTAACATAGATCCTAATAATATGCAATAAATATGAAAGCGAGTCTGCAATATGACTAAATTATACTATAAATAGAAATGACAAAATATAATGCCGTATGAAGGAAATTTTTACTCCAATAAAATGAGCTAAAGAGCTACATTATGCTCCATATAGAAGCACTACTATCTACTATACTGCACTAGATAAGAACTTGACTTGATACTTGCATGATGTTGATCTATTACTATGAGACATTTTATATAGGAAGATAGATTCCTTGGCCATCACTCTACCTAGTTGTACAAGGGGACACCTTGCACATTACCACTTGTGCATTTATTACATTGGTTGAAGTAACTAGCAAACTTCCCCCTAAAGTAATATCCTACTCTAACTATGTACCTAAGGTAGTACATTTAGATGACCCAAATGATGTAATATACTCTAACTCTAACATAGTTGTCATTATACATACAATAATAAGATAAATTTTACTTGAATATTAAAATAAAACCTACTAGCTAGTCCAAATGGAATGAAAATGTGGCATGATGTAATCAACCTATATTTCAATCTATGTATAGATGTAAAAACTAATGGTCAAGGAAAATGTATTGAGTGGTTGTATGGTCAGCCTCACCCTATCACACTACCTTTCAGCATGACAAATTATACCCCCTCATTTATTTCAAGCCCCCTTCTAATTCTTCCCCTCATATTTAGGGAATTTCCTTATTATGGCTCCAAACCTAACAAGCCAATAGTTGATGATGGTATCATTTGCATGGATGCATATGCAAATGGTGCCTCTCAAGTGACCAAGAAAGTTCATATTTTAAGCAGTTCATGAGGTAGACCCTCTTCTCTTGATGATGTCATCCCCATTCTTGAGTTTTATACTACATTTTAAGTAGAATAATATGAGAAAATTAATATGTAAATCAAGTTTTATGATATATCAAATAGCATTTATTAATAAACATCAATATGAATGTAAATAGCATGAATCATACTTGTACAAAGTATGTAGCACAACTTACAATATTAATTTCTCAAAATGTGTGTAATATTTATTACTCTTTCTCTTATAAATACGATACTTTACACTTATATACTTTGATAGGATACTTGATATGTTGTTCCTTCTCTATGGAGTACTATATAGCCATAGTAGAATGACTCTTTGGATACTTGACTATTCCTTTCCATATGTCAAGTCTCATGACTCTTGGCTTCTCTACTTGACACTTGCATACACATGAATCTATCTTGTATGCACACCTAGACATGACTCTTTACTTTGCACACTCTAATATAAAGACACTTGTGCACTCTTACATATAACACACTTGTGCACAGAGACTAACATTACAGTTGCAAACATACTCACATGGCACTTGTACATTTCCTACACATACATACTTACATAACACTTGTGCATTTCCTGCACATTACATAAAATATTACTCGCACTCTAAACTAAGACTCAACCCTAATATAATATTTACAAGATGTTCCATGGAGGTACATTAGCATATACTAAATAATTTAAATACTCCAACATTCATCCAAGTGGATTTTGAGGTATACCCTAGTTGGGTATTTTATGGGTAAAATATCACCAAAAAGTGTTATGAAGAGTTGGGCCAATTTTGCCTAGGTCCCCCATGGGGTCTAGGTAGAAGTCATTAAAATCCTTACCAAATATTTCTTCCTTTTCAAATTCATTGAACCAAAGAATGCCCAGGCCATTTATCAATATTTCTCATGGTAAGTTTGTAACTCTCTCCTTGTTTTTTTTCCCTTGGACCTAAATATTTTTTTATTTCAAATAAATGTGCCAAAGGGATGCTAGTTTAGCTTTAATTCCCTAGACATCCATTAACTTTATTGCCTTATCTCAACCATATTGTGGTGGACCTTGGTAATTTTATTTGTGTCAAGCCAAAAAAATTGTGGTTTACCCTCAAAAAGGGTTTAAGTTGAGATGGATATCTCCAATGATATTAAGGATACCATTGATATCTATATCGGTGCCTAGCGCATATCTTAGAGGATTTTATACCTAAATATTCCTAATACATGCTTCAAATATTAACCCTCTAAGCACAAGATCAAGGATTATCCTCTAGCCACCTAATGAGAAAAACTAACTCCAAAGCCTAATAACACAACCACTTCTCAATCTGTTAGGAAGAAATTGATAGTTGTGAGCACTAGAGGAATAATCTCAATAATGATTCCATGGGATCTATACCTATTGGGGATCAGAATAAATATCCCAACTAATATACCAAGCAAGATAACAATGGGAAGAAAGCTTCTCAACTACCCCCTTCCAAAATAAACTCAAAGAGGTAGTCAAGCCTCCTTACAAAATCCTCATGATATTATTTTAATATCTACCTAGGTATTCACTCAAATAAATTCTTATTTTCCATATTATCCAATAAATATTAGGCACTCATGCAGCCAAAGTCATAAGGAGGAGGTTGACAAGTTTGTTTTAGATAAATACCTACATTTATACCAACTATATGGCAAGTTATAGGCTTGACCAATAGTCTATTCAAGCACAAAATAACTATGGAGTTTTGGATGAGCTTGATAGTGAGGATATATCACTTGATCAACATCTTCCATGAATTTTCTTTCATGGAATGTTTGGATTTGATAGACTCCAAAAGGAAGTATATTGTATAGAAAAATCAATAGAGATATCCCAAACTCAATTTTCTTAGTTACAAGAATTAAAGATCTTAGGTTTTTTACTTTTTACATCCTATCATGCCATATGGCCTAATAATTTTTCTTCCATAGCAATCATGATTCAAGACATGGCAAAGTTACCACTCTTGTCTCCACTAGGTGGTAGCCATATTTAAATGGCCATAGATGTGACCCCACTTACTAAGCAGTATAGCTACTTTTCAATATTAATAATCATTCATTTAGGATTATTAATATTTATACCTCTAATGATGTTGTCAAACAATCTCCCCTCTGACATTCGATTGTGGATGTACTACCTATTGCATATTGGGTATTGTGTAGAGATTTTAATATGATTGAATATGCATCAAGCAAATGTTAAAATCTACCAATACACTAGACAACTAGTGAAAGGTCTACATGGTACTACATGCACAATAATTTGTGTTTTTTATCCCAATACTAGTTTTTGTTATTATAATTCCATCTAGTACATGTGGAGTAACATGTATTCTAGCATGGAAAGAATTATAAATAGATTGATAGATCCATGCTAATAGGTCATAAAATGTTTTCTTCTCTAACTAATTATATCTTCTAGTGGAGCCTATGTTGGATATTGTCCTCTCTTACCACTTTCACATTGAATGGCCAAGTGGCACCACCAAGATGAAAAAATTGTATTTTTATTAAACACATCATTACTAGCACATACAACCATGATAGCCCACATCGAACACATCTAGAGTCTTGATCCTCATCCCCACAATGAGATTGGT
This sequence comes from Wollemia nobilis, assembly GCA_028583015.1. Taxonomy (NCBI): domain Eukaryota; kingdom Viridiplantae; phylum Streptophyta; class Pinopsida; order Araucariales; family Araucariaceae; genus Wollemia; species Wollemia nobilis. The sequence continues at coordinate 13,380,927 of JAQPPZ010016467.1, forward strand.
TGGAGATAATGGTGGAACAGTGCAATAAAATGCACATCATATTTTCTTCACATCTATGGCCATTAATTAGTGCTTCTCCACCATTGTTCCTCTAAGGCTACCATATCAGAGCTAAACTAAGCTACAACTAATCTAGAATATTTTTCATTCTCACCTAATTTACAACTTCAAGTGTCCAAGATTACTAGTAGAAATAAATTACTGACCATCACCAAACTTAGATAGCCCAAATTAATGTATGCCTTCACTAGCTTATGGTCAAATATCAAATTTCTAAAGAATTATTTCAACCTTTGCAAGCTTCTTAGGTATCCCAAAATATCAAATGCATAAGGTAAGGTCAAAACTTTTTATCAAAATTTCATAATATCCTACGAGCCTTTTTTTAGCATTATCAACAGGTTTTCAAGGCCCAAACTTCTTCACTTGAACAAGAACTTGCTCTATAGCAATATACAAATGTGGTCCCCTATAGATTATCCACTTCACAATGGGTCTTAATGACAAACTACTCACTAAAGATAAATTGTAGGAGGTTGCATTCTCCATGGCTAATGATAAATCTCCTGGATGTGATGGCTTCCCCTATGAAATTTATAAATCCTTATAGGACATTGTTGATAAAGATTTGTTTTAGTATTATTTAGAAGCATTCCATAGAAATATGTTAGGTGATATCATCAATAATGGTAAAATTAAATTCATACATAGAGCCAAATATTTAGAGGATCAGTAATTGAAGCCCTATTACCTTATGGAATGTTTCTTAAAAAATCATCGTAAAGACTTTGGCGTTGCATCTATGAAACCTAATTCTACTAATTATTCATTCTGAATAGAAAATATTCATCAAAAATAAGTATGTTATAGATAACATAATTGCTATGTGGAAACGTATGGAATGGGATTGAAACTCTATGTAGAAATCCTTGTTTATTAAAATTTATTTTTCCAAAGCTTATGATCATATCAAGTGACCTTTCATCATTGTAATGTTATAGGCTTTGGGATTTGGACCAACCTTCATTCACTCTATCAAGATACTTTTTGAATATGACTAATTTTTTGACCATAAATGGTAAATAATCCTCCTTCGTTGGCCTCTTCTAATATATTCATTAGGGCTATCTACTTGCTCTAGCACTTCATGTGTTGGTTTCCAAGGGATTTGGGTATTTACTTGCCACATAGTTTCCATACTACTCAATAGCTAGTTAATGGCCACTTTTCATATGAATCCTTTCTCACTCTAATGGAAGAAAAAATTAGCATCAATAGGAATTACAATTCCTAGACATATTATTCCAAGCATCTAGCTCCAGCATTCAATGGAAAAACTTATTGGTAGAGAGGAGTTGAAGAAAGCAGTCTTTTGAATGAGTACAAGAAATTTTTTTGTTAGAGTTAGAATATATTACATCATTTGGGTCATGTAAATGTACCACCTTTGGTACATAGTTAGAGTAGGAGATTACTTTAGGGGGAAGTTAGCTAGTTACTTCAAGCAATGTAATAAATGCACAAGTGTCAATGTGCAAGTTGTAATGTGCAAGGTGTCCCCTTGTACAACTAGGTAGAGTGTTGGCCAAGGAATCTATCTTCCTATATAAAGGGCCTCATAGTGATAGCTCATATCAAGTTCATATCAAGCATATCAAGTGCATTATAGTAGAGAGTAGTAGATAGTGGTAGAACTCATGTATGGAGTACAATGTAGTTCTTTAGCTTATATTAATGGAGTGACCATCACCTCCATACTGCATTGTATTTTTACCACTTTCTATTTATAGTATATTTTAGTCATATTGCAGAATTACTTTCTTTCATATTTTCTGCATTTTATTAGGACCTGTGATAGATCTCTCCCACTGCATATATCCTCAAAAGCTAACAGTGGTATCAGAGCCACGGTGAATCGAGATAGGATTAGGAGGACCTTCTTCCCCCCCCTTACATCATAGGATTAGGAGAGTCATAGGAAATATTGAAAGGACTGAAATAAATCTAGTTATAGGAAATATTGAGATTACATTTGGCTAGAGTCTTTCCACAGAGTTGCAAAAAACTCATGAAGACTAGGACTCAACATTCATACCACTAGATTGAAAAATCAACTAGTGAAGATTATTATCTCCAGAATTATAAATTCTTTCATTCCAGTTTCTAACAACTTGTTGCAGGAAAAGGAGATTCAGAAAAAGGTTGGGAAGCTTCCTACAAGAGAGCTAGGAAGAATATCTTCTTAGAATCATTCCAACACTTGTAGCAACAAGGAGAAGACTAAATATTTCAAAGACCTTAAAGAAAGGTCCCATTACAAGAGCTACAAATCCTATAAATTATAGAAGTGAAGAAAAGGCCACAATAGCCTTATAGTAGACTCAAGGAAGAAGAGACTCTAGAAGATGAGTCAAGGAGGAGATAAGAGATTGGTGATCTCCATTCAAGATCAATACCTATAGAGTGTAGAAGAAAAAGGCCACAAAAGCCTTGATCCAAGAAGAAGGCCATAGAAGCCTTAATTCTGAAGAAGACTCCAGAGAAGAGTTCATTTAAGAAGAGTTCCTTATTGAAGAAGACTCCAAAGAAGAGTTTATGAAATAAGAGATTGGTGATCTCCTTTACTAATTAAAGACTTCTTTTAGAAGAAGTTGAAGAGATCCGAAGTAGATCTCATTGAAAACTTCCAATATTGGAAGAGATAGAGAGGGACTAACAGAGTCCTATTCCTGATCAGAGAAGAAGTAGATTTTAGATCAGAAGAAGATCTCATCACCAACACTTCCAAAAGTAGAAGGTTGAAGAAAAGGTCTCAGTTGGAAGACCAAAGAAGTTACAAGATAGAAGACCTTGGAGAGGTCTCAAGGAGGAAAATAAGAAGGCTTGGAGAGCCTTGTTGTAGAGCTCATAGAAGCATCATCAAAAGAGTTCCTAGGAGAACTCATTGGAGAAATCCACTACCAAGGAGAAGCTCCTGATAGTGAAGGACTTGGGACAATTATCGCCATCCAAAAACAAGCCCAAGAGAAGAAGAATTTGGCAAAGAGTGCCAAATCTAGAAGAAGAATCTAGTGAAGACCTCAAGACATTCAGAATATTGAGAAGAAGAAGATCTTATTTGAAGTCAGAATTCAACAAGAATATTGAAGGAAGATTCAGATAGAAGAAGCCTACCAAATCCAAGATATTTGGAGATTACCTCTCACAGCAAGAAGGCACATTTTAGAAGCAAGGACTTTCTGAACCTACTATAGAAAATAGAATATCATTGGAAGGATCAAGCCACCAAACCCTAGGCTCAAGATAGAAGGTTCGAGACCATAGTTTGGTGAAGCAAGAAGCTATTTTGGATAGCCAACAAGAAGCTATGAATTCATCCATTACAAGGTACCAACTTGGTGAATCAAAACACCAAGATCTACATCTACTATAGAAGCCATTAAAAGGTAAGCAACTTGGGTGCAATTAGTTGAACTTCAAATTAGGGTTCATTATCAAATTCTATTAAGCACCATATTTAGATTAAAATTTGCAAAGGAAAAGGGCTCATATTATAGTCTTCAAGAAAGTGCAAAAAGGAGAATTCATTTTAAGATATATTTGCACATTAAATAGGAGTTGGATATTTTTTGAAAGAAATAAAATTATCACCTACCTATTATCTATCCAGAAAGCAAGAAGACTACATCCTACAATATTGATTGTAGTGAAAATTATAGATTATTCATTAAGGGTTCATTACAGATTACTCTTAAAAGTTGCAGATATTATTAAGTGCATTTAGAAATTATTTTGAGAGTTTATTTACAGGAGCAATAAGGTGAGATTATTGTTACCATTAAAGTGCATTATTAATCCATTAGCACTATACTAGTTGATCTTTAACTAGTTACTCTCAAAAGGGTTAGTTTGTGTTTGTTGATTGTTAAAGATCAAGGGCACAAAACCAATAGATTATCAAAGTGTCTAGAGACACTATTTGGTGCATAGAACCTGCAACATTTCATGGCCCAAAGAAGCCACCAAAATCAGATCAGATTCCTCCAAGGAGTGGAGAAGAAAGCCACCATCAAAATCAGTAAAAGAAGCTACAAATTGAGACTTGGTGAGTCTCAGATTCAAGGTGCACTAAGGGCTATTTACAAAAAATATTAGTGCAGAAAATACTTCTACAAAAGCTTCTATCTACATGGTTATTAGCTTGGGTTTATTACCAAAAGTAACCAAGCAAAGGAGAGAGTTGTCTAGCAAAGGAGACAACCTCAAAATCTGCCATTGCCTACAAGAAATCCACCATTAAAACCAACAAAAATAAGGTTGCAAAAGGAGGTGCAAAAAGGTATTATATTCACAATTTCATTTACATCATCTTGCACCATACTAATATGTCCTACATAGGAAAAAGGATAGGGTTTAAGTGTAAAAAGTGATCATGTAAAAGCATTCTCCAAGCAAGGTAAAAGAGCCTCTCAAAGAGCTCATATCATCCATAGTCTTGGACAACCGTATCAAGGTACCTACAAGAAAACACAACATAACACAAGGAAGGAGAAATATTATCTACAAAGGTAAATACATAGTAGGTTGAAAGGAGGAAAACAAAGCACAAAAGAGGCTATACCAGCTAGATGTACATCCACAAGGAGCACTCAAGGGCACCATTGGAGTATCTCAAAACTCCACCAAAGCATTGCCCATAGCCACCAAAGCATTGCTCACAATCCTAGATCAAATCCACCAAAGCGTTGCTCACTACTCCAGTTGGAACCAACTCACACCAAGCACCATCGAAAGCATACAACAAAGGAGAAGTTAGCCACAATACATTGATAAAATAACCTTGCAAAGAATACATTAAGGATTGAGAGACATTGAGAAGAAAAGGCCCATGCAAAAAGGGAAGGTGACACTTGTCACCTTGAAGGAAACCCTAATGTCTCCTACATGAGCGCTCACCCTTTGCATGCTTGAAGGAAAGTCCAAGAAGGCGTTACACAGGAGGAGATTGGGAGTGTTAGAAGAGAAGTGACACTTGTCACCAAGGAATATAAGTGCTCATACAAGACTATAATGCTCACCTTCCATTCTATAGAAAATTCCAAGGGTCAACAAGGTTCTATCTCTCTCCCAGGCATTAAAGTGAAACTATCATGACACTTGTCACCCACTACAAGATTTTATCCCTATTTGAGGTGCCAAAGACCAAGGAGGAGCACATTCATAGCAGCCAAGGGAGTGCAGCATGGAGGAAGAAGTAAGAGCATTAAAGGCTCTTGGTCAAGCAAAAGTGGAGCACCCAATATTGCAGTCAAAGGAATCTACCACCATCCACCATTGAAAGGAGGTCAAAGCAAGCATTAATACTAGTATGCATACATTGGAGAATACAAGGAAAATACAATGCTCATATAGCAGATTTGTAGTATTATAAAGGTAAGACTTTACCTTAATTTATTTGCTTTCATTAATAGGGAGATATAAGGGTATAATATAAGGTTGAAACTATAGGGAAATCAACCATATTTGAAAGCAAAATTAAAGGAGAATTATAGCTTAATATTTGTAAATTAAAACATAGGAGAAATAAGGATTTCTACCTAGAAAAATTAAATTTCTATTATTGCAAATATTATTGTTTTCTAATATTCCAAATTAGGGAGTTATAAGGAATACTACACCAAAGTAGGATATTGGAATTTAGAAATATTAAATATCAAATATCAAAAGCTATAAAAGAAGGTTCATTAAAGATTATCAAGGGTTGGAAATTAATTGGTATACTTGTCTCAAAATCACATTAAAGGGATAAAAGAAATCCAACCATTAGGACCTCATCAAAATAGAAAGTGCTTAAGTTCAATAGGAGTAATAAGGTGTAATAGAAGTTGATTTTTGCTATTCACAAAACTTTACAAAATCAACCCAAAATTGAACTACTATTCTCAAAAGCACTTTATCAATCATTTAGCATATCCAAAATCACTAGGGAGACATAAGGTATTCTACAAAACTTGATAATAATAGCATTCATCAAAATTTATCAAGTACTCAATCCATTTGGGAGTCATAAGGAAGCCTACAAAACCTAAGCTCTAAAAAGGTTTTATCAAATCAAGCTCATATACTCTAAACTAGGGAGTTATAAGGTAGACCACTTAGAAGATTCTATCTCATAAGATACAAGCTCTACCAAAGCACTTTATACTCTAATCCAAGGAGCTATAAAGATGACTACCAACACATTAAGCAATACACTTAGAAGTGGAATGAGAAAAATACCAATATGGATTAAAAGCATGATTGATAATACAATGGATAACAATAAGGAAAATGCAAAAGGAAAGGAAGAATCAATAAGATGGGAAATAAGTTCTGAAACAAATAGCTATGGAAAAATAGATTCTTCTAATGAAACTGATGATAACTATACCAATGAAAACACAAAAGACCACATTCAAAAGGGAGGAAAAAATATAGATCAAGAAGACATCATACAAAGAAGTAAAAATGAAATAGCTTCAATTGTGCACATATGGTTTAAGGATCTAGTCAAGGATATAGATAAACATGATATCCCTAAGATAGACTACAAAGTAGTCAGAACATCTCTATTGTGCACCTATTGCAATCAATACGGTCATGAAAAGATCAATTGTTGGAATTTCCATCCATGCAAATATTGTGAAGGGAAAAATCACTCATCTTTCTTTTGCTACTATAAATACAAGTACTATAAAATCCATGAAGAAATATTACTACACAAAATAGATTGTTACTTTCAAAATATTATTCCAGAAGCATCTACTAACAATGAGCTCAAGGTTGATACTTATGAAGGTCAGAGAGATAGGTCATACAGAGGTCCAAAGGAGAGAAATTGGGTCAATTCTGATCCACTTAAGACATGCAAAATCATGAGATCACTAGTTCATCAAAGACATCTGATGTCAAAGAATAGAGGATTGGAAAAGACAAGAAGCTATAACATGAAGACTGAAGCAGCTAAAGAAGAACCTGATCAAGACCATTCTCAAGAAGAAGATCCATATTGAAGATTGAAATCTTCAATACCCAAATAATGTAATACAAGGGGGTGTTAGAGTTAGAGTATATTACATCATTTGGGTCATGTAAATGTACCACCTTTGGTACATAGTTAGAGTAGGAGATTACTTTAGGGGGAAGTTAGCTAGTTACTTCAAGCAATGTAATAAATGCACAAGTGTCAATGTGCAAGGTGTCCCCTTGTACAACTAGGTAGAGTGTTGGCCAAGGAATCTATCTTCCTATATAAAGGGCCTCATAGTGATAGTTCATATCAAGTTCATATCAAGCATATCAAGTGCATTATAGTAGAGAGTAGTAGATAGTGGTAGAACTCATGTATGGAGTACAATGTAGTTCTTTAGCTTATATTAATGGAGTGACCATCACCTCCATACTGCATTGTATTTTTACCACTTTCTATTTATAGTATATTTTAGTCATATTGCAGAATTACTTTCTTTCATATTTTTTGCATTTTATTAGGACCTGTGATAGATCTCTCCCACTGCATATATCCTCAAAATCTAACAATGTCAATTCCAAATGTCTTCCTAATTTAAGTTTTCAAACCTTGTACGACAACTTGGAGGATGATGTAATGGATATTATAGAGGATTCCAGAGGTTGTAAAAGAATGCTTAAAACTTTAAATCAAACATTCATTGCCTTAATTCAAAAATGGGAGGATGGGGTGCATATTTCAGATTACAAACCTATTGCCTTATGCAGTATCATATACAAAATAATCATGAAGGTAATGGATAAGTGACTAAAAAGTCTCCTAAACAATATTATTTCCTCAAAGCAAGGGGTTTTGTAAAGGGCAGGCAAATCTTGGATGGTTTGGTTCTAGGTCAAGAGGTAATCCACTCAATGCAAAAATATGGTAATACATGAATGTTCATAAAATTAGATATGTTAAAGGATTATGATAAGGTGGAGTAGAGCTTCTTATCAAGTATGATGGCATCCTTTGATTTCTTTCAGGATTGGATAGAATGGGTCATGAACTACGTCTCTACTTTGATATACTCAATGTTAATCAACGGTCTTCCTTCATAATTATTTAGATCCATTTGAGGTCTTCATCAGGGAGATACTTGTTCCTCTCATATTTTTATCATATTGAATGAAGTCTTTGGAAGACTCATCTTGAGGAGAAGACAACAAGGTTTGCTAATAGGTATCAAGGTGGGTGAGGAAGTTTTGACTCACCTATAGTTTATGGATGACATAGGATTGGTGGGTGTGACCTACCTCAAGGAAGAAAGAATGATCAGAGATAATCTTAATATTTATCTTAGGACCACAAATCAATTCATCAATGATAATAAATCCAAAGTAGTCTTCTTCAATCTTTATCAAAGGCTTTAGAACAAAATTTTAGAGATCTTGGAATTCACAAGCACTTCTCTCCTAGTGGTCTCTTTGGAGGTCCCTTTACACTTTAAAAAACTAAATATAACTATCTAGAGGAATATTTTGGATTGTATCAACAAAATAATTAACCATTGGTATCACAAATGGTTGACCTTTGGGGATAGAGTAAATTTTTACAATTAGTTATTCAAGCCATGACAATTTATAAATTTTCTATCCATGTTGCCCTACATACTAGAAATTTTTTATGGGGAGGACTAAAAGGAGAGAGAAAATGGGTGTTAGTAGGTTGAGAGAAATTAAGTTAGCACAAGGGAAAGGGAGGTTTGGGACTAAATATATTAGAGCTAAATAATAAAGCTTTGTATGGAAAGTTGTACTAGAGGTGAATCTCCCATCCAACTTCTTTATTCAATAGAGTTTTAACTAGTAAATATTTGGGATAGGTGAACCTGAATGAGGTGATTCATTTTCCTTTAGATGGTAATGGGTCTCTAGTGTGTTAGGCTCTAAATTTAGGATCTCGTATAGTGAAATATGGATTATTTTAGAAAGTGGGGATAGAGGAGAAGGCACAATTTTGGATATATTTATGGGATCAATACCCACCTATCATTGCTAAATTCTCATAATTACAACTAGTTAAGATAGTTATGAAAAGCAGGTTTTGAATATACATTGAAAGTCATTTCAACACAAATATTCTAGAGGATTATAATTTTAAGTAATTTAAGAAGTTGGATGAGTAGCCAATTCCAATCCCTCAAAAATTGACATCCATCATAACTAGAATCTTAGCAAAAAAAAAACTTCACATGTAGATATGAGGGAGATGAATTAGCTTATGGCTATGGAGCCTTGGATTCTACAAAGTGAAGGGTGGATATGATAATATCCTTCTACAACCTCCTCCCCATGCATATTAATTCGAGTATTGGAGAAAGATTTGGCAGTCCAAGGGTTGGTCAAAAGTAATACTTTGCTTGGCAGTTCATGCACAATGGAATTCTTACTTCTGATAATTTGATATGTAGAGGAATCGTTGGTCCATCCCAATGTTTTTTATGCTACAAAAGTGAGGAAACATCTAACCACTTTTTTGAGTACACATTCACATGCCAAATCTAGGAGCAATGGTTTTTAGCTTATAAAATCTGAGCTAATGGTGATTTGAACTAGATTAAAATTTAAGAAATATGGAAGAGAGGCATATTTAAATTTAAGCTCTTTGTATCTAGTGGAATCTTGGATTAAACTTTGTTTTATGGCAAGTGTGATTGGAGATAAATGATAGAATTTTTAGAAAAACCTTTTTATCCTTGGATGGTATTTGGAAGGTCATTTGAAGCAAAATCATAGAATCTATGGTAGTGTATGCTAAAGAAGAAACTATATAAAATATATGGACAATGGAGAAGGAATCCAAAGTGCAAGAGGGGTAAGACAAAGCTAGTTGTAAAACACCCCTAGAGGGCTAGATTAAAATTAATATTGATGGAGCTACAAAAGATAACCTAGGTAGAACTAGAATTGGAGTGGTCTACAAAAATCACATTGGAACAATGCTCTATTGGGAACTGCAAGGCCTAGTTAAGGCCACGAACAATGAAGTAGATGCCTTAATTATCAAATATGCTTCTATTTGGGTGATAAGACAAGTTTAGGGGTGGATAATTATAGAATACTCAAATATTGGTAGGAGCTCTATATTGCATGAGGAACTTTGCTTTGGATACATGGAGGTTGAGGATTCTTGTCACCCAAATTAAGGAATTATGGAGGGAATTAGATGAGGTGAGTCTAATTTATATGGGTAGAGCTCTGAATAAAGTGGTATACTTTATAGCTAAGATGGGTATTGAGGAGGTATGGGTTCAGTGGCATAATGACATGGCAAATGAGGATGAGAGGATTAGGTAGGTTCATGAGTAAATCCAGTGTTTAGCTAATTTGGACAACCATTACAGACATATGGTTTAGGATATTTGGCTCCAATGTAGATCTCCTTTTAGTGTTGTAATCAAAAGTGGTTAGTTCTTAGCATCTTAGTTTTTAGAGTTATGGAAGTTTGTTGGAAAGCTAAAAGGAGGAAACACGTGTTGTTACCAGCTAAAGTTGGGAGGAGTCTCATCCCAACTTGTAACTAATCTTGTTTTAATATAATTTTTTCAAATTCTTTAAAAAAACTAAATATTTATTAAATATTATTTTTTTCCATAAATAAATAAAATTAAGGGTTTTTCATTTTCAACTAAAAGTATTAAAAAAATTTAAAAATAAATGAAATTGAGGGTGTTTGGTCCGCTTTAATATTTGTAATATAAAAAATTAGTTAAGATATTGTGTGTTACATAAAATATTAGGTAAGATAATGGGTAGAATATCCTAGCCAATATGGATCACTATTTTACACAAGTGGGGAATATTTACACAATATTTTGCACCATTCTACCCTTGTTATCAATATCATACCACCTAATTTTAATTTTTTAACTAAATATTTTCACATTAACACCTAATTTTTATTTTGTTAACTAAATTTTTTTCATTTTCAACTAAAGGTTTTGAACATTTTAAAAAACAATAAAATTGAGGATGTTCAGTCCACTTTAATCTTCATTACATAAAATATTAGGTAAGATATTGTGTAGAATATCCTACCTAATATGTGTACATAACTAATATGTACACAATATCTTTCCCATTAAGCACTATTTTGTACATATTAGTTTTTTTTTATAGTGAAAAACCCCTTGCAGGGCCGCCTTGGTCTAAGAGACCACGAACAGGGGGTTCTACACCGTCAAATTCACCGGGGTCACACCCGACCCTTCCCGCACCAACATTATCAATTGGATTTTGGGTACCCAATTCAGCTTTTTTGGTAGGGTGGAGATTCGAACCTGGGACCTCCCTTGGAGGATTGCCCTCTCCTCTCCAACTGACCTACAACACCTGGGTAAAAAACTAATTTATAGTGGAAAACGCCCCTTTCGAGGTGCCACTTTCAATAGGTTGGGCATAGGAGCAATGGAGCTTTGTCGGCCTCTACCAGCACATAGGACATTCCTAACTATACCATATATCTGCAATATGGAGACAAGGGGAATGGAACCTGGGTCGGCCTCTACCAGCACCTAGGGCATTTACCACCGCACCACAACAAGCAGATTGTACATATTAGTTACCACTATCATACCTAATATCCAATTTTCCATACTGGTTATCACTATTATACCTAATATCCAATTTCTAATATTATAGACACAAGATATTGTGTATCATAAGTAATATCCAATTTCTAATATTATAGTTATGATATTGATGGTTATGGGAGGGAAGTTATGGAAGAATACAATTTGTTTTTTTTTTATACTTAATTTTAAATTTTTTAATTATTTTTAAACAATTACTTTTATAATATATTTTTATTATGAATTTTTTTATATTAATATTTAATTTTTGTTTTAAAATAATATATTGATGTTTATGGTAGGTAAGTGAGGGAAGAATACAATTTATTTTCATTATTATATTATGTCTAATTTTAATTTTGTTAACTATTTTTTTTTAACTTGAAGTTGATATTTTCTAAGTATATTTTTGTGATAAAAAAATTCCACATAAATACCTAATTTATAAAAAATTTAATTTTTTTTTTTTCAAAAAATAAATAATATCAAAGGTTTTTCATTTTTAACTAAAAGTTTTGAACCTCCTTAAAAAATCAATAGTATTAAGGGTGTTTAGTCCACTTTACTCTTCATTACATAAAATATTAGGTGAGATATTGGGTATTATATAAAATATTAGGTAAGATATTGTGTAGAATATCCTACCCAATAATATTGTGTGGGTAGGGTATTGATGGCTGATATCATCTAAGTAATTAATATTATAAATACTACTATTATCTTTCTCAGTGTGTACTATATGTACATACTAGTTATCACCATCATACCTGATATTCAATATTATATAGGTATGATATTGATGGCTATGGGAGGTAAGCTAGGAAAAAATACAATTTGTTTTATATTATACTTAATTTTAAATTTTTTAATTAATTTTTATAATATATTTTTATGATGAATTTTTTTTATATTAACATTATTTTTTTAAGTAAGATATTGATGTTTAGGGCAGGTAGGTGAGGGAAGAATACAATTTAGTTTGATTATTATATTATATTTAATTTTAATTTTGGTAACTAATTTTTTTTAACTTTATGATGATATTTTTTAAGGTGTATTTTTATGATAAAAAAAATCCACATTAACACCTAATTTTATTTTGTTAGCTACATATTTTCTAAAAAATATTCTTTTTCCAAAAATAGATAAAACTAAGGGTTTTTCATTTTCAACTAAATGTTTTGATTGTTTAAAAAATAATAAAATTGAGGGTGTTTAGTCCACTTTAATCTTAGTTTCATAAAATATTAGGTAACATATTGTATGTTACATAAAATATTAGATATGATATTAATGTTTAAGATAGGTAGTGATATTTTTCAAAAAAAGATAGGTAGGTGATGGAAGAATACAATTTAGTTTGATTATTATTTTATTTTTAATTTTAATTTTGGTACCTAATTTTTTTAAACTTTAAATTGATATTTTCTAAGGTCTATTTTTATGATAAAAAAAATCCACATTAACACCTAATTTTATTTTGTTAACTACATATTTTCTAAAAAATATTCTTTTCCAAAAATAAATAAAATTAAAGGTTTTCATTTTCAACTAAATGTTTTGAATATTTAAAATAATAATAAAATTGAGGGTGTTTAATTCAATTTAATCTTCCTTACATAAAATATTAGGTAAGATATTTTGTGTTACATAAAATTTTAGATAAGATATTATATAGAATATATCCTACCCAATATAGATCACTATTTTATACAAGTGCAGAATATGTACACAATATCTTACTTATAAAATATTCTGCTACACTTAATAGTTATTACTATCGTATCCATATCCTACCCAATATTGTGTAGTAACTAATATTGTAAATATTATTATTTTCTTTGTCATTGTACACTATGTTGTACATACTAGTTATCAGTATCATATCTAATATCCAATTTCTAATATTGTATGTGTAAAGCAATTTCTAATATTGCATACATAAGATATTATGTAGTATGATATTGTTGGCTATGGAAGAATGCAATTTGTTTTATATATTTAATTTTTTCTTTTTAATTTTAATAAGTAATATGTAACTTTTATTTGAGGCTACTTCCATCAACATACTAAAATATTGCATTTGCTTCAACATATTTTTTATCGCAATTTTTCATTTATTTTTTCTTTTAAATATATTCTATGTTTCACCTCCTTCACATCATTTTAATTAAAAAATAAAATCCCCCTTACCCCATTTTGATCAATGTCCTATCTACCCAATGTCATAAATACTGCTATTTTCTTTTTCATTCTGCACTACTACTATTCTCTTTCCCATTCTGCACTGTTCTGCACTTGTTGGTTATCACCATGGCAAAACAGGTTCTACTTTCTAGCTCTGTAGCATACAATCAAGCAAGAAGCTTTAGCAACGTTGCCGTTAGAGATACCAAAGAAACGTATGGATCCGTGGTGGCGTCCCCTAGCAAGGGTCTAGCTATACTTGATTTTCTCGAGGCCAAAAACTTTCTGGTTACTGGTGCAACGGGATTTCTTGGAAAAGGTATTGAATTTGGGTTTTGTCACAGCACACATCTAATCCTTGCTGGTTTTAAGTATAGAATATTGCATAGGGCGCTTCTTCTCGTAAGTTTTAAAATGACTATGACTTATTATCAACTGCAGTGATTATAGAGAAAATACTGAGGACACAGCCACAGGTTGGTAGGCTGTTCTTGATAATGAAGGCCAAAGATTCGCAGTCTGCGTTGCAGAGACTGAAAAATGAAGTAAGCTGTCACAGCCATTCTGGTAACATAAAAGATTTACATTGAATGTACAAATGCCATTTTATACTAATAGCATCTATGTTTGCCATTGTTGAGGTGATATACTCCGAGCTATTTAGGTGCTTAAGAGGTATGTATGGAGAGGAATACGAGGCGTTTGTCCTGGAAAAACTAGTTCCAGTCGTTGGAGACGTTTCAGTGGACAATCTTGGAATTCAAGCAGACGTGAGTGACAAGCTTGTGGAGCAAGTGGACATTATTTTGAACTCTGCAGCTAATACCACTTTTGATGAAAGGTTATTATTTCATTTCTGGACTTCCCTGCCATTAAATATAAGGTTACCTTGGATAAGTCGGACAAGCACCACTGCAGCACATTTATTCCATACCTTGTCAATTTTGAGATTGTTAATAAATTTGTAGGTATTTTCGTGTAAAGGTTTGAGGTGTTTTTAAAACCCTCTCTATTAGAAGACCTAAAAAGATATGAGATCTTCAAGTGAAAACATCAGCTAACTTGTTTTGAGAGAATTTTTCTGTTTAATATGGACATTTTAGGTACGATGTTTCATTGGAGACAAACACAAAAGGACCATCTCGCCTCATGGAGTTTGGGAGACGATGCAAGAAACTTCAACTCTTTTTACATATATCAACTGGTAGGATATATCGCCATATTGCTTTATTAATGATTAATGATTCTTAATCATTATTACAATGCCAACGGATCTTGACATAATTTTTTTGGTTTTTGCTCTCTATCTTTCCCCTACAGCATATGTTAGCGGGCAAAGGGTGGGTTTAATACGAGAGCAACCCTTCCACATGGGAGACAGCATAGCGAAAGAGCTGGAAGGAGAAGCAGCTTCATCTCTTGACATTTCAGAAGAATTTAAACTAGCCAAGACAACTCTGGGCAATCTCCTCAAAGGAATGAAAGAATCCAAAAGCAATAAAGACCTAGATGATGCTCGTGACATTGTTCACATAATGAAAGATTTAGGTTTGGAAAGGTAGAGAATTACTGTAATCATAACTGCTTCTTAAATTTTTAGAGTTCAGAGATAAATATATCTAAAGTTATGCAGGGCAAGGAGGCACGGGTGGCACGACGTTTATACATTTACCAAGTCAATGGGGGAGATGTTGCTTGACTACAACCGTGGGCAACTCCCACTGGCCATTGTTAGGCCTAGTGTGATCGAGGGCACTTACAGTGATCCCTTTCCTGGATGGATAGAGGGCCTTAGGTAACAACAATACTGTTCTTAACATTCATACATGTATTTATCTAGAAAATAATCCCTATTAATCTGATTTTGCAGGATGGTGGATCCTATAATTGCCTACTATGGAAAGGGTCAATTATCTGCTCTGGTTGGTGATCCACAAGTGGCTTTTGACATTGTAAATATCAAATCTATAACTCTTCTTCTTGTGTTTGTGAAATGCCCCATGACCAGCACAGGCCATAATATCCCTATCTAATTTTTGATAATTTTCAGGTGCCAGTGGACATGGTTGCAAACGCAATAATAGCGGCTATGGCAAAGCATGCTGGCAAGCCTGGCCTTGAGGTTTATCACGTGACTTCTTCCATTGCAAATCCAATAACACTCGGAGACCTTTTTGAAATGTGTTCAGAACATTTCAAATCCCATCCTTTTGTGGATGCCACAGGAAAATCCATAATACCAGTTAATGATAAAATCGACTTCTTTCGCAACATGGAAGAACTGAGTTTCCACGTGGAGAACAATGTAAGTAAAAGCATAAGCATAGGAGCACTGAAATTCTGATATGCATCTGTAGACTTACATATTGATGAATCTTGTATTTTGATGAAGGTGAGAAATGGGCTTTCTTCGGTCCAAATCGGAGAGCAAGAACGCATTGCATTGAGATTAAGAGAACGCATTACTAAGAAAATCGGTCGTACATACCTACATTTTGCTTACCGTGGGAGGTAACATGTAACATAAACCTGTGTGTTACTGTCTTTATAAAAAAAGGGATCTTTATTCACTCAAATGTTTGTTACTGTTTGAATTTCAGATTTGACAACTCAAAGACACAACGGCTCTTCCAAGAGCTGTCCAAGGAGGAGAAGAAATTGTTCGGATTCGACGTTAACGTTATTGAATGGAGAGATTACGTAATGAACATTCATATTCCAGGACTTCGTCGATATGTAATAACGAAAAGCCCACAAACAAAAGTTTCTGAAAAAGATGTAAAGCCACCAATTCGAGTCCTCTCTAGGATTTAGATACACATATAAGTAAATTTTATTTATATAGAAGTTCGATTTTTGAAGTGGAGTAGGCCTGTGTTATGCACTCACAAATGTAATCCATGTGGGTCCAAGTTTTCGACGATCGCAGTTCCACAAAATAGATGATGTGTTTCCAAAAAAAATTGGAAACTAGAAATTGCAGATGGGTAATATCATTGATAGTTTAACCATCATGAATGAATAGGTAGTTTTTATTGTTTTTTATCTTTATAAATAAGAAGCTGATATAGAGCGTGAGAAGAGCTCCAAAGAAATTGGAGCTAAAAAAATTAGCACTTGATACAGTGTTGAAATAGGTTTGTTATTGTTTTTTATGCTTATAAACAAAAAGCTGATGTAGAGCTTGAGAGGTGAGCAGAGGGGCTCCAAAGAAATTGGCACTACATTCAGTGCTTGCAGGAGGTTTGCTATGTTTGTGTAGTGCTTGCAAGAGGTTTGCTATGTCTATGTGCTGCTTGCAGGAGGTTTGCTATGTCTATGTACTGCTTGCAAGAGGTTTGCTATATAAAACCTTAGAAGAAGGAGATTGGTACTATGAGGAGTGCTTTTAGATGGAGAGCAATTGTGTAATGTTTGATGTGGAAATTGAAATATAAATAAAACAAAATTATGTGTTTTTTGTTTTATGTGTTATGTTATGTCATTTGTCTTTGTAGTTCATCTATTTGTAAATTAAAGTGGGTTCTCTATTTACTATTTTTTTGTGGTGGCATGAAAATGTATAAGCAACTAGGAGGCTATTGTTTAATTGACCCCTTCAGAAAAAAACACCACCTGTTAAATTAAAATAAGTAAAGGATATTGCAATAGAATTATATATATATATATATATATATATATATATATATTTGATTGGTAACGGGGCTTTTGAAAGGGTGTTGTAACCATTTACAAAACGAAGACTATTTGGATAAGCCCTCCAAAGCAAAAAGAAACCAAAAGTATTACCCCTCTATGAGTCATCAGAGAAACAAAATGAGACTTGAAATCCCACACAGGGGCACCAAGAGGGAACCCACAACTTGCATTGAAGAGCCCCACATAGGGGCAACCAAGAAAACAGAAAGAAAAAATGAAAAACACTTAGACCCATAATAGTCAAACTAGTTGTTGGGGTAACCAGAGCCCCAGAACTTGTAAAAAACTTCATCTACTCTTTAAAGCTCCTGTAAACAATCTACATTAACAAAAATTGGGGGTGGATCTATTATCCCTATGAAAGGGTTGAGAAGGATTTCCAACACCCATCTTCAATAAATACTGAGAGCCATTGGCAATCTTTGGCTCTGTCTCCTTTTTTCTCAAAGATTTAATTGATGGTCTCCCAAAATTACGCTCTACCCCAACATCTGCAAATATTTTTTTAAGACTTCTTGTATTAGGGCAAAGAAATCCCTTCTCCAAGAAGGGTTTTGAGGGACATTTATGACTTTTGGTTTTAGGGTCTGGGGACTTGGGATTCTTAGAAACAAGGATGGGGATATCATCGAATAAAGAAGAAAAATGGTTTGAAATAGGGATAGGGGGTAGACCTTAAGAGAAGAAAAGAGGTCTGAGAATCCAGCTAGAATCACTAGAGTTGTTGAGCCAAATGAGAAAAAAACCTCTGGGGAGAGCGATCGAGTCCAAAGATCCTACGAAACGTCAATTGGATAGAGCCCACCTACGGATCGATTCCATGTCAGGTCACAACCCCAAAAATTTGGCCACCAGATAATGGGAGTTTTGGGCAATCACAGAGGACATAAGCTCAGATGGGATTTTTAGATCTCCATCGAATGGAAGTAGATCAACCCTAGGTTTGAGTGGATTAGGATTTGAGGGAGAGAAACTCTTCATCATATACGCAAAGAAAATGGACTGTTGTGTAACCACCTTCTCTTGATCCTACCACTACTGTCCTCATCGCTGGAGGGGTACTCTCCTCAGGAATCAATGAAGATTCTCTTCTAAAATTTGCTAGGGCACTGACCACCAATTTAATTTTTTCCTGATCTATTTATTTGTTCGGTGTTGTAGGGCCCAGACTATTAGAGTTGTTCCCATATAACCTCATATTCATGGGTTCCCACTGGAGGATTGGCAGATTCACCTTCGATCTGCTCGACGAAGTCCACCATGGACCTGCGATAGAGTGACCTATCTTCCACAAAAGTGATGGGTATGTTATCATTCGAGTGTGCACAAAAGACAGTTGTGTTTCCATTGAATTGTTAGAAAATATAGCAAAATTTTGTCCAAGCAAAAAACACAATAACGTAGAAAAAAACAGTAACACATTTTACATGGAAAACCTGCAATGTGCAGGAAAAACCACGGGGTAATGGCAGCTTGATATTTTATTAATTTTGGCAAAATTACATTCAATCATAATTTACATGCAAGGGGTCATTTCCTTTTTATAGAAAAAAGTAAAAATTGTTTGTTTCCTCTTCCAAAGGAAGAGTCCAAAAACTGTTTGTTTCCTCTTCCAAAGGAAGAGTCCAAAAAACTGTTCGTTTCCTCTTCCAAAGGAAGATTCCAAAAGACTGTTTGTTTCCTCTCCCAAAGGAAGACTACAGAATCATCGTTTGTTTCCTCTTTATAAGCTGCACCACCATGCACCTCTCTACCGAAGAACATTGGAGATCTGGATATTGACTTCACCTCCTAACATTCTCCCACTTGAAGTCGATATACAAGAATTCTTTTGCCTATGTTTTTTCATCCAAGTGCCAATTTCCCAATGTTGCCCTTATCACATTTTTAGCAAGCCCAGAGAAGTTCTGCACCACTCAAACTTCTTTGTCTTGACCGGCTTAGTAAGCATATCTACAAGATTCACTTCAGTGTCGATTTTCTGCAACATGATCCTACCTTCTTCCACCACATTTCTTATAAAGTGGTACTTTTTTTTTTTTTTTTTGGTGGCCACAAGGGGTAAACAGACTGTGACCACGAGGGAACCATTACATAACATATCCGCAACATGTGAGGCGAGAGATTTGAACCTGGGCCTCTCAGCAACTAGAGAGGTTTAACTACCCACTTGCTCTCCAACTCCTCTACATGGGCGGATGCTTATAAAGTGGTACTTGACATCAATGTGTTTCGTGCGATCATGGAATGTTGGGTTCTTCACTAGCTGAATAGCACTTTGGCTATCACAATGCAACGTAATTTTCCCCTACATTACCTGGAAGTCACCCAATAGTCGCTCTATCCAAATTGCCTCTTTGCTGGCATGAGTCGCTGCAATATATTTTGCTTTAGTGGTTGATAAAGCCGCCACAGACTGCAACTTAGAAGCCCAACTCACAACTCCACCAACAAGAGTGAAAGTATATCCTGCAGTGGACTTTCTCCCATCAATCCACAAAACCTTTAACTTGCAAACTATCCGATCCGTAGTAAATAGCAACATCTGAAGTGCCTCTTAAATATCTAAATATCCACTTCACAAGCATTCCAATGCTCCTTACTAGGATTTGCCATGTACCGGCTGACTACTCCCACTGCTTGGGCAATATCCGGTCTGGTGCTCACCATGGCATACATGAGGCTTCCTATTGCTGATGAATACGGTACATGAGACATGCGTGTCTTATCTGCTTCTGTTCTAGGACATTGGTTGGATGACAATTTTAAGTTTGAAATAAGTGGGGTACTAACTGGTTTTGCATTCTGCATATTGAAGCGTTGCAAAATATTTTCTATATATGACTTTTGACTTAACCAGATCTTTCTTCCTTTTCTGTCCCTGTGTATCTTCATCCCTAAAATTTGGTTTGCTGCTCCTAAATCCTTCATTTCAAACGTCCTAGCCAATTGAGCCCGAAGATCAATGATTTTCTTCATTTTGGGCCCTGCAACCAACATATCATCAACATACAACAGCAAAATAATAAAACTGCCATCATCAAACCTCTTATAGTATCCACAATGGTCAGCTTCACTCCTGCTGAAACCTTGGCTCTTCATGAAGGTGTCAAATTTCATGTACCACATCCTTGGCGCATGTTTCAACCCGTACAAAGATTTCTTCAATCTACAAACCAAATGCTCTTTGCCTCTTTTCTCATAACCCTCAGGCTGATCCATATAAATCTCCTCCTCGAGATCACCATGCAAGAAAGCAAACTTTACATCAAGCTGCTCCAATTCTAAATCCTGTGCAGCTACAAGTGCAAGTAGAACTCTAATAGTAATCTTCACAACTAGAGAGAAAATTTCATTAAAGTCAATACCTGACTTTTGCACATAGCCTTTTGCCACCAAGCGAGCTTTATAGCATTCCAACAGCCCATCGTTGTTCTTCTTCACTTTGTACACCCACTTGTTTCCAACAGTCTTTCTTCCAAGTGGGAGATCCACAAGTTCCCACGTTTTATTCTTGCGAAGTGCCTCGATTTCCTCCTCCATGGATTTCCTCCACTTTTTTGCATTCTCAGGCTCTCTAGCTTCCTAAAATGAACTAGACTCACCATCATCAGTTAACAAAGCAAAAGAGGACTAATAAACATGAGAATACCTTTTCGGATACTTTTTTGGACGTGTAGATCTTCTAACCCAATGATATTTTGATTGTGGCTCTTGGTCTTGTGACTTTTGTGGCTGCTCTACTTGTTGTTCTACTTGTTGTTCTGCATGCTATTCTGCATGTTGGTCAAAAAATTCAGCATGATGGTCAAAAATTTTAGCATGCTGATTTTCATTTTCATCTTCGTTCATGTCTACTTCAACTGGTACAACATTAGGTGTTTGTTGTACCTCCTTTGCATGGATTTTTCATCAAAAATAACATCTCGGCTAATAATTACCTTGTGGGTAGTAGGATCCCATAGTCTATACCCCTTTATTGCATCTCCATAGCCGATAAAAACACATTTGCTTGACTTTGGGTCAAGTTTGGACCTTTTTTCTTTAGGCACATGGGCAAATGCATCACAGCCAAAGGTACGCAAATGAGAGTAATCAAATGGCTTACCACACCAAACCTCCTTTAGAATTTTTCCATCCAACGCAGTTGTAGGTGACATGTTAATCAGGTAAACAGTTGTATTAACAGCCTCTGCCCAAAACCTTTTATCCAACATGGATGTGCTGAGCATGCTTCTTGCACGTTTCATGATTGTGCGATTCATTCGCTCAGCCACACCATTTTTTTTTGGAGTATATGGTACAGTCTTCTGGTGCTTAATTCCTTCCTGCGTATAAAATTTATCAAATTCCTTGGAGCAATATTTACCCCCATTATCTGACCTAAGACATAAAACAGGCTTGCCCAAACTTTTCTCTACTCGAGTTTTGAACTCTTTAAATTTTTGCAAAGCTTCCGACTTCTTCTTCAGAAAATAAACCCACACTCTCCTAGAATAATCATCTATAAATGTCAAAAAATATATGGCACCATTTAAGGATTGAGTGGGGACTGGTCCAAATATATCCGAATGTATAAGTTGTAGAAAAATAGAACTCTTACCAGGGCTTGCAGTAAACCGAACCCTCTTTTGTTTACCAAAAATACAGTGCTCACACAAGTCTAAATTGCAAGACTTAATCCCAGAAAGCATACCTCTGTCATGCAGAATTTTTAGACCTTTTTCACTCATATGGCCTAGGTGTTGATGCCATAGCATTACTGCATCCTGAATTGAAGTTGCTACTGCTGCATGGTTCATCATCGTATCACCGCATAAACGATATAGGGTCCCATAAGATTCTCCCTTTGCTACTACAATAGCACCTCTGGTAATTTTGCAATAGTTGTTACCGAAAGTGACAGAATACCCTAGCTTATCCATCATCTTGATTGAGAGCAAATTCTTCCTCAAATCTGGCACATGTCGCACATCACATAACATCCTTTCTCTACCATCATCCAACCTGATCCTTATTTCCCTTCTTCCCATAATTTCTAAAGGGTGATCATCACCCAAGTAGACCATCCCACCACTATATGGCTGATATTTGTCAAACCAGTCTCTGTGAGGAGACATGTGGAAAGATGCACCCGAGTCCAAAACCCAGGTATATAAAACGGATCTGTTGTTGCTGATACAGAAAGCCTCACATGTTGTCGTCTCTCCAAAATTTACTGTACTGGCCTCAACTGAAGGATGAAATTAGTTTTCACCTTTTTTTTTCTTTTTTAACTGCCAACAATCCTTCTTTGAGTTCCCTAGCTTCCCGCAATGCCAACACTTCCCTTTCAGCTTTTGTCCTTTAGACTTAGATCTGGACTGTGATCTACTTTGTTGACTCTTCTCGAAATATCGACCTCTCACAACTAGGGCTTCATTTTTTAAGGGTTCCAAAGATGTTTTTCGCCTCAACTCTTCTGCCAACAAAGCGGCTACCACATCATCAAAAGTTAGAGCTCCTGATGATGAATTGTTGATGGTCATCACCAAATGATCCCAAGTCTCCGGGAGGGAACAAAGTAGGGTGATAGCTCTATCCTCATCCTCCATATTCACATTAATTGAAACCAGTTTATTGATAAGGGTATTAAACTCATTCAAGTGATCTGCCATAGATGAGCCCTCCTTCATCCTTAGGCTGTAAAGCTATTTTTTCAAAAAAACCTTATTTGTTGCAGATTTCATCTCATACAACTTTTCAAGCTTCTTCCAAAGGGCTTCCGCGGTTTTTTCTTCAACAACATTGAACAAGACAGAGTCCGCTAGGCATAGACAGATTGTAGAAACTGCCTTCCTATCCAGCGTTGCCCACTCCTCATATTTCATGTTGCTTGGTTTACTCACGACCCCTTTCAAGGCTAGGGCTTGGTCATTTTGAACCAACAAATCCTCCACCTTCATCTTCCATAGGGTGAAGTTCATGCCATCAAACTTTTCAATCTCAAACTTGGTTACACTTCCAGTAATTGTTGCATCTCCCACTCGCACAAAACCCTAGGCTCTGATACCAGATGTTAGAAAATATAGCAAAATTATGTCCAAGCAGAAAACACAATAACGCAGAAAAAAAATAGTAACACAGATTTTACGTGGAAAACCTGCAATGTGTAGGAAAAACCACGGGGCAATGGCAGCTTGATATTTTATTGATTTTGGCATAATTACATTCAATCATAATTTACATGCAAGGGGTCATTTCTCTTTTATAGAAAAAACAAAAACTGTTCGTTTCCTCTTCCAAAGGAAGAGTCCAAAAACTGTTTGTTTCCTCTTCCAAAGGAAGAGTCCAAAAAACTGTTCGTTTCCTCTTCCAAAGGAAGATTCCAAAAGACTGTTTGTTTCCTCTCCCAAAGAAAGACTACAGAATACTGTTTGTTTCCTCTTTATAAGCTGCACCACCATGCACCTCTCTACTGAAGAACATTGGAGATCTGGATATTGACTTCACCTCCTAACATGAATTTGCCTTGTTGTCCACCGATCCACCTATATCTCTGAGATCGAAGGTGTTCACTTCCAAATCGGATGCACCATTATCGCCTTCATTTACACTATCTTCACCAAAAATATCGCCTTTTCCCGTGTTTTGTTGTCATTGTAACTAGTTAAGGAATATTATTATAGAATAGTTAGACAATATGTTTGTAAACCTTGATAAGATGCAACCTTTACGGAGAAAATATTTGGATGTATTGTTCAAGTTGTTACCTTTTTTTAAAGGTATGGTTATACCATTTAGAGAGAAGAAGATTTGGGTGTATTGTTCAAGAGGTTGCCCTGAGAAGACGAAAAGATTGAAATTTTGTTCCATTATTTATTATAATATTAATTTTACGTGATATTATTAAAAAAAATCAAAATTATAATATAAGAATAAAAATTTTAACTGCACGTGTATATAAATCACACAAAACGGTCTCTAATACCATTAAATTTATTGTTAAATTGAAGTTTATCCATTTGAATGTAATTTTTTTTCTTTTTTAAAATTAACATCTGGCGTTGCCATCTACTCCAATTGTACAATGCTTGCCCAGAGGACGGAGGAAATCTACGGATACAATACTAGTATTCCATGAGATTATAATTATAAGGATCCTCATAGGCACCACAGTATTTCGTAGAGTCATATTGTTTGCATCTATTCCAAGGCCAATCCTGCCTATGCTCTCGGTATCCGCTATCACAATTGTAAAAATTCCAACTAGTCTTCATCAAGGCCAAGATAGTTGTTATCAAGAGGTGGATCAGAAGAGGATGACAAGAGAGAAAGTAGTTATAAATCCTTATATCATGACATCCACTTATAGTTTTGCTTGTTTAGGTGAGGAAATATATTATCTCCCTAAATGCATCTATGAGGCTCTAAATTGGTAAAGCTCCTTTGGAAAAGGCCCTCCATATGCACTATCAATACTACCTGACTTACTATGTTTACATAGAAAATTTTTGAATTAGACCAACAACATTAGAAAGGTAGGTAGCTATTTCCTTGAGCATTTAAATGAAATCATCTTTTGCCTTGTGGAATAGCCATTTGCTTCTATAAATTTCTTCTTTTCATTTCCCCTTTTTCAATTTATTTTTCCAAAAAATAAAAAGAAAGGAAAAACCTCATCTCACTTAAATAAAATCTCATAAACGATACTTGTGTTCCCATTTCTTTATATTCCTTTATTCTAAGAATGGTTGAAGATATCTCTCTGAGATCAATGGTTTCTTTTCTAAAGGTGACAAGATGAGATGACAACCTAGGAATGCAATGATGTGAAGGCAATGCCAATATGCAGACCATGTTTAAGGAGGTAGGATTTTTCTTCCTTCTGACTCCATGGCCCAATGAATGATGCTATTTAAGATAGATGTTGTTAACAATGTAGTCATAAAATGTCTATCAAATATGAAATTTGGTAAAAATGACTAAGTCCATGAGATATTTATGACTTAAAAAAATGAAGGATAAAATAATAAAGGGAAATGATAGATAATCTTGAAGTGAAGGGCTCTTGAATAAAAGAAGGTTTGTAGATAAGAAAAAAAGTGGTAAGAATGAAAGTTGCTAATCTAGAAACATAAAAACTTTCCACTATATTTACCACTACCATATTTGCTTCACTTCCATACCTATTTCTTCTACTTCCCTCTATTTCCTTGGTCCCTCTTATTTCTTCTACTCCCACTTCTGATTCCCCTAACTTCTTTTGTAGCACCCTTACCACCTCAAGTAGGTGCAACCTATCTTAGGATCACCAGCAAGTTTTATTGTTCACAATAAAGGGCCATCCCACACACCATCTCCATTATAGTTTTCCCTATCAGGATTCATGCCACCATTAGTTTCCATCCCCCTACAACCATTCTTTAGGGTCTCTCAATATCGCAAGTTTTATTGTGTCACTTCACATGTCCTCATCATGATCTCTCTTATCATCCATCACCACTCGATACACACAATCATCCATGTCATTGTGTCAAACTAACATCTTTGTCTTCATTGATCCACTAGCCACCATAGATACAATTATATTCTTCTCCTTGATATTATTGAAACTATTCAATGTAATCCAAACCATGAAGGAACAACTTGACACTAGCATCCATTAGTAGTTCTCTCACCTGGATAAAAATAAGCCGAGTAAAGGTAGATAGAAAAAATTTGGTTTTGTGTAAGAGGCAAGAAAATATATTGATCAAGACAACACTTTTGAAAAGAGCTTCAACATTTACTACACCTATGATCCACAAATTCTAACTAATGAGAGGAAGAAGAGAGCTATTGGTCACAAAGACACTTAATTTAAAATATAAAATTTAATAACTTAGTGGTGAGGTATGCCAATTCCCTTTAGGACCAAATGTGTTAAGTCACATTTGATTATTTTTTAAGGCTTATTGAGATCTTCTCATTCAAAGGTGATCCAACAAGTGTATGAAGAGCAAGAATTCCAAAAAATACATTGAATTAATCCCCATATAATGAATAGTTGAATCAAATAGTTAGATCAGATAAGAAGATGGTAAACATGTAGATGAAGGACATATCCAACAAGCAAGGGAGACTACAATGGTGCAAGCTACCTATGATGTTCTTGGAATAACAATGGAGGAATTGAGAAAGGAGATGGAGGAACTACTAAATAAAGTATTTTCTAAGATGCTCTCATGTGAAGTTCAACTCCATAAATATTATCAATACCATGGATGAAGAGAAATCCAAAGTGGAGATGTACATTGATTATGTTACTTGGTGCTTGAAAAGAGATCGTTGAACCTAAAAAATAACTAGGAAAGTTAAGGATTAAAAAGGATGAAATGAAGATACCCCTGAAGGATCAATATGAGGAGTTGAATGCTAGAATATGAATTACCAAGATGTACCCTTACACACTAATTGGTAGGAAGTTTTGAACTTGTTACCTTAGATCTAAACAAAGGTGACCCACAATTTTATAATTTTGTAGTAGAGATTCCAATTTTGAAGACTCCATGCTAAGGATAAAGTCAAGACCTAGGATATCTCACTAATAAATATTGGCACCTTAAGAATTTACCATAACTATGGAAGCTTGGCTACTACCTTCTAATTCACAGTATATAATCCCTTCATCAATCAACAAAATTTAGCATCAATCAACAAAATTAAGTTATTAAAGTTTTTTAATCCCTTCATCAATCAACAAAATTAAATCAACCTTTCTTATGCCTAAATTTAGAGCATTTACTACTCCAAAAGTGATAGCATCGAGGCATGAACAATAATGTTGATGGTGTTATCATAACACCTCTTAATTTTGACCTTTTTTAACCCGTTTTGACCTCTAATAATTATGATATGAGAGCACCAGCATGATTTCACCACCGACAATATTACCTCCTAGCACCTTTGACTATTATGTGTTAAAATCAAGAAATTTAGATTCATGTCTCTTTCAATCCACTCACCATTATTAAACTAAATCCCCAAAAATCCGATCCATAAATTCTACAAGAAATAACAAATCTATAATTGTCATTCTCATGTTCTTCCATTAATGGCTTCTTGATTTCTTTTCAAATTCTTACCTTCTTCAATCTTGTCATCTTCAATGTAATTCTTCCTCCAAGGAGCCATGGTTTTCAATAAATCCAATGCTTGGAAGATCCTAATCCATAACCATTTCAAGGTAGTAAAGCTCTACCAAAATTTCATCCATGGTCTTTTGAAAGCAACAAAATTTTACCAAAATATCTCCAAAATCATAGGAATAAAGCATTCTGCATGACATGATTACGCCAAAATATTTTGAAGGCCATACTTATAAGCACTTAAGCTCTGGATATTTCAAGCATCCAAGAAAATCTCCAATCAAGTCTACAACCTCTCAAACAATCATCAATCCTCCAAGCTCAAGCATTCATATACCCTCAACTAGCAAGGTAACAAGCTTTCAACAAGCTTCCAACAAGGGAAAATGAACCTTGAGTCTTGGGTTGTGCTCTTTTCCCTTATTTTATTTTGGATATTCTTTGTCCTTGTAGTTTTAGGTCTTTTTTCTTATTGTACTTAGAATTAATCTTGCATTTTGTATTTATATTTAGTTAAACTTTCATTTTGTCATTTAATCTTCACCTTAAGTAAGTAAATCTATGTTTTTTCTACTATTTGATAGGGCCTCTATATTCCTAGATCAAGGCCCTCCATCACAATAATCATAACCTTACCTCATCATGTCTTTAATCATGTGTTCTACTCTTCGAATCAAAATCACTACTAGACCACAAGTCAATGGCACTATCACTCTCTTGTTTTACATTGAATGAAAGCATCAACAATGACCAAAAGCATTGGCGATGCTATTAAGACCAAGTGGCACTTTCACTACCCAAAATTCATTTATTTTTTTCTATAACTCTCATTATTTCTATCCATCTAAACAAGGGTTTGATTACTATTCAAGGAAGTTCAACTATCATATGCTAGCTCAGACAAGCACCTCTACCACTGACTATATCTTTTTCTTTCTATTTCATAGGTTAATTGATGGTGCCATTGACAAGTGATAGCACCAATAACACCTTTGTAGATTGGTGGTACTTTTGCCTCTGTAACAAAAATAGGTTATTCTATCCCCAATCTTTATCATTTAAGCATTTAGGGTTTAAATTCTATTTGTTGTCTATGTAAACTAGGTTATGTTTTTTGTTTATTGGCAAAATAGATAAAGAGGAAAGATAGAACTAATTAGTCTTAATTGTATAGGGTACTAACATAATATTTAAGCTTTGGCAAAAAATCAAAATTGCATATAGTTGCATCTTAGGTTTTATTGATTGCATCTTCTTGCACCCTTGCCTTTTAAAATAAAAATCATTTTTTCATTCCTCATCAAAATCATAAGAGCATTTTAGTTTTAGTTCTTTATTAGTGTATTTATATGTGCATTAGGGATAGACTTAATCTTAGAGAAATAAGTATCTTGGTAAAAATATAGGTGTTCTTCAACTAATCCAACAAACTAGACTTTAAGCTCAAAAACTTTCCCTAGTCTTGATGTGAGAACAAGAGGGAATGGAAAGGTGTTGCAAGGAAGTCCTTCATGATATATTTCTCCCTTTTCCCTTTTCACATTTTGTTGAATCCAAATTGAACACCATCATGGGTCCCAACATACGTTTTTGTCCAAGATAAACCTTAATCAAACTACAATTTATCAAACCTTAATCAAGACCACCTAATCTTGTTTGTTTAGATTAAATGATATTAAATCTAGATAATAAGAATACAAACAAGTACTAGTCCTACTAAGGTTATTTATGATCCTATGAGCTACTAGTTTATATTGAGTATATAGCGATCCTAGGCCACCATCCACTTATATAGGGTCTCGAATGTACTTACACTTAGTAAGGAGTATATTGTAGTGGGATAGGAGTCATAAAGAGGTATACTATTACCCCTCACATACCATCTTAGGCACGTATCTAAGTGGTCACTTCCATGTATCTTTGGCAACCCACGTATCAAATTTCTCTCAAGCACCAATGGCTATATAGAAAGGAGTCAGGTATATAGGGACCTTTAATATATAGGGAGGCCCTTGAGGCATAAAGGATATTTTCTTTCTTTTGTAATCAACTTTAAATATTTGCTTAATTAATTGAACCCTCTTTTCCTTCCAACCCATGGCTAAGATATGCTACCTAACCCATAGTGTTGCT
Source organism: Wollemia nobilis (assembly GCA_028583015.1). NCBI lineage: Eukaryota > Viridiplantae > Streptophyta > Pinopsida > Araucariales > Araucariaceae > Wollemia > Wollemia nobilis. The sequence continues at coordinate 13,410,676 of JAQPPZ010016467.1, forward strand.
CATTAATTGGCCAATAACCTTAGTCCTCCAATAAAAAATCTTAAGGACCAACCTGAGTTTTATAACCCTAACTTCAAAGAAGAAAAGGACTCCCCCTTAGGTTCTCTAGCCCCTATCCATGATGATCAAGGGAGAGTGGTTTTTGAATTAACTAATCACATGGCTTTCTTCTTGCATAAACATAGGGAAGTTGTGGAGTCCTTCCTTAAGAAATGTCATGACATCTAAGGTGTTTTTGCAAAGGAAGGTTCACACTTGGACCATCCTCAAAAACCTAGATTTAACCCATATTTTAATCAAGTAGATCCATCCTTTGCATCCTTAAATGTAAACCTTAATTCATTAATATCTAATCTCATCGAGTTTAATATCATCACCACTTCCATAGGTTTTGGGATACAAAACCTTCAATATTCCTAGGGATATCATTCATCTTTACCTTCTCTTAAATAAATATTATGAGGCAATATGAGTTGCCCTATATCTCAACAAGTGGACACATATTACATTCCTAACCTAGATGTATCCTGAAGTGTTTCAATTTCTAAAGCTTATGATAATAACCTTCATTCTAATCCCATAATCTCTCTAACCCTAGTCCCACAATCTCTCATTTTTATCTTCCAATCCTTTCACTTAAAGCATCTTGGGAGAAAGTCATATGATGCCAACATAAACATCATATGCCCAAGTGCATCAACCTTATCCTTATATCAATTATCAACATCCCCCTATCTCTTAGCACATTCCTTTTGTGCAATCAAAATTGGTTTCCTCTAAACTTCAAACTCTAGCCTCTCTGTTAGAGCTATGGAAACAATAAATGGCTATAATCTAAGGGTCTTCCTCTAGTCACAAGTACTCATATGACAACTTCTGCAACCAACCTTCAGATCCTTTTGTATCTAGTCATCCTTTTTTTCCCAACTTTGAAACTCCCATGTTTTAAATGTATAAAGGGAAGGAAGACCCTATTAACCACCTTAGGCTATTTAGAACCATCTATAGTGATATTTTGTATGATGAAACATTACCAATCAAAATATTTTCCAAGAGCTTTAGTGACCCCACCTTGGAATGGTATTACAAAATTCTAGGTCACTCCCTTAAGAGCTTTAGGGGTCTTGTCAATAATTTTTTCAAATAATTATATATCTATATTGAGAAGGTTATAATCAATGAACAATATTATCTCAAACAATGAAAATATGAGAAGTTTTCTAACTTCTTGGTATGATGGCAAGCCCTAGTGGGGAGACTCCAATATGTCCCTCCATCAACAGACCTCCTAGATATCTTCATATGAAACCTTAATTAGCAATTTGTTTTCTATTTAGAGATGACCGTTGTACCTTCTTTTGAAGATGTCATTGGCATGTCCAAGAGAGTAAAGACCACCCACCTCAAAAGAGGATAGCTAAAATCCAAATCCTATAAGGAGGAATATAAGTCTTCCTCCCACTTGAAGAGGCAGCATAAAAGTAAACACATTATAGGCAATGGGGTTATAGACTCATGCCAAACCAACAATATTAGTACTATGACAAACCTTCAAAATTTGTCTTACAAAAGCTACAACAACTGAAACCTAGGATAAAGTAATACCTGGTAGACAAACCTCTGGTAGCCATAACTCTTGAAATTTAAAATGGTGGAGCGTCCACCTACCAATCCTTTAGATTCTAAAAGAGAAAAACCTTCCTGGTTTTCCCCAATTGGTAATGTCCCTTCCATCATGTTAATGGTCATGCAACCAATAAATGTAGTAGCCTTAGGAACCTAGTCCAAGAACTAATTAATAAATATCAAGATGTTCTAAGTAGCTTTCGGTCTCAAAAATTTTCTAATCATTACCTTGAAATTTTATCTAATTGATTGGCCAATCATAATTAAAATAAATACTCAACAAATATTGTTTGCAACAAGAAAGTCTCCAAATCAAAGGATGGTGGGGCTATCCATTCTTCTGGTCATCCTTCTTTCATTTATGTTGTAACTAGATAACAACACAAAGATACTTCATCTAATAAACCTTCTATACCTCCTTTGGTCCTTCTTGCAAAAATAACTTCTCCCTTTGAAGGACCTCCATTAATTATTCAATCTAGAGATATGTTTAAGGGTACTTTTTATTTGCTCCATCAACTTGAAAGTATCCCAACCAAATATCCCTTCTTGTATTTCTCGGGACCTCTTTGACTTATAGGATCTTACTCAAAATTTTGAGTGAACAAGTTATTCCTCAAGACCCTAATCTAAATGACCTTGTTTTTATGGTGGGATCCATTTAGATTAATCATACAACTATATCATTCTATAAGGATGATATACCTTAATCCTCTATGGTTGGAGATTTCCCACTATACATCATGGGTTACATGGATGATAAGTTCATCAAATGAATCCTAGTTGATAATGGCTTTGGTCTTAATGTTTGTAGCCTAAGATTCATCAATCATTTTGGGCTAACCAAACAAGATTTGAAGAAATTTGATCTTGTTATTAGGGCATTCAATAATGGGGAGCATGAGGCTAGTGGTACTATAGTCTTATCCCTCAAGGTTGGAACCCACATTCTTAGCACTCATTCGTATATCATTCCTTGTGACTTAACCCACAATATTCCTCTTAGCAGTCCATGGATTCATGTGATGTGGACCTTTATGTCAACCCTTCATCAATACCTAAAATATAAATATAAGGGCAAGACCTATCATATTCTAACTGACCTGAAACCCTTTTCCTACTATTAAGTGATCGAGGTTGCGATCCCCAAGCCTCATCTTTTACCTTCTTGATAGAAATAGAGTATATTACATCATTTGGATCATGTAAATGTACCTTTCTTGTTATATACTTAGGACATTAGATTACTTTAGGGGGAAATTATCTAGTTACTTCATGCAATGTAATAAATGCACAAGGGTCAAAGTGCAAACTGTATATATGCAAGTTGTCCCTTGGACACCTAGGTAGAGTGTTGGCTAAGGAACCTATTTCCTATATAAAGAGCCATAGGTATAAGTAGTGAAGACCAAAGTGGTGTGATGTAATATGATGGAGTGTAATATGCTCAATGCTCATTCTTGAACAGTAACTCTATTAATGGAATGTTCATTTCCTCTACAGCTATTTTGTAAACATCTCCATCATTTCTATTTATAGTATTTTTAGTCATCTTTACAAAGGGCAACCGAATCTCAACTACAGTTGAAAAGAATTTGAACTAAGTGTTTGCTGCAATTAAAGAAATTTTCAACTAATTGTTTTCTGCAAACAGGTTACTGAAAAGAAATCAGGTAATTAAAAAAAATTGAAAACCTCTTAACGATTTCAGCTCAAATTGCTCTGCAGAAAAAGTACGAAAAATGGAGCGACAGAAAACCACAATAAGCCGAGTAACTTAGAATATAACTCCTTACCTCTAATGTAACGCCAATCGTAGGACCGAACTTGAATTTTTAGATATTTGAAGGCGGACATCACCATATAGTCCGAAAAATTAAAGCCTTCGACCTGCATTCCAAGCTACGAATCCCAAAATAATTACTACTAAATATCGAAGAATCCATCCTGTACAGCATTCGGTGGTGAAAACCGTCATGTTCTTCTTGTCCACGGCCTCTAAACCTCTAAGTGCGAGAATTTGGACTGCAGAAAGCGCAAGACTAAATTATTTAGTGAATTGACATGGATTTCCAGAATTTCGGATCATCCTTTTAGCTCTTTTCGGTCCCTCGAGACCTTCGCCCATTTTCCGTCCATCGTGCAAGCTTTAAATAACGCAAGCTTTAATATTATTTAAGTAAATCGAAGGAGAGACATTCGCGGACGTTATGGTGTTGATGTAATTTTCGTCACCATCACTATTCTACACAAGTGCAAAAACACAATATTCCGCACCATTCCTAATTTTAATTTTTTAACTAAATATTTTTTAGATTAACACCTAATTTTTATTTTGTTAACTAAATTGAGGGTGTTCGGTCCACTTTAATCTTTATTACATGAAATATTAGGTAAGATATTGTGTAGAATATGTATTTCATGTAAGATATTGTGTAGAATATGGATAGCTATTCTACACAAGTGCAGAATATTTACACAATATTCTGCATCATTCTACACTTCTTATCAATATCATACCACCTAATTTTAATTTTTTTTAGCTAAATATATTTCACATTAATACCTAATTTTTATTTTGTTAATTAAAAGTTTTTCATTTTCAAATTAAAGGTTTTAAAAAATAATAAAATTGAGGGTGTTTTATCCACTTTAATCTTCATTACATAGAATATTAGGTAAGATACTGTGTAGAATATTCTATCTAATATGGATCACTATTCTACACAAGTACAAAATATTTACACAATATCTTTTTCATTGTGCACTATTTTGTACATACTAGTTATCACTGTCATACCTAATATCCAATTTCTAATATAATATACACAAGATATTGTATATCATACATAATATCCAATTTCTAATATTGTATAGATAAGATATTGTGTAGTTACGATATTGATGGTTATGGGAGGTAAGTTAATGATAAAATCCATAATACCAATTCATGATAAAATCGACTTCTCTCTTAATGTGGAAAACCAATTTGGTGTTTTAAAGCCTCTAAGATTTATCAGCTGATGGTTCCTGGAATATCGTTTAGTGACATTTTGAACATCATATGGGGTTTGAGTTGTTCTTGCAAAAAATGAAAGAAGCGTCTCCATGGAATGTGGATGTTCCAGGTTTCTATGCAGTTGAAGGTGTTTGTCTGGTTAGTTATTATGCAGGGTCTTCATAGTAAGGCTCGTCTAGCCAAATGGATGCTTGCGTTGAATGCTTGTTCCAGTTGTGGAAAAAGTGAAACAATTAAGTATATTTTTTGGGAATGTCCGAGAACGAGAAAGGCAGTTTGGTTGTATGACAATTTTGTTCACGAGCAGCTAAAGTGGAAGGCAGTGTTGTTTGGAGACTCTATTGATTCTGTGAGCCACAGAAGGATATTTTGGCATATTTTTAGACTCTCTCTTGTTCAGTATTTGGAAAGATAGATGTAGTCTGATTTTTAAAAATGAGGAGGTATCGATTGTTGTTACTGTTAGCAAAGCTGCTGAGCTTGTTTCTAGTCAACTTAAGGTGTTTAGGTCTGAGATTATTTAGGACTGTATTAGAATTCATAAAAGTGTTATATCTTATTGTTTTTTGCTCATTCACAAACTGTTGTAATGTTGCTATAATGATGTATTCTTTGATTATTATTTAATATGAAATATTTTTTTCAATAGAAAAAAAAACTTCTTTCACAACATGGAAGAACTGAGTTTCCATGTGGATAAAAATGTAAGTAAAAGCATAAGCATAGGAGCATTGAAATTTTGATATGCATTTGTAGTCTTATATATTAATGAATCTTGTATTTTGATGAAGGTGAGAAATGGGCTTTCTTCAGTCTAAATTGGAGAGCAAGAACATATTGCATTGAGGTTAAGAGAATGCATTACTAAGAAAATCAGTCGTACATACCTACATTTTTCTTACCATGGGAGGTAACATGTAACATAAACATGTTTGTTACCGTCCTTTAAATATAATGGGATCTTTATTCATTCAAATGTTTATTTTGCTACTGATTGAATTTCAGATATGACAACTCAAAGACACAATTGCTCTTCCAACAGCTGTCTGAGGAGGAGAAAAAATTGTTCGGATTTGACTTTAACGTTATTGAATGGAAAGATTACATAATGAACATTCATATTCCAGGACTTTGTCGATATGTAATAACGAAAAGCCCACAAACAAAAGTTTCTGAAAAATATGTAAAGCTAGCAATTCGAGTCCTCTCTAGGATTTAGATACACATATAAGTAAATTTTATTTATATAGAAGTTCATTTTTTGAAGTGGAGTAGGCTTGTGTTATGCACTCACAAATGTAATCCATGTGGGCCCATGTTTTCCATGAACTGGATAAGTAATAAGTATGCAACTTGCAGTTCTACAAGATAGATGATTTGTATTTTTAGAAAAAAAATGGAAACTAGAAAAAGGATGGAATAGAATTTTTAGTTGTCAGATGGATAAGAAGCTTAGTAGTCAATGACAGTTTAATCATCATGCGTATGTAGAAAGACATTGTTTTTTATGCTTATAAATAAGAAGCTAATATAGAGCATGAGAGGTGAGGAGAGGAAAAGAAGCTAATATAGAGCATGAGAAGTGAGGAGAGGGGCTCCAAAGAAATTGGCAATACGTGCAATACTAGAAAGAGGTTTGTCATTGTTTTTTATGGAGCTTGAGAGGTGAGCAAAGGGGCTCCAAAGAAATTGGCACTCTGTGCAGTGATTTTAGGAGGTTTAATATGTAAAATTAGATGAAGAAATTGGCACTTTGTGCAGTGCTTGCAGGAAGTTACCTCAAAGAAAGAAATTGGCATTATTTGTACTGCTTGCAGAAGGTTTGTTGTGTAAAACCTTAGAAGAAGGAGATTGGTACTATGAGGAGTGTTTCTATATGGAGAGAAATTGTGTAATGTTTGATGTGGCAATTGAAATATAAATAAAACAAAATTATATTTTTTTTGTTTTATATGTTATGTTGTTATGTAATTTGTCTTTGCAGTTCATCTATTTGTAGATTAAAGTGGTGGAAATTTATAGGCAACTAGGAGGCTATTGTTTAATTGACCCCTTCAGAAGAAAAAAAAAGAGACCACGTATTAAATTAAAATAAGTAAAGGATATTGCAATAGATTCATATATATATATATATATATATATATATATATATATATATATATATATATATATATATATATATATATATATATATATTGATTGGTAATAGGGGTTTTGAAAGGGTCTCATAACCTTTTACAAATTTTGTTTCTCCGATGACTCATAGAGAGGTGATACTTTTGGTTTCTTTTTGCTTTGAAGGGCTTATCCGAATAGTCTCTGTTTTGTAAAATGTTATGAGACCCTTTCAAAACCCCTATTACAAATATATATATATATATATATATATATATATATATATATATTTATTTATTTATTTATTTGTAATAGGATTTTTGAAAGGGTCTCATAACCTTTTACAAAATGAAGACTATTCGGATAAGCCCTCCAAAGCAAAAAGAAACCAAAAGTATCACCCCTCTATGGGTCATCAGAGAAACAAAAAGAGACTTGAAAGCCCACACAGGGGCACAAAGAGGGAACCCAAAATTGGCACTGAAGAGGCCCACGCAGGGGCAGCCAAGAAATAAAAAATAAAAAATAAAAAGTACTTAGACCCATAATAGCCAAACTAGTTTTTGGGGTAACCAAAGCCCCAGAAGTTGTAAAACAATTCATCTACTGTTTAAAGCTCTAGGAAACAATCTACATTAACAAAAATTGGGGGTGGATCTCTTACCCCTAGCAAAGGGTTGAGAAGGATTTCCAACACCCATCTTCAATAAATACTGAGAGCCATTGGCAATCTCTAACTCTGTCTCTTTTTTTCTTAGAGCTTTAATTGATGGTCTCCCAACATTACGCTCTACCCCAACATCTGCAAATCCTTTTTTAAGACTTCTTGGATTAGGGCAAAGAAATCCCTTCTCCAAGAAGGGTTTTGAGGGACATTTATGACTTCTAGTTTTAGGGTCTAGGAACCTAGGATTCTCAGAAACAGGGATGGGGATATCATTGAATAGAGAAGAAAAATGGTTTGAAATAGGGATAGGGGGTAGACCTTAAGAGAAGAAGAGAGGTCTTAGAATTTAACTAGAATCACTAGAGTTGTTGAGTTGGATGAGAAAAAAGCCCCTGGGGAGAGTGATCAACTCCAAAGATCCTACAAGATGCCAAGTGGATAGTGTCCACCTACGGATTGTTTCCATGTAAGGTCACGATCCCAAAAAATTGCCCACCAGAGAATGGGAGTTTCGGGCAACCACAAAGGACATAAGCTCAGATGGGATTCTTAGATCTCCATCGGATGGAAGCAGATCAACCCTAGGTTTGAGTGGATTAGGGTTTGAGGGAGAGAAACTCTTCACCATATCCACAAAGAAAATGACTATTTTAGAACCACCTTCTCCTGATTCTACCACTGTTGTCCTCGTCGTTGGAGAGGTACTCTCCTCATGAATCAACGAAGATTCTCTTGCAAATTTTGCTAGGGCATTGACCACTGATTTAATTTTTTCATGATCTATTGATTTGATGGATGTTGTAGGGCCTAGACTATCATAGTTGTTCCCAAATATGATCCCATATTTGTGGCTTCCCATTGGAGGATTAGTAGATTCACCTTCGGTCTGCTCGATAAAGTCCACCATGGACCTGCGATAAAGTGACCCATATTCCATAAAAGTGACGGATCTGTTATCATCTGAGTGTGCACAAAAAATGGTCATGTTTTCCATTGAAGTTGCCTTGTTGTCCATCGATCCACCTATACCTTCGAGATCGAAGGTGTATGCTTTCGAACCAGATCCACAATTATCGCCTTCATTCGCACCGTCTTCACCAAAACTATCACCTTCACCCATGTTTGTTGTTGGTGTCGTTGTAACTAGTTAAGGAATATTATTATAGAATAGTTAGAAATATGTTTGTAAACCTTGATAAGATGCAACCTTTACGGAGAAGAATATTTGGATGTATTGTTTAGGAGTTTCCCTTTTTAAAGGTAATGTTGTATCATTTAGAGAGAATAAAAATTGGATGTATTGTTCAAGAGGTTGCCCTGAGAATAGGAAAAGATTGAAATTTTGTTCCATTATTTATTATAATATTAATTTTACATTATATTATTAAAAAAATCAAAATTTTAATATAAGAATGAAAAATTTAATTGTACATGTATTTAAATCATACGAAACGATCTATAATACCATTATATCTATTGTTAAATTGAAATTTGTCCATTCCAATGTAAATTTTTTTCTTTTTTAAAATTTACATCTGGCACTACCATCTACTCCAATTGTACAATTCTTGCCTAGAGGATGGAGGAAAGGTACGGATACAATACTAGTATTCCATCTGAGTATAATTATAAGGAGAATCATAGGTGCCACAACTTTTCGTAGGGCCTAATTGTTTGTGTTTGTTCAAATGCCAATCCTGACTACGCTCTCGGCATCCGCTATCACAATTATAAAAATTCCAACTAGTCTTCATCAAGGTCAAGATAGTTGTTATCAGGAGGTGGATAAGAAGAGGATGACAAGAGAGAAAGTAATTTTAAATCCTTATATCATGACATCTACTTATATTTTTGCTTGTTTTGGGGAGGAAATATATTATCTCCCTAAGTGCATCTACGAGGCTCTAAATTGGTAAAGCCCCTTTGGCAAAGTTCCTCCATATGCACTATTAATACTACTTGACTTACTATGTTTACATAGGAAAATTTTGAATTAGACAATCAACATTAGAAAGGTAGGTAGATTTTTCCTTGAGCCTTTAAATGAAATCGTTTTTTGCCTTGTGGAATAGTCATTTGCTTCTATAAATTTTTTCTTTTCATTTTCCCTTTTTCAATTTATTTTTCCAAAAAATAAAAATAAATAAAAACCCCATCTCACTTAAATAAAATCTCATAAAAGATACTTGGGTTCCCATTTCTTTATATCCCTTTATTCTATGATTGGTTGAATATATCTCTCTAAGATCAATGGTTTCTTTTCTAAAGGTGACAAGATGAGATGACAACTTAGGAATGCAATGATATGAAGGCAATGCCAAGATGTAGACCATGTTTAACAAGGTAGGAGTTTTCTTCCTTTTGACTCCATGGCCCAATGAATGATGCTATTTAAGATAGATGTTGTTAACAATGTAGTCACAAAATGTCTATCAACATGAAGGTTGGTAAAAATGACTAAGTCTATGAGATATTTTATGACTTAATAAAATGAAGGATAAAATAATAAAGAGAAATGACAGATAATCCTGAAGTGAAGGGCTCTTGAAGAAAATAAGTTTTATAGATAAGGAAAAAAGTGGTAAGAATGAAAGTTTCTAATCCAGAAGCATAAACTTCTTCCATTATATTTACCACTACCATCTTTGCTTCACTTCCATCCCTATTTCTTCTACTCCCCTCTCTATTTACTTTGTCCCTATTATTTATTCTACTCCCACTTCTCTAATCCCTCTAACTTATTTTGTAGCACCCTTACCACCTCAAGTAGGTGCAATTCATCTTAGGGTCACTAGCAAGTTTGCTTGTTCGCAATAAAGGGTCATCCCACACACCATCTCCATTATAGTTTTCCCTATCAATATTCATGCCACCATCAGTTTCCATCCCCCTACAACCATTCTTTAGGGTCTCTCAATATCACAAGTTTTATTGTGTCACTTTACATGTCCTCATCTTGATCTCTCTTATCATCCATCACCACTCGATACACACAATAATCCATGTGTTGAGTGGTGTTTTCACCCGATTGTGAAAGCACACTCTCCGGTAGGATCTGAGTCCAAAAATCCTCTACTTGCAAAGAAAATAACTTTCTCCAAGGTTCCTGTTATGCTTAAATAATGTTGTTCAAATGAAATGCCAGGAATATCTTAGGGTTTGCAAGTGGATGTTAACAAGGGGCACTGATGGTTTATTTAATTTGAATTTACAAGTGGACTCAAAGTGAATAATTGTACTTTAATCTTGGATTTTGATGGATTTTCAGTTATTTGTTTGAATACGATGAATTAAACTGCAGAAAATAAAGCAAGGGTTTGAACAATAAAGAAAAGTAAATGAAAAGAGAAACTAAACTACAGTCGAGAATGCTGCCATCAATTCGATGAAACCGAAGATAATGAGGTTTTCCGCATGCAACCTAACCTAATGAACACCGCAAACTCGCACAATCCAAATAAGCTAGGTGCGGGCTTCTAAGGTTTCTCATCGTAATTCCGGATTCAGGCATTCGCATGAAGCAACCAAGAGCACTTGCATTAAACTTCACCTAAAAGCCTTATAAATCTGAAATGAATGATATAACATTAAATCATGCATACAAAAAATGACTCCTTCTTTCTCATCAATTAGATGCCAACTCTCGTATTTTGTATTAAATGATATGTCAATTACATTCAAAGAATGTTCCAGGCATAAATATTCCAGAACAAAAGAAGGAAATTGCCCAAGTGCAGGCCCGGAATAGCACGAAGCTCTTGTCTCTGCAACTCTGCAATCGGCAATTTCCAACCCTTCCTTCAATCTGCGCTTCGGATTTATCCTGTCTAGCGTGGCTCTTCGATTCTCCCTGGTCGCTTCGCTTCACCTTCCTGCATGTGACCTTTCGAATTCCCACCTTTTCCTTGTCTTTATTCCATGTTTAACGCCGAAACGCCTAAAATCCTCCGTTGCATGTAACGCTTCGCAGACCTGACACCTGCATGCCACGTGTCACACGCTCTCTGCGCCTTCTGTAACGCCATTCTATGAAAATCTCGACAAAAACTGCATGCCGCCTGTTCACCTTCTTGGCCGCGAAACGCGACATGTCACGAAATCGTGACATGTCGCGATATCGCGACGCTCTTCCCGGCCGTACGTCTTCGGCAACATCTTGTCGCGATATCGCGACCATTTTTGCTTTTGAGCCTTCTTTCCACAAACTGTAGCGAGATCGCTACCATTTCTCCTTCGAACCTCCTTCTCACAAGACTGTAGCGAAATCGCTACCATCTCTCCGTCGGGCTTCCTTCTCACAAAGTTGTAGCAAAATCGCTACCATTTTCTTTCGGACCTCTTTGGCAACTTTACGTCGTGAAATCGCGACCATTATCACTCTCTTGCCTTCTTTCAACAAACCGTCGTGATATCGCTACCGCTTTTGCTTTTCGTACGCCTCCCCGAAACACGTCGCGAAATCGTGACCATTTTTTTGTTCCGTACGCCTTGGCAAAACCTGTCGCGATTTCGCTACCGTTTCTCTGCTTTGGACCTTCACGCCGCTTTCTATCGCGATATCGCGACGTTTTTCACCTTCGGACCTTCATGCCACTTTCTGTCGCGATATCGCGACGTTTTTCACCTTCAGACCTTCATGCCGCAAACTATCGCGATATCGCTACCGCTTTTGCCCTCCGTACGTTTTGCCAGAACCTGTCGCGATATCGCGACCATTTTCTCCTTCCTTTTCCAAAACACGTCACGAAATCGCGACCATTTTCTCCGTCCGTACAGTTTGCCAAAACACGTCGCGAAATCGTGACACTTTTCATCATCCGTACGCTTCGGCAAAACACGTCACGAAATCGTGACCATTTTCATTCTTTTCCAACGGCATGTCGCGATTTCGCGACACCATTTCTTTTCTTCTCAACGGCATGTCGCGATTTCGTGACACCATTTCTTTTCTTCTCAACGACATGTCACGATTTCGTGACAACTTTCAATTTTTCTTTTCTCTCCTCTTCGGCAGCGATGGAGCTACATGTCGCGATTTCATGACAACTTTCCTATTTTCGACAGCGATGGCGCGACAAGTCGCGATTTTGCGACACTTTCAACACTTAGGCATTTTTTCTCTTTTCTTCAATTTTAGCATCTGGGTCACCGAGATTCTTCTCTACAAGCCTGCAAAAAGGTGGGTCCCCAATTTTGGGGTGTGTTGTGGATCAACCACAACAAATGGCGACTCTACTGTCAAATGCTCTTGAGCATTTTAGTAAGAACCCAACCTGAAACATATCACAAACTCGCAAACATATGTTAGCACATAAGCAAAATAACAAATGCCCAAAGATCAGAAGTACATGAATCATCAGAATCATCAAGTATTAGCTCGAGTGTGTGCAATGTGTTTTCATTCCCTATCGTTTGAAATTGATCAACATTCCATTATCGGTTTTGCATGAATGCATATGTGGGATGGTGAATGATTTGTGTACCCTAATGAATGTGCAAGGAGATTTTGCTTCCATAAAAGGCATGGTCCTTCTTCTATTATTATGTACAAGCATTCAAGATTGCCAAACCCTCTTAGGATCCACTAATTCATTACCTTATTGTATCCCAAAGTTGGTTATGAGTCCCTACCATCTAGAACCCATGTGCAAGTGAATGTGAAATCAGAACTTTGGGGAATCAGACTCCCAACCAACCGAGATGAGAGTTTAACCCTATCCTTACTATTCTGATTTAGAGTTCATTACCTCACTTTAAGCAAAATAATTAAACCAGTTATGGAAGAAATGGTCATGCTAGTCTAACCCTCTAGACAATCAGTGGTCTTGTTTTTTAGGCAAGACATGATGCCATGCATGGGCATATCTAACCCCACAATCCAAAACTTATCTCCATTTCTTTGGACCTTGGGGATGACTACCCATCCCTTGCAGAGGACAAGTAGTACGATCCTTACAATCCAATATAAAGATGAGATGGGAAAAATTTATTTATTATTATTTTATTTTTACTTCTTGGACCTTGGGGATGACTACCCATCCTGGTTAGGGACATGTAGTACGATCCTTACAATCCAAACTTTAGATGTAAATGGAAAATATTAATTTTGTTACTTAGACCTTGGGGATGACTACCCATCCTTTGCAGAGGACAAATAGTACGATCCTTACAATCCAAGATTTATTATGAAATGAGACATAAGAGCTTTGGGGAATCAGATTCTCAACTAACCGAGATGAGAATTTATGCCCTATCCTTACTACTCCATGTGGGTCAAATCAAAGCTTTGGGGAATTGGATCCTCAACCTAAGTTTGATGAGGATTTAACCCTATCCTTACTACTCTGATTTTAGACTTTAAGCTTAATGGAAGTGGTCAAAACCACTGTTTTAAGGATCATGTTGCATAATAGGATAGACATGAATAACTTCTTTCGCCCAACCTTTTCCTCCAAGTTAGGTTTTGATCATTTTGCTCAAGATCCTTTTTAATGTATGAGACGTGCTTGGTTCTAGATATCTCAAGACTCAGTTTCCAACCTTAGGAGCTACTTACATATATGTTATAACACAACCCTAAGAGGATTTGACATACTTTAATGGCTTGTACCTAAGATGCATATGTAACTAAGATGAGATGTATGTAAGGTGAGATGGAACATGAATGCATTATTTCTTGAATTACAAATGGAATGAATTGTCATGCAAAACTGATTCTTTCATGCATCACAAAATCAAACAATATAACTTAAAATGTTTTATGTTACTTGTGGAGCTTTTACAAGATAATTCCAATATTTCATATTCTCCTAACCTTAAGCATAAGTTGACATCTCAATTTTTTTATTCTTTATTTTTTTATTTTTTTATTATTTTTTTATCAAAATTAACACACATGTCAATTGAAATCAAATCCATAACCAAAATCCTAGCTAGACTAACAATCCTAAACAATAAAAACAAAATCTGAAAATCCCCCACCAAGACCAAAAGAATAATATCAAAGTCTCACAACCTAAGGGCTAAAATAATGCTTCAAAATCTGCCCATTAACCGGTAGCATGAAATCTCTCCCTTCTAATGTTTTTAGCCTGAAGGTATTCTTCCCGAGAATCTCTAAAATCTGATATGGGCCCAACCAAAGACAATCAAACTTTTGATGATTCCCTTTTTCCTCATGTCTTTTGTCCCATAGTAATACCAAATCTGAAATTCTGAATGATTTAACTTTGGCCCTTCTGTCAAACCATCTCTTGATAACTTCCTGGTGTTTATTCATGTGATTCATGGCCTCTTCTCTCTTTTCATCAAGGTGCAACAACTGGCTCAACCTGGCTTCAACTTGATCATCTGTCCCCAAGTACTCTTGTATGAAATGTAAGGTCTGCAACTTCAAATTTGCTTGAAATATCGGGTCTTGCCCATAGACCAAATGATAGGGAGTATTCCCTATGGACTCTTTCACTCTGGTCCTATCTCCCCAAAGGGCAAACTTTAGTTGGTCGTGCCGATCCCGAGGGTTCTTTTCAAGCAACTTCTTAATAGTATTCAACAAATTCTTATTTGAAGACTCGGCCAACCCATTTCCTTGAGGATAGTAATTGGATGCAAACTTTAAGCTCACTTTGTTATCATATGCCCAATCTGCAAATTGTGTAGAAATAAAAGCTTTACCATTGTCACTGACAATAGAGTCGGGCATTCCAAATCTTGTTATAATTTGATCCTCAAGAAATTTAATCACAACATCTGTGGTGGCATGTTTAGTAGGAATCGCTTCTGTCCACCTTGTACAATAGTCTGTAGCTGTCAAAATGAATTTATGAGAATCAGAAGAATTTGGGTTAATAACCCCGATGAAATCTAGTCCCCACTGTGCAAACGGTCTCATTTCAACTACAGGTTGCAACGGCATGGCTGCATTTCTCTCTCTATTTGCAGCCACTTGACAGATGTGACAAGATCGTACATGGGTATGCGCATCCTTGAAAATATGTGGCCAGTAGTATCCTGCTCTCAGGATTTGATGTGTTGTAGCATTGGCTGCACCATGACCAGTTCCATGTTTCCCGTGAAATTCCTGCAACACCCTGGCAGCTTCTTCTTTGTTCAAGCACCTCAGGTAGATACCTTCATGATTCTTCCTGTAAAGCACACCAGATTTTATCAGATAATTGACAGATTTAAGCCTTAAGGCTCTTCTCTGTGTTGAATTCAGATTAGAAGGACACTTACCGATCAATAAAAATTGCACAATATCAACATACCAGTCATCCTTAGCCATGTATTATGTATTTGAGCATTGACCTGTTATTTGCGGATTATTTTCTGCGATCGCCTTCGCCAATCCCTATCCTCGAACTAGTTTCATTGGTTGGATTTCGAGATCAAATTCTTGGATGGTTGAAATCCATTTTCCTCTCTTCTCACCTAGTTCATTCCGTAAAAACATGGTCTTGACGACGAGAATCGGGCACGATGGCGATAATTCTGTTGTGCACGATGTAGTGCCTAAATTTTTTCACAGTTTTAAAAAGTGCGTACATTTGCTTATCAAGGATTGAATACCTTAATTGAGCGTCTTTCAGGGGGGCACTTAAAAACGCAATGGGTTTTTCGGCACTATCCTCACCTTTTTGGGTTAAGACACTCGCAAAGGAGTGTTCTGATGCAAAAGCATAAATATAAAAAGGCTTGGAGTAGTCTGGGCTTATAAGGACAGGGGCTCTGGAAATGGCATCTTTGATATTCTGGAAAGCCACTCTACTTTCCTCGTTCCATTTTACATCCACATCTTTCTTGAGCATCTGGTTCAGAGGTTTGGCTATCTCAGCAAAGCTAGAGATAAACTTCCTCACAAAATTGACCTGCCCAAAGAAAGATCTCAGTTCTTTTTCTTGCTTGGGAGAGGTAGGTTTTGGATAGCTTGTATCCTTTCTGGGTCGATGGATATGCCCTCTTTTGAAATGATGTGACCCAACAATTTTCCTTCTGTCACTCCGAAAATGCACTTTTTGGGATTTAAGGAAATTCCATGTTCTCTGCATCTTTGAAGCACTTTCTTCAAATCTTTAACATGATCCTCTCTCTTCTTCGAGAAAACTGGGATATCATCCACATACACGATGATGCATTTGCCTATTAGCCCTTTGAATGCGTAATCCATGGCGCGTTGAAAAGTTGCACCAGCATTTAACAATCCGAACGACATTCTCTTATATGCAAATGTCCCCCACTTGGTAGTGAAGGTTGTTTTCATCCTGTCATCTGGATGTATAAGAATTTGGTTGTACCCCGAATATCCATCGAGAAAGGACATCATTTCAGATCCATTTACCATTTGCAGAATTTCATCAATTGATGGCAATGGATAATTATCTTTTTGAGAGGCTTTATTAAGATTTCGAAAATCTATGCACAGCCTAATCTCTCCACTCTTTTTTCTTACTGGAACGAGGTTGGCCACCCAGGTTGAGTGCCTAACAGGAAAAATGATTTTCGCTTCCAATAATATTTTAACCTCCTTTTCGATCAAAGGCTCCAATAGCGGGTTAACAACTCGCTGTCTTTGCCTAAAAGGCTTGGAGTCTGGCTTCAAAGGGATGGTATGTGTGATAATGTTCTGGTTGTAAGTCTTCAGCTCATTGTAGTTCCAAGCAATACAATCTATGTAATGCTTCAATGCCTGTATTATATTGCTCCTTTCTTCCTCTCTACATGCCTTTGCTATGTACACCTCCTTTGGATTGTCTGCACTCCCTAGATTAATTGAATCGCATGCATCTTTGGGGAGTGGGACTCTTTTTCTTTTCTTGTTCTTGCATTCCATGTCGAACATCTTTTCTAATGAAACCACGTCTTTAGGAATTTTGTTGGATTGATACGCAGTTTCACTTTCTTCTGTTTCATCCTGCCACCTTTGTTCCTCATCAATCACCTGATTTTCAAAAATACCCGAGTTTGTGACAAACTTGAAGATGTGCCTGTCACTTTCAAAAACCTGGAAATTCTTTACATTATCAGGTATTGATGGACAAGGAACCAGCTCAATGGAAAACTTTTTACATCTTTTTATATCCACCGGGTTTAACATGCCCGCGACGATTGCAAGAGAGTCTGCTATTCGATTTCCTCTCCTAGAAATAAGGGCTATGTTGAATGCATCAAACTCCTCCATGAGGTCCATAACCCTAGTTCTATAAAGGCTCAGCATGTATACTGTCCTTTGATTTGCTTGACAACCAACTCAGAATCTCCCAAAACCTTCAAGCATTTAACATGTTTGCTCAATGCTAGACGTAAACCATAGATCAATGCTTCGTATTCTGCCACATTGTTTGTGCAAGGAAATTGCAATCTGTAGGCAGCCAATAATGGTTTACCTCCTGGACCAGTGAGCTCGACTCCAGCTCCTGCTCCCTGTCTAGACTTTGATCCATCAAACTTGAGCAACCACGTGTAATCCTTTTCCTCAGAAGAACCACCATGACACACTTCTTCTTTAAGCTCGTCAGCAGCTTTCTCAACATCAAGAGCATAGACCCCTAGGTCTGGCTCAGAAAACTGAACCTCATTCGGCTTGTTGAAATCCGTTATAATCTCCTTAAGCCTCGGTTCATTTTCCACTCTGATTTGGTTTGCAATGCCCTTCCATGGCAGCCACATATGTGAGCAGTCTGTTGAAAAATAACCATTCAGAGTTTTCATCCAGTCTCTCGCAAGTAACATTCCATACCTACTTGGGATGTTAACCACCAAAATGTCTACAACCTGCTGGACCCTGGGTTCAGAATTTAATTGAATCTTGACATCATATAAGGTCCCTACTACATTTACCTCTGAACGGTCCAATTGCAAGACCGTGCATTTGGATGAAACCGGTTGTAGACCCAACATTTGACATATCTCCGTAGGCATGAGGTTGCTCGTGGCTCCTGTGTCCACCAAACAGTTATGCAAGTTCTTACCCGCAATTCTCAGAGTCAATAAGAATGGCGGGACATCCCTTCTCTCCTTTCGCAAAATCAGATGGGATTCAGCTCTTTTTTCCTTCCACATCGGATCAGGTGAGTTCAAAGCTCTTATCAACGCCTCCTTTTGACCAGGCAATTTAGTTGCGTCCAGGAATGAAAGGCTAGATTTGGACTTCTTCATATCCTCCACTACGTCATAATTTGGTTTTTCGAATTTGACTGTCTTCTGGACGTCATTAGACATTTCTCTTCTGAGTGGAGGGGGAGGGTTGTTACTTGCCTTTGTATCTGGAGGAAGAATAGAATTGTTTGGAGGTGTTGATGAGGTTTTAGGGGCTTTAGATTTACTCCTCAAATGGTACCCATGAGTCCCCTTTCCGAAATCTCGAAAAGCTTGCACCTCCTGTTCCAAAACTTCGTCTTCTTCCTCCTCGCTCTCACCCTCTTGGTGATATACTGTTTCCATCACCATAATATTTTCATCTTGATGATACGATGGATCCTCATTTGATACCAATTCCAAATCATCAACTTGTGCTCGAAGACAATGAGTGTATCTAGCAATCTCGGGACAATTCCTCTCATTGTGTTCTTTTGTGTTATGTAACCTGCACCCCCTTTCCCATGCCAAATCTGAAAGATTCAAAAGAGAATTGGATTGGCTAGGGCCTCGTGAAGCATCTAATTGATTAGCAATGGGAGCAGGAACTCCCCCATTGTTTGGCTTGGTGTTCCAGTGCCTCCCTCTATTGTTAAAATTCTGATTTGGGTGAGGGGCATGGGACTCATACTTCTATTGTTGAACCCTGTCATTGCTTAGTTTATGCACTAGTTTCTTGAGCTCTTCGACTTCCGAAAAAACATCCTTCGGTGGAACCACATTGTTGTTAACCCCCATTGGATTTGCATAATTGATGGGGTCTTGATTCCACATTTGGGTCGGGTTCTGAGGAATTGGATTCCCATATGGGTTGACACTTTGAATCGGGATCGGATTCGGAAAAGGAACTATGGCTTGAGGATTGACTTGACTAGTTTCCTACGTAGTTGATTGACTGTTCTGCAAAAATGCAGGAACAGGTGGAATGGCTGTGATTGGTTGGATTGGAATGGGTGCATATGCGGGTGTTGGTGGATACGGCTGCTGATATGGGAAGGCGTTCATACTTGGCATTTGTGGTGCCATGAGTTGATTTGCTTGGGGAGCTTGACCATATGGAGCACACTGTCCCATCATAGGCATCTGGGTAAACCCGTAGCCTTGCGGTGTCAATTGCTGCTCAATAGTCATGGCTTCATTATAGGCCAAAGCCAGCATGGTGACCTGAGGATTACGCCTTGCAAACATAGCTGTCATGGGGTCCAATGCCCCAAAATATATCTGCAAAGCCACTGCGGGATCGATGGCAAAATGTCTAATTGCTCTATTATAGTTCTTTTGGAATCTCTGATTAAACATTCGGATTGGTTCCCCTTGGCCCCGTTTGCATGTAATAAACCGATTGTAAATAGTTGCGGGATCTAAGGGTGACCTAAATTGATTGACAAAGGCATTTTCCATTTGTGTCCAAGAGGTGATTGAACCGGTTGGCAAGCATATATACCATTCATATGCTATTGGATCCAAGCTCATGGGGAAAAGTCTGCAGGCTACATCTTCATGCTGAACTTGCAACCTAATTAAAACATCCCTATAGGCTTGGATATGTTCTTCTGCTGTTCTTAGGCCATCTGGCTTGTATTTAGGCAGAAATATTTCAATGTTCTTGGGGATTTCATGGATATCCCCAGCAATATTCAAAGGAGTATTGTTAGCTCCATACCAAGGAGCTGTTGGAGCTTGAGCCATTTGACTCAGAATTGATGTAGACAGACCTACAATAGCAGTAGAAATATTACTAACTATAGGCACACTAGGGGCAACGGATATTATTGGCGTAGGTCCACTCGACGTTCCTGGAGAAAATAGGTCTTTTGCGATTGGTGTGCTTACGACTTGCTTGGCTTTACCCTTGGGAGTACCAGTTAGGTCATGAAAAATGGTTTCTCCGGTTGTTTGAGACCTCGTCGCAATACGGCGTGGTGGGTCCAGCACTGCTCGAGGGAACCCTCGGCTATTTCGAAGAAAACCTCGCAACAAAAACAAAAATAGTGTTGCAGTTTAGCCGTAAATGATTTCAAAATTAAATCAAAAACAAAATATTCAGATATGAAAATCAAAATAGATAAACCAATTCGGGCCCTCCTTCTAGCGCCAATCTGTTGAGTGGTGTTTTCACCCAATTGTGAAAGCACACTCTCCGGTAGGATCTGAGTCCAAAAATCCTCTGCTTGCAAAGAAGATAACTTTCTCCAAGGTTCTCGTTATGCTTAAATAATGTTGTTCAAATGAAATGCCAGGAATATCTTAGGGTTTGCAAGTGGATGTTAACAAGGGGCACTGATGGTTTATTTAATTTGAATTTACAGTGGACTCAAAGTGAATAATTGTACTTTAATCTTGGATTTTGATGGATTTTCAGTTATTTATTTGGATACAGTAATTAAACTGCAGAAAATAAAGCAAGGGTTTGAACAATAAAGAAAAGTAAATGAAGAGAAACTAAACTACAGTCAGAATGCTGCCATCAATTCGATGAAACCGAAGATAATGAGGTTTTTTGCATGCAACCTAACCTAATGAACCTGCAAACTCGCACAATCCAAATAAGCTAGGTGCGGGCTTCTAAGGTTTCTACTGTAATTCCAGATTCAGGCATTCGCATGAAGCAACCAAGAGCACTTGCATTAAACTTCACCTAAAAGCCTTATAAATCTGAAATGAATGATATAACATTAAATCATGCATACAAAAAATGACTCCTTCTTTCTCATCAATTAGATGCCAACTCTCTGTATTTTGTATTAAATGATATGTCAATTACATTCAAAGAATGTTCCAGGCATAAATATTCCAGAACAAAAGAAGGAAATTGCCCAAGTGCAGGCCCGGAATAGCACGAAGCTCTTGTCTCTGCAATCGGCAATTTCCAACCCTTCCTTCAATCTGCGCTTCTGGATTTATCCTGTCTAGCGTGGCTCTTCGATTCTCCCTGGTCGCTTCGCTTCACCTTCCTGCATGTGACCTTTCGAATTCCCACCTTTTCCTTGTCTTTATTCCATGTTTAACGTCGAAACGCCTAAAATCCTCCGTTGCATGTAACGCTTCTGCAGACCTGACACCTGCATGCCACGTGTCACACGCTCTCTGCGCCTTCTGTAACGCCATTCTATGAAAATCTCGACAAAAACTGCATGCCGCCTGTTCACCTTCTTGGCCGCGAAATCGCGACATGTCGCGATATCGCGACGCTCTTCCCGGCCGTACGTCTTCGGCAGCATCTTGTCGCGATATCGCGACCGTTTTTGCTTTTGAGCCTTCTTTCCACAAACTGTAGCGAGATCGCTACCATTTCTCCTTCGAACCTCCTTCTCACAAGACTGTAGCGAAATCGCTACCATCTCTCCGTCGGGCTTCCTTCTCACAAAGCTGTAGCGAAATCGCTACCATTTTCTTTCGGACCTCTTTGGCAACTTTACGTCGTGAAATCGCGACCATTATCACTCTCTTGCCTTCTTTCAACAAACCGTCGCGATATCGCTACCGCTTTTGCTTTCCGTACGCCTCCCCGAAACACGTCACGAAATCGTGACCATTTTTCTGTTCCGTACGCCTTGGCAAAACCTATCGCGATTTCGCTACCGTTCTCCCTCCTTCTGTCGCGATATCACGACGTTTTTCACCTTCGGACCTTCATGCCGCTTTCTGTCGCGATATCGCGACGTTTTTCACCTTCGGACCTTCTTGCCGCAAACTGTCGCGATATCGCTACCGCTTTTGCCCTCCGTACGTTTTTCCGAAACCTGTCGCGATATCGCGACCATTTTCTCCTTCCGTCAACCTCAAATGTGACCATTTTCTCCGTCCGTACAGTTTGCCAAAACACGTCGCGAAATCGTGACACTTTTCATCATCCGTACGCTTCGGCAAAACACGTCACAAAATCGTGACCATTTTCATTCTTTTCCAATGGCATGTCGCGATTTCGTGACACCATTTCTTTTCTTCTCAACGACATGTCGCGATTTCATGACACCTTTTCTTTTCTTCTCAGCGACATGTCGCGATTTCGCGACAACTTTCAATTTTTCTTTTCTCTCCTCTTCGGCAGCGATGGAGCTACATGTCGCGATTTCATGACAACTTTCCTGTTTCTAGTAGTGATGGCGTGACAAGTCGCGATTTCGTGACATGTCGCGATTTCGTGACACTTTCAACACTTAGGCATTTTTTCTCTTTTCTTCAATTTTAGCATCTGGGTCACCGAGATTCTTCTCTGCAAGCCTGCAAAAAGGTGGGTCCCCAATTTTGGGGTGTGTTGTGGATCAACCACAACACCATGTCATTGTGTTAAACTAATATCCTTGTCTTCATTGATCCACTAGCCACCATAGATACAATTATACTCTTCCCCTTGATATCATTGAAACTATTCAATGTAATCCAAACCATGAAGAAGCAACTTGACATTTATGTCCATCAGTAGTTTTCTCACTTGGAGAAAAATGAACCCCTAAGAGTAAAGGTAGATGAGAAATATTTGGTGTTGTGTAAGAGGCAAAAAATAGATTGATTAAGACCGCTATTGAAAAGAGCTTCAACATTTACTACACGTATGATCCACAAATTCTAACTATTAAGAGGAAGAAGGGAGCTATTGGTCACAAAGACACTTTTAATTTAGAATATAAAATTTAATAACTTAGTGATGAGGTAGACCAAGTCCCTTTAAGACCAAGTGTGCTAAGTCACATTTTTTAGGTCATGTCTCTTTTTATTATAGCACACCCCATAGATCTCAATAATTATGAGATCTTCTCATTCAAAGGTGATCAAGCAAGTGTATGAAAAGCAAGAATTCCAAAATATGCACTAAAGTAATCCTTATCTAATGAATAGATAAATAAAATAGTTAGATCAGATAAGAAGATGGTAAACATGTAGATGAAGGACATATCCTACAAGCAAGGGAGACTGCAATGGTGCAAGATACCTATGATACCCTTGGAATAATAATGGAGGAATTGATAAAGGATACGGAGGAACTACTAAATAAAGGATTGCCTAAGATGCTCTCATGTGAATTTCAACCCCATAAATATTTTCAATACCATAGATGAAGAGAAATCCAAAATGGATATGTCCATCGATTATGTTACTTGGTGCTTGAAAGGAGATCATTGAACCCAAAAACCAACTAGGAAAGTTAAGGATTAAAAAGGATGAAGGAAATATCCTCCTAATGGATCAATATGAGGAGTTGAATGCTAGAATATGAGTTACCAATATGTACCCTTGCACACTAATTGGTAGGTAATTTTGTACTTGTTATCTTAGAGCTAAACAAAGGTGACCCACAATTTTATAATTTTTTAGTAGGGGTTCCAATTTTAAAGACTCCATGCTAAGAATAAAGGTTGGACCTAGGATATCTCACTAATCAATATTGGCACCTTAAGGAGTTTCCATAAATATAGGACCTTGGCTCCTACCTACTAATTCATATAGTGTATACACCCAATTTTGTGCATATGGCTAATCTTCAAGTTTTCAATCCCTTCATCAATCAACAAAATTAAAAAATCAACCTTTCTTGTGCCTAAATTTAAACTCCAAAAGTGATAGCATCAAGGCATGAGCAATATCGTTGGTGGTGTTGTCATAACACCTCTCAATTTTGACCTTTTTTTTACCAATTTTGACCTCTAATAGTCATGAGATGAAACCACCAGCACAATTGCACCACCAACAATATTACCTCTTAACACCTTTGACTATCATGTGTCAAATTTAAAAAAATTAGATTCTTGTCTCTTTCAATCCACCCACCATTATTAATTTAAATTCCCAAAAATTTGATCCACAAATCCTACAAGAAATAACAAATCTAAGAATTGTCATTCTCATATTCTTCCATTAATGGCTTCTTGATTTCTTTTCAAATTCTTACCTTCTCCAATATTGTCATCTTCAATGCAATTTTTCCTCCAAGAAGCCATGGTTTCCAATAAATCCAATGCTTGAAAGATCCTAAGCCATGAACATTTCAAGGTAGCAAAGCTCTACCAAAATTTCATCCATAGTCTTTTGATAGCAACAAAATTATACCGAAATATCTCTAAATCATAGGAATAAAGCATTATGCATGACATGATTACACCAAAATATTGTGAAGGCCATTCTTGTAGGCACTTAAGCTCTAGTTCTTGTAATCATACAAGAAAGTATCCAATCAAGTCTACAACCTCTCAAACAATCATCAATCCTCCAAGCCCCAGCATTCAAATAGCCTCAACTAGCAAGATAACAAGCTCTCAATAAGGGGGAAATAACCTTGTGTCTTGCGTTGTGCTCTTTCCCCTAATTTGATTTTGGTTATACCTTGTCCTTGTAGTTTTAGACCTTTTGGCTTATTGTACTAAGAGTTAATCTTGTATTTTGTATTTATATTTAGTTAAACTTTTATTTTATCATTTAATATTCACCTTAAGTAAATCTATGTTTTTCTACTGTTGGATAGGGCCTCTATATTCCTATGTCAAGGCCCTCCATCACAATCATCATAATATTACCTCATCATATCTTTAATCCTATTGTTCTACTATTAGAAGCAAAATCACTACTAGATCATAGGTCAATTGGCACTATTGTTGCCTTATTTTGAATAAAAGCATCAATACTGAGCAAAAGCACTAACGATGCTATCAAGACCAAGTGGTATTTTCACTACCCAACATTCATTTATTTTTTTCTATAACCCACATCATTTCTATACATCTAAACGAGGGTTTGATTATTGTTCAAGGAATTTCAACTATCATATGCCAGCTCATACAAGCACCTTTACCATTGACTATATATTTTTCTTTTTTTTTGTAGTTCAATCGATGGTGCCATTGACAAATGATAGCACCAATAATACCTTTGTAGACCTGTGGCACTTTTTCCTTTGTAGCAAAAATAGGTTATTCTACCCCCAATATTTATCATTTAAGCATTACGAGTTTAAATTATATTTGTTGTTTATGTAAATTATGTTATGTGTTTTGTTTATTGGTGAAATAGATAAAGGAGAAATATAGAACTAGTTAGTCTTAATTGTATAGGGTACTAACATAATATTTAAGCTTTGGCATAAAATAAAAATTGCATATAGTTGCATCTTAAGATTTGTTTATTGCATCTTCTTGCACCCTTACCATTTAAAAGAAAAATCCTTATTTCATTTCTCATCAATTCAAAAGAGCATTTTAGTTTTAGGTCTTGGTTATTGTATTTATATGTGCATTAGGGATATACTACGGTTAAGCTTAGAGAAATAAGTATCTTAGTAAAAATGTAGGTGTTATTCAACTAATCCAATAACACTAAACTTTAAGCTCTCAAACTTCCCCTAGTCTTGACGTGAGAAGAGAAGTGAGTGGAAAGGTGTTGCAAGGAGGCCCTTCATGATACTTTTTCCCTTTTCCCTTTTCAAATTTTGGTGAACCCAAATTGAACACCATCGTGGGTCTCAATATACTTTTTATCCAAGCTAATCTTTAACTAAAATTTATCAAACCTTAATGAAGACCATCTAATCTTGTTTGTCTATATCAAATGACATTAAGTATAGATAATAAGAATACAAACAAGTACTAGTCCTAATAAGGGTCTTTACGATACTATGACCTACTAGGTTATATTGAGTATATAGTGAGCCTAGGCCACCAACCACTCATATAGGGTCTCGCATGTACTTACACCTAGTAAGGAGTGTATTGTAGTGGACTAGGAGTATTAAAGAGGTATAGTATTACCCCTCACACACCATATTAGGAATGTATCTAAGTGGTCACTTCCATGTATCTTTGGCAACCCATGTACAAAATTTCTCTCACGTACCAATGGATATATAGAAAAGAGTCAAGTATATAGGGGTCTTCAATATATAGGGAGGTCGTTGAGGCATATAGGTCAAATTTGGTATATCAAGATAAGGGGATATTGCAAACACATGTTTGTTTTCTTTTGTGATCAACTCTAAATATTTGCTTAATTAATTGAACCCTCCTTTCCTTCCAACCCATGGCTCAGAGATGCTACCTAACCCATAGTTTTGCTCATCAATTGGCCAATAACCTTAGCCTTACAATGAAAAATCCTAAGGACCAACCTGACTTTGAGAACCCTAAATTTGAAGAAGAAAAAGACTGCCCCTAGGTTCTCTAACCCCTATCCATAATGATCAAGGAAGAGTGGTTTTTGAATTCACTAATCACATGGCTCTCTTCTTGCATAAACATAGGAAATTTGTGGAGTCCTTCATTTAGGAAGATCATGATGTCCAAGGTGTCTTTGCAAAGGAGGGTTCACACTTGGACCATCCCCAACAACCTAGATTTAACCCTTTGCCTTTTAATCAAGTAGATCCATCCTTTTCATCCTTAAGTGTAAACCTTAATTCATTAATATCTAATATCATCACATCTAATATCATCACCACTTTCATAGGTGTTGGGATGAAAAACCTTCCATCTTCCTCGAGATATCGTTCATCTTTGCCTTCTCTTAAAGAAATAATATTACGAGGCAATATGAGTTGCCCTATATCTCAACAAGTAGATACATGTTACATTCCTAACCTAGATGTATCCTCAATTGTTCTAATTTCTAATCCTTATGTCAATAACCTTCATTCTAATCTCATAATTTCTCTCACCCTACTCTGGCAATATCTCATTTTATCTTCCAATCCTTTCACTTCAAGCATATTGGGAGCAATTCATACGATGCCAACCTAAACATCATATGTCCAAGTGCATCTTATCCTTATATCAACTATCAATGTTCCCCTATCTCTTAGCACATTCATTTTGTGCAATCAAAATTGGTTTCCTCTAAACTTCAAATGCTAGCCTCTTAGTTAGAGCTATTGAAACAATAAATGGTCATAATCTAAGGGTCTTCCTCTAGTCATAAGCACTCTTATGATAATTTATGTAACCAACCTTCCAATACTTGTATCTAGTCACCCTTATTTTCCAACTTTGAAACTCCCATGTTTCAAATATATAAAGGGAAGGAAGACATTGTTAACCACCTTCGGCTATTTATAACCACCTATAGTGATATTTTGTATGATGAAACATTACCAATCAAAATATTTTCCAAGAGCCTTAGTGACCCCACCTTGGAATGGTATTACAAAATTCTAGGTCACTTCCTTAAGAGCTTTAGGAATCTTATCAATATATTTATCAAACAATTCTCTATCTATATTGAGTTGGTTATAATCAATGAACTATATTAGCTCAAACAATGAAAATATGAGAACTTTTCTAACTTTTTGGCATGATGGAAAGCCCTAGTGGGGAGACTCCAATATGTCCCTCCATCAATAGACCTCCTAGATATCTTCCTAGGTAAACTTAATTAGCAATTTATTTTCTATTTAGAGATGACCATTGTACCTTTTTTTGAAGGTACCATTGTCATGGCCAAGAGAGTAGAGACTACCCACCTCAAAAGAGGATAGCTGAAATCTAAATACCATAAGGAGGAAGATGTGTCTTCCTCCCACTTTAAGGGGCAGCATAAAAGTAAACACATTATAGGAAATGGGGTTATATACTCATGCCAAATCAACAATATTAATACTATGATAAACCTTCAAAAGTTTATCTTATAGAAGCTACAACAATTGAAACCTAGGAGAAAGTACCCCTTGCTAGACAAATTTCCTGTAGCAATCCTAGACCAACTCTTGAAATTCAAAATGGTGGAGCTTCCACCTACCAAGCCTTTATATTTCAAAAGAGACAAATTTTATTGGTTTTGCCCCATTTGGAAATGTCTCTTCTATCATGTTAATAGTCATGCGACACCTTAGGAACCTAATCCAAGAACTGATTTATAAAGATCAAGATGTTCTTAGTAGATTTCAGTCTCAAACGTTTTCTAATCATGATCTTGAAATTTTATATATTCAATTGCCCAATCTTAATTAAAATTAAAACTCAATAAATATTGTTTGCAACAAGAATATATCCAAATCAAAGGATGATGGGAACTATCCATTCTTCTAGTCATCATGCTTCCATTTATGTTGTAAGAAAATAACAACACACAAATACTTCATCTAATAAACCTTCTATACCACCTTTGTTTCTTCATGCAAATAGAACTTATCCCTTTGAATGACTTTCATTAATTATTCAATCTGGAGCTATGGTTAAGGGTAATTTTGATCTGCTCCATCAAATTAAAAAAAATCCCAATAAAAATATCCCTTCTTGAATTTCTCAGGACCTCTTTGACTTATAGGGTCATCTTACTCAAAATTTTGAGTGAACAAGTTAAACCTCAAGACCCTAATCTAAATGACCCTACTTTTATAGTGGGGTCAATTTAGATTAATCAGGCAACTATATCATTCTATAAGGATGATATACCTTAATCCTCTATGTTTAGAGAGTTCCCATTGTACATCATGGGTCACATGTATGATAAGTTCATCAAATTAATCCTATTTGATAATGACTCTAGTCTTAATATTTGTAGCCTAAGATTCATAAATCAATTTGGGCTAAACAAACAAGATTTGGAGAATTTTTATCTTGTTATTAGGGCATTCAATAATGGGGAGCATGAGGCTAGCATAAATATAGTCTTATCCCTAAATGTTGGACCCCACATGCTTAGCACTCATTTGTATGTCATGCCTTGTGACTTAACCATGGCATTCCTCTTGGGAGTCCATGGATCCATGTGATGTGGATATTTATGTCAACCCTTCATCAATACCTTAAATATAAATACAAGGGCAAGACCTATCATATTCCAACTTACCTTAAACTCTTTGCCAACGACTAGGTGATCGAGGTTGCAATCCCTAAGCCTCATCTTTTCCCTTCTCTCAATTTACTTTTTGAGACATATTCTTCTTCTTCTTAGCTTCCAATCATTGATGTATTAAGGTCTCTCACCTTAAGTAATCAACCTAGTAATGAATCTAAAGGTCAAACCTCTAATCTAACCAACATCAACATTAATAATCAAGATAATAATCAATCTTTTTTGGACCTAGCTAAGCTTCCTCCATCTCCTTGAACCTTAGGCTTACCTTCTAGTAGCAAGGGTAAAATGGTATAAATACAAAGTTGATCCTTTATTTACATCAATATTGCTAAAGATGAGAAAATCCATGGTAGTAATTATTTCTTGGTTGAATGACAGTATGCTTCATGCTTCTTGTCAAACTTATAGTCCATTCCAAAATAGATGCTTTCTAACATGAAATATCAAGGTAAAAATATTTTCATAAACACTAGAAAAAAGAAGTTATAACTTATATAGGTTTTAATAATATTCTCTAAATTTAGGTTGAAAAGTCTTAACTATTAAAGAAACCTCGTTCATATAATTATTCTTATAATCCTCCTAGCTAATTGAGGGAAATAAAATTAATGTTTCTCTTAAATAAATTGTGTCAGTGTCCAAAAATTTAAGCTTCACTCAATCTCTTAGAAAGCCGAGAACTTATACATTTTTCACTTCCTTTGGTTAGTTTTTGTTTTAGTGGAGTTTAGTTGTTAACTTTCAGAATCTTATTTTTTTATTGGTTAAATTTTTGGTGTATTTTTATATATATATTTTAAGTAATAATGTAATTTTATTATTCTTTTATATAATGTCACTTTCAAAAAATACATTTTTCCTAATTTTTTTGTGTTATATATATAAAGAAAAGAAAAGTACAAACTCCAAAAAAATATTTGATTTATTTTTATGAAAAAATCAAAATATTATATAAGTTTAAATATATTATATTCTTATGAAATAAGAGCTGAAGTTGCATTGTTTTTTGAAAGCCTTCTTGGACAAAGCAAACCTAGCCACCATCTTGTGACTAACAATCTTCTCGTCAACATCCCTCTTCTCATTCTTCACAACCTCAATGCTTTCCTCACAAGCCCCTTTACTAAATATGAGGTTAAATATAATGTTCTTCTATGAAGGGGAATAAGGCCCCAGGACCTGATGGGTTCCTAGCCCTTTTATTTCAAAAAAGCTGGAATGTCATGGGTCTAGATATTATGGCTACCATCCAAGATGTCCAATGTTCCAAGTTCATCCCCAGTGATATTAATTCCATATTTTTAGCCCTCATACCCAAAACTATAGAAGCTAAATCCCTTCATAACTTTAGACCTATAAGCCTCTGCAACAATACCTACAAAATCCTCACTAAAGTCATGGTAAACATAATAAAACTCATCCTTCCCCTGATCATTGATCATTATCAAGGTATCTCTATCCAAGAGTGATTCATATCTAATGGGATCTCACAATCCATGAACTTATTCACTTTATTGAAAAAAGTGGTAAAGTTAACTTATTTCTAAAGTTAGACATGAACAAGGCCTTTGATACAATTTTCTAGAAGTTCCTCTCCTCTATTTTGGCCAAATTTAGGTTTCACCAAGAATGGATAAACAATATCAGAGAATGTATTACCATGGCCATATTTTCTATTGTCATCAATGGATTGGTAGTATGTTACTTTAGAAGCTTCAAATATCTAAGGCAAGGAGATCCCCTCTCACCTTTTCTCTTCATTATCCTTGTTGAAGCCCTTGGCAAATCCTTAAAAGTAGTTTGTGCTTAAGGAACCATTTTAGGCATTCAACCCATATTAACTCTCAATATCATCACTCATCAGCAATTTGTGGATTACACCATACTTTCTACCCTCTCCTCTATGCCCAGACCAAGGTCATCAAATACATACTTACCCTCTATGAAGAAGTTATTAGACAAAAAGCTAATTTCCATAAAAACATGATTATCTTCCTCAATACCCCTCTTAGAATATAATTTAAAATTGATAAAATTATTGGTTGTACCATCTCTGAGATTTCTTCCACCTAACTTGGTTTACCTCTCTTCTTTGAAAAACCTTGTGAAAGGTTGTGGACACCCATCCTTGAAAAAATGCAAAAGGAACTCAGGATGGAAAGGAGCCCTTATCAACAAAGTTGGAAAAATCCAACTTGTCCAAGCCATCCTGTAAAGTATCCCCATATTCTTCCTCTCTATTTTCAAACTACCTAGTTCTATTTTCCAAAATATTGAACAAATCCAAAGGGCTTTCCTCTAGTCAGGCTCTAAGAATCATAAGAGACTTTCATTGGTGGCCTGAAACCAAATTTATTCTAAAATGAGGCTAGAGGGCTCGATTTCAAAAAAAATAGTTAAATGAACATTACACTCATTACCAAACGAGGATGGGAACTGTATAACAGGGTAAAATCTAGCTAGATCGACATCATCAATGCAAAGTATCTTCGGCAAGGCAATTCTCTTCTGGAATAACCCTTCCCTCCTAGAAGCTTGACCTTTTGGAATTATCTTCTCAAAACCAGAGATATCTAAAAAGGTATCAAATGGAATCTTGGAAAGGGTAATAAAATAAAATTCTAGTGGGACTCTTGGATCCTTGAATCTCCACTCATCATGAACCCCAGCATGGCCATTTTAAATCCTATAACTAACTAGATGTTTGGAGGTAAAGTCAACAATTTCATTGATTCAAATCAGGGAAGGAGATGATGCAAAGTTCTACCAATGGTCAATCTTAATTAAATGGAATTGGTTGCAAGCACTAACATCTCCAAGCTCCTAAAAATCCACTTCATTCCTATTATGAGAAAGAAGACTCCCTTGTGTGTAATTATGGTGAAAATATCATTTTCTCTATTAAATCCATGTTTTACCTCTTAGAGAAGGATAATGATAGGTGGTTGCATGTTAAACATATTTGGCTCAAGCATCTTACTCCCATGATTGCATTTTTCTATTGGTTGGTCATGCAAAACAAGGTCTTAACCATTGACAACCTTCAATCAAGAGGTATGATAATCCCCAATAGATGCCACCTTTACAATTCCAATGTTGAATCTTCCTTCCACTTGTTCCTTGATTTTCCTTACTCTAAATGTGTCTTCCAGTTTCTTCTCAGCTCCTTTGGTATTTCATGGGTTCTTCCAAACAATATCAGAGATATTTGCTTGCAGTGGCCATATCCTTTCCAAGACTTCATATTATCTTCTTTTTGGGATTTTTGTCTTCCCCATTCCTTTTGGGTAATTTGGAAAGAGAGAAATAATATTCTTCCAAGAGGAATTCAAAGACCACCTCTTTGTTGGAGTAATAATCTTAAATGTTGCTATTGAAAATTCTTTGATTATCCCACCCTTAGGCACCAAAGGCAATCCTACAAAGATATGATTAATTGCTTCTCTTGGCATCCAATCTCCTCCATCGGCCCCCCTAACCCCAACATTATGGGTAAATCCAAAGTCAAGTGGGTACCCCCTACTATTAGTTGGACCAAACTCAACTTCGACGGTGCCTTTAAGGGTAACCTAGATCAAGTTGGTGTAGGTGGTGTTCTCAAAAATGACAAAGGCCAAATTTTATTTGCTTTTGCTAATAATATTAGAGTTCAAACAAGTCACTTCACCAAATATAGGGCTCTCTATCAAGGCCTAATTCTCCTAGAAAATGTTCCTTTCAGCAACATCATCATTGAAGGAGACTCTAAGAACATTATCAACATGATAAAAATCTATCAATCCCCTACTTGGACCATTAACAATCTCATCAAAGAGTCCAAAGAGACCCTCTAAAAGTTTTATAATATGATCATCCAACATGTCTATAGAGAAGGCAACCATGCTACTGAATACATGGTCAATTTGGGCATGAGTATTGCTAATATTACCTCTTGACACTATAAATTTCCCCAATACTTGGTCAACTATTGCTTTCATGATGTTGCTAATTTTGTTTCTATTTAGCTCTTCTGGGTTTTATTCCCTATTGTATCCCTATCCATGGTCCTCTCCTCGGTCCCCTCTAGAGTCCTTCTCCCCATGGATTCTTAAGTCCTATTTCCCCTTGACCCCTTGAAGCCTACCACTTGGACCCCTTCCCTTTCTTCTTAGGATCACCTTGTCCTATGGTTGTTGACTCTTCCCAGTCCATGTTTTGATTGGTCATGGATCAACTCTTTCTTTCACAACATACCTAGTTGGCATATTTTTTGTCTTCCTTTTATCATGGCATGATATGGAGCCCTCCAATAAACTTTCCTATAGTTGGATCAATGATATAGTCATGGTTAAAGGGTTGCCCTTGACAATTAATCCTAAGCTCATCGCAAAAATATTTAAGTTCCTAAACAATGGTGAAATCGTCCAACATGAAAAATATTTGCCTATAGGTGAATTAATTATGTTTAGGGACAAGGGAGAGAGTCAGAGCAAAGATAAAGGTGGGTGTTGTAATAGATTCTCTCCCCAAACCCTATTACAAGGTGATGTCACCCATCATCAACTATTTTACTATGGACAAGCATACTAATATCCTGAGAAGTTTCCACCTAGCCTTTCTCAACCACATTCATGGTCAAAATTTTATTAACATCTTGGAGTATCCTTTTAGATCCATGGAAAAATCAATCTTCAATGTGCAAAAGGGGTCCTCCTATTTCCTTTTTCATCAAGGTTTACACTTAATTATCTACAGGCACGTCCTCGAGATACAAGCTCAGGTGGTAGTCTTGAATATTGTTTCGAACAACCTTGTGAATGACTCCCAATATTCTCCTCAGTCTATGCCTATCCAGTTGGAAATTCTCTTTCCTAAGACTACTAACAAGGATGAAGTGGGACCCTCTACTTAGAAATCCAACCATTTTCTTATGCATTAATACACTTCCAAGTCCAAATTTTATGCATAAAGATGATCTCTTCATATCAAATCCAAAACTAGGAAAAGAAAAACTTTTTCCACTTACATTGAGCCTGATCAACTCTTAGATGAAGTGGTGGAATATCCCCCTTTGACTTAGAAATCTAAGATAAGCAATACCCCTCATCTCACTTCATCCAAAAAGGTGACCCTAAGTGGTTCTCTTGTGTCATCAAATACTTCTCTTCATATCTCTTGCTTTCTAATCATCAACCATAAGGGTCACATCTAGGGTTTGGATGACATTCTTGGGGCCCTATATAGAGAAGCGAGTATGAGCACAACCCTTATGCAATAATCCACCACCCTTCTCGATGAATTAAAGAGAAATATTTTCAAACATGATCCGAAGGAACTGATGGATTTCCCTATTATTGTGGATATTGATTAGCCTGGATTTAGGCCCTCTATTACCACTAGTGCCTGTTAGTTTTGGTTTTCTTTGGTTATTTCCTCATATTTTTTAGGGTCTCCATGGTTTGTTTCAGAGACCCCCTTGTTTTGTTCATCTTTGTAGATATTTTTGTTCTTAGTTTCCTTTTTGTTTCTCTTATGCCCTTTAGGAGCTTGGCTTGTAAGATCCTCTTCGAATATATTCTCCTTTTGTAAAGGTTTGAGGACCCTTTCAAAACCCCTTCCTTGAATCAATCCAAAAATGTATATTATATCCAATAAATATTTTAATCAATAATTTTTAAATTATATTAAAAACCATTATTTTAATTGATTAAATTATATGTTACATAATTTTTTATTTATAAATATGTTAACATTTTTAAGATATTGTCTCAATCAATAATTGATAGACATAAAAAATAATACTTTTATTGGTATAATCTCTCTATACTTTGTTTTTTTTACTATTAATAATTTCTAAATCCTTGTCTATGGTGAGAAAAAAATCTTTATTATTCTTAAAATAACAACTATGTCAACCTACCTAGGGTTTATGTGTTAGCTCTAGAGTTTATACATGTATCCAAGTAGTAAAGTACCATTAATGAAATTAGAAAATTAATTTAATATGTTATCCTATGTTTCATGGTCTGATATAGTTTATACATAGATATGCATGGCTTAATATTTAAGTTAAGCATATGAGTACTATAGGTCTAAAATTCACACACTCATTTCCTTTAGGCTAATGGATCTGTGCCTCAAAGGAGAATGTGGGAATGATAGGTCTACACCTCGAAATATAGGTACTTGATCATAACTTCTTATGGTAATTTTTTGACGAATTGTTTAGGGTTCACCAGGAAACATTTTATGGCAGTTTCCACGCCTAGGTTTTTAGATTTTATTTTGATGTGTTCCTTTTAAATTCTCACAATCACCTACTTTTGGCCAATATGCAACTACACTAAGCTATATGTAATTTTTATTTATATGTAGACAACAAACAACAGAAGACAATGTCTAGATGAACAATGCAATGCTTAAAAAGTAATTTAGAACTCTTACCTATATCCAAAAGTCTGAAGAATATTTTGATTCTTGATTGCAATCCAGATCATATGCAATAGAACAAAATTGTATGCACAAAGCAATATCGTACAAATACAATCCAAGATCATACCTTTCAATCAGAGATCGGACGATTCGATTTTGATAAAATCTTGCAACTTCATGAATAGAATGCAGAAATAAAAAATAGAGGATGCTAATGATGTTTCTAAGCATGAATTAAATTACATGTCGGATATTGAATATCATAATAAAAGGAATTAACGTATGCATGCATCAAAACTATGTAAAATATGTAATTATATGCAGATTTGGTGAACTCCAAGGATACAAATAGTTAAATTTGATACCCTATGCAATGGAAATGATAAATATTAAGCTAGACATACAAAATAGAACTTAGGAAATGCAAACCAGCATTTTGAATTTCTCCCAAGTGTGTTGTGAGCAAGATCGTATGAACAGAGCGAGATCGTATGCATCTGATCGTAGATCGTATCATCCGATCGCCGATTGTATCCTTTCGATCCTGCAAAAATTTGAAAAAACCAATAGATCTAATGTAAAGTTTACAATGATCTGAATATACTGTAGGTCTAAAATTCACACACTCCTTTCCTTCAGGCTAATGGATCTGTGCCTCAAATGAGAATGTGGGAATGATAGGTCTACACCTCGAAAGAGAGGTACGTGATCATACCTTCTTATGGTGATATTTCAACGATTATTTAGGATTCACTAGGAAACAAAAGGAAATATTTTTGACCAATAAATAAGTAAGGTCTACTCATCAAGTACCTTAATGGATCAGACTTAGCAATAACATATGTTTTCTGACTAAGCATGTAATGCCGTAACTTTTGTGTAGAAAACACACCTGCTAAATAAAGATTTTCTAATGGAGTATATCATGTTTTATAACTTATTAAAGTTTTGCTTATGTAATATGTGGCTCCTTCTTTCTTTTCATCATCAATTTGAGCCAACATGGCTCCTAGTGCAAGTTTCAAAGCAAAAATATATAAAATAAATGGATGATCTGGTCTAGGAGGAATAAGCACTCAAGGAGTAATAAGATACTATTTAATACTCTCAAAAGCTTCTTGACATTCTTTATTCCAATTGAATGGAATATTCTTCTTAAGTAATTTAAGAAAAGATCATGTTTTATCTACTAACTTGTCGATGAAGCGATGGATCTGAAATCTAATATGTTCTTAGGAGGTGGCATATCAAGGATAGCCTTAATTTTGAGAGGATCTACTTCTATACCTTGCATAGAAACAATAACCCCCAATAATTTTCTTGATTTAACTCCAAATACACACTTGTCAAGATTTAATCATATTAGATATTCCCTTAGTCTATCAAACACTTTTCTTAAATCATTAATGTGATCATCTTCTTTTGCTAAATGAGCTATAATATCATCCACATAATCATGTATAATATCATACATAATATCATGAAAGATGTATGTCATAGCTCTTTGATATGTTGCACCTATATTTTTTAATCCAAATGGTATTACTTTCCAACAAAATGTTCCCCAAGGAGTAATAAAGGTTGTTTTAGGTTGGTCTTCAGGAGCTATTTTGATTTGGTTGTATCCTAAAAAACCATTCATGAGGGAGAGCATCCCACTCTTGGCTGTGAAATCTATGATCTGATCCATATTAGGGAGAAAAAAATCATCTTTAAGGCATGCAA
The DNA here is from genome assembly GCA_028583015.1 of Wollemia nobilis. NCBI lineage: Eukaryota > Viridiplantae > Streptophyta > Pinopsida > Araucariales > Araucariaceae > Wollemia > Wollemia nobilis. Next base: position 13,448,151 of record JAQPPZ010016467.1, read on the forward strand.
CATTTATGTCTCTAAAATCAGTGCAAACACTAATCTTAGTAGCTTATTTCTTAGTTACGAAAACAACATTTGATATCCACCTAGCATAGTCAATAGCTTGTATAAAATTTACATTCAAAAGCTTTTCTAATTCACTTTTGACTAGTAATGATACTTTAGGATGCATTTTTCTAAGATTTTTCTTTACAGGTTTAGCATCAGGGTGCACTACTAGATGGTGCATAACCACAAAAGGATCTAGGCCTGGCATATCTGCATATGTCCAAGCGAAAACATCAGCATATTCTATGAGAAATTCAATATATAAATTTTGTTTTTCTTCACTTAGTTCTGATCTATTTTTGACTAGGCGGGGGTTCTCTTATGCTCCAATATTAACTTTTAAAGTATCTCCAACAATAATATTTAAGTCCCATTCAAATTTGGGTGGTGTGGGTAATACACCTATTTCTTATAACTCTTATAATGTGCATTTGGCTAGTTTTTATTGAGGATTAGTTGCTTCAACATGAGATATACATGGCATATATCCATCAAAGAAGAATGTATTCCTTAAAACTTCATCAAGAGATACCATGAAATATATCACCTTCTGAACATTAATCTGAAGAAGCAATCATTTCTAGATAAGCTACAATTAACATATTGCAAGTATATATATTTTAAAGAGCTATTTTTGTTCCATATATTCTTGATATGTTATGAGGTGATCATCATCTTTATATGGGAATGGTTCTATTTTTATGGAAATATAGACAAGACCACATCGATCAGGCCAATCTTCAACTTCTAAATGTTCTTTCATACCATTTTCATGAGGTCCTAAACCTTTACCTCTATAACCCATATTACACATCATTGGTTTTGATTTTATATATCCATTAAAAAAATAACACTTAGCAAATCCATCTCGATCAACTGTAAATTTTACAACTGAAATTTTACCCCAATCATACCCCGCATACACAAAGGCACAACTCCCAATATGGCAAATGCTTCCCTTCTTTGGTAAGCCCAATGTTCAGGGAGATGGAGATAACTTAGATAACACCAAGGAATATTGGGTAGCAAAATTAACTTCTTTTGTATTTGCAAGCACTGAAGATAAGTCTGGTAATACTTCATCCTAAAGAGCATATGAAGTAGATGGAATATCTTCCTTAACTGGTTCTTTAGATGCTGTGAATTTAAACACTACAGACTCAGGAGGTGGATCTGATAATGTGGATTTAGGAAATGGATTGGATATGGGTTCAAAATATGATGATAATGACTTAGAATTTATTGATGTTGGTGATTTAGATCATGCTTTTGATGATATGGGTTTAGAAGTTTATGATGATTTAGATTTAGACAGTTTTGATGATGAAGGTGGACTGGGATGAGCAAAATATATAGCAGGACAGAACGGAACCCCTATAGGCTCCACCACAACATACATATCAAATGGTATAGGATCACCATGGATGGTGACTAATTGATTCTTGAACTCAAATTTGACACATTGATGTAATGTGGAAGGTACTACTCTCATTGCATTGATCTAAGGTCGACCTAGAAGAATGGTGTATGATGCAAAACAAGGTACAACAAATACAATCGTATCCAAAATTCTTGGGCCAACTTGCAATGGGACTATCATTACTCCACATGTTTCTTGAGTTTCATCATTAAATGCTTTAATAATAATTTTAGTACTTTTCATATCCTCTTTTTTAAATCCAAATATTTGAAAGAAATCATATGTGCAAATATTTAAAGATGATCCATTATCAATTAGAACTCTTTTGACTCCTACATCTCCGATCAGCACTGTAATTTATAGAGGATTATCTCTATACAAACTTTGAGGAGGGATATCTTTGTCACGAAAATCTATGAAATTTGCTTCATCCAAAGTCACAGCATTCACCACAGCATTAGGTTCAATATCTTTAGGTACCATCATATTGCTTAAAGTTCTCATCAATTATTTCCTATGTATGGAGGAAGTTCTTAAAATATCCAAAAGAGAAATTCTCATTGTGATGGTAGCTAATTGTTCATTAATATCATACAAAGATATTTGTTGTGAACTTAGTACATTACTTCCCTTAGTGGGAGTTATCAATACAAAAGGAGCTGATTTTTTTATTTTGACTTTGTGGTTGAGAATTTTGAACTTGTGCTTGTTGTCTTGTGACAACCCCAATGGTACCCACAATGTTGCTATGTCGAGGCTTACCAAAAATGGGTCTAGTACTTTATGCTTGTTCATTTGAAAGTCTTTGTTGAGATGATGGTCTAGTAGTTACTCTTCTTGGAAATGGTTCTTCTGGAACTAATAAATCTGTAATAGGAGTGACTTGATCTGATTCATACTCGGAACTATTTGAAGCAATCTCTAGTTCACTCTCAATTTCACTTTTTGTGTCGCTTTTTTTATTACTTTTGGTATCTTCCAAAGATGATTGAAAATATTGTATTGGTCTAGTTGTGACCATAGATAAAGATGTTTGCAAATCTTGTTGTGGTAAAAAGCTACTAATAGTTCCCACATATCAAGTTGGATGAGGAACATTGTGATGATCTACTTGGTTTACTGCTTCTTTACCATGGTTGGGTAAAGAATGTTGAAAAATATCTAGGTTTTGATTTGCATTTTGATTTGCTTGTTTTTGGGTATTATTTTGAGTATTATTGTTTGCAAGAAATTGTTGAACTTCTATTTTTCCTTTGTCAATCAAATATTGTATTACATGCTTTAACCTTTTACAAGAATTTGTAGAATGTCCATCTACTTTATGGAAATTACAATGTAATTCAGCCCTATGTCCAGTTGCACTAGTGTCTGGTTGTCTTATTTTAGGCAACCATACCAAACCTTGTTCCAAAAATTGAGGTAAAATCATTGTTAAGGGTTGATTTAATCTTGTGAATTCTCTTGGTGGCTTATCAGGAACTTATAATAAAAATTTCTTAAATGTTTCTGCAGCATTAACAATTGGAGTATTCATGCCATCAGTAACTCCGTCACCTACTACTTGTTTATTTTTATATTGATTTTTAGAAGCTTTATCTTCATTTTTCTTCTTAAATTGACCTCTTCTAATAAGGGCTTCCTCTACCCTTCTTGCTAAATTAATGGCTTGATCAAATGATGTTACTGTAGCAATAGAAATCTCATAAGATAATTGTTCTTGTAAATTACCAATGAATATATCCAACATTTCACGGTGAGGTAAAGCAAAATGTAATCTGCCTAAGAGTTGTCTCCACTTAGTCAAGAATTCAAAAAAACTCTCATATTTTCCTTGCTTCAAATTATACAAATATTTAATAGTCACATGTCTCTCTATGTAAGCACTGAACTAGTGGACAAACATCTCTATTGTTTCTTCAAAATTCCTTAAAGAGTTTGTAGGTAACTGATAATACCACTCTAAATCCATGCCTCCAAGACTTTTAGGGAAAATCTTTAGTAACAACAAGTCATCATGAGAAATATCATGACATGTTGTCCTAAACATGCGAAGATGCTCAATAGGATCTTTGGTTCCCTTATATATTGGCAAGACAGGCATAGGAAAATTCTTAGGATATGGTTGAGCAGCCACAATAGGATCCAAGGGTTGGCTACACATCTCTCTGTAACTATAAGAGGGATGGTAGAGATACATTTGATCTAGTCTTGAGGCTAACTGTTTAACCATGGCTTCAAGTTTTTGTTGTCCACCAAATTGGTTTTGTTGCGTCATAATGTTATGTCTTTGATAATAAGTTGGTTTTGTTACATAATGATTCCCGACTGAAACACTATTATGTAGAGTGTTACTAGGAGGAGTATTATGAAGATGATAGGGAATTTTGTTTTGTTGAACCTTTTGTTGATTCTGACTAAGATGATGCATCTTCTTAATTCTCTATGCTACCTTTTGTGAAGCAGAGGCTAGTTTTTTTTGTTTGGAGTTTGAATTTATTACTGGTGGTGGTTGTGCTATATTATGATTCAAATTTTTATTTACATTTTGAGATGTACTAGCTTGATTTTTGTTCATTTATGTTAATGGATTTCCATTCAATCAGAGAGCAGCCTCTATGGAAGCCTCCGTTGAATAATATCCCATAGGGAGTTGAGCTTCTGTCTGTATCACATGGTTAATGACATCTATATTATCTTTTAGAAACTCATTGAAATGTTACGTGGAGGTAAATTTAAGATTACCTTCTTCATATACTTGCAGCTTATGATAGAAAACCTCTTCTTCTTTATCATGGTTTTTCTCATCTGATTCTGATGATACATAATATTCAATTTGAACTTCATCTTCAGGATTTCCTTGATCTTGTCCTCCTATATGTTCATGTTCTACTTATTTTCCACTTCTTAATTTAGGCATTTTACTTAAAATATTTTATCTTGTAGATATATATAATTATATATATGTGCTTAATGCTTGGGGTATATATGTTATATATACCTAACTAATATATTATATTATGTTTTTGGGTTTTTGTAGTTTTTTGGATTGCAAACAATACAACAAACAAAATAAAAATTATAATATTATAGGTATTATACTTTAATTTTCTTGGAAAAGCCTATAGATATCATTAACAGGTTCCAATTCCTCGGGGGTCATATAGTGTTCTTCTTCAAACTGAAAGTTGGATTTTAAGAATTTTATAAAATGAGCTATAGTGATGCAATCAACTTCACGGTTTGACATGAAAAAGTACAATTAATGGCAATATTCTTGATAAAGCATAGCCCTAGGAACTTTATTAAATATTATCTTATTGTCTAAGACAATTTCTTGATTTTCCATGTGTGATAAAAACTTATGTACCGTTATTGCATTCTCAAGATAATATTCAAAGGAGTAAATACTTGGGGAAATGACAACTCTCTTATCCGCTAGCCACCTATCACATGCTCTTTGAAGGTCAAAGTAAAAAGGTGCACTATCGGGATCCAGGATTCTAGACAAGTCAAATCTTATGATTTTCTTAAGTTTAGGTTCTTTAATCCTTATAATTTCTAATCTTCTCCAAATCTCAAGGTATGGCACACTACCTAATGAATAAAATTCTTGGGTTGATAATACTGTACTTACATCAATTCGAATGGCTCTCCTTATGTTGTAATATACCATCTATGAAATTCACTAAAATGTGTAAATATAACTAATGATTTTGCTTAATTTTTTGGTTTTTGTTTTGTTTTATGAATCAGAAAGATGCCTAATGTTTTCACGTCGGGTTCACCAAATAATGTAGGTCTAAAATTCACACACTCATTTCCTTTAGGTTTATGGATATGCACCTCAAAAGGGAATGTGGTAATAATAGGTCTATACCTCGAAAGAGAGGTACTTGATCATACCTTCTTATGGTGATTTTTTGACGAATTGTTTAGGGTTCACCAGGAAACATTTTATGGCAGTTTCCACGCCTAGGTTTTTGGAGTTTGTTTTGATGTGTTCCTTTTAAATTCTCACAATCATCTAGTTTTGGCCAATATGCAACTACACTAAGCTATATACAATTTTGATTTATATGTATATAGCAAACAACATAAGACAATGTCTAGATGAACAATATAGTGCTTAAAAAGTAATTTAGAACTCTTATCTATATCCAAAATTCTGAAGAAGATTTTGATTCTTGATTGCAGTCTAGATCGTATGCAATAGAATAAAATCATATGCACAGAGCAATATCATACAAATATGATCCGATATCGAACCTTTCGATCAGATATCAGACGATCCAATCTTGACAGAATCCTGCAACTTCATGAATAGAATGCAAGAACAGAAAATAGAGGATGCTAATAATGTTTCTAAGCATGGATTAAATTACATGTTGGCTATTGAATATCATAATAAAAGGAATAAACGTATGCATGCATAAAAACTATGTAAAATATGCAATTATATGCAGATTTGGTGAACTCCAAGGATACAAATAGTTAAATTTGATACCCTATGTAATATAAATGATAAATATTAATCTAGATATACAAAATAGAACTTAGGAAATGCAAACCAACATTTGGAATTACCCCCAAGTGTGCTTTGAGCAAGAGCGTATGAACAGAGCAAGATCGTATGCATCTGATCACAGATCGTATCATCCGATCGCTAATCGTATCCTTTCGATCCTGCAAAAAATTGCAAAAACTAATAGATCTAATGCAAATTTTATAGTGATATGAACATACAAATTAAATCAAGGAATTATGAGCACCAGGAAGATTCATAGGGGAAGGGTACCTAACTAAATAGGTAAGTTAAGTTGGCTAAAATGGGCTGCAACAAATTGGTTGCAACTCCTTCCAAAATTGGGACCAAATCGGGTGAATCCGATCCGTAATTATCGCACAGGACAAAATGTATTTCAACCTCTTTTGTCATTTTGCTAGATTAAGATTTTCTACTTTGAGTAAGATTGTACACATACAATTAGGGATCGTATCATACGATCTAAGATCGTATCATATGATCGAAGATCGTACGATACGATCTTGTCGAGATTACTCGATCTCGCTAGGAGGGCACAAAAATTGAGGTAACCAGCAAGAGGCTTATTTTTACAAGTTTTTTGTCCTTAGTGCAAATTATAATGAGTTATTTTTAGGGTGTTACAAGTACCTATAGGATCAACAAGACATGAAGTACATTTTAGCTCTAGAATTACTATGGTTATTCGGGTAGTAAGATACAATCATTGAAATCATACATGATCCATTATCTAGAATAGTTCATACTTAGACATGCATGGCTTGATCATTTAGAGATAGATATGGATATTAGTAGGAACAACCAATTATGATGCATATATTAGCTTTGTAGTTACTATGGATCATTTTTTCCTATACTATGTATGGTGCATCTAGAACTTCTTACTGAGCTTCTTCATCTTACACCTTACCTTAAGCAATTTAACAAAGTAATCCATTTAATGGAAATGTATACCTAGGATTGTATCAAAGGATGGCATATTCTCATCCTAAAGAGCTTTCATCTTGTTCATCTATCTCCTAGCACAAGTAGCCTAATGGAAAATTTTGGTGTTTTTATCACCTTCCAATAACTAAGTGGTTCTTGCTCTTTGTTTCCAGTATATCTCCTATTAGTTGTCAATATCCTCAACCACTTTACACAATTAATCATCCTCTTCTTGTTGGAAATTTGAGTTATTTTGTGTTGTCATTGATGTCACATGGATCACATTGAGTTTTGATGGCAAAAGAACTTCATAAATATTCATTTATGATATTTTGGAGAGCATGGATATATACAGGGTTTTATGGCACAAGAGGCATATAGTATTTAATTTTTAAATATTATATTAAAGGTTTTTATTAAAACCGATGGCAAGGGTGTTTATTAAAGCTGCCGAAAAGGTTTCTTAATTAGACCAACAGAAAGGGTTTTTATTAAAACCATTGTAAAGGGTTTTTCATTAAAACCAATGTGCTAAGACATCTCCAAATGATGATGGATGAAATATTTTTTTCAATAAAACCTAGGTGCAAAAAGTTTCATGGCAAAATTCAAAAGAACGAAGGAGATATCCCAATTCAAAGATAAGATATGAATTATTAAATATTTATTTAATAATTCTAAGGTCTAAAGTTTAATTAAATTATCCGTCGACGTGCAAAGGTTAGGATGGCAAATCAAATTTTATCAACGTCATTCGAAGATATTGAAAGGCATATAAATCAAAGAAGACTTTGGCTATTTCATCGCGAATATAGGAGAATAATCAGCGCATGAGATAGAGTCATCGAGGGGAGGCAACGTAGAGGCAAAAAGAAATATTGAACTCAAGGGCAAAGATAATATCAAAAACTACCAGAACTGACGTCACACTAGACAGCGTAGCGTAGTTGGCAGGGCATCATCTTTGCACAGGAGAGGTCTATGTTTGAATCCCACCATGAGCAAAAATTTTTTTGTGAGAGATTGATTTATTTTTGACAGTCCAACGTAGAGATTAAAGGAAGTGTTTGGGATTAAATCCCAACGTGGGCCAGCACTCACGTGGTAAGCGCTTCATAGCACAAGAAAGAAGGAACAGAGTTTGACTCCCGTGAAGGTGTGAAGGTGCATTGATTTTTGGTAAATACATTAACATTTTTGGATATTGCAAAGGCTACGAACTTCATAAAAAGGTATTTATCTCTAGTGCATGGTAATAGTTTATATTACCAAAGTTGTGGTGCATTAAAATCATTTCTACCAAAATTAGGGATTCATAAGGTATTGTTTGGAAATAAATGATTGTTGTGTGTGCTTAGGGAGATATAAGGTGTTGAGATATTATTTTTTATTGCTATGTGTATTTAGGGAGTTATAAGGTGTTGAATTAAATAATTGAAAATTATTGTGTGTACTTGTGGAGTTATAAGGTGTGAAAACAAATAAATAAAAGCATAGGTGCTTGTTGTTTATGTCAATGAAATTAGGGAGTTATAAGGTAGTAAAGTGTTGAACATGTATATGTCCTAGTGCATGGTTTGATTATGAAATTAAACTAGGAACTTGAGACCTAGTTAATTGCTACCCTGAGTTAGAAGACATGCACATGAGTTAGGGTTTGAAGTTGAAGACAAATTGCTTGATTATGTGCCTTGAATATTGAGAGGAAATGGATGGATTAGAAAATCAATTTTATGGATAAAATTGATGCTTGAGTTCATAATTGCTTTAGTGGAGTTCATTGAGAGTATTGCCACTATTGAGGAGTTTTTTGCTATTGCTTTGAGGAGAGTATTATTGGTTACTTTTTGAGTACATTACCTCTATGTGAGACCATTGAGGAGATCATTTTCTAGTCACTTGTGGATACATTTGTATTTCATTTGAGGATATCATTGTTGGCTATTTGAGATCTCTTTGTTTGAGGGAGTTCATGCATGAGGAAGATATTATTGATAACCTATTGCTATTACTTGTGGAGATTGTCCTTGGTTGGTTGAAGTCATCATTGTTATTCCTTGGAGAGGTTTTCATTAGAGAGCTCATTTGCCATACATTTGAGAGTATATTGTTGAGCATTGTTGTCATCCATTTGAGATAGTATTTGTCATACATTGTTGAGATAATTGTGGATCATTTTTGTCATCCATTGAAGAGTACATTACCATTCATTGTTGAGTTCATCATTGAGCCTTGCCTTCGTTGATTTGTGGTTGAGATTTGAGACAACTTTTGTGCATGATTGGTTGAGCCTTTGAGAAGGCTTTTGGGACAAAATTTTTGGACAGATTTGAGACAGCTTTTGTGTAAGATTGGTTGAGTCTTTGAGAAGGCTTTTGGGATAGATTTGTGGACAGATATGGGACAAAATTTGAGCAGGATTTTTTGAGCCTTTTGTGAAGGCTTTGATGACATATTTGGGACAGCATTTGAGTATCATTGCTTGAGCCTTTTATGAAGGCTTTGAGGACATATTTGGGACAGCATTTGAGCATCATTGCTTGAGCATTTTGTGAAGGATTTGAGGACAAATTTGGGACAACATATGAGTAGGATTGTTTGAGCCTTATGAGAAGGCATTGAGGTAGATTTATGAGCAGTGAAAGAAATATAACAAAAATAGAAAAACATATCAACACCAGTTGCCTAGCTAAGCAGATCAGTGGAGTGCCTAGCTGAGCAGATCAGTGGATAGCCTAGCTAAGTAGATTAGTGGAGTGCCTAGCTAAGTAGATTAGTGGATAGCCTAGCTGAGTAGATCAATGGATAGCCTAGCTGATTAGGTCAATGGATTTCCTAGTTGAGCAAATCAGTGGATAGCCTAGCTGAGAAGATCAGTGAATAGCCTAGCTAATCATATAGTGGATTGCCTAGCTAAGTAGATCAGTGGATAGCCTAGCTGAGCAGATCAATGGATAGCCAAGCTGAATAGATCAGTGGATATCCTAGCTAAGAAAATCAATGGATTTCCTAGCTGATCATATCAATGGATAGCCTAACTGAGCAGATCAATGGAGAGCCTAACTGAGCAAATCAGTGGATCCTTCCTGAGCAGATCAGGATATCCTAGCTTTGAGCAGATCAAAGGAATCATTTGTATTGGGATAAGGATCCCTATTTCTTGGTGAAATATTATAATGAGATTATCTTGTGGACTACCCCACATTGGGGAAACCACATTAAATATTGTGTCTCAATTGTGTGTGGTGATTTGTGCACTTTCTTACTATTGCTATCTATGTTATTAATGCACACTGGTGTATTTGGTAATTGCAATTTAGGACACTAATTGATATCAATTTGGAAAGAAAGTAAAAATTGGGTGCTATATTGTTCACCCCCCTTTCAGTATAAGCTTGTGTTTTTCACTTCTTTGAGTTTCTTTGTAATCATTCCTTCCCTGAAAAGTTTTTGTACCTCATACCATATAGATACCAATGGAGCTCTTTAGGCCTAGAAGTTTGTCTTGTTAGCTTACCTCCATTGTTTTAGTTGATCCTTGACATAATTGTTGGCAATTTTGGGTATCTTGAGTACATTGCCTTTGCCTAAGTTTAATTGTTGTCATTGATGTCAAGGAGCTATTGGTAGTTGTTGTTTTTGATGTCAAGGAGTTCTTGGAGCAATTTGTTTTTATGTCTAAGGATGTGTTTTGATGAAGGTTTCAGCTGGTCGGTAAGTCTCCAAGAAAATCAGAGTAGCCTAGTTGCCAAAAATCCAGAAAAAGATAAGTTAGAAAAAGTTTGCAGGCTGCTGGAAAAACTGTCGCGATTTCGCGACATGTTTGAGGAGAGAGAAAGTTTGGCCAAAACTGTCATGATTTCATGACATGCAGGAAGGCAGAGGCAAAGTGGGCAAAAGTGTCACGATTTTGCGACATGCAGGAAGGCAGAGGCAGAATGGGCAAAACTGTCACGATTTCGCGACAAGTTTCGAAGAAGTTGTACGGATGCAGAAAGTGTCACGATTTTGCGACAAGTTTCGAAGAAGTTGTACGGATGCAAAAACTATCATGATTTCATGACAAGTTGAGTTGGCAGTGTTGAGTTGCAGGAAGTGTCACGATTTCATGACAAGTTTCGAAGAAGTTGTACGGATGTAGAAAGTGTCACGATTTCATGACAGGTTGAGTTGGCAGCTTGCAGTTGGCAAAAGCGTCATGATTTCGTGACATGTTCCAGTTTCACGAGCAGTTGGCAAGAAAGAGCTTAAGGCAGCAAAAGCATAGTGATTTCGTGACATGTTTCATTTTTGCTAGTGCAAACCAAGAAAAGGATGAAGAAGCAAGAGGTGTCACGATTTCGCGACAGAGTTGCTGATGACGTCAGCAAAAGGCAAAGGTGTCGCGATTTCGTGACAGTAGCGGAGAAGAAGGCTTTGAAGTCCAGAGCGTCATGATTTCATGACAAGAATCATGATGACGTCAGCAAGAGGCAAAGGTGTCATGATTTCACGACAACAATGGAGAAGAAGGCTTTGAAGTCTAGAGCGTCACGATTTTGCGACAAGATTTATGATGACGTCAGCAAAGGCTGTAGTGTCACGATTTCGTGACAACAAACCAAAGAAGGTGTACGGCAGTCAAAGGCATAGCGATATCGTGACATGTTTGAGTTTCACGTGAGAACAACTAGACAGAGGCGGTTAAAGCCGATGAAGTTAACCTTTGCCGATGAAGTGTAAGGTTTTATAGCCGACGTGTTTGGAGATTGAACAACCGACTAAAGAACAAGATTTCATCTTAAGATTGTGAGTATTAAAGGAAGACTGTTTGAGCAATTTTGGGTATCGATCGAAGTGTGCATTCGTAGTGAGGTGTTCGCAAAGTTAGTGCGACTAGTGAGGTTCGATCATCGAAAAAGCAGAGAGCGAAGTTCGACTACAGCATTAGAGTGGATTTCGTTGAATCTTCTAAGTATCAAAGACTGTGCTGCTGTTCATAAGAAGACTGTGCAAAAAGTATGATGTTGTGGTTGTACATAGGCGCATAAGTTGCTGTGCGTTCGAATGTTGCAGTGTTTGCGAAGATCATGAAAAGGGTGGAATTTGATCTAAGGACAGCTGTGATTGCGACTGTGTTCACGCAGTCTGTGTAAAAGAAAGCAAAGTGCATGAAGTAGATGCTACTGTAATTGCGAACAGTTGTGAAGGACAAACGGTGATCAAGTGCTGCTGTAATTTGAGAAGACTGTGCTGCTGTAGCTGCGCAGGCAGTGAAAAGTTGTTTTCAACCAAGTGCAGAAAGGAACAGAGGAAGAGGACAATTGTGCTAGACCGAAGGACTGTGTTTGGTACAGAAAAGAGGACCAGCTTTGCAGTAACAGAGTTGAGGACAGAGATCTCCAACCAGAGCAGGGAAGACAGGTGTCTTCTGTGGACAGAATTCCACTTGCTAAGGGCAGAGGAGGTAGAGGTCTTCTAGAGGATCACTAGCAAAGCAAAATTAGGGGAAGGTGTCTCCTTTGAGCTGAGGCTCATAAACTTTGTAATCGGGAAGGATTCCCAGAGGTTTTGATATAATTTTTAGAGGAAAGTTTTATCCGTGGAGTAACCCACCTTGGGTGAACCACGTTAAAATGGGTCTTTTATGTGTAATGCTTTCTGTCTTGTTTAATGTTATGTTGATGCCACTGCTATCTAAAATTAAAATTATTAAATGGTTTAGTCTTATACTGTTCACCCCCCCTCTCGGTATAAGTTCATGTTCTTCAATTGGTATCAGAGCGAGTCTCTCCAGAAAAAGCCTAACAGACTTGGAGAAGGATCTAACGGAGGAACATATAAATTCAGAAAAGGTTGAATTCGATCTCAAGAATGAATTCTTCTTGGCCTTACGAAAGCTTGAGAAACTCAGGGAAGAGAATTCTGTCCTTAAGCAGCATTACCAAGAAAAAGAGATAGCAAGATCAGAATTGGCTCAATGTGTTATAGATTTCAAAATTCTAGCTGAAGAAGGGAAGAGGATTGAACAAGTTCTAACAGAGGTTCTAAAAGGAAAGGTGGCTGATTGTGAGAAACTAGAAGGAGAGATTATGTCTCTTAGAGTGAAGTTAGAACAGTCATCTCTCAGACAGAATTTTTCGTATGAAAAGAAGGATGGCATCACCTTACATGAAACAGAGGTCTTCAAGCAAATACAATCTTCATTCTGAAGAGCAATGGATTCTAGCTTATCGCAAGAAGAACAAACTTCCAGGGCATCAAAACAGGTTACATAATACCTTCCATGGATATTGTTTTTCCTGTAAAAAATTTGGTCACATAGCTATGCATTGCAATAAATCTCTGAAGAGTCGTAGTAAGGAAAATGTTAACTCATTTGCACCTCTTATGAATAAAAATATCATGTGTTACAAGTGCAAGAATTTTGGGCATATAGCAAGGATGTGCAGTTTGGATAAATTTAGTTTTGAGTTCTCAAAAAGGAGGAATGAGATAAAATCTAAGTCAATGATAGTTCAAACTACTTTTCATGCTCAAGACAAAGTAGAAAAATGGTATCTTGATAGTGGTTGTTCAAAACATATGACTGGAGAAAAAGAAAAAATTTTGTCTTTAAAAGAAGCAAACAGAGGAACAGTCAGTTTTGGAGATAACGAGTCCGCAAAGATCCGTGGTAAAGGGTCTCTTAGTTTGGATGGGAAATCCAAAATAGAAAACATGCTTTATGTAGAAGGGCTAAGACATAATTTGCTTAGTGTGAGTCAACTTTGTGATCAAGGGCACATAGTATCTTTCTTTTCTGATAGATGTGAGATAAGTAAAGAATTAAATGGAAAACTTATTGCTAGGGCTACAAGGACTCCAAACAATCTTTACATGCTTGAGTGAGATAAAAAGAGAAAAATGCTTTCTAACTCAAGAAGATGAGAGTTGGTTGTGGCATAAAATATTGGGACATTTGAGTTTTGATAATCTGGTCAGTATTAGTAACAAGGAAGCAGTTAGAGACTTGCCCAGAATAAAAAGGCCCCAAAACATCATTTGCGGTCCTTGTCAACATGGTAAACAGACCAGAACCAGTTTCAAATCGAAAGGGTATACATCTTCCAAACCCTTGGATCTTATTCATACTGATTTGTGTGGCCCCACCAGAACTCAGAGCATTCAGGGAGATAACTATTTCATGTTGTTTATAGATGATTACTCAAGAATGACTTGGGTTACTTTTCTCAAAGAAAAATCTGAAGCTTTTGAAAAATTTAAAGTTTTTAAAGAAATGATTGAAAATGAGACTGACAAAAGAATCAAATGCTTAAGATCAGATAGAGGAGGAGAGTTCACTTCAAATGAGTTTGTGGAATATTGTGAACAACACGAAATTAAAAGAGAATATTCAGCAGCAAGAACTCCTCAACAAAATGGAGTAGTTGAAAGAAAAAATAGAACTGTTGAAAATATGGCTAGAGCAATGTTAAATGAGTCAAATATTTCAGATGGTTTTTGGAGAGAAGCAGTAAATACAGCAGTTCACATCATTACCAGGGCTCAACTCAGAGTCAATCATCATAAAACTCCCTATGAGCTGTGGAAAGGAAGACCAACTACAGTTAAACACTTCAAAGTGTTCGGGAGTAAGTGCTTCATCAGAAGGGAAGATCAAAATCTGGGTAAGTTTGATCCTAGATGTGATGAGGGAATTTTTCTTGGATATTCCAACAAAAGTAAGGCCTACAGATGCTTCAACAAAAGAACTCATACCGTTGTAGAAAGCATAAATGTAACAATAGATGAAAAGACAGGGATAAGAGAACCAGTCAAGGAACTCAGTGATGAAATCTGTCAAGAAGAATTCAGAGAAGTGTCAGATGAAGAAGAGGAAAGACAACAATTGCTTCCCAAAACTCCTTCACGGTATGTTCAGAAACATCATCCCAAAGACTTGATCATTGGTGATCCAAATAGCGGGAAAACAAGAAGAAGAGTCATTCCTTCACATGAATCTGCTAATGTTTCATTGTTATCTCAGATTGAGCCAAAAAATTTAGTGAAGCATGTACAGATGATTTTTGGGTAAAAGCAATGGATGAAGAGCTAAATCAAATAGAAAAAAGTGAAACCTGGGATTTGGTTCCAAGACCTAAGAACAAAAATGTCATTGGCACAAAATGGGTTTTCAGAAATAAACTTAATGAGGATGGAAAGATTGTCAGGAACAAAGCCAGGTTAGTCTGTAAAGGATATGCTCAAGTCGAAGGTGTTGATTTCGAAGAGACGTTTGCGCTTGTTGCACGTCTTGAAGCAATCAGAATGTTTTTGGCCCTGTCTAGTTTCAAATCTTTCAAAGTGTTTCAAATGGATGTAAAGTCTGCATTTCTAAATGGGGTGTTGGATGAAGAAGTCTATATAGAACAGCCAGAAGGTGCGTCTCTTTTAGAACAGCCAGACTATGTGTGTAAATTGAAAAAGGCATTGTACGGGTTAAAGCAAGCACCCAGGGCTTGGTACTCAAGACTTGACGGGTATCTTTATGAACAAGGATTCAGGAAAGGCGTGGCAGATTGCAACTTGTACATTAAGAATAAAGGTGATGATATGATTATCGTAGTTGTTTATGTCGATGACATTATTTTCGGAGGAAATAATACTCAGATGTGCAAAGTTTTTGCTAACACCATGCAAAAGGAATTCGAGATGTCTATGATTGGAGAGTTGTCATTCTTTTTAGGACTGCAGATTGCGCAATCAAAAAATGGTATATTTCTCTCTCAGGAAAAGTATATCAAAGAGATGTTAAAAAAATTTGGGATGATGGACAGTAAACCTGTATGTACTCCAATGATTACAGGGTGCAATCTGAGTAAGGATGATAAATCTCCAGCAGCAGATCAAAAATTGTACAGATCTATGATTGGCAGTTTACTATATAGTACAGCTACCAGACCGGATATCATGCAGGCCGTTGGATTAGTAGCAAGATTTCAGGCAGCTCCAAAAGAATCTCATGTTATAGCAGTCAAGAGGATATTCAGATATTTGAAGGGCACTATGGATTTTGGGCTTTGGTATCCCAAAGGCGATGATTTCACCCTCACAGCCTATACAGATGCAGATTGGGCAGGCAGTATTGATGATAGAAAAAGCACTAGTGGTGGAGCATTCTTTCTGGGAAAGAGTCTGGTTTCTTGGCTGAGTAAGAAACAACCTTCTGTTTCCTTATCTACAGCAGAAGCAGAATACATAGTAGCAGTGGCTGGGTGCACTCAGGTTTTATGGATGAAAACAACTCTGGAGGATTTCAAAGTCAAGCATGAACAACCTATCCCTATTCTTTGTGATAATTCAAGTGCCATAAGTATTTCTAAAAATCCGGTAATGCACTCAAGGACGAAGCACATTTCTATCAAATATCATTTTTTAAGGGAAAAAGTGCAAGAGAAGCAGGTCAAGCTAGAATATGTACCTACTAAAGAGCAAATTGCAGATATCTTCACCAAACCCCTTCCAAGAGATACGTTTGAGTATCTAAGGGAGAAATTGGGAGTTGTACTTTTACCTCGAGGTTAGTCACCTCATCAGGAGGTGGGGGAGGGACTAAGCTAAGAGGCTCATTCTTAGTCCCAAGCCCCAAAGGTGACCCTTTGCCATTGATGACAAAGGGGGAGAGATTTAAGTAAGGGGGAGTGTTTTCAAGTGAAGAGGAAAGCTTCAAGTCAGGGGGAGCAAAACTTGAAGAGATTGATTTCAGTTTTGGCTCTTGAAAGCTGTGTTTTTAATTAAGGGTTGCCATCAATGACAAAGGGGGAGATTGTTGGCAATTTTGGGTATCTTGAGTACATTGCCTTTGCCTAAGTTTAATTGTTGTCATTGATGTCAAGGAGCTATTGGTAGTTGTTGTTTTTGATGTCAAGGAGTTCTTGGAGCAATTTGTTTTTATGTCTAAGGATGTGTTTTGATGAAGGTTTCAGCTGGTCGGTAAGTCTCCAAGAAAATCGGAGTAGCCCAGTTGCCAAAAATCTAGAAAAAGATAAGTTAGAAAAAGTTTGCAGGCTGCTGGAAAAACTGTCGCGATTTCGCGACATGTTTGAGGAGAGAGAAAGTTTGGCCAAAACTGTCATGATTTCACGACATGCAGGAAGGCAGAGGCAAAGTGGGCAAAAGTGTCACGATTTCGCGACATGCAGGAAGGCAGAGGCAGAACGGGCAAAACTGTCACGATTTCGCGACAAGTTTCGAAGAAGTTGTACGGATGCAGAAAGTGTCACGATTTCGCGACAAGTTTCGAAGAAGTTGTACGGATGCAAAAACTGTCATGATTTCGTGACAAGTTGAGTTGGTAGTGTTGAGTTGTAGGAAGTGTCGCGATTTCGTGACAAGTTTCGAAGAAGTTGTACGGATGCAGAAAGTGTCACGATTTCATGACAGGTTGAGTTGGCAGCTTGCAGTTGGCAAAAGCGTCATGATTTCGTGACATGTTCCAGTTTCATGAGCAGTTGGCAAGAAAGAGCTTAAGGCAGCAAAAGCGTCATGATTTCATGACATGTTTCATTTTTGCTAGTGCAAACCAAGAAAAGGATGAAGAAGCAAGAGGTGTCGCGATTTCGCGACAGAGTTGCTGATGACGTCAGCAAAAGGCAAAGGTGTCACGATTTCGTGATAGTAGCGGAGAAGAAGGCTTTGAAGTCCAGAGCGTCATGATTTCATGACAAGAATCATGATGACGTCAGCAAGAGGCAAAGGTGTCGCGATTTCGTGACAATAGCGGAGAAGAAGGCTTTGAAGTCTAGAGCGTCGTGATTTCGCGACAAGATTTACGATGACGTCAACAAAGGCTGTAGTGTCGCGATTTCGTGACAACAAACCAAAGAAGGTGTACGGCAGTCAAAGGCATAGCGATATCGTGACATGTTTGAGTTTCGTGCGAGAACAGCTACAGAACAGCAGAGGCGGTTAAAGCCGACGAAGTTAACCTTTGTCGACGAAGTGTAAGGTTTTACAGCCGACGTGTTTGGAGATTGAACAATCGACTAAAGAACAAGATTTCATCTTAAGATTGTGAGTATTAAAGGAAGACTGTTTGAGCAATTTTGGGTATCGATCGAAGTGTGCATTCGTAGTGAGGCGTTCGCAAAGTTAGTGCGACTAGTGAGGTTCGATCATCGAAAAGCAGAGAGCGAAGTTCGACTACAACATTAGAGTGGATTTCGTTGAATCTTCTAAGTATCAAAGACTGTGCTCGTTGTTCATAAGAAGACTGTGCGAAAAGTATGATGTTGTGGTTGTACATAGGCGCATAAGTTGTTGTGCGTTCGAATGTTGCAGTGTTTGCGAAGATCATGAAAAGGGTGGAATTTGATCTAAGGACAGCTGTGATTGCGACTGTGTTCACGCAGTCTGTGTAAAAGAAAGCAAAGTGCACGAAGTAGATGCTGCTATAATTGCGAACAGTTGTGAAGGACAAACGGTGATCAAGTGCTGCTATAATTTGAGAAGACTGTGTTGTTGTAGCTATGCAGGCAGTGAAAAGTTGTTTTCAACCAAGTGCAGAAAGGAACAGAGGAAGAGGACAATTGTGCTAGACCGAAGGACTGTGTTTGGTACAGAAAAGAGGACCAGCTTTGCAGTAACAGAGTTGAGGACAGAGATCTCCAGCCAGAGCAGGGAAGACAGGTGTCTTCTGTGGATAGAATTCCACTTGCTAAGGGTAGAGGAGGTAGAGGTCTTCTAGAGGATCACTAGCAAAGCAGAATTAGGGGAAGGTGTCTCCTTTGAGCTGAGGCTCATAAACTTTGTAATCGGGAAGGATTCCCAGAGGTTTTGATATAATTTTTAGAGGAAAGTTTTATCCGTGGAGTAACCCACCTTGGGTGAACCACGTTAAAATGGGTCTTTTATGTGTAATGCTTTCTGTCTTGTTTAATGTTATGTTGATGCCACTGCTATCTAAAATTAAAATTATTAAATGGTTTAGTCTTATACTGTTCACCCCCCCTCTCAGTATAAGTTCATGTTCTTCAATAATAAAGTTACTTTTGGATTCTAAACATTGTTTTCCCATATGCCGATCATCCATCTTCCCACAACTATGGGATTTTCTTCCAAAATTCCTACTTTTGTAACCAAAAAAATTCAAATCTGAATAATTTATGATACTACCCTGTCTTCATCCCCCCTTCCAACATAATGGGAAAGTGATCTAAAATTGGATCCTCCAAAATATAAAATTTCAAATTCCATTTCACAAATACCTCCTCTAAATTAAAAAAATATCTAACCTTCCTTCTATGGGGCTCCCTCCTCTTATTAGTCCAAGTATAGTTGGTTCCAGGATTTTCAATATCCATCAAGTGTAATGCATGGACCTGGGCAATCATAACCTGATCCTCTGAGTCTAAAATTGGGGTTCCCCTTACTAATATTAGGATGATAATTTAGCATTAATATACCTAACAACAACTCAGCCTAACTCCTCCCTTAATACTCTCATATTATGCACCAATTTCCATTGACAGATTTGACCATCTAAATTTTGAGCCCCATAGAAATTTATGATTAAAACCTACTCAGTTATCACAATGTTCCTAAAATGTGATGTGAGGACACCCCTCCGAGCTATGTTTTCTATTTTCATCCATTCAAGTGACCAATCTTCACTAGTAGAAATAAATTACTGATTATCACATAACTTAGGTATCCCAAATCAAGGTTTGCCTTCACTACCTTAAGATCAGAGATCAAGTTTCTAAAGAACTATTTCAAGCCTTACAAGCTTCTTAGGTCTCCCAAAAGATCAAATGCATCAAGGAATATCAACATGTTTTATCAAAACTTCCTAATATCCTACAAGCCTTTGTTTAGCATTATCAATAGGTTTTCAAGGCCCAAACTCGTTCACTTGAACAAGATATTGCTCTATAGCAATATACAAATGTGGTCCCCTATAGGTTATCCACTTCACAATGAGCCTTATGTGACTAGTTGCTCACTAAATATGAATTGTAGGAGGTTGTATTCTTCGACTAATTATAAATTCCTTGGCTATGATGGTTTCCCCTATGAAATTTATAAATACTTATGGGACATTATTGATTAGGATTTGTTTTAGTATTATTTGTAAGTATTTCATACCAATGTGTTAGGTGATATCATCAATAAGGGTAATATTAAATTCATACCTAAAGACAAATATTTAGAGGAAATAAATCATTGGAGGCATATTACCTTATTGTATGTTTTTTACAAACTCATCGCTGACACTGGCACTCCATTTGTGAAATCTACTTCTAATTATTCATTATGAATAGATAGGGTTCATGAAGAGCAATTATATTCTAGATAACATAATTTCTATGTGGGAAGGTATGGAATGGGATTGAAAATTTAAGTAGAAATCCCTATTTATTAAAATTTATTTTGCCAAATATTATGATCATATCAAGTGGTCTTTCATAATTGTAATGTTATAGGCTTTGGGATTTTATCCAACCTTCATTTGCTTTATCAAGATGTTTTTTTTATATGACTCTACTTGTTTGACCATAAGTGTTAAAAAATCCTCCTCCTTTGAACTCTTCTAATGTATTCAATAGGATTTTCTACTTGCTCTAGCACTTCATGTGTTGGTTGCTAAGGGATTTGGGTATTTTATTTGTCACACATTTTCTCAAGGTCAAGTTAAGGGTATATCCCTTCCCTATACTACTCAATAGCTAGTTAATGGCCATTTTGCATATGACTCCTTCCTCACTTTAATGGAAGAAAAAATTAGCATCAATAAGCATTACAATGCCTAGACACATTCTTCCTAACATCTGGCTCCAACATTCAATGGCAAAATATGCAAGGTTATCACCAATACTTTCTCCCCTATCCTTCCTAGATTAATAAAATTTATTGAAAATAGATTGACCATGGTAAAATGTTTAGGTTTCTTGGAATCCCCTTTGCCTTTCAATCTTCTTCCTCTACTTTTTGTAATTTATAATTTCTAGAGTTGAGAAGAAGTTACAACAATGGATTTTAACACCATCGTCTTTAGCAGGTAAATTCTAAGTTTGATCTAAGGTGCTCACTACAAACCATGTATACTACTCCTCTTGTTGGGATCCATTCAAAGTTTCCTACCAAAAGCTTGAAAAAAAAATTAGACTTTTTATGGGCTTCCTTTGAGAAAGAAAAAAGCTTTTATCATGTCACATGGGAATTTTTTTGTCTTCCACATGACTCTAGAGGTATTGAAATCTTGGAAATCCATTTCCATGGGATTTCTCTCTATGCAAAATGGGTCATTCAGGCCCTAGAAGGCAACCAAGCATAGAAACTTTTTCTTTCTCATTGCATTGCTTCAGGCACTCCATATGATCGATAGTCCTGGAAGGAGCTTGGCCTCCAGACCATCCTTACTTTCAAGGTACCTATCTAAATATGAGGTACCTTTATGGATAAAATCATCTAGAAATCCTAGGAATCCATTAAACCCTATCTAATTTAAAATGGAAATGAATTCAATACTAGAATTTTAATTAACTAACAATATTTGTGGTGGTCACTTATAATCACTCACAAGAACTGACCCCTTGTCAAAATCTTATCGATTCATGCTTGAAAATTCTTTCACTAATGGATTCAAGTGGTTTAAAACCTTTTTTTTAGAGTGACAATAAATTGGCTTTCCTGGACTAAATCCAAAGCTAAATTCAAGTTGACTAATCAGGATATGAAATCCTTCTAGGCAGTTGTGGATTCTATCCCTGCATAAATTCTTCATAAAATTAGGATCAAAACCTTCCAATCATGATGGAAAAACTATAAATGATTTCTAAATACCCCATTTTGTAGGTACAAGCCCAACAAAGGATACAAATGGCTTTCATCCCATATCTCGATGGTCTAAAAACTCAATGATAGATGGAGGCTATAGTCTACCAATAGAATTTGGTAACACAAATTTTAAATTATCTGGCTTACCATCATAGAACCCAAGCTTACCCATTTTTCTTGGTATATCCTCTATCAAGGTCTCCCCCTTGGTAATATATTGGCTCATTTAGGGGTTTTCAACCATGATGCTTATTTTATGAGTGACATGAAAACATCAAATATCTCTTTAAGTTTTGTCCATATCTCAAACTGCATGGTCATGGATCCATGATTTTTTAGGCCTTTTAGATATGAGCCTTTCTCTTGGCACAT
The DNA here is from genome assembly GCA_028583015.1 of Wollemia nobilis. Taxonomy (NCBI): domain Eukaryota; kingdom Viridiplantae; phylum Streptophyta; class Pinopsida; order Araucariales; family Araucariaceae; genus Wollemia; species Wollemia nobilis. The sequence goes on from JAQPPZ010016467.1 coordinate 13,470,254, forward strand.
GATTCTTCTAGGTGAATTGCCCAACATACCAACCAAATACACCCAAGTATGGCATACTTTTAGAGTGGATATTTTATTTGATATCTAGAAAGATAGAAATGTAGCTATTTTTTCTAGAGAATTTGTTGATATCCATTTATCATTGACTACTAGAGCTAAAATTTGTTCCAATGTGTTTTTACATTCTTAGGTATAAGTGAACAAGGTGGTGTTGGAGGTGGATAATTTATAGACTCTTATGGACCATTGGGTTAATACCCCATACATGGAGGCTCCCATCCTACCAACCTCTCATCCATGCAAGCTTTGGTCCCAAGGGAACAAACATCACCATAGTTAGGCTTTACAAGATCCCTACTAAATTCCTTAGCACATATCTGGGGACTAGAACTACTCACAACCTCATCCCTCTTATCCCAATGAATAGGGAACCTAGGGATGGCACAACAGTGACAAGTTTCTCTATCTCAACATCACCATCTCCCCGAGGAGGGATGCAAAAGACAACCAATGGCTAAACTAGCTAGTGAAGATGCCAACTTGAGCTAACATCCTCCATCAAACAATTAGGATCAATATTTTGTATGGGAAGACCCATTGGGCCATGATCCACCATCACTTTCTAGCTTCAAAGCTCTTACTTCATAAATAGCTAGTATTTGATCCTCTATGTCTAATTCTGTTTAATAATTCTAGTTTAATGGCTCTACCTAGCATAGACTTTGGGGTGTGATTTTATATCCACCCACTTTTTTTTGTGAATTAGTGTATTGTATTTATTTTCTAAAGTAATATAATTATTGTAATTTTTCATCAAAAAAACTAATGTTCATAGTAGACCTCCTCGTGATAATGATAATAACTATAAGATTATTTTCCATTATCAACGTAAATACCATATTACACCAAAATTATTATATAGAGATTAAATGCAATAGACAAGGAAAAAAGAATGTTGAATCTACTCCAAAATAAATACAATCTAAATCTAATACTAATCAAAACAAAGAAGCAAATAATGAAATGGAAGAGATGTTTTTATTTGTTTTATTAATATCTTACTTATAAATAGTAGATAATTTATTTAAGATATGTTTTTTACTTGTTCTATTAAGATATTATTTATAAATAGTAGATAATTGAGTTAGGATCAACTCAACACATGAATCCTAATAGGCCTTTCTTAATTCTTTAACCCCCAATTATTATAACAATCCTTCATAATTTGCTAATAACTTTTGTTACAATTTTAAAGATGTAAAAGATGGCATAGTGAACTAAAAGATATTATATATGCTCCTAAACTAAAATTATTGTTTTATCTTATTTAAGGTATGACAAGAAATTTTTTTATAAAACCTCTCCTAACCATGATGAACTAAGAAAATCTATACACACAATCTAGATTTAGAGAATGAGTGACAAAACCAAGAAGAATAGGCAAGAGTCCAAAAGGGATTTATCAAAGTGTTTTTCTAAAACACTTTGTGTATACTTAAATTTGTTTGAAGGAACCTATATGAGTACCCTTTGATCATTTTTCTAGTTCAGAACTTTATGATAGAAACTGTTTGATCTCCCTGATATTGTGTATTCTTTTCTATTAAGTTTAAAATTTTTCTAAAAGGCTTGTTTATGATTTCCTTTGTCAAATTTTTTATTTTTTCCTAAGTTCTAAAAGGGGATAATTATTTATAATCAATTTATGAATTTTGATACCTATGATTTCACTTGTTTCTTGCTTGCAAAATTCATCTCATTGGGTAGAGTTAATCCCTAGCCAAATAAGATGCTTGATGAGGATCTAGTTGTGTAAATTGTTTTTAAGGTAACTTCTTGGTAAACCTTGAAATCCTTAATGAACATGAACTTGTCCATTGTGGTTTTTTTAAAAGTCTTGACTAAAATTTAATATGGGTTTTTAGAAAATATATAACCTGAGTCTATGTGTTTAATAATGGAGACTTAAGGTGTTCAAAGATATCCTTGGAATATGGAATGTAGGGAAGTTATTATCTTGAACAAGGTTTGTTTTAAAGCCCTTGTGAGATCCAAATTTTATCATCAACCTCATAACCCTACCATATTGTTTGCAAAGAAAAATTGACATGGAGTGTAAGCCTTGATTGTTGTAACAATTAGATTCATTGTAAAGTCTAGGAGGATATCACTTTTGTTTATGAATTCACACTTAATTAGGAATAACCAATGGTTGTAGTTTAAATTTTACATTGTATGGATTAAGAATTTAATACATATATTCCCTTAACTATGTTTTGAGTTAAAAAATATTTATTTTAGAAGTGGTTAAGTGTTAATTACATCCAAAGAGTATTATTACTCAATTTTTTGTCACTAGGACTATTTAATACCTTATGATATAGCATTATATTCCTTTGATTTTTCTTCATGAACCATAGAATGGTAGGGAGTTACAATATTTCTTAATGTTATAGTTGTTCATCCCAATGATACTCAAAATCTTAGTGACATGGATGAAGTTTTTGTTCACTTTCTTGAATAGTTTTGAAATAGGATGTTATGAGGTGTGAAACCAAACAAAAGAGATATTTACACTACAGTCCTTCATTCAAAAACCATAGTGATCCACTATTTTGATATTAAGGTAAAAAGGAGAGGTTACAAAGTGAAATCCCCTTTACAATCCTTGCCCTAAAGGCCAAAATGGGGTCTTCCCGAAGGAAACCCTTTTAGAAGTTCTCCAAAGACAGCAAGATCTCAATTTTGGATGTTCCTCAGTGAATATGGGCTTCTTGCGCATGGGCCACCGTTGGTTTGATGTATTATTTGTACCTGTTAGACCTATAAAATCTTATTAGTGCATTAGGGAGCCTGCCTAAGTCAAAACCCATGTTTATGAAGACAAAAAGACTCTTAAATCAACTTAAAACATTAAATAACTTTCTAAAAACAACATGAAACACTAAAGTAAGCCATATTTACTTGTCTGAGTGATTCTATTTTGCTATAGTAGATGTTCGCACAGGGGGGTGTGAACCTAGTCTGAACTGATAATTTGCACAAGGGCATGTGAACCTATATTTTTTTGGCCGAACTTGCAAAATGGGATTTTTGGGCTATTCTGATGTGATTGCTCCTTGATGAATTCGTTGGGTCACCTTCATATTTTGTCTTTTGATGATGATAACCTATCTAGACCACAAGTAATATTATGAAAGTGACTAAAATACTATTGTAGTATGAGTATGATGGATGTGTGATGGATGTTATGTGTCTAGAATTATTTTTTCACAGTTTTTGTAAGCTAAAGTTAATATATCTAAAATGGTGAAAACAACCTTCTATTTATAGACTTAGCCAAGGGGATGAGGTGTCCCCTGTGAGGTGTAAGTGGTGAGGTGTCCACCTAAGAGGTGTCCCTTGAGGTGTCCTAGATCATAAATGAGATTGAGTGAGATAATCCCTCACCCATATTAAAGTCATGATGACCTGGATGAAAGCCTCCATTTGGCATTTATTGAAACCTTTTTTGAAATATCTTCTAATTTGAAATTGCTTTTTTTGTGCAAAAGTCTCCATTTCTCATTTATTTCCAATGAGAGTGTGAGATGGAGAAATATCTGGGTGAGGGGTGGCAAGGCTAGGCTAGGCTAAGCTAGGCTGTTCAAAGTAGACCCAGGTGAGGTAGCAGTCTTAGCTTAACTCAATATTAGATCTAATTAATCATGTGTTTAGCCATAAAGCATTTTTTGACCAAAAATGTTGAATTTTGACCATAAAGTGCTTTTTGACAATGGTGGAGAATTCAACCTTAGTTAAGTTATGAATGAGGTCACATGAGGACCCATGGTTAAGCGTAGAAAAGGGCTTAACTATCCCAAGGGGACTAAGCCTTATGAATAATGATTTTGATAAATGAAGAGTGTTTTGAGCCAATTTATGTAATTTCCATGGGTTTTGCAAATTGATTGACTGTGATGATGTGAGAGGTGGAAATGTGCGATTTTTGGGTGTCTGTATTTTGTCCCTTTTTGTACTAGATTATGTGAAAACATGGTTTAGTACCAAAACTAATGATATGCTTTGATGAGATGATTTGGAATATAGAGAATTTATGATTAATGATAGTGAATGATTTCGAGAGACACATTGATAAAAATGGTTTGTGATTGGGTACAACATTTACAATACTGTAATGATTGCTTTTGAGAGAAGGTGTAATATTACCTTGCATTATTATCAACTTTGATATGTTTCAATTGTGGAAGGAACAAATGCCTTGCTAATTTTTTCTTTTGATTGATTGATGAGCTCTTTTTAAAATATTTGACAAACCATTGGATCCATAGGAAAGAATTTTTAGGTGCTTCATTCAAGAGTGGTCTTACACCTACCACAATGAATAAGGGAATCCATGAGATGTCTAAAGTCAGAATTATTTTGATATTTATCAAACATTAATTTTTTTTGAATTGGAGTTTTGATTGAGAAGAGAAGTTTCACTTTTGTATCTATCCTAGCATGAGGACTTGAGATAATCTTCAACAAAAAAATTCTTAGGTAATTGTTGTATCCATGATTGTATGTTTGGTTGTTTGTTCATATGCTTGGTATTTTTTTTGTGTGTTGGATGACTACCCCCTGAAGCGATGAGTTGGCGATGGAGCAGATGAAAATAGACGATGAAACGATTGATAATTATGAGAAGGAATGGCAAAATATGAATGAAAAAATAGAAGAAAATGAACATTTATAGGAATCCAAGAGAAATTAGAGCGAGAGCATTGAACTTGACTTGCAAATAGAGGTTCACACATTGGGGTGCAAACGAGGTGGTTCACACGGGAGCGTGCGAACCGGTCCATTCGCACAAGTGGGGTGCAAATCTACATAAAGCGGATATATGAATTGAAAATGATGTTTTTGAGGGTATTTTCATGCGATGCACAGAGGAAGAGTAGAGGTGAGGGAGAGAAAGTAGAAGTGAAGTGCTACCAAACTATGTAACAGATGATACAAAATGGCAAGTGCATCAGCAAGCACGAGTGCAAGGGTGGTGGTGCCAGAGGTAAGCTAATTATGCTAGCTCGAAATGTGTGTGAATTGCTAGGGTAAATAGAATAGTATGAATGTTTGAAATGGTATGGAGTGTGCTTGTATGTTAGATATGAGTAAAATGTGTACACTTTGTATAAAATAAGCCAAATGGGTATCTTGGGTTGCTATTTGTTTTTTGCCATGTGAATTTTTAGGAACGTCGTAGAGTGTGCGTAAAAGTTTGCATGATGGCATGTGATTGTTTTTGCTATGTGGATGCATGTTGGATGAAAATGGGTGGGATAGTGACAATGTGGGGCCAAATGGGTACCCAAATCTACAAGTATATGACTATTTTGACTTGACATGGTTGACCTCATGTTGCGTGCATGGTGTGCTTGAAGATGTGCATGTATATTTTCTCATTTAATAGCGTAGAACTGTGTAGGAGAAAAATTGGTGGGACCGCTACACCAATTGGCCCAATGGGTTGGTGTGCATCCCAAGAACTGAAGTTTACATGAGGGCATGTGAACGGGGAGGTTCGCACTGGGGTCATACGAACAGGGAGGTTCACACGAGGTCGTGTGAACGGGATTGGTTTGAATCGGGTCGTGTGAATCAGTATATTTTTTGTTTTGTTTTTTTATTTATTTTTTGAATTTGTACATGTGAAATGTGGGATAAATGTACATGATGTGTTTGCAATATGTGAAATTGAAATGCGATGGATGAGATTTATTTGACATGAAATTTATGTGACATGTGAATGCAAAAAATTAAAATGTATGAAATGATGTTATTTGCAATGTGATTTGGAAGTGTATGGATGATATTTGATAGATGGTTCAAAATTGGATGCAGGTTAAAAATATATTTGTGCGACATCGACTACGAAAATTTAGGACGAAGCTGCAGGATGTATGGACGAAGTTGCAGGATGTATGGTGCACAAAGGATGAAGAATGGATGCCCACAGTGGGGCTTTATGGTGTATGGGAGATGTGTGAGGTGCATACGAATTATGCATACATATTCTTGTTGTATGAGATGTGGGATCCTAATAGGAACACATTTCATCTTTCGACAGAAGAGATGACAGTGACCTTGGAGGACATATATCGCATCTATCAACTTTCGATAGAGGGGATTATAGTGATGACTACTTAGAAATATGCACGAGATGGCATCTTGCAAAGGGTGTTTGGGCATAGGTGTAATAGGGTGGAGGTGAGGGGTGGAGTAGACTATGTGAAGTATTAGGAGAAAAATTTCTTGTCTAATCGCCATGCGATGGTGATGTTGATGATAGTCAGCCATGTGTTGACAAATACTTCAGGGGTAAGATTCCCCTAGAATATTATGGGGATAGTATGCGATATGGTGGAGTGCAAGATAGTATAAATATGGACACCCGCATTACTAGTGTAGGTGTGTAGGGAGCTCCATGGAATAGTGAGGATTGAGCGGATAGGCATCAGTGTTAGTCCACTACTGCAAGTGTGGGCTCGGGAGCACATCACAATATTGCAACCATAATTATTGTCGTATGATGCTCATACATTGGATGGTTGTAATTTACCTTTCACGATGAGATGGATGGCAGATATGGAGAAGAAGGTGAAGAGAGTGTGCAAGGGTGATCTTATGTACTATTGAGAGTAGTTGGGAGGCTTAATAATGGAGGAGGTGAAATGGAGGCCATGGCAAGGAGCGCTTGAGTGGGCTGAGGACATAGAGAAGCTAATCTATTTGAGATGAGGGTGATGGTTGTTGGGGAAATACCTATGGCAGATAGATTATTTTCCATTCTTATGGGTGTTACGATAGTTTAGGTTGTGATAGGGGTGACCAAATATTCCTATGGTGATCTATAGAGTGCTAGGTGATACAGGGCCAAATCTAGTGGTGCGACCACTAGATTTGACACCTGATAAGCTGATAGTTGTTGCTAATGTGGAGAACATGGGGATCACACCATATTATGATGTATGGTGGTACAGGAAGTGATGGGATCCTATGCTCAGGATGGTGGATGGATGGGGTGAGGCAGCAGGAGTGTTTCCAAGTAAGGCACTGCCATATGGGGTGAGGGCAGCATCACCAAGACATGTAGGAGGAGGTCAAGTGACTCAAGAGGATCAGGATGAGGGATCACCTAAGCCTGGTGAGGAGGATAAGGTGGAGTTGGATTGGTTGATGAGGTGGGTAAGACTATGTCGTGATGATCAGGATCGATTAGTGAATAGTAGTGATGTAGGACCATCGATGGAGGGTGGGTAATGGATGACAGAGGATACAACAATGATGGAGGATGTACTCGTGATGGATTTTTATAATGATAAATCAGATGATGAGGATACAATAGAGTCAAATAAGTCATCCATTATGGAGTAGGGTGATTTTGGTTGGGATACGGTGGTAGAGCGAGTGGATTTTGATTTTGTGATAGGGCTATAGGAGATGATAGCAGTGTAGGAGGATATGCAACGGTTGTGAGTGGAGGTGAAGAAGCTTAAGGATAATCTACTAGACATGGAGTTGGATTGGGTGACAGATCACTTAGTGATAGAGGAGGAGAATCACAAGGTGGAGGAAAAGCTAACGATCACCCTAGCAGAGCATGAAAAGTTGAGGGTGAGATTGGATTAGGTGATCAAGGAGAGGGATGTGCTTATGAGTGAGCAAGATATCACGATATCAGAGAGGTATGATGTGAGAGGTGAGGTGACACAACCCTATAGAAAGAGAGATGCACTAAGGACTAAGCGAGATACACTCATTGGTGAGCGAGATGCTACGAGGGCAGAGTGGGATGAGATGATTGAGTTTATTGAGTGACTACAGCAGCTTTTGGAGGCAGTGAGGGCAGATACATAGGTCATGAAGGCTAGTCATAAATAAAGGATTGTAGAGTTGGATTAGCAAGTGCATGACATGGAGGCTACTGGGGGGTAGGTGGCTACATATATTGAGGGTTTGAAGGTTACAGTGCCACTATTAGAGCAAGAACGAGCAGAGTTAAGTGGTCTACGGACCAAGGTTAAGCGTTTGCAACAAATAAACATGAGATTGATAGCAGTCAACATGATGAAGGCTATAAAGAGGGCTAAGTATGAGGGTGATATGTTGATGTGTGGTTTGGTGGTACCAGATTATTCAAAATTAGTGCCATTGTCATAGACTCCATCGTGATGGAGCCAACAGAGTACACCTTCTATAGTGGGAAGGAGCCCATAGATATTGGCACTCATAGCATCACATGCAGTGGGAGTGGCACCAACGGTGCTGATGGAGGCACCAACAGCACAGGAGATGGGCGATGCACAGTCAATCCTAGGGATGGTAGAGCGAGTGATAGCAGATAAGGGAAGTGGATATACTCCCACAAGGTAGCGCACATGATGGATCTACGAGGGTGGTGATGGGGGGCTACCTGCAATTTTGTATTTTGAGGGATGTATAGATGATTTGTTTTTGTGGTGATGTACTCATAAGGGTACACACCTTATTATATCCATATGGCATTTTTTATAGATATATACATGATATGAACATGTGGCGATGTGCATCCAAGGGCACATACTTTATTGTAGCTTGATGGATTTTTTGAGATATATATATATACATGACGTTCTACAGAATTTGTATGAGATTGCATTTGTGTATGTTTGTTTCTGCTTTGAATTATGTATGAGTATGAATGGTGTGATTGTGGTAGAGTATAAGTGTGTGTATTTATATATGTGGAGAATATGATAGATATGTATATGCATGGAATGCCTAAAAAATAAATGAATGTAAAATAAAGTATGAAATAATTTGTGATGAGTATGTACTACATGAAAGTGTGAATGACTGAAAGTAATGTTTGAAGAGAGCACTTGCATCTTTGCAAAATCAGATAGTGTAATCCATTCCATTTTTTTGAGAAATCGGATATGAATATGTTGTTGAAGAGATTCAAAAATTACATTTTTAAGTAATCAAACCTATTGAATAACTGAGTGAAATTTCTTTGAAAAATCTTGGCTATCTTGGTCAACAAGACCTCAAGCATGGATTCATGTGTGTGAAGTGATATTCATTGGACCATTTTGAAAAAGGATGGTTTCAAATGCATTTTAACTTAGCCTATAAGCTAGCTCATCCATAAGCGCACACTGGTCTATACAAAAGAAGGTCACTAATGTGATAGACATGTTGCCACTTGTAAGGCATACTCCATTTCCAATCAAACGTCTATGGACCTGAGGACCTCATGGATTCAAGATTTTTTTATATGGTACTCTTTTGCTTTGCTTTTAATTTGATTTTTCTTTTTGTAATATTTGGTAGTGCTCTTTTTGGGCATTTTCTTTTGTTTTCTGCCCATGGTCTTTTTTTGGTAAGCATATCCTTTTGTCAATCATAAGGTTTGATTTATATCACAAAAATGATAGGATGAGTAAGGTAACTTTCGCTAGGCAGCCAGGATGCATACAATGTTACCAATCCTATTCTCAAAAAAAAATTAGTTTTTAAAAGGTGCAATTTAATCCATGAATGAGAGCAAGTCAACCAAGGGAAGTCTTAAAATGCGTTTGGAATCTGCCAACTTTGGATGGTGGTTGATTGAAATAACTATAGATGGGTGAAGCGCTCAAAATGTTTCAATAATCCTGTCTCATGAAAATGGGATTAGGCACCAAAATTTTTGTGCTAGCAAGTGCATATTTAATTCTCCAAGTATGGTATTCACAATGAATATGTACCGAATTATGCATCAATAAAATTTATGAATATGTGAGGATGTATGAAGATGGAGCAAAGTGTGGAGCACATGATGTGATGTTGTAAATAGATGAAGGGTGGGAACTTTTGTACAAGGTTACCCCAGTATTATGTCTAGTTAAATGGGGTAATGTGGTGAATGGAAAGATGATGGTAAAAGAATATGAAAGAAATAATTATAGAAGAAGAAGAGGAGGGAGGAAAAATAAGAATAAGAGAAGAGAAGAAATGAAATAAATCAAAGGTATGTAGCCTCTCGAAGCGTGACCATACAACATTGATGAGTAACAATAAGAAAAGAAGAAAGAGAAGGAGAAGAGAAAGAAGAGAAGAAGGGGAATGAAATGTATCTAGCCACTCGAAGTGTGACCATAAAACATTAATTAAAGAAGAAGGGAAAGAGAAAGAGGAAAGAAAGGATGAGGATGAAGTAGATTTTGATTAAATGCAATTTGATATAATGTCATAGAATGCCAAATATATATTTTGTTTTTTTTTTGTTTTTGTTTTTTTTATTTGTGACTATGATGGTATGTACAAATAATGATGAGTTGTGATGCCAATACTTAAGCATAAAATGCTCGAATATGAATAATATTAATGGGATTGATGTCAACAATACCTTCCAATGTGGCAAAGCAATATGCCCCAAACCCAAACTTGTGAGTAATCATGTAATGACCTAGTCAATTGGGTGCAAATTTGTTGTAGAGATGGTGTGGTTGGCTAGTAAGTTGTTGGTTCTCCTTGAGGACTAAGTCTTCAACTTGAAATTCTCATTGGTGTACCTTAGAATTATAGGCACGTCAAATATGGTCTTGATAAACATGTGTATATTCAATGGCATGAATGCAATGTTCATCCAAAAGAGTCAACTTGATGGGGAGCCAAAATTTGCTCATCCCAATACCACAAAATTTCTCTTGATGGGGAGCCAAAATTGCTCATCCAAAAACCACAAAATTTCTCATTAAAAAATTTGAAAAAAATTACATTAATGGCAGCAGTCTGCCAAATAAACTCCTTTATCCTGAAAGATAGTTTTTTTTTTTTTATTCTTGTACAGCATTTCTCCCCCTGGAAGAAAAACAGCCCAAACAGGTCCAGGATGGCCCTCTTGCCTTCAGCTCTGCAACTCTGTCTCAGCAATTTTTCTGACAATTGTGCATGCCTTTGCTTCCCCTTTTAAAATCTTTGGCATGACTCTCCGTTTCCCTTTTTTGACCCTTCGTTTCATTTCTCGTGCCTCTTCGTTGTCTTGGCTTTCGAAACGTCTTTCTTTCCGACTCTTGATCTTCGTCTGCTTTCATTGCACCTTGGTGCCACATGTCTGTTCAGTGCTGCCACTATAGACTCTATCCGCCTGTCAACCAATGATGACGTTCAGTATACCCACCACTCGATAATTTCCTCTGTAACGGCCCCTGTAACCGCCTGCCCTTTTTCTTTTCTTTGGTCGTAAAAATGCGACATGTCGCGATATCGCGACACTTTTTCTTCTTTGCCAACATGTCGCGATATCGTGACACTTTTTCCTTCTTACCCTTTCTCTTCTCTTTTAGTCGTGAAAATGCGACATGTCGCGATATCGTGACACTTTTTCTCTCTTACTCTTTCTCTTCTCTTTTAGTCGCAAAAATGTGACATGTCACGATATCGTGACACTTTTTCTCTCTTGAGCCTTCTCTCGCATTTTGGTCGCAAAAATGCGACATGTCGTGATATCGCGACACTTTTTCTCCCTTGCGCCTTCTCTCGTCCTTTGGTCATGAAAATGCGACATGTCGCGATATCGTGACACTTTTCTCTCTTGCGCCTTCTCTCGCCTTCTGGTCGTGAAAATGAGACATGTCGCGATATCGCGACACTTTTTCTCTCTGGTGCCTTCTCTCGTCTTTCGGTCACAAAAATGCGACATGTCGCGATATCGTGACATTTTTTCTCTCTTGCGCATTCTCTCGTCTTCTGGTTGCGAAAATGCGACATGTCACGATATCGTGACACTTTTTTTCTCTCTGCCGACATGTTGCGATATCGCGACACTTTTCCTTCTTTGTTGACATTTTGTTTTTCGTTGGATGCTCCTGCATCAGACAACCGGGGTGGATTGAGAAGTGACCTTCACTTTTGTACTGTTCTACCACCTTCTTTTTAACTGGGGTTGTACAAGCTCTCCAAGCTTTAGCTAAATATGGGTCTTCAAGGTACAAACCCTTAAGTTCTTCAAACCCCACAACTTCCACTCTCATTGTTGTCAGCAAACTCTTTTCATCCATCTCCTTCAATGGCTTTAGTTTATGGCGCACTCCTTCGTTTGTTAGGGAGTAAGTGTTGGTATGTCCATCATGGACTACATGGCAATCAAACTACCATGGTCTTCCTAACAGCATATGGCAAGCATCCATAGGCAGGATATCACATAGGACCTCATCCTGGTATCTCCCAATATTAAACTTGACTAAGGATTGTTCACTGACCAATGCCCAATGGTCCTTTTGCAACCACGCAAATCCGGTATGGATGCGGGTGTCTCCTTCTCTCTAGTTGTAACTTAGTAACGATTTATTTAGAGACCAGGTTATCAATACTACCATTATCTATGATAACATTACAGGCCTTACCTGCACATTTGCATCTCATGCAAAATAAGCTCTTCCTCTGATCCACATCTTTCCCTCCATTCATCAATGCTCTTCTTGTCATCAATGCTTCTCCTTCTTCTGCTTCTTCAGAATGTTCTGATTCAACACCTTCATCTACTATAGCAGCTCTGGCATGACCCTCAGGTCTCTTATTCGTCCTCTCTCAGTGTTGGGGACACTCATATGCTCGATGTCCCTCTTCCCCACAATGGAAATAGGTTCCATGAAATCCTCCTCTTTCGTACCCACGTCCAGATCTACCTCTTCCTCTTTGGTAGTTGTTCTGACCACGGGATCTGTAATCATTATCTCCCTTCTGATCCTGACTACTGCTAGCTTCTTCTTTCTTCTCATCTCGTCCTCCATATATTCTTCCACCAGTTCTTTCTCCATGACCTCTTCCTTTCTGCTTACCCTCAAACCTTATGTTCAGCTTCTCTTCAACTTTTAGAGCAAACTAGTAAACATCCTCAATGGTGCTCATCCTAACCAGACTCAACTCTTCTTGAATACTGGTTCTCAATCCATTGATGTAATGGGATACCTTCTCCTTGTTAGCCTCTGAATGGCCAGTTCTGATTGAGATCTGGTAAAACTCCTCTGTATATTCTTTGATAGATTTGTTTGACTGTCTCAAACTCTGCATTTTCCTCAACAGATCCAATTTGTAATCTATAGGAATAAACTATTTTTTCAACTTCTCTACCATTCGATCCCATCTGGTTATCTTTTCCTTTCATCCTCTATTTCTTTCTAGCTACACTTCTTTCCACCATATGCAAGCATGGCCTTTCAACTTCATTTTTGCAAACTTGATCCGATCTGGATCTACAACCTCCTCATACTCAAAATACTCCTCCATATCATTGATCCAATCAATCAACTCCTCTGGATTGAGATTCCCAAAATACGTGGAGACATCAAACTTTGTCTTCTTCTCGATTCGAGATATGGCCTTAACTAATCTAGCTTCTGCAAGATCCATTGCTTCTTCTTCAACCGATGGATCGTCAACCTCCCAAGCTTCATCTTCACTATGGTCTTCTCTCCTTGGCTCAATCCCTCTTCGCAACTCCTCTTGTAGGGCTTGCACTTGCCTCTGCAAAGCTCTAAAATCTTCTTTAGGTACTAAATTTCTCCCACCACCATGGTTTCTTCATGGAGGTGTTCTTCCTCGCTCTCTTCTCACAACCCTTCCACAGATCCTGGTGCAAACTGCCTCACTTTCGGCAATCTTTTCACACACTCATGAACCCTACGCTCTTCCACAGATCCTGGTGCAAACTACCTCATTATCGATGATCTGTTCACACACTCAGGAACTCTCTCTCTTCCATAGATCCTAGTGCAAACTGCCTCACTTTCGGTGATCTTCTCACACACTCAGGAACTCCCGCTCTTCCACAAATCCTGGTGCAAACTGCCTCACTTTCGATGATCTGTTCACACACTCAGGAACTCCCGCTCTAATACCACTTGATGGGGAGCCAAAATTTGCTCATCCCAATACCACAAAATTTCTCTTGATGGGGAGCCAAAATTGCTCATCCCAATACCACAAAATTTCTCATTAAACAACTTGAAAAAAATTACATTAATGGTAGTAGTCTGCCAAATAAACTCCTTTATCCCGAAAGATAGTTTTTTTTTTTTATTCTTTTACAGCATTTCTCCCCCTGGAAGAAAAATAGCCCAAACAGGTCTAGAATGGCCCTCTTGCCTTCAGCTCTGCAACTCTGTCTCAGTAGTTTTTTCGATCCTTGTGCATGCCTTTGCTTCCCATTTTAAAATCTCTGGTGTGACTCTCCATTTCCCTTTTCTGACCCTTCATTTCATTTCCCATGCCTCTTCGTTGTCTTGGCTTTCGAAATGTCTTTCTTTCTGACTCTTGATCTTCGTCTACTTTCATTGCACCTTAGTGCCACATGCTGTTCAGTGCTGCCACTGTAGACTCTATCCGTCTGTCAACCAATGATGACGTTCGATATACCCACCGCTCAATAATTTCCTCTGTAATGGCCCCTGTAACCGCCTGCCCTTTTTCTTTTCTTTGGTCATGAAAATGCGACATGTCGCGATATCGCGACACTTTTTCTTCTTTGCCAACATGTCGCGATATCGCGACACTTTTTCCTTCTTACCCTTTCTCTTCTCTTTTAGTCACAAAAATGCTACATGTCGCGATATCGCGACACTTTTTCTCTCTTACTCTTTCTCTTCTCTTTCAGTCACGAAAATGCGACATGTCGCGATATCGCGACACTTTTTCTCCCTTGAGCCTTCTCTCGCCTTTTGGTCGCGAAAATGCGACATGTCTCGATATCGCGACACTTTTTCTCCCTTGCGCCTTATCTTGTCCTTTGGTCACAAAAATGCGACATGTGGCGATATCGCGACACTTTTCTCTCTTGCGCCTTCTCTCGCCTTCTGGTTGCAAAAATGTGACATGTCATGATATCATGACACTTTTTCTCTCTGGCGCCTTCTCTCATATTTCGGTCATGAAAATGCGACATGTCGTTGAATAACATGGACTTATACTGAGAGGGGGGGTGAACAGTATAAGACTTAACCATTTAATATTTTTAACTTTAGATAGCAGTAGCATCAACATAACATTAATCAAGACAGAAAGCATCACACATTGGAAGCCCATTTTTAACGTGGTTCACCCAGAAGGCCTGGGCTACGTCCACAAAACTTTTCTCTAAAAGTTATCTCAAAGTTCTTTGGGAAACCTTCCCAATTACAATTTTTATGAGCCTTAGCCCAAAGGAGACACCTTCCCCCAATCTAAATTTATGAGCCTCTTGCTCAAAGGAGATACCTTCCCCTCTGGCTCTGGAAATGATCCCTCGGAAGATCAACCGCCTCTACCTCTTGCCAGCACGTGGAAATCCTTTCCATCGAAGACCTCCTGTCCTCAATGCTTAGCCTAAGAGACCTCTCGCCTTCTATGATCACGTCCACAGTAGCTCAGCTACCTGTACCAAACACGGTCAATCGATCTAGTACAAGTCTTCCTCTGTTTGTCATATCTGTCCAACTCTTTGAACAAATCAATCCTCTGCACACAAGCCTTCTCAAAGACTTGCCAAATCTGTCCTCAGGTTCTTCTCAAAGAACCAATGCACCTCTGTCCTCAAGTTCTCTGATAGAACTCTCAAAAACTCAGCTCACAAGTCCTTTGCTAGGACCTGTCCAAATCTGCTCACAAGTCCCCACCGGAACCTATCCAAAACCTCAACAAGCTCACCAAGAAAAACTTGCTTAGCATGAACCCACAAAGAGAATTGTTAGAGACCCAATGTGATTCATAAACCTCATAGAATCATAAAGAGAATTTTTAGAGACTCAATATGTTCTATACTTAACTCCCAATCTCAATCTCAACTCAATCTCAAACTCAAAAGAATAAGATAGATGTAGTATGCTTTTCTCAAGATTATGAAACACAACCCAACAATTGCCAACCATGCAATATCTCATATAACAATGATACTTATATTCTTTTCACCAACAACTAGGGTTTCATCATCTCAAAGCAAGTAGCAAGACTTACTAACATAAACCCTATTGCAAAAATGCTTCCTCTTCCTCAACCATAATTATGCATTCACCCAAAAATTCAACAATAACTTTAATGCATAAACAATCTTCAATATCCAGAAAATAAGATTCACACCAAAGAATACCTAGTAGACAACCTTTTCACTCCAAAACTCAATTTCAAAAAATATACCATAAACAACATACATGGAAGATGTTGCCCATACCTTTACTTTGATGAAGAAGGAGAACTCAAAATCTGTCACAACACTAACTCTCAATTTGCCACTAATTAGAGTTAGCAACTATACAATAATACACAATAATAAAGATCCAAAATAACACCTTATTTCTCCAACTTAGTAAAAACCACCAAAGTACAATATATATACAAAGTAAAACCTCTTTACACCTTATTACTCCATATAAACATTAAACATCAAAAAAACAATATCAAAACAAATATGATACCTTAACCTTATACCTCCCGCGCATTCACGACCACTATCCTTTGCACACCGCGACCAAAAGAAAAATCCAACGAAGAGAATCGAACTCGGCACCTCTACCTTCTAGCGCTTTCGCTTAAACGCCACCGCCGTTGGGTCACAAGTGCCCAACGAAATACTACAGCGCTGCCCTCTCTTTTATCTTCCTTTGATGCCAAGAATCTGGAAAACGTAAACGTCTTCCACAAACCACATGCAAACTGGTGAGCGTTGTCCAAGACGTAAGTCACTGAATGCTTGCATTAGTCATCTCACAGCACAGTCTGAAAAACGCAGTTCAGGAGCAATTGCCAATCCACTGCCGTCACACAAAAAGTAAGGATGCAGCCCAAGCTCAAATCCAAGTATGCCAAGCACGGATTCAAAGATGTCAATCGAAGATTCGAAGACACAGAGCAAGCTCAACTCGAAGACACCAAGCGTTGTTTGAAAGGTAAGGAGCAAATGCAAATCACAGATGCCAAGCGCAAATCGAATGAAACAGAGCTAGTGCAAATCGTAGATGCCAAGCGCAAATCGAAAAATACAAAGTAACCACAAATCGTAGATATCAATAATAAATTAGAGGTACTCACTTTAGAAAATCATCCCCACTTATATAGCCATTCTTCCTTAACTGTTTGACGTCGGCGCTCCTCCAACGATGGCAACATATCGACGAAAGAATTCTTTTTTCTTCCGTCACTTAAGGGTTGAAAGACCCTTTAATAATAATTAAAATAATTATTATTATTATTTTATTAATAATAAATTAAACTTGGACCTTTGACAAAGGTTTGAGTTAATTTAATTATTAATAATAAACATGGACCTTTGCATTAAGTTAAGCTTGGTTTTAATAAAAACCCTTAATGAGTCCAAATGGTTTTAAGAAAAACCTTTAGCCTTGTCACCATGGTTTTAATAAAAACCCTTTAACATAAAGAAGCTTCTCAAGATATTTTTGACATCACACTCTTTTGATATCAACACAAAAATGCCTTTTGACATCAATGACAACTTATACATTTGAGCAAAGGCAATGTACCCAAAGTGCCCAAAATTGCCAACAATCTCCCCCTTTTGTCATTGATGGCAAACCTTTACTCGAAAACACTTCTCAAGAGCCAAAAGACCAACCGAAACCAACTGTGCTAAAAACCGAGAATCTTCCTTTGAAGTTTTGCTCCCCCAGACTTGAAGCTTTCCTCTTCACTTTGAAGCTCTCCCCCTTACTCATATCTCTCCCCCTTTGTCATCAATGGCAAAGGGCCACCTTTGGGGCTCGGGACTAAGAATTAGCCTCTTAGCTTAGTCCCTCCCCCACCTCCCGATGAGGTGATTAATTCTGGGGTGGGAGTAAAACTCCCATTAGGCATTGATCATCATCAGCGTTTATAACTTCCTTGTCGGGCCTTCTCTTGAACTCTTTGTCCATATTCCTGTTCCTGTCACTATTCTTGTTCTTGTTCTCATCCCTGTTTTTATCCATGCCTTGATCCTTGGACCTGATCATGCCACTGTTCCTGTTCCTGTTCCTGTATTCTAGAATTTCAGCTCTACACTATCTGACTGTGTGACCTTCATTGTTGCACTTATAACAAGTAACAATGTTATTTCTTTTAGGCATTCCTATTCTTTGAATCCACCAGTTCTGACCAAACCTGTTTTGACCAAACCTGTTCTGACCAAACCTATTCTGACCAAACCTATTCTGACAAAACTTGTTCTGATCAAACCTGTTCTGACCAAACCTGTTCTGATCAAACCTATTCCCGATATTTGCCTTGCAACAAACTGCCTTGTGCCCAAACCGATGACAAGAGTAGCAATACCCTTGAAAGAAATTACCACCTCTGAAACTGTCATTTACCTTTTTCACTTGAGTCATGCAATGTGAAGCTATGTGACCAAACCTGTGACAAGCAAAACATATGCCTTGAAACTTTCCTTTATTTGACCTCTTAGGTTCTGAAAACTTCTTCTTTTCATTCTGAATTCTGGTTTCTATTTCTGTGCATCTATCATTCAAGGACTCATGATCTGAAATACTTTCCTCATCAGAACTCTCTTCCTTTTGGAGTCTCTTACTAGACTCTCCAACTTGTTCCTTGTGATGCTTAACAAAACCAAGGCCTATTTTATCTATTGTCTTTCTTTGACCTTTGATGAGAGACTTAACCTTTTTGGAGCTATCTTGAAACCTGTGAAGCTTATCTTTGTACCCTTTAGTTTCCTCTTTCAAAGAAGCCATTTTCTGTTCTAACTCACTATACTCAAGAACCTTAGATTCTAACTCATCCTTGAGTTCTTGTGTCTTAGCTATAGAGAAGTCAAGACTTTCTATAAGATCATCTCTCTCCATACAACATTCATCCAACTTATCCTTGAGTCTAGCATTCTTCTTTCTTTCCTTTTTCAAAGCACTAAGAGCACTAATAAGTTCACCTTTAAGATCTACTTCACATTCCTCTATATGTTTGCTATTAGAATCATCAAAGCCTTTTTCAGATTTCTTATCACTAGAGGTGCTACCCTTTTCAAAAACATACATGCATCTTCCTTATAGTTTTTGAAGCATCCTCATATATACTAGAAATCAAATCATTATTTGTGCAATCATCCTCAAGGTGCCAAAATTTCCACATCTAAGACATTTCATGATAATGAATCTATGTTTTGGTTCTTCCTCTTTTTCTGATATGAACAACATCTCATTTTCATTATCACTTGAAGAACTTTCACTATCACTACTAGAACACTTACTTGCTTTGTCTAGGTAGAAACTCTTCTTGTGTTTGTGAGAATACCTCTTTCCTTGATTGTTGTGATCATCTTTGTTTTTCCTATGATGCTTGTGCTTTTTAGAATCCTTGCTCTTACAGTATTCCATAAATTCATTTGAAGTGAACTCTCCTCCTCTATCTGATCTTAAACATTTGATTCTCTTATCAGTCTCATTTTCAACCATTTCTTTGAAAGCTTTAAATTTTTCAAAAGCTTAAGATTTTTCTTTGAGAAAAGTAACCCAAGTCATTCTAGAATAATCATCTATAAAAAGCATGAAGTAGCTTTCTCCCTGAATGCTCCGAGTTCCAGTAGGGCCACATAAATCAGTATGAATAAGATCCAAAGGTTTTGAAGAAGTATACCCTTTTGATTTGAAATTGGTTCTAGTCTGTTTTCCATGTTGACAAGGACCGCAAATGATGTTATGGGGCCTTTTTATTTTGGGCAAGTCTCTAACCGCTTCCTTGTTACTAATATTGACAAGATTATAAAAGCTCAAATGCCCCAATATTTTATGCCATAACCAACTCTCATCTTCTTGAGTTAGAAAACATTTTTCCTTTTTTATCTCACTTAGCATGTAAAGATTGTTTGGAGTCCTTGTAGCACTAGCAATGAGTTTTCCATTTTTTTCTTTACTTATCTCACATCTATCTCAAAATAAAGATACTATGTGCCCTTGATCACAAAGTTGACTCACACTTAGAAGATTATGTCTTAGGCCTTCTACATAAAGCACATTTTTTGTTTTAGATTTCCCATCCAAACTAAGAGTCCCTTTACCACAGATTTTAGTTGACCTGTTATCTCCAAAACTGACTGTTCCTCTGTTTGTTTCTTTTAAGACCAAAAACTTTTCCTTTTCACCAGTCATATGTTTTGAAAAACCACTATCAAGATACCATTTTTCTACTTTGTCTAGAGCATGAAAAGCAGTTTGAGCTATCATTGACTTAGATTTGATCTCATTTTTCTTTTTAGTGAACTCAAGGCTAGATCTATCCAAACTACACATCCTAGCAATATGCCCAAAATTATTGCACTTGTAACACATGACATATTTATTCATAAGAGGTGCAAAAGAGTTACCATTTTCTTTACTATGTCTATTCATGGACTTATTGCAATGCATAGCTTTGTGACCAAATTTCTTGCATGAAAAACAATAGCCATGGAAAGTATTATGTAACCTGTTTTGATGCCTTGGATGATTGTTCTTCTTGTGACCAACTGGAATCCACCACTCTTCAGGAGGAAGATTGATCTTCCTCAAAGACCCTATTTCTTGGGTGATACCATCCTTATTTTGCTTTTCACATGGAGTATTATGTCTGAGAGCCAACTGATCCAACTTCACTCTAAGAGACATAACTTCTTCTTCTAGTTTCTTGCAATCATCTTCCTTTCCTTTGAGAACCTCTGTTAGAACCTATTCAACCTTCTTCCCTTCTTCAGCTAGAATTTTGAAGTCTATAACACTTTGAACCAATTCTGATCTTGCTATCTTTTCTTCCCGATATTGATGCTTGAGAATAGAATTCTCTTCCCTGAATTTCTCAAGCTTTCTCAAAGCCAAGAAGAATTCACATTTGAGATCGAACTCAACCTCTTCATCTCTTTCTGAATCTGTATGATCCTCTGATAGATCCTTCTCCAAGTCGTTAGGCTCTTTCTGGAGAGACCCGCTCTGATACCAATTGAAGAACATGGACTTATATTGAGAGGGGGGGGTGAACAGTATAAGACTTAACCATTTAATATTTTTAACTTTAGATAGCATTAGCATCAACACAACATTAATCAAGACAGAAAGCATCACACATTGGAAGCCCATTTTTAACGTGGTTCACCCAGAAGGCCTGGGCTACGTCCACAAAACTTTTCTCTAAAAGTTATCTCAAAGTTCTTTGGGAAACCTTCCCAATTACAATGTTTATGAGCCTCAGCCCAAAGGAGACACCTTCCCCCAATCTGAATTTATGAGCCTCTGCTCAAAGGAGATACCTTCCCCTCTGCTCTGGAAATGATCCCTCAGAAGATCAACTGCCTCTACCTCTTGCCAGCACGTGGAACTCCTTTCCACCGAAGACCTCCTGTCCTCAATGCTTAGCCTAAGAGACCTCTACCTTCTATGATCATGTCCACAGCAGCTCAGCTACCTATACCAAACACAGTCAGTCGGTCTAGTACAAGTCTTCCTCTATCTGTCAGATCTATCCAACTCTTTGAACAAATCAATCCTCTGCACACAAGCCTTCTCAAAGACTTGCCAAATCTGTCCTCAGGTTCTTCTCAAAGAACCAATGCACCTCTGTCCTCAAGTTCTCTGATAGAACTCTCAAAAAATCAGCTCACAAGTCCTCTGCTAGGACCTTTCCAAATCTGCTCACAAGTCCCCACCGGAACCTGTCCAAAACCTCAACAAGCTCACCAAGAAAAACTTGCTTAGCATGAACCCACAAAGAGAATTGTTAGAGACCCAATGTGATTCATAAACCTCATAGAAGCATAAAGAGAATTGTTAGAGACTCAATATGTTCTATACTTAACTCCCAATCTCAATCTCAACTCAATCTCAAACTCAAAAGAATAAGATAGATGTAGTATGCTTTTCTCAATATTATGAAACACAACCCAACAATTGCCAACCATGCAATATCTCATATAACAATGATACTTATATTCTTTTCACCAACAACTAGGGTTTCATCATCTCAATGCAAGTAGCAAGACTTACTAACATAAACCCTATTGCAAAAATGCTTCCTCTTCCTCAACCAGAATTATGCATTCACCCAAAAATTCAACAATAACTTTAATGCATAAACAATCTTCAATATCCAGAAAATAAGATTCACACCAAAGAACACCTAGTAGACAACCTTTTCACTCCAAAACTCAATTTCAGAAAATATACCATAAACAAAATACATGGAAGATGTTGCCCATACCTTTACTTTGATGAAGAAGGAGAACTCAAAATCTGTCACAACACTAACTCTCAATTTGCCACTAATTAGAGTTAGCAACTATACAATAATACACAATAATAAAGATCCAAAATAACACCTTATTTCTCCAACTTAGTAAAAACCACCAAAGTACAATATACATACAAATTAAAACCTCTTTACACCTTATTACTCCACATAAACATTAAACATCAAAAAAACAATATCAAAAACAAATATGATACCTTAACCTTATACCTCCCGTGCATTCACAACCACTATCCTTTGCACACCGCGACCAAAAGAAAAAATTCAACGAAGAGAATCAAACTCGGCACCTCTGCCTTCTAGCACTTTCGCTTAAACACCACCGTCGTTGGGTCACAAGTGCCCAACAAAATACTACAGCGCTGCCCTCTCTTTTATCTTCCTTTGACGCCAAGAATCTAGAAAACGTAAACGTCTTCCACAAACCACATGCAAACTGGTGAGTGCTGTCCAAGACGTAAGTCATTGAATGCTTGCATTAGTCATCTCACAACACAGTCTAAAAAATGCAGTTCAGGAGCAATTGCCAATCCACTGTCGTCACACAAAAAGTAAGGATGTAGCCCAAGCTCAAATCCGAGTATGCCAAGCATGGATTCAAAGACGTCAATCGGAGATTCGAAGACACAGAGCAAGCTCAACTCGAAGACACCAAGCGTTGTTTGAAAGGTAAGGAGCAAATGCAAATCGTAGACGCCAAGTGCAAATCGAATGAAACAGAGCAAGTGCAAATCGTAGATGCCAAGCGCAAATCGAAAAATATAGAGTAACCACAAATCGCAGATATCAATAATAATCGGAGGTACTCACTTTAGAAAATCATCCCCACTTATATAGCCATTCTTCCTTAACTGTTTGACGTCGGCGCTCCTCCAACGATGGCAACATATCGACGAAAGAATTCTTTTTTCTTCCGTCGCTTAAGGGTTGAAAGACCCTTTAATAATAATTAAAATAATAATTATTATTTTATTAATAATAAATTAAACTTGGACCTTTGACAAAGGTTTGAGTTAATTTAATTATTAATAATAAACATGGACCTTTGCTTTAAGTTAAGCTTGGTTTTAATAAAAACCCTTAATGAGTCCAAATGGTTTTAAGAAAAACCTTTAGCCTTGTCACCATGGTTTTAATAAAAACCCTTTAACATAAAGAAGCTTCTCAAGATATTTTTGACATCATACTCTTTTGATATCAACAAAAATGCCTTTTGACATCAATGACAACTTATACATTTGAGCAAAGGCAATGTACCCAAAGTGCCCAAAATTGCCAACAATCGTGATATCGTGACACTTTTTCTCTCTTGCGCCTTCTCTCGTCTTCTGGTCGCGAAAATGCAACATTTCGTGATATCGCGACACTTTTTTTCTCTCTGTCGACATGTCATGATATCGTGACACTTTTCCTTCTTTGTCGGCATTTTATTTTTCGTTGGATGCTCCTGCATCACAACTGGTCTAACCTAGCTTGACGAGCAGTTTTGTCATCAATGAATTATTACATAGAGACCTGTAATGATGGAATTTCAAGCTCCAAGGGCATGATGGCTTCAGTGTCATAGACAAGAGAAAATGGGGTTGCCCCAATTGGAGTATGAATACTTATGTGATAGGCCCATAAGGCTAGTGGCATTTTATTGTGCCAATATCGATGTGATTCTACAACCTTCTTGCAAAGAATGGCGTAAATGGTTTTATTTGTATCTTATGCTTGCCCATTACACTATGGGTAGTATGGAGTAGAAAAGCTATGTTGAATATTGAATTTCTCACATAATACACGAACATTCTTGTTCTTGAATGGTGTACCATTGTCAGAGATGGTCTTGGACGGGATTCTAAAATGACAAATAATGTGTTGAGTGATGAAATCGACAATTTTAGGGTCGGTCATTTGGACTAAAGGGATGGCCTCAACCCATTTAGTGAAATATTTTGTTGCCATGATGATGAACTTGTGATTGTTGGATGAGGCGAGGGTAATTTTACCAATAAGAGCCAAACCCCATTGTGAAAATGGCCACATTAAATGAATGGGTTGAAGATCTTGAGAAGGTAAATGTGTAATATTGGCATGATGTTGGCATTTGGTATATTTCTTAACATAATCACAACAGTCATGTTTCATTATGGGCCAATAATATCCCATCCGCAAAATACATTTGGTAATAGCCATGCCAATGAAGTGGCCACCACAAGTGCCATTGTGAGCCTCTTGGATAACGCATTGGGCTTCATGTGGTTCAAGACAGCACAGTAGGATGTCATCGTAACTTCTCTTGTAAAGGATGTCTCCAAGCAATGTGTAGTCAATTGCTCATAGTTTGAAACCTTGTTTGTGAGTGTGATTTAGATCTAGTGGGAGAATACCAAGTTTGATGTAATCGTTGACTTGGGAAAACCATGGGTCATGGGATTCATCTTCGAAGATATCGATGCCATCATCATGAGAATGCAAGGAGGTAGAAATAGCATAATGGAAGAGGGTGTGAATGGACATGTGAGTGGTGTCAAAAAGTGGATTTTATGTCAACAAATCAATTTGTGGAGCGTGGAGTAGAAGTGATGTCATACCACTCAAATTGAGCAAGTGTTCGATGACTTGTTTATACTGTTGAAGGACAAGGAAATGACATTTTCATTCTCCCTTAATTTGATTCACAATGAGAAAGGAGTCACCAAATATGTCAAGGTGTTGGATGTGAATTGAAATTGCTTGCTTCAAGCCAACGATGAGATCTTTGTAATCAACATTATTATTGGTGCATGAAAAGCCTAATTTGAATGAGAAGGGAAGGGGATATCCCTATAGTGTGAAAAATACTATACCAGCACCCCCTCCATGCTCACAATGAGAGCCATCAAAAAAGAGGGTTAAATCAGTGGTTGACTCAGGTTCCACAAGTTTCTCAACTTCAGTAGTATGAAATACAGAATCATTAGGAAGTTGAATGAGTAGTGGTGCATCGTTTGGTAAAGGTGCTTCAACCAACTAATCAGCAATGAGCTGGTCTTTGATGGATTTTTGACTAATAAATTTAAGGTTGAAATCCATGAGAAGCATAATCCATTTGGTTGTGTGACTTTTATGGGAGCTCTTACCCATTATGTAGCAAAGTGGATTATCATGGGCTACTACATAGGTCGTGTGATTGATCATGTATATCGTAGCTTTTGTGTAGAAAAAACAATGACAAGGCAATTTTTTTCCATGTAGGCATATCATGTCTCGTAACTAATCAATGTATGACTAATGTAGTATATGGCCCATTCTTGGTTCATTTCCTTCTTTTGGGTAAGAAGCGTACCCAATGCAAAATCGATGGTGGAAATGTACAAGTGGAAAGGTCGATCTGGATGGGGTGGTGATAGTACCGGTGGAGATGTAAGGTATGATTTGATGGCCTCAAAAGTGATTTGGCACTAATTTTCCCACTTGAATGGGACCCCATTTTGATGAAGATGATTGAACGACTGATACTTGTCAAAATTTTGGGTGATGAATCGCAAAATGGACCGAATTCTTCCATACAAGTTGTGTAGGTGCTTGAGATTCGTAGGGGGAGGCATATCAATGATAGTATGGACTTTTGGGGGATCAACCTCGATACCTCTTTCTAAAATATTAAAACCCAATATTTTTCTTGAGGTAACACCAAAGGCACCTTTTTTTTGGATTTAATCGAATATTATGTTCTAGGAGGTGATCAAATATTTTGCGAAGGTCCTCGAGTTGTTGACCATGGGTTTCAGATTTAGCAATGTGATTGTCAACATAGTATTTGATAGTATTGTCCATTATATCATAAAAAATGTATGTCATTGTGCGTTGGAAGGTTGCCCTAGCGTTCTTAAGGCCGAAGGGCATGACCTTGTAACAAAATATCCCCTAGGGAGTTGTGAAATATGTTTTATGCTGGTCGTCAGGGTTAACACAAATTTTATTATAACCAGAGAAACCGTCCATGAGTGATATCATTTCGTGCCCTGTTGTGGCATAGAACAATGTGTCAATATTAGGGAGTGGAAAATTGTCCTTGGGACAATCTTTGTTACGATCCCTAAAATCAGTGCAAATACAAATACCCCCCTTGGATTTTTTGACAGGAACCATATTGGAAACCCACTCAAGGTAATCGATAGGCTGTATGAAGTCAACATCGAGAAGTTTATGTAGCTCCACTTTAACCATGAGAGCAATGATGGGATGTATTCAATGCAACTTTTGTCTGACAGGTTTGGCATTGTCATCCAGAACTAAGTTATGCACAACTAATGATGGATCTAGGCCCAGAATGTCCATGTAGGACCATGCGAACACCTTTATGTAGTGTCGAAGGCAATTTGTGAAAAGGACATGTTCATCAGCAGAAAGGCTAGTGATAAGATGAATAATATGAGGGTGATCGGGGTCGTCACCAATGTCAACTTCAATGGTGTCCTCAACAAGCATGTGAGAACCATCATGAAGTTGAGCGGGTGTGGGGATGAGATGAAGGTCATAAATGATTTGTAGCCATCTGGGAAAATCTCCTAAGAAGAGCGCTCTGGGAAAATCTGGTGGACTGTACATGAAGCATTTGCTGAGTGTGCCAGAAGAACTTGTAAATGATCCAACTCCATAAAAACTTTGTTCTTGAGTACATATTTGTAGCCATATGTCATTAAAAATTTCTAATTTATCAACATGAGTAAATGTGATAGAAGGTGTCTACTATTTAAAAATAATTTTGTTACGAGCCTTCCAAATATGAAAGAGCAGATTAATCCTGAAAACCTACCACACTTCAAAAAGTGGGAGAGACAAAGTAAAAGAGTCCCAAAGAAGAGCTTGGGGCCAAGAAACTCTTGCAGCTGTAAATGGGAAAAAAAAGGAAAGAACCCATTCCCAAGATTACCTAGATCTTTTGCAATTCCAAAAGAGGTGAGTACAAGACTCGGGTACAACAAAAAAGGACATTTAGGATCAAGAATTCCAAGGTGCTTCAAACATTCTCCCAAGGGAAGGCCTTAACACATCAAGCTCTACACAAAAAAATATTGCTTGGGCTCAACATAAGTAGCCCAAATATTCTGAAATCTAGAATTCCATCTAGTCCTTGTAGAAAATAATTCCAAATGCTGATTGAGCTTAGGCACCAGAGGAAGATGAGGAGATAACCTTTTATACCCAAAATGAGAATTATAATTAAGCAAAGGAGTGTCAACATGCCATCTCCAGTCTGACCACCAAGGACGCTGCGAGCGCACACTAATCTTTTGCAACATAGAAAAATGCGTGAGAGCAATAACATCATACATATATTTATTCGTACCATTCAGCCTGAAGGTGCATTTGAAATCATTAAATGCGATCCAATCCCTGGTCTGGTGAGAAAATAAATTAGCTATTATGACAATACTCTTTTTGAAAAACCATTGAGCATGAATCCATTGCACCCAAGCTAAGGGAGAACTTTTATGAATAAACACGGGGGACCACCAAATATTCATAGAATTGATGGATAAGCCTTTACGAAAGCAATCTCTTCTCCAACAGATCTAAGGAGTGAGCTGCTTCCAGGATTTCCATATACTTTTAATAACAAAGGAGCCATAAATCTTAACAAAAATTGGAGCAACAATGAGAGAGGGAAAATCCAAACCTCTCCATGCTCTATGGTTTAAGGGAGGACCAGAGGAAATGAAATTTTGAACAAGAACTTTCCAAGATTTAGCTCCCCTTGGATCCCTGACACCCACTTAGCACACAGAGCAATACCTTGCCATCTACAATCTAGCAGACCCATTTTTCTAGATTCTCTAGGAAGACAGCAAATATCCCAGGCAACTCTATGAAATTCCTTTGTTTTAGAAGAATTATTCCAAAGAAAATCTCGAAGGAGTTTTTCAAGCTTCTTATAACAAGCCTGTGAAGGAACCCCACAAGAGGAATAGTATACATGAGTAGAAGCTAAATTTTAGAGCAAATCTAAAATTTACCTGCTAATGACAGCTTCTTAGTAAGCCATAAATCAAGTTTCTTTTCAACTCTTTGAAGTACATAATTCCAAAGCTGAGCATGGAGGCCTTGAAAGGTGAAAGGAATACCAAGAAACTTAAAAACTTCTCCAGGAGGGATCCAATTCCAATGATACCCTTGAATCCAAGGTGAAATAGGCAAGGGAGATTGTCTAAAGCATGAGGTCTTCCTCCATTGTATGCTAGAACCAGAGGTTATGCAAAAGATGTTCAGACAAAATAGAGCATTATAAATAGATTGCTCCTCTTCCCTTATAGTAAGAAAGGAGTCATCAGTAAAGTGACCATTAATAAGTTGTTCCTGATCATTCGAAAGAGCAATTCCTTTAATAAGACTTGCAAAAGCTTGAGCAGCTAAAAGATAGCCAAATGCTTTAGCAACAAGCACATATAAAGAGGCAACAACAGGACACCCTTGTTGAAAAAACCTAAAAGGGCCCACTACTTCAGACTATGAATTGTTCATATTGAGAATAGTCAAAGCATATTTGAATAGCATAGCAATAGTTTGAATGAAAATTGGACCAAATCTTAAATATTTGAGCATAGCAAGAATGAATCTCCATTCAATGCAGTCATGAGCTTTCTCAAAATAAATCTTAATAAAAAGCATGTTTTTGTTTGACATCTGGGTCCATTGCATTCCCTCACAAATAGCCAAAATATTATCGAGGATGTACATTGAATAAATCTAGATTGCTCTGATCTAACTATCAAAGGAAGAAGAGGCCTAAGGTGAAGAGCCAAAGATTTAGCAATGATCTTGTAACTAACATTCAACAAAGTAATAGGCCTCCAATTAGTGATCAACTCTGGGTCCCCTTGCTTGGATATGAATTTGATATTACCCATGTTAATAATTGCTCCCAAAGAGCCTACTCGAAGAGCCTCCAGATAAACTTTATGCAGATCAGGATCAAGTCCCAAAGATCCTTGTAGAACTCATAGGGAAAGCCATCCATACTCGACGCTTTCTCATTTTCCATTTGAGATAATGCATCCTCCAGATTTATAAGGGAGAGTAGTTTATCACACCCTGCTCTTTGAGACTCTGGAACCTTAATTGGTACATCTACCATACAAGCTGCCAGTGCTTTCTCCCACTCAAGGGAATAAGATTAAGTAGCAAAAAAATAGTATAGTGCTTGACAAAAGCATCAATCATCTCAGGAAGATAGGTAAGTCTTATTGCATTGTCTTGAATGGCCTTGAATTGAGTAGCTTACCTGGGAGGGTGAAGCCTTTGAAAAACTTCTTTGGTGATCCTATCACCAAATTTAAGCCAATGAAGACGGGATTTAATTTGAGATCCTCGAACCTCATAAAGTTTAGCAAGTTTAAGTTCATGCTTCAATTGGACAA
The DNA here is from genome assembly GCA_028583015.1 of Wollemia nobilis. NCBI lineage: Eukaryota > Viridiplantae > Streptophyta > Pinopsida > Araucariales > Araucariaceae > Wollemia > Wollemia nobilis. The sequence goes on from JAQPPZ010016467.1 coordinate 13,499,902, forward strand.
CATGATACTGAAGTTTAGGATTAAACGAATGGACCTCAAGCTTGAGAGAAGCTTTACCAAGCTCATCATGAAGGACAACATTAGAATATCTTCTGAATTGCACCACCTTTTTCCCCAAAGTATGGAGCAAGACAGTTGTACAAAAAATGGCATCATTTCACCATTCTATCCAACCCAACTCTCTAGTAGGTCTAGGAACTAGATTCCAGACTTTGCGAATATGATAGACCATGGAAGGGTACTGAAGAAAGGAAGTATTGAAAAACAATTGTCACTTGTAGTATCTCTGAGGTAGGGATTTCATCAACACATTAAAAATGATGGGTGAATGGTCCATCTTAAGAGGCAGGGATTTCGTCAGCATATTAAACATGATGGTATAGGTTAACATGGTGGTGGTGGAGGTGGATAATTTATAGACTCTTATGGACCATTGGGTTAATATCTGTTAGTCTAAAAAGACCACACTGAAGATAATGAAGATTTTGAAGCCCGAACCAGTTTTCAATTTTTGCGGAGGAGAGACAAAGAAAAGACTAAGGCACGAAGAATGTCGTGATGTCGCAACATGTTGAAGTTTCACGGGCTTGAATGAGAAAAGAGAACCAAGATGCCAGAATGTCATGATTTTGCAACATGATGGAGTTTCATAGGATCGAAGGAGAAAAGAGAGCCAAGGTGCCAGAATGTCACGATTTCATGACATGACAGAGTTTCATGGGCTCAAAGGAGAAAAGAGAGCCAAGGCGCCAGAATGTCATGATTTCATGACATGACGGAGTTTCATGGGCTCAAAGGAGAAAAGAGAGCCAAGGGCTAGAATGTCATGATTTCATGACATGATGGAGTTTCATGGGCTCGAAGGAGAAAAGAGAGCCAAGGCGCCAGAATGTCATGATGTCGCGACATGTTGGAGTTTCATTGAGTAGATGAACATAAATAGAAACAAGTGAATGCACTTTCAGAAGGACGTGTCTTGGCGACCAGTGGCAGACGGTGATTGAAGCATCAAATCTTAACCTCTTGCTATTGGTGATTTGATTCCCTCCTGAACCAATAGAAGCCATGCAGAAACATACTGGCATATTTTTAGTAACAAATTTGTTGTAACTGATTGTAGATCATAGAATTTGTTAGCTGTCAAAAGATGCTTACAATAGAGTATATATAATAGGGAGCGCACCTAGAATAAGGGTCGACTCTTAGATGTTTACAGGATTGGATGTATGTACTCTAGATTTAAGCAATAAAATATGCTTCTATTGGCTTCTGGTTCATTGTGCGCAAATGTATGTATGAACGTTTGATGCTTCTATTTACATTACTGAAATATACGTTGTATTTGTTCTATTATCTGGATTCATGCGCGTTATAAACAGTATTGTTGGAGTTAATGATCTTATACATGCATGTGTTAGATTAATATCTAAATCACATTAAGGAACCATGATTTCTGCATGAAGGTATAGAAAATGCTTAGACTGTGAGTTACATGTATTTGTCATTGTTGTTGTTTAATCTGCACCACAAGAAAAGTTCTAGCAGTAGCTATATTTCCCTTTCTTTCAGTAAATTTCTCCCTTCCCTTTTCTCATAAAAACCACCAAGGAACCAACCTTCTCTGGAGATTAGATGGAATCCCTCTGAACTTAGTCCATCTACTCAATGTTGGCAAGGTCATGGGTGCAATCACAACCATAGGCCGATTTTGCACCAATAGTTTTTGGCATACCCGGTGGGACCAAAATCCCACAACATTTTACATTTCAAAGGTTCGATGTTTGTCTTTGTTCTATTTAGATCCAAATCAATCACCTGGTGACTCCGTTCGAAGGTATAGACCCAAGAAATACCTTATCTATTTGTCTAGTTAAATATTGCAAACATCCATATTTATGATAACTAGATCCAAAGCAAAAAACTTTGAAGAGCCCATTGAGTTCTTCGAGTTACACCTTGGTAGCCTTAGGGTTCATCCAGTTTTGTCTGCTAGATCAAACCCACCTACTACCAATATCACCACCCTCATACCTACTATTTTACCAAGCACCATTATCGACGTGTCTTCAAGTGTGACCACCAATAGTTCTACGACACAAGAAAGCACAATAGCTATAATGGTTGCACCTCCTCCAACTTACCTCACATGGAATCACATGGGTCCTTTGAACCTGATGGCTCAAAATCTGATCCCTACTATAGCTTTGAAGGTGTTGCCCTCCTATGATGGTACAGGTAAGACAACTTATGAGCATTATCTAGATGTTGCCTCTTTGGTAGCCATATACAACATCACGCAAGAAGATGTGATGATCAGATTGTTGGTCATTTCCCTAAAAGGAAAAATGCTCTACTGGTACAGAGCACTTCCTATTCAAACTATTACTAGTTGGGTTGAACTCATTGGCAAGTTGGTAGATGAATTTAACCAACATGTAGATCCTTTCTCCTTGCTCAATCAGTTCACTATCATTCAAAAGCATCCTCAAGAGGAGATAGTATATTTTAACATCAGATTCAGTCATACTTGGGAAAGAGTGCCTGATGGGCTGAGACCGACTAGCGAACAAGTCGTATACTATTATTTAAGGGCTTTTGATTCTGATATCAGTATGATTATAAGGTAATCATGAGTACTCACTTTCCCTAATATCTTTCAAGAGGTATCCAAAGTAGAGAAAGACCTCATTGCTACTGGAAGGTTCCCACCAAAGGTAGTAATGCCAATTTTCCTAGATATTCCCCAAGCTTCTAGTGCTAGCCCTTCAAGTTCTTCTCATTATCCTAGCATAGAGCTTCCAAAATGGAGTGGGAAACCATCTATTCTAGTGATACAAATACCTCAAAATTTCCTAGCACTACCCCCTAGTCCTACGGTTCCTTTGCTACCTGCACCACCTACTCAGTCAGCCCATGAACCTCAGCTTGTCATCTTACTCGACATGCAATCGATAATGAAGAATTTGACTAATGAGATCACATCAATGAAAATAAGGGAAGCTGAAAGAAGTTTTCAACCAAGAATATTTCCACAAGTGATGAGGGACCAAGCCTCATCAAGTAACAAGGGTCAAGAAAGATCGAGTGTGGTTTATGCAAATGATGATGAAGAATCTATAACTCCTTCTACAGATTCTAACTACTGGTGTTCTACATGTAATGACCCACATGGGGAAAGTTCATGTATGATTCATCAACACTACATACAAAAAATAGCTATTGAAAAGGTAGAGAAAACCTTGAAGGGACATGTGAACATGATCAGAGAAGAGAACCACAATTTCATGATGCCTTCAGTAGAACAAGTAGTTATTCTGACAATATCAGGTAAGAAACCTCTGCAAGTAGATCCCCAAGAACTCCAACCTCTAAGTTTTCCCTCGGTCCCTAAAGCTCTACCTAAAAAGGATACCCCCTATGAAAATAAGCCTCAAGTCCCTACCCAGAACACTAGATCAAAAGTACGTAAAGAATATATCCCACAAAAGGAGGCTGAAACTCAAGAGCAGGCTAAGGAGAAGTTAATATTTCCTTCTCTAACTAAGAGATAGAGAATGAAAGCAACTCAAGGATACAGAAGCAGATATGATGCTTTTGCTAAAGAAAGAGAGAAGAATATCGATTCAACTTCCTTCAATATAGTAGAAGAGATGAAGAAGACCCCTTCGAAAGCAAGTATGTATGATGCCCTATAGTTTCCTGGCCAAATTGACCTATTGCAAGAATATTTAAGATCAATGAAAAGCAAAGGTAGGAATCCCTCTTACTCAAATATAGTTCAAGAAAACCTGACATCTACTACTAGAAAGAATAGACCACCCCCTTTTTATCTATCCCTTCAAATGGAAGGATGGGTTGTACATAATTGCATGATAGATTCAGGTGCTGCTACCATAGTAATACCAAAAGTAGTGTGTGACATCATGGGAATGGAATACACTAGGAGCAGCCCAAGAGTTCTATAGTTGGATGGTACTCCAATCAAAACTATAGGAGTAATCAAAGATATCCCTATAAAGCTTCATAGAATGCCTCAAATTGTAGTTATACAAGAAGTGGTAGTAGTGGATTTAGAACCATACTTTGGCATGTGTTTATCCAGAGAATTCATGACTAAGATAGGAGGATATCTATATTTAGACTATTCGCATTTGGAAATACCTTTCAAAGGTAGAAGAATCAAGATATTTAATGAAAAACCATCCACCTTTCACATAGAAAAGATAGAAGAGGTCGATATTGTAAACATGATGACAGAGGAAATGGAAGACCTTGATCTAATGGAAGAGACCTTGGAGGAACTTCAAACAGAAGACCAGTTCTCTCTAAAAAACTTCAATGCTATGGTAGAAACCGAGATGGGAAGTTACTCTATTATAAAGCCAAAAAAATCCAAGTGGCTCCTACTCCCAGAGAAGATAAGCCTACTAATCAGCTCTAGAAACTTTTCTTTGATGGTGCTAGATGCAAAAATGGAGTCGGTGCAGGCATAGTTCTAATTTATCCTATAGGTAAAGAAAAGGTTTTCTCTTATAGATTGACTTGGAGTTGTACAAACAATGCAACTGAGTATGAAGCGCTCTATTTGGGTCTAAGAAAAGCTGAAAAGCTAGGTGTCAAACAATTACAGATATATGGAGATTCAGAACTCATTGTGAATCAAGTCATAGAAAAATGTGTAAGTAAACAACACTATCTTAAAGCATATAGGAATAAGGTGTGGGACCTCCTGGAAACCTTTGAAGCTTTGAACATTAAAGTGATTCCTAGAGAGAAAAATACCCATGCTGATCTGTTAGCATCTGTAGGAGCAAATTTTTGCCCCATCAACAATGTCATCCAGAAGTCCAAAATAGTAAGGCTCATATACAGACCCTTTATGCCAGATAAAAATATTTTTTGGCAAGTATTTGAAAGTGATGAGCAGATATTAGATTTCTTAACCTATGAAATGAATTGCTCAAGTGGTAGAATGCTAGAAGATGAAGAAGAAGAAGGCCTAATCCAATTAAAGAATAACCATATTCCAAAGGGGTTGATCACCCTTGAAAGCCTTTTTGATAATAATGACAGAGTAGTAGGTCACAAAATAAAGGTTGATAAATATCGGTACAAGGAAGTTCAACTAGAGCCGAGAAAAGTGATCAAAGTTGGGGTTAACTGTACAGAAGAAGAGTTAAACTAGATCAGGGAATTATGCAAGAAATTCCTAGACATTATTGCTTGGGTGTATAGTGATCTCAAAGTATACAGAAAAGAAACCATACAACACACCATTGAGTTGGAAGAAGATGCAAAGCCCTTCAGGCAAAAGCAAAGACCTGTAAACCCAAATATAGAAGCATTAATGAAACATGAGTTGTTAAAGCTCCTTGAAGCCAAGATAGTATACCCTATTAAACACTCTACCTGGGTAGCTAATCTAGTCCCAGTTAGAAAGAAAAATGGGGATATTAGACTGTGCATTGACTTCAAAAACCTGAACCGAGCTTCCCTGAAAGATCATTACCCTCTTCCATAGATAGATCAAATTCTACATACAGTAGTAGGGGCAGAGAGATTCTCCTTATTGGATGGATTCTCTAGTTACAATCAGGTATGGGTTAGAGATGAAGATCAATACAAGACTACCTTCACCACCAAGTGGGGGACATTTGCTTATCAGAGGATACCTTTTGGTTTGTCCAATGCAGGAGCAACTTTTCAAAGGGCAATGGATGTGGCTTTTGGAGAACTTGCTAATAAGGTCATAGTCATCTATTTAGATGATATGATAGTCTTCTCTCACCATAAAGAAGACCATGTAGAACACCTTAAGAAAGTATTTGAAAAATACAGAGAATTTGGCATATCTTTGAACCCAAAGAAATCCATATTTGTTGTAGAAGAAGGAATTCTACTAGGCCATGTCATCTCAAAATTTAGATTGGCCATCGATCCTGATAGAGTAAAAGCACTCCTAGAGCTTCCCCTACCAGCAAACAAGAAAGGCTTGCAATCCTTTTTTGGATAGATAAATTTTGTATGCAAGTTTATAGCAGATTTTGCACAAATTGTCAAACCAATGATAGAACTGCTAAAGAAAGATGCCCAGTTCAAATGGATAGACCCAAGAAAATAAGCCTTCAAAAATATAAAGGAAGAAATAGCTCAAGCACCTATGCTTGTTAACCCTGATTACTCCAGAAGCTTCATTTTATATGTTGTCAAAGAGGAAGAAAGTTACATTGCAGTTCTCACCCAGAAAGGAGTTGACAATGAAGAAAGGCCTATAGCCTTTCTAAGCCAGACCATGCAAAATCATGAGGAGAGATATAACTTCATAAAAAAACAAGTATATGTAGTTATGAAGTCACTAAAGAAGTTTAGGCACTTCCTATCACAAAGCAAGACCATTGTCTATGTAATACATCCTGATGTTAGAAATTTTGTAATACAGGGAGAACTTGGTGAGAAAAGAGCAGGTTGGGTAATGAAGATACAAGAGTATGATGTAGAGATACATCCAACCAAGTTAGTAAGGGGTAGAGCCTTATGCCAAGAGTTGGCTAAGAAAGCTCCAAATGATCATATAGCCTACCAAGGCCTAATGTTGAATTCAAAACAAGATCAAACTCTGAAGAATACCGACTGGATTGATGACCTTGTGGAATATTTTTAGACTAGGAAATGCCCAGATAATATGAATGCTTCACAGAGAAGAAGGTACAGAACCCAAGATTTGAAATACACTCTTTTACCAGAAGGGTTGTATAGGAAAAACATAGATGGCATACTGCTAAAGTGCATAAAGGGGGATCAAAAATAGAGAATTTTGGAAGAATTTCATGGAGGTCTATCTGGTGGACACTACTCAGGGAGGACCACCACATTAAAGATACTCAGAATAGGTTGCTACTAGCCCTCCATTTTCTTAGATGCTTTCAAAATGACCAGGAAGTGTGAAGAATGCCAGAGATACATAGGGAGAAATAGAAATGCCCCTATGCCTCTAAAGTCTATCCAAGTTGAAGAGCCTTTCCAATAGTGGGGGTTAGATTTCATCGGAGTAATAGAGCCAAATTCGTCAGTTGGTCATAAATATATACTCACTGCTACAGATTATTTTACTAGGTGGGCTGAAGCAATTCCCACTAAGAAAGTCGATCAAGAAGTTGTGATTGAGTTTTTAGAAAGCTTGATTACAAGGTTTGGCATACCAGATGCATTGGTCATAGACAATGGATCAACCTTCATCGGAGCAAATATGATCGAATTTACTGGAAAATATGGTATATACTTGAAGACCTCCTCCAATTACTACCCACAAGGGAATGGTCTAGCAGAATCTACAAACAAAAATCTTCTCAAAATTTTGAAGAGGACTCTGAAGGATAACAAGAGAAGTTGGCACTCCTTGATAAACCAAGCACTATGGGCTGATAGGATTTCAATTAAAAAATCTATTGATACATCACCCTATTCCTTGGTCTATGGAAAAGAGGCTATTCTGCCCATACATATAGAGATACCAGCTTTGAAGTTGCTCAACCAGATCGATGTTGAAGAAAGTCAACCAATGGAGGCTAGATTGATGCAACTCCTACAACTAGAAGAGCAAAGAGAGTAGGCTTATAACCACCATCAGAAGCACATGGCTGACACCAAAGGATGGTTCGATAAAAAGACTACTTTCAAGAAGTTTAAAGTTGGAGATTCAGTTTTAAAATGGAATGTGAAAAAGGCCAAGCCAGGCCACCACCAGAAGTTTGATGCCTTTTGGGAGGGTCCCTTCAAAATAATCACTGAGAAACAATTCAATTCATTTCAGCTAAAAGACAAACAGGGTGAAGTTCAACCCATTCCAGTGAATGGTTTTCACTTAAAACTCTACTTTGAATAGACAGAAAAATATTCTTGTATATTATGTATATTATATGGTATTTTTCTAAAATTTTCTAGTTTTCAGCTTGTAAATATTTTTGTCGCAATTTAGTGATCATCCAAAGTCAACCAACAAGAGGAAAAAATAGAAAAAGCACCACCTTGTCAGGATGTAATGGCTAAAATTCAAATTCTACCATGTAACCTTCCGTGATTGGTGGGAAGGCACCTCCTTTGTGAATGATTGAGACTTTGAAGAGCGTGATTTTTTATTTAATGTAGCAGCCAATGATTGGCCAAAAAATTTAGCATGTGGGAAGATGGTAGAAATGACATGTGAGAAGATTCAAGAAATCCAAATCCACCAACCATAGTTAATGCAATCCATGCATGTTCTTTCTAATCAATGAGAAAAACCCTAATTCACTCTCAAGTGAGTTCTTCTACTGCAACTTACTTTCTATTTTCATTTTCAAGCTCGAACCCAGTGCAAACAATCTCTACAAGTGTTTTCCCATGGCCCCAAAGAAGAGTAGCCAAAATACAACAATGGTGGCATCATATTCTACTTCCACGAAAATGAGATGTGAAGATGAAGTAGGCAAAAAATTCATCGATAGAGATTCCAGAATCGGTGATACTACTATAACATGGAAAAACCTAAAAAATTTCGGAGGGATATCGAAGAGAGAATGACCATAGGTATTACTACATCTTCTCCCACTACTTTCACCTTCAATTCTCTACTCTACTAGTATGTTTATATTCCTGTTCATCCCTATCCCGAGTTGATTAAGGCCATGGCAAATTTTTATGATGCAAAAGAGAGGACTGTAAGAAATTCCCAGGGTAGAGCCCTTTTCACCCTAAGCCCAGATGCTTTCATTGTCACCTTTGCTATTGGTCATGTGCCTGCATTAAAGCCAAAATATTTTGACCCTCGTAGACCAGGTGAAGTATTTTATCCCTTATAAGAGCATAAGAAATTTCCTAGCACTACAATTGAAGAAACCACCTACTAGAGGGACCATGCCTGAAACTCCCATTCCTCTGGAAGATTTCAAAAACCCAGAGCTATTTTCTATCTTGGCTATGGTGGTGGGCCTGAAGTCCGATGAAAAGGTCTATGGGTGGCAGATTGCATTAGTCAATTGCCTTTCAAACCCTAAAAATTATGATTCTTCAGTTATGGATAGAAGCGTAAGGCCCATGTTTTTTGACTGGTCGGGTATATTTTTCACCAAGTTCATGAGGGTTTGTCTTTGATGAAGAAGGGTTCTCAAGCTTCTTTCAAATTTTCTTCATATTTAGTCTAGATTTTCTTTTATTTTATGGCTCAAGAGCTCACTTTTATTTTAGTGCATGATAAATATGAGCAAGGAAGAACCCTACCTATGTGTGAATGGACTAATGTGTTGTATAAGATAGAGTCTTACTATGATTTCAACAAGGAATTTTTAGGGCCAACCCTAAAAATTATGTATGAAGAAATAAGAAGACTGACCCCAAAAGCTATAAAATTTTTGTAGAACAAACATGCAGAGGAGGGTGACTGGTTCATTCTCACTCAAGGGGTTGTTATCAGACTCTATGGGTTTACAAGGAAACCCTTTTTGCTTCCCCATTATGTCACAGATAGGTTTTTTACCTTGGAATATGTTAGGCAAATAGAGCAGATAAATTTTAGATATGGTACAGGTATAGGTAAAACTAGTACATGTACGATGCCATTCCAATTTGAAGGTATTATTATCTCCAAGAAAGGGCAACATGAGCAAATTAATCAAGCCCTAAAATAATTGGGGTTGTTGGAGATGCCACAACCATGGAAGTATGACCCCATTAACAAATTTGTAGAGAGGTAGGCCATTCTAAACTGAACCCCTATCAAAAGTTACCACATGTCCCCCAAGAAGGACATCAAGGATTGTAGGAATAACATTGAGGATGAAGAATTAGAGTGGCATGTAGAAAGGATGCAACCACTGCCTCCATGGCATGATTTTTATGAACATGTGGTTGACTATGACCCCGAGAATGATCCTAAGCACTTCTTAGATGACAATACTATCACTAGGATGCAAAAGAAGGGGCCATAATGGATAGAAGGGAAGGTCCATGCATGGTGGATGATGAGAGTCCAGACAAATATGATCGACTCTAGGTGGCCGATTAAAAATGACCTTGAGTTTTTGGTCCGATATGACCATTACCAAGCTACCTGGTCAGAAACCTTCATCGAGAAAGTACCATCGAGCATTCGTAGCAACAAAGAAGTAAACCCTAAAGTTGTAAAAAAAAGAGGTAGACCAGAGCAAAGGAAAAAAGGTTGCAATTGAGAAACAACAATCCCCTACACATACAAGGCTCAGGTCCTCTAAGAAGAGGACTACTGAAACCATATTTACAGAAGAGCAGAGAAATACATATGGGAAGGTGACCCAAATGATGGTAAAAATGGGATATGATGGTAGAGGACTAGGAAAGTATGGGCAAGGAATTACCGAGCCCCTACAAGTAGAGAAAAGAGGGAAGCATATGGCACTCGATGCAGACTCATCAAGAGGTAGAGCCGCATCTTCACAGACCCCAAAATTTATTCCCCCTTCTCCCTCAGATACTGAATCAGATGAAGTGCCTCTGGTCATTAAGAAAAGAAAGCTAAAATCCATGGTAGAGAATCGACAAAAGAAGAACAAACAAGTTGAAATGACTCAGAATGTTGAAGAGGCCACTTAGAGTGGTAGATATCAACAATAGAAAACTATTGAACACACTAAAACTACTAAAGAAAGTGAGCAAGTTGCTCAAGATATGGGGGATGTTTCTCAAGATGTTGAAATGACAAGAGGTGATAATACACAGGAGGAAGCCCAACATGATGTAATTGATAATGATGTTGAAGTTACTCAAGAGGAACAAAACCCAATCATTTTTGAAAACATAATTGTTAAGAAAGAGATCGTTGAGCACAATAAAAACCAGCATGGGGAAATCCCCAAAGATGTTGAAGTAATAAACCTAGAGGAAGATACAGATGTCGAAGAAGAAGATGATGAAAGAAGAGAAGTAGAAATATCCTCTCAACAAGATGAAATTGATAATTCTGGTGCAAATGAGACTAATGAAGATCACATTGCAGAAGATGAACACCAACACGTGCTCCCGATAGGATCAGGTATGGCCTCTCTATTCTCTCATACTTCTCTTCCTCCTCATTCCAAAGTTGAATCTCCTTCCATTTCTATTCCAAAAAAGGATATAATATTTCCTTTAAAACAATGGCTTCCTTCTCCAGAGCCAACATCATCTTCACAAGTTCAATCTAAAATTGGCCAATCTTCAAAGTTGCTTACTCATTCTATAGTTGCTCCTTTGGATGGAAATACTACATTGGTCTCGACCCCTTTTCTCCCTGGTGCATGCATCCCAACTATGAGATCCACCTCCACCGTGGCTACTAAAAATCATCCTACTATTTCAAAATTGAAAAAACTAGGAAAGGCTAACAAGAATGCCTTAGATTGGTGGGAATCCCACTCCATTGAAGCCTCCAAGGCTCCAGCCCGCACCCAAGAGATGATAGCGCTTGATCCCACCACTATGCAATGGTAGAAGGTAAAGTTGACACCGATGATAAGGAAGCTCGAAGGCAAAATGATGATAGAAGATTACCAAGTGGAAAGTATAACAGAAGATATTACTCAACTTCACATGCAAGATGAATGGGGAATGGCCCAGGCTCACTTGGGAACTATCTACTTGCATGGGGAATACTTTAAAGAAAAATTCATCAGAGAACAAGAAGCTAGAAAGGAGTTAGAGTCTGCGTTGCAAGAACAGAAGCTTGTAGAGAAAGCCTTGAAATTAGAGGTAAAAAGGTGGGAAGACAGTTTCAGTGAAGCTACAAGTGAAGCAGCTAAGTACAAAGAAGAAGCTGAAAAAGTAGCTAAATAGATTCAATATCTGAATCAACAGATACAAGAGCTCCAAAGATAAGTCCAGGAAGATCAGAACAAAGTGCACGACCTATCGAAAGAAAAGGCCAAAGCAGTTAGAAAGGAAATGTTTGAAGATATCTTGCAGTTGAGTCTGAGAACAAGGCCTATGTTGTTATACTTGGCCAAAGTAAAATAAGTGCTCGGGATGGTTGAAGATGAGCTTAAAGCTTCAGTGAGATTTTTGAAGATAAGATCAGAAACTGCAATAAGAATACAAGTCTTATCTAAAAATATGCCAGAGAATATTGCTGCCAAGATACGAAGTGAAGCCTGGTCGCAGGCTAAAATTGTAGCTAGGAGTTTCTTTAGGAGATTTAAACTTGTCAACCAAGGGGTAAAACTCCTCCAAGAGCTCGAAGCTGAAGCTAAAGGGCTAGTAAAACATTTGAACCTAGCAAAAAAATGTGGGCTTCCATATCTTTGGGATGAAAATTCAAGCGTTCTAAGTGAAGATGCACTCACAACGTCCCTGAGATCCTTTATGGATGATGAATCAGAGATAGAAGGTTGGGAAGAGCCTATCCAAGAAACGCATGTGTTTGCTATGATACAAGATCTCACATAGATTAAGTCATGCTTACAAGAGTTGATTCTGAGGTAGAAGACATTATCTCATGACAAGGTAGAAGAGTTGCAATATGTGTATCATTTGTTTATGGAATCTTCAGACCCTGATGATGAGACTTGGAAAGAAGTCTACCTCACTTATGATGAAGTTATTAAAATGATAGAAAAATAGAGAAGGTCCAAGAGAACTAAGCAGAACCAACTGACAGAAGGTGGGACCAGTGGCCAGACATAAAGAGGTTTACAAAAATTTAAGTAAAACTGGAGGTTTGATGTAATATAGTAAGGTATACGTAAGCTAGCAAGAGGTATTTTGAAAGGTAATGTTTTTCTTATTCAAGAAATTATTTTCTGATTTTCCAAAACTCCCTCTTCCATATTATTTTGACTCCATTTCCCAATGGATGAAGGTCCTGGATTCTAATATTTTTCTAGAAAAATTCCTTGGAAGGTGCCAATAATGTTAGTCTAAAAAGACCACACTGAAGATAATGAATATTTTGAAGCCCGAACCAGTTTTCAATTTTTGTGGAGGAGAGACAAAGAAAAGACTAAGGCATGAAGAATGTCATGATGTCATGACATGTTGGAGTTTCATAGGCTCAAAGGAGAAAAGAAGCCAACAATTCTATTTCATTTCATTAGAGTTTCACGGGCTCAAAGAGAAAAGAGAGCCAAGGCATCAGAATGTCATGATTTCATGACATGATAGAGTTTCATGGGCTCAAAGGAGAAAAGAGAGCCAAGGCACAGAATGTCATGATTTCACGACATGACGAGTTTCATGGGCTCAAAAAAAACCAATTCAATTTGTAGATGCAAATTTACCAAAAAAAAACCAATTTCTAATTTCTCAAAAAACCACCATTCAATATCATGACATGTTGGAGTTTCACTGAGTAGATGAACATAAATAGAAACAAGTGAATGTGCTTTCAGAAGGACATGTCTTGGTGACCAGTGGCAGATGGTGATTGAAGCATCAAATCTTAAACTCTTGCTATTGGTGATTTGATTCTCTCCTGAACCAATAGAAGCCATGTAGAAACATACTGGCACATTTTTAGTAATAAATTTGTTGTAACTGATTGTAGATCATAGAATTTGTTAGTTATCAAAATATGCTTACAATAGAGTATATATAATAGGGAGCGCACCCAGAATAAGGGTCGAATCTTAGATGTTTACAAGACTGGATGTATGTACTCTAGATTTAAGCAATAAAATATGCTTCTATTGGCTTCTGGTTCATTGTGCGCAAATGTATGTATGAATGTTTGATGCTTCTATTTACATTACTGAATTATACGTTGTATTTGTTCTATTATCTGGATTCATGCATGTTATAAATAGTATTGTTGGAGTTAATGATCTTATACATGCATGTGTTAGATTAATATCTAAATCACATTAAGGAACCATGATTTCTGCATGAAGGTATAGAAAATGCTTAGACTATGAGTTACATGTATTTGTCATTGTTGTTGTTTAATCTGCACCCCAAGAAAAGTTCTAGCAACAACTATATTTCCCTTTCTTTCAGTAAATTTCTCTCTTCCATTTTCTCATAAAAACCACCAAGGAACCAACCTTCTCTGGAGATTAGATGGAATCCCTCTGAACTTAGTCCATCTACTCAATGTTGGCAAGGTCATGGGCGCAATCACAACCATAGGCCGATTTTGCACCAACAATACCCCATACATGGAGGCTCACATCCTACCAACCTCTCATCCATGCAAGCTTTTGTCCCAAGGGCACAAACATCACCATAGTTGGGATTTACAAGCTCCCTACTAAATTCCTTAGCACATATCTGGGGACTAGAACTACTCACAACCTCATCCCTCTTATCCCAATGAATAGGGAACCTAGGGATGGCACAACAGTGACAAGTTTCTCTATCTCAACATCACCATCTCCCCGAGGAGGGATGCAAAAGACAACCAATGGCTAAACTAACTAGTGAAGATGCCAACTTGAGCTAAGATCCTCCATCGAACAATTAGGATCAATATTTTGTATGGGAAGACCCATTGGGCCATGATCCACCATCACTTTCTAGCTTCAAAGCTCTTACTTCATAAATAGCTAATATTTGATCCTCTATGTCTAATTTTGTTTAATAATTATAGTTTAATGGCTCTACCTAGCATAGACTTTGGGGTGTGATTTTCTATCCACCCACTTTTTTGTGAATTAGTGTACTATATTTATTTTCTAAAGTAATATAATTATTGTAATTTTTCATCAAAAAAACTAATGTTCATAGTAGACCTCCTCTTGATAATGATAATAACTATAAGATTATTTTCCATTATCAAAGGAAATACCATATTACACCAAAATTATTATATAGATATTAAATACAATAGACAAGGAAAAAATGATGTTGAATCTACTCCAAAATAAATACAATCTAAATCTAATACTAATCAAAAAAAAGAAGCAAATAATGAAATGGAAGAGATGTTTTTATTTGTTCTATTAAGATCTTACTTATAAATAGTAGATAATTTATTTAAGATATGTTTGTTACTTGTTCTATAAAGATCTTATTTATAAATAGTAGATAATTGAGTTAGGATCAACTCAACATATGAATCCTAACAGGCCTTTCTTAATTCTTTAACCCCCAATTATTATAACAATCCTTTATAATTTGCTAATAACTTTTGTTGCAAATTTAAAGATGTAAAAGATGTCATAGTGAACTAAAAGATATTTTATATGCTCCTAAACTAAAATTATTTTTTTCTCTTATTTAAGGTATGACAAGAAAAGTTTTTATAAAACCTCTCCTAACCATGAGGAAATAAGAAAATCTATAAACACAATCTAGATTTAGAGAATGAGTGACAAAACCAAAAAGAATAGACAAGAGTCCAAAAGGGATTTATCAAAGTGTTTTCTAAAACACTTTGTGTATACTTAAATTTGTTTGAAGGAACGTACATGAGTACCCTTTGATCATTTTTCTAGTTCAAAACTTTATGATAGAAACTGTTTGATCTCCTTGATATTGTGTATTCTTTTCTATTAAGTTTAAAAATTTTCTAAAAGGCTTTTTTATGATTTCTTTTGTTAGATTTTTTATTTTTTCCTAAGTTCTAAAAGGGGATAATGAATGATAATCAATTTATGAAGTTTGATACCTATGATTTTACTTGTTTCTTGCTTGCAAAATTCATCTCATTGGGTAGAGTTAATGCCTAGCCAAATAAGATGCTTGATGAGGATCTAGTTGTGTAAAAAAAAATTAAGGTAGCTTCTTGGTAAACCTTGAAATCCTTAATGAACATGAACTTATCCATTGTGGTTCTTTTAAAAGTCTTGACTAAAGTTTAATATGGATTTTAAGAAAATGTATAACCTGAGTCTATGTGTTTAATAACGGAGACTTAAGGTGTTCAAAGACCTCCTTGGAAGATGGAATGTAGGGAAGTTATGATCTTAAACAAGGTTTTTTTTAAAGCCCTTGTGAGATCCAAATTTTATCATCAAACTCAAAACCCTACCATATTGTTTGCAAAGAAAACTTGACATGGAGTGTAAGCCTTGATTACTGTAACAATTAGATTCATTGTAAATTCTAGGAGAATATCGCTTTTGTTTATGAATTTACACTTAATTAGGAACAACCAATGGTTGTAGTTTAAATTTTACATTGTATGGATTAAGAATTTAATACATATATTCCCTTAACTATGTTTTGAGTTATAAAATATTCATATTAGAAGTGGTTAAGTGTTAATTACATCCAAAGATTATTATTACTCAATTTGTTGTCACTAGGACTATTTAATACCTTATGATATAGCATTATTTTCCTCGGATTTTTCTTCACGAACCATAGAATGGTAGGGAGTTACAATATTTCTTAATTTTATAGTTGTTCATCCCAATGATACTCAAAATCTTAGTGACATGGATGAATTTTTTGTTCACTTTCATGAATAGTTGGAAAATAGGATGTTGTGAGGTGTTATAAGTTGGTCTTAAGATATGTTGCTCCACCATAGTTGGATTTCTTATCCTCTAATGGCTCAAACCATCCATAGTAAAACTACTTGTCATCCAACCAAGGAGATAAAGGTTAATACTATATCACATATTTATCCCTAGACAAAATTGTTATACCAAAATTTATAGTGTATAAAAAGGTTGTCATACCCATTAGTTGCAAAATGTGGATGTTTAAAAGTTGCTTGCATAAAAGTTGAAGCCAAAAGTTTCTTACATAAAAAGTTGGTGTTCAAAGTTACTTATGAAATAGGTTGATACTCAACAGTTACTTATATGTGAGGTTGTTGTACTTAAAACTTACTCTACATAAAATTTGCTTATACCAAATTTGTACCTAAATAATTGTACTACATATAAATGGTCTACATAAAACATGTTGTACCAAGAATCTTAAACCATTCAAGAGACATGATATTGCATTAGGTCCTTAAATTTTCTAGATCAAAACAACTAATGCTCAAGTATGTATTTTTCTCAAGCATATTGAAATATGTGAATATTATTGTTAATATTGGCAATGATTGTTTTAAGGGCAGATATCCTAGTAATAGGCTTGGATTTCTTATTGAGATCATATTCTTGAGTGGTTGAACTACTAATATTAAATAATTCTTGAGTGGTTGGACTACATATATTAAATAATTATTTGGATATTATTTTTGATGAAAAAAGCAAATTTATATTAAATTAAGATAAAAGCCTTTACAATAAAAAATTTGGGTGGGCTAACACACACCATGGGGAATCAAACTAACCCTCATTGAGAAGGGTTAGTAAAAAAAGTTGCCAACAAAACATAAGTTTACCAATCATGATCATTGATGATCATTACATCAAAGAAAGCATATCATATGGGGTAATGTGCCCTGGCATGTTGTCCTGCATAAACTACTAGTGATTATGGGATGGGAATCCACCCCTTTGCATCACGATTAAGGCCTTCAATAATTGTGTTGCTCCAACCAAGAACTGGCCGAGGTGAAACTGGATAAAGATCATCCCACCCCCCAACTTGGCAAGACGAACAAGTAATGTCAACATTAGACTACTTCCTAACTGGTGAGGGTTGGGACTAGTGCCTATCTAAGAGAGCACTTCTTGTATATGACAGAGGCCTACTGTGAGAGCGGGATTGAAAATACTCCTAAGAAGAGTGCTCTGGGGGATCTAGTTGACTGTACATAGAGCATTGGTCCAGTGTGCCAAAATAACTTGTAGATAATCCAATTCCATAGCAACTTTGTTGGCTTGAGTACATATCTATAGCCACATGTCATTAAAAACTTCTAATTTATCAACATGAGTAAATGTGATAGAAGGTGTATACTATTTAAAAAATAATTCTGTTACGGGCCTTCCAAATAAAATATCAAGCTAATCTTGAAAACCTACCACACTTCAAAAAGTGAGAGAGACAAAGTAAAAGAGTCCCCAAGAAGAGCTTGGGGCCAAGAAACTCTTACAGTTGTAAATGGGGAAAAAGGAAAGAACCCATTCCCAAGCTTACCTAGATCTTTTGCAATTCCAAAAGAGGTAAGTGTAAGACTCGGGTATACCACAAAAATGATATTTAGGATCAGGAATTCCAAGGTGCTTCAAACGTTCTCCCAAGGGAAGGCCTTAACATAGCAAGCTCCACATTAAAAAATATTGTTTGGGCTAAGCATAAGTAGCCCAAACATTCTAAAATCTAGAATTCCATCTAGTCCTTATAGAAAATAAGTCCCAACACTGATTGATCTTAGGTGCTAGAGGAATATGAGAAGATAACCATTAATACCCTAAACGAGCCTTATAATTAAGCAAAGGATTATCAACATGCCATATCCAGTCTGACCACCAAGGATGCTATGAGCGCACACCAATCTTGTGCAACATAGAAAAAGGGATGAGAGCAATAACAACATCATATGTATCTTTGTCTGCATAATTCAGCCTAAAGGTACATTTGAACTCATTCCATGGGATCCAATCCCTGGTCTTGTGAGAAAATAAATCAGCTATTGTAACAACACCCTTTTTGAAAAACCGTTGAGCATGAATCCATTGCACCCGAACTAAGGGAGAACCTTGATGAAGAAACATAGGGGACCATCAAATATTCATAGAATTTATGGATAAGCATTTATGAAATCCATATCCTCTCCAATATATCTAAGGAGTGAGTTGCTTCCAGGATTTCCATATACTTTTAATAACAAAGGAGCCATAAATCTTAACAAAAACTAGAGCAACAATGAGAGAGGGAAAATCCAACCCTCTCCATGCTCTACGGTTTAAGGGAAGACCAGAGGAAATAAAATGTCAAACCAAAACTTTCCAAGCTTTAGCTCCCCCTCAGAGCCCTGATCACCCACTTACCACACAAAGCAATACCTTATCATCTACAATCCAACAAACCCATTATGCCAGATTCTCTAGGAAGACAATAAATATCCTAGGCAACTCTATGAAATCCCTTTGTTTTAGAAGAATTATTCCAAAGAAAATATCGAAGGAGTTTCTCAAGATTCTTATAGCAATCCTATGAAGGAACCCAACAAGAGGAATAGTATACATGAGTGGCAGCTAAAAATTTAGAGAAAATCTAAAATTTACTTGCTAATGACAACTTCTTAGTAAGCCAAGAATCGAGTTTCTTCTCAACTCTTTGAAGCACATAATTCCAAAGTTGAGCAGGAGAGCCTTAAAAGGCAAGAGGAATACCAAGAAACTTAAAAAATTCTCCAAGAGGGATCCAATTCCAATTATACCCTTGAAGCCAAGGTGGTATAGGCAAGGGATATTGTCTAAAGCAAGAGGTATTCCTCCATTGTATGCTAGAACCAAAGGCTGTGCAAAATGTGTTCAAACAAAATAGAGCATTAGAAATAGATTTTTCCTCTTCCCTTATAGTAATAAATGAGTCATCAACAAAGTGACCATTAATAAGTTATCCTTGATCATTCGAAAGAGCAATTCCTTTAATAAGACCTGCAGAAGCTTGAGCAGCTAAAAGATAGTCGAAGGCTTCAACAACAAGAACATATAAAGAGGGAGTAATAGGAAATCCTTGTCGAACAGACCTAAAAGTACCCACTGCTTTAGACTATGAATTATTCAAATTGAGAATATTCAAAGCATATTTGAATAGCATAGCAATAGTCTGAATGAAAACCGGTCTAATTCCTAAAGCTTTGAGCATAGCAAGAATGAATCTCCATTCAATGTAGTCATAAGCTTTCTCAAAATCAATCTTAATAAAAAGCATGTTCTGGTTTGACATCCGGGTCCATTCCATGCCCTCCCAGACAGCTAGAACATTGTTGAGGATGTACCTTCCTTGAATAAAGCCAGTTTGCTTTGATCTAACTATCAAAGGAAGAAGAGGCCTAAGGCAAAGAGCCAAAGCTTTGGCAATGATCTTGTAACTAATATTCAACAAAGTAATAGACCTCCAATTAGTGATTAACTTTGGGTCCCCTTTCTTGGGTATGAATTTGATACTACTCCTGTTAAAAATTGCTCCAAAAGAACCTACTCGAAGAGCCTCCAGATAAACTTTATGCAGATCAGGACCAACTAAGTCCCAAAGACACTTGTAGAACTCATAGGGAAATCCATCCAGACCCGGTGCTTTATCATTTGCCATTTGAGATAATGCATCCTATAGATCTGTAAGGGAGAGTAGTTTATCACACCCTACTCTTTGAGACTCTGAAACTTTAACTGGTACAACTACCATACAAGCTGCTAATGCTTGCTCCCACTCAAGGGAATAAGCTTGAGCAACAAAAACATTAGTATAGTGCTTGACAAAAGCATAAATCATCTCAGGAAGAGAGGTAAGCCTTATACCATTGCCTTGAATGGCCTTGAATTGAGTAGCTTTCCTAGGAGGGTTAAGCCTTTGAAAAAATTCTTTGGTGATCCTATCACCAAATTTAAGCCAATGAAGACAGGCTTTAATTCAAGATCCTCGAACCTCATAAAGTTCAGCAAGTTTAATTTCATGCTTCAGTTGGGCAACATGATACTAAAGTTTAGAATTAAATGAACATGCTTCAAGCCTAAGAGAATATTTGGTAAGCTCATCATAAAGAACAACATTGGAATATCTTCTAAACTGCACCACCTTTTTCCCCAAAGTACGGAGCAAGAGAGTTGTACAAAAAATGGCATCATTCCACCATTGTATCCAACCCAACTCTCCATTAGGTCTAGGAACTAGATTCCAGACTTTACAGATATGACAGACCATGGAAAGGATGCTGAAGAAAGGAAGTATTGAAAAAAATTGTGACTTATAGTGTCTTTGAAGCAGGGATTTCATCAGCACATTAAACATGATGGGTGAATGGTTCGTCTTCATTGTGACTTGTAGTGTCTTTGAGGCAGGGATTTCATCAACACATTAAAAAAGATGGGTGAATGGTCTGTCTTGATTGAATTTCAGATTTGACAACTCAAAGACACAATTTGTCTTCCAACATCTATCTGAGGAGGAGAAGGAATTATTCGGATATGACTTTAACGTTATTGAATGGAAAGATTACATAATGAACATTCATATTCTAGAACTTCGTCGGTATGTAATAACTAAAAGACCACAAACAAAAGTTTTAAAAAATTATGTAAAGCTAGCAATTCAAGTCCTCTAGGATTTAGATAATAAGATGCAACCTTCACAGAGAAGAAGATTTGGATGTTTATTCAGGAGGTTGCCTTAGGAAATGATGTAATATTTACGGAGAAGAAGATTTGGATGCATTGTTCAATGTATTGTTCAATACGAGTATTCCATAGGAGTATAAATATAAGAAGCCTCATAGGGTCCACAACCTTTCGTAGGTCCAGATTGTTCGTGTCTATTCGAATGCCAATACTAACTACGCTCTCGGCATCCACTATCACAATTGTAGAAATTCCAACTAGTTTTCATCATTGTCAAGATAGTTAACATTAGGAGGTGGATCAGAAAAGGATGACAAGAGAGAAAGTAGTTATAAATCCTTATATCATGACATCCACTTATAGTTTTTCTTTTTTTGGTGAGGAAATATATTATCTCCCCAAGTGCATCTATAAGGCTCTAAATTGGCAAAGCCCCCTCGGCAAAGACCTTCCATATGCACTATTAATACTACTCGATTTACTATGTTTACATAGGAAAAAATTTTAATTAGATCATCAAAATTAGAAATGTGTGTAGCTATTTCCTTGAGCGTTTGAATTAAATCCTCTTTTCCTTGTGGAATAATCATTTTCTTCCATAAATTCCCCCTTTTCATTTCTCTTTTTTTAATTTAAAAAAAAAACCCATTTCACATAAATAAAATCTTATAAGATATAGTTGGGTTCCCATTTCTTTATATCTCTTTATTCTAATATTGATTAAATATATCTCCCTAAGATCATTGGTTTCTTTTCTAAAGGTGATAAGATGAGATGACAACCTAGCTATGCAATGATATAAAGGCAATGCCAAGATGCAGATCATTTTTAATGAGGTAGGAGTTTTATTCCTTCTAACTCCATGGCCCAATGAATGAGGCTATTTAAGATAGATGTTGTTGACAATGTAGTCACAAAATGTCTATCAACATGAAGGTTGGTAAAAATGACTAAGTCCATGAGACCTTTTATGACTTAAGAAAATGAAGGATAAAATAATAGAGAGAAATGATAGATGACCCTGAAGTGAAGGGTTCTTGAAGAAAAGAAAGTTTGTAAATAAGGAAAAAAGTGGTAAGAATGAAAGTTGCTAATCTAAAAGCATAAAATTCTTCCATCATATTTACCAGTGCCATCTTTGCTTCACTTCCATCCTTATTTCTTCTACTCCCCTCTCTATTTCCTTTATCCTTTTTATTTCTTCTACTCCCCTCTCTATTTCCTTTTTTCCTTTTTATTCCTTTGACTCCCACTTCTCTAATCCTCATAACTTCTTTTGTAGCACCCTTACCACCTCAATTAAGTGCAATCCATCTTAGGATCACCAACAGGTTTGCTTTTTTCCAATAAAGGGTCATCCCACACACCATCTCCATTATAGTTTACCCTATTAAGACTCATACCACCATCCGTTTCCACACCCCTACAACCATTCTTTAGGGTATCTCAATATTGTAAGTTTTATTGTGTAACTTCACATATCCTCATCATGATCTCTCTTATCATCCATCACCACTTGATACACACAATCATCCATGTCATTGTGTCAAACTAACATCCTTGTCTTCATTGGTCCACTAGTCACCATAGATACAATTTGTAAGCTAAAAATTTTGCATCCTTTTCCCTCAAGTTGATGGATGCGTGCCTAGAAGGGGATGGGAAGTAAGAAGCCTACACCTCGATGTGATGGGTACCTGGTCATATACCTCCTTTGATGATGGTTGACTTATTTAGTGGTTCAACAAGGAATATTTAGAGACTATTCCTAAGTCTATGCAAGTTGTATGTTTGGATGTATTATTTTAATTGACAAACACCTATGTTTGGGATAGAATGTAGCTAAGATTAAACTATATGCAATTCAGTTTTCCTTGCAAACAACACTCAATCAAATAATTGATCTAAACTAAATGCAATGTAATTTGATTCTCATTTTTGGTATTTTCTTATATTTTTTATAGTAATCTGTAAATGAAATAGATTTGAACTAATATAAAGCAAAAAAATAAAATGAAACAGATCAAACATAAAGCCTACCTGGATTGAATGGTTGAACAGAGATATTTCATGGCTTATGAGCGATTTCGTAGCCTATGAGTGTATTTGCGACTTATCTGAATCTCAGCGAGCTACAAGCGAATTCGCTATCTTGAGTGTAAATTCGTGAGAGACCTGCAATTGATAACACAAAACACGAAATATTGTATTTAGCATTTGGGGATTTGCTTAAGCCATTGTAGATTGGGTCTTGGTGATGCAGCAGTTAGATCCCCTAGGTTTCTTTAACAAACCTTACATAAAATATTGAAATTATAGATCCACTTACAAATGGATAAAAGATTGGAGTAAGTGTAATAATGCAAAAGATAAAATACAATAAACTATGAAATGATCAAGATGTGATATGAAAACAAAATGGTAAGTCTCGAAGCATCTATTTTTCCCCAGATCTATAAATCTGTGAATTTGCGGCATGTGAACAGTTTCACAGTCTACCTGTGAATTCATGGGGTGTGCAAAAATGTGGATTTGCTAAACAAAAATGATATATGAAATGCTAAGGATGATCAAATAATTTGCTTATAAATGATGATATTACATATTTATGTGCAAATGATACCTAAATAGATAAAAATCATGGATCTATGTTAGGATCTTATCCTAACCTTCATTATTATTAATAATATAATACATTTCATATCCTAAGGTTAGTATATTTGATAATATAATAAATAATTAATAATTATTTATTATATTATATATTTAGGGTTAGATAGTCATATAGTCATAATAATTAAATACATTAATTATTATGAAATGACACATTGAAGTGATGTAATATTAGGGTTAGGGTAGGTATAAAAGCATTATGCAATCTATCATTTGAGATTATCCATGAAATAATATATTATTTGGTTTATACCCATTAGAGGGATTCCCTGTACCAATCCAAAAGTGATTCAAACCCTAAAGGTGATTCTCTTAATTTATATGTTATTTTAATTATTTCTTTATTAAAATTTATGCTAGAACCTTCAGGGTTCTACCATTTGATATCAGATCCATGTGGGACCCAGAGTGGTGGGAAGCACACTGGCAATGTCTTAACAATATTTGTAGTAAGTATCTAATGGAAGTGGAAGCAGAGGAAAATAAAGAAACCCAAACTATTAAGGAAGTTGCAAATGAAGAAATTGCTCCCAACCCTAAAAAAACATTTGGAGGAGCCCGTAACCATGGAACCCCAAGTGGTACCTATTGAACTTCCCGAGAATTAAGAAAATATTTCAAACCCAAATTTTTTTGAACTAAAATCCAGTGAAAGCACAACTTCCTCAATGCAAAATTTTGGTTATCCAAACCCTAAAAATGCAATTTTCCCATAACAAAAGTATACGAGGAAGAGGTAAATATTTCTAAAAAAATAGAGTACACGGTTTATCCAAGTTTTAATGAGAAGGCCTGGATCGGCAAGAACTCTGTTTGCCCAACCTTCTATCCAACAGTGAAGAAATTTGATGATCCCTGTCTACTCGAGTTGTTTCAGATTTTTTTTTGAAACTTTATTCTCGTCTTACGAAGTTTCAATATGAATAAGGAAGAGTGAGTTTTGATCGTAAAATTGCAAAAACGACCAAGGCAACAAATCACATTGTTTTCAAACTGTTTTTCATAGGAAATTTGAAAGGCAAAGACGGGACATGTTGTTTATCACCTATTAAGTTACAAATGGACAACGTACCATCACAGTCTCAAGGCACTCACCCTCCATCATGTCCACCACTATTTTTTCCTACTTGACGCTTGTATGGTCTTGCAATTTGTATGCAACTGTATTCATACTGCTCAAGCAATGGCTGCATTACGTTTGAGTTCAAAAGAGAGAGGATTCCCAGGTATCCACTGGTCATCATGCGGGAAGAGAATATGTTTTCCTCTGCATTTATAAAAGGCATTATCCCAAGGTTTCAACAATACATCTACCACATTATCTCAAAATTTCTACCAATATATTTAAAAAGATAATTATTTTCACCAGTTTAGCTATGCAATTATAAAGGACCATATCTCAAAAATTTAACGGTCTAAATAATGTTTATTGTGAGCCACTGGAACCCATAGAACTAGTGTGATAAATGGCTGAGATTACAGTCCTCTATCCTATAATAACCTATTCAAGGAAAGCCCAACACAGGGAGGATCGTGGCATCATTACTTATGTTCAGCATAAGCTTATTTTTCTTGAGTCATTATTGTTATGATTATTTGTATAGTGGCAATAGGCCAGGTAACCTCACCCTTGAGCCAAGCAATACTCTCGGGAACTACATAATTGCAGGTCCAAATTTGAACTTAAGGATGGCTCCCCACTGCTTCATGTTTCCAAGAGTACTAGGGATATTTTGATTAAGATCATTCCTGGATATTTTGATAATATGCAGCCCTTTGAGCACTCCAATCTCGAAAGGAATGGCACCTTATGGTTGATTCCTTGAAAGATTGCTTAATTCAGGTGGACTGCTTCCTTGCAGCATATTTGACCTCATAATAAGTATCATCAATTTAGAAAATCTTGATAGCCAAATTGGTATCTTTCTAGACAAGCAATTGTGGCCAAGATCTAAAATCTGCAACATGGAACAATTCTGTAGACTCCACGGTAAATTTCCTGCAAGCTTGTTGGATTTCAGGTGCAATATGGAGAGTTTGCTTAACCTTCCTATTGTGGATGGAATGTCTCTTGTCAAACTTGTGTTTTTCCAAGTTTAAATCTTGATAAATTTGAGCAACCTATTATGCTTGGCGGTATTTTGCCAAATAATTTGTTATTTGACAAAATCAATATAACAATTTTGGGAATTTGCTTGCAAATTTCCTTGGAAATAACACCGGTGAAGCTATTGCAAGAGAGATCTAATATCTGTAGTGACTGTGATGGCTTACAGGGAATGATACCATTCAATTTATTAGATTGTAGATGAAGTTTAAACAGAGATGAAAGCCCTCCTAGCTCAGGAGGTATATACCCACTCAACTCATTGAAGGACAAATCCATAACATTCAAGTTTGAAAGCATACCAAGTGACCCTAAAATACTTTCGTTGTTTATGTCCAAAGGTGTGACACCGCAATTAAAAATGGCTCTGGTGTTTCTACAGTTATTAAAATAATTCATTATTACTCTACCTTTCCTCTCAGATGATAATATTTTATGCCTAAAATATTTTGATGAGACCTTGTTTCATGATGAGTGATAGATTATAAGCAGGTCAAAAATGGGGAATTGTATATAATTAAGAGTTTCTACTATTTGGTTCGTTTTATGCCCAGTCACTTTTCCAGTGCACATAAGTGACAATGCACGATGGGGACCCATTTTTCACTATGCAAATGAATCGAATAAAATGGTAGATAGTTTGTTCTAGTCAAATGCCACTATTAAAGTAAGATAGCAGATCTACAAGAACATTGATGCACTCCAAATAATTAGAATAAAATCCAAAAATAAAAAAAAGAAACTAAGACTATTCAGGAGGATTAATAAAAGTGAACCTACTGCTTCCATGTTTGTATTCGTCGGGTAGACGCTTTATGAAAGAGACTTGTCATAAGTGGAATATTGCATTCACTACTATAGTTTTGGAGATAACAAACATTTGAGCTGAAATCTTTAAAGTGTTACACAATTTATCTAATGCTTACACCATTTTTAGAGGAGAGAATGATTCAAAAATTGCAGTCAATAATTTTATCACCAAGCAAAGCCTGCACGAAGGAACACAATTCACATCTTGCAGAATATTTGCGGTCAGAAACACTCATCCCTATAAAATCCATAACTTTTTTTCCCGTGTTATGATCTGCATGATAACACTAAAAAGACTACAAAAGACATCAAAAATAGGGGAGGTGAATCCGACATTTTCAAAAGCAATATCATTAAAGTTTTTTACCCCACCCCATCATGGGATCGATCTCGACATTTCCTTGGAATTTTGTGATGTAGTAGAGGAGTCATTGAGGTATAGTTATAGGAAGATATCTCAAGTGACTACAGAATGTGCACACCAAACCAACGAATAGAGGACGTTGAATAAAGAGAGCAAAATTGGTATAAAGAAGCTGAAGATCTGAGGTATTCTTAGTGATGTTGATATCGTAAGTGTTTTAGATGACATCACACATGGTGCTTACCAACTGGATAATTTCCAATGGGATGATGTATACAATAATCTAAGTGAACTAAATATATTAATCCTTGGTCAATTCCCAATGGAGGTGTTCAACAAAGGTTCATATGTATTCAAAAAGGCTCTTTATTCCAATATAACTTTGGATGATGCAAACAAAAGAAGATGCACTATGTTGTCCTTGTTCGTTCGAGATATAGAGGTCATTTATTGGTTGCGATGTTTTACAAGTCACCCCCATTTGGAAATATTAATATAGCTATTCACGTATACAGAGGCCCAATTAGATGATCGTGGTTTCTCCATAATCGTGAAACTAATGTTGTTAGCCAGTCCCAAGACTCCCAATGAGAATGAAGTGAAATCTATATTATATTATGCACTAAAGACTAAATTAAAGTTACATTTTGTAATGAATGTGGATAATGCAATAGCTGTGAATGAGATAGTTTTAAATAAATGCTTCAACGGTCAAAAAATTGTAGATGAACCAGCCATTGCCCAAATCGCTTCTCTGATATCCACTGAAAGACGGTGGAAGGCACATCTAATTGGAATGTTGACCAAACTGCTATCAGTTTATACACAGACACTACAAGATCGTATTGATATTATCCTTGGGCACTTTGAAATACCTCTAAATCCAACGGTTTGTAGAGGCTACATCTCGCTTGTTGAGAGAGGCGGTTGGCCTTGTGGGAGAGAATTAAAGGTAAAATTGTGCAAATGATTGACCAAGGGGGAAAATTATTTTATCCTATGTAGTCGAATGGCCAAAAAGCAAGTATTGAGACAGTGTCATGGAGTCACTTCTCAATGCGTACAAGGATTCCTTTGGATTTGATTTTGTGACACAACTAGATAATAGGTACCTTTAGAACCAGTGTTGTAATAATGCTCTCCCCAAACTTCATCAACAACACCATAATTAACACTTTCAAGATCCACTATCCAATTACCATGGTGGTTTTTTACCTTCCCATAAGACTTTCCAATCCTTTGCAAGCTATTATATTATCCTTCGTTACACTATGAAGAGCAAAGGACATAATGCACATTTTAGGAGAACCATGCAGCAGGATTATGTGAAGCAATACGTTACAAAGGTGATAATTATTTACCTTTGCAAAGGTGACTTACACACACGTGTGAGAGAGGCATTACAAGGAAGAAGAGCCCAGTCCAACAATAACTTGAACATTACGAGCAATTACAAGCAAATGTGTTGGTGATATCTTCAGCAAAACAAATGTCTTAATATTTGGGCTATGAGAAGACCATTCAACAATTGAGGCAATTATTGAATGAAAAGGGAAATAGAGTAGATGATACTACCTAGATAGATTGGATCATGGATTCAAAGTTATCTTTTGTAGATGAAGAAGAAAAAATTATTTCCATTGGGGCATATCAGTCTAATGTTAAGAAGTCTACATCAAATGACCTACATTCTAAAGCAAGCATCAAGTTGTTGCATGTGACAAAGGAGCTTTACCTGAACACAAAATTAAATACAAGGAGCATGTGCTATTAGGATTGGTGAACTTCGTAGAAGCATATTTCTAGCTTTGAGGACAAAGCTATTCTTAGGAGGGGTGGCATGTTAGGATCCTATCCTAACCTTCATTATTAATAATAATATAATACATTTCATATCCTAAGGTTAGTATATTTGATAATATAATAAATAATAAATAATAAATAATTATTTATTATATTATATATTTAGGGTTAGATAGTCATATAGTCATAATAATTAAATACATTAATTATTATGAACCGACACATTGAAGTGATGTAGGATTAGGGTTAGGGTAGGTATAAAAGCATTATGCAATCTATCATTTGAGATTATCCATGAAATAATATATTATTTGGTTTATACCCATTGGAGGGATTCCTTGTACCAATGCAAAAGTGATTCAAACCCTAAAGGTGATTCTCTTAATTTAGATGTTATTTTAATTATTTCTTTATTAAAATTTGTGCTAGAACCTTCAAGGTTCTACCAATCTATATGCAAATGCATAAGATAACTAGAATGCAAATGAAGTAGTAGAAAGAATGTAAGAAAAATAGTGTATCATTGAATGCAAAGTGACCTAAATGTAATATGCAAATGAAATCATAGATATGGAAGAAAATATTTACCCCCAAGCCTAAGTTTGTACGAATTCATGATGTATGTGCGAATTCACAGCTTGTGGATGAAGTGGCAGATAGCTCACGAATTTGATGAATATGCAAAAAAAATGTAAAATGCAAAGCAAGAAGTGTAGTGAAACACAAAATAAATTACTCACAATCGCAATATAACAAGTTTGGTCATCTGATGTTGTAATGGTGATGGTGGTAATACATATTTTTACCAACAGCAAAGCAAGATCCAAAAATGATATCCAAGTAGCTAAGGACCTATTTCTGTCACTCAACTTGCAACAAATTTATCAGTCCTCAGCCTCTCACTCAAAATACAATTGCTCTTAGTTTTTACCAACAAGTTTGCTCAATTCACCATTATCTTTTCAAAATATCCATTAGCCTCAATTGGGAGGCAAATTGTTGTTTTAAAGAATTCAATCAACACAAAATAATTTAGAAATCACGAGATCCAAAATATCAGATCAGGGCAATTCAAGAAAGTTGGAAAATTCCCAATTCAGGCGAATTCGCAACCTAAGCACGGGTCGTTGGGCTAATTTGGGACTGAATTAATCGATATGGGTCTTTGGGCCAATTTGGGACCGAATCAAAATAGGTGCCTGAGAGGTAGGTTGGTTTCTAATTTTTGTGAATTAATGGGTAAGATTCGTTGCTCATAAATTCCCTAAAAATGGGGAAAAATAGCACGTGCATATTAGCAAGTGATTTTAATGGTGCAAAAAATGAGGTGGGCTAGTGAAAGGTAGGTTTACACATGTTAGAGGGAGGGAATTATGATCTAGGGTTAAATTTCCTTGTCTAAATTTTACCCCCTCTTTGGCATATTTATGAGTAATAAATGCATCAAAGAAAGATGTAGACATTGGGGTGGAAGTGGCAAAAAGTTGACATGGGCAAAAAAAGGATGGACGGTTTTTGGTGGAAGGTTAACATGAAAATCCTGTTAAATTTTCTTTTTTCATTTTTATTATTTTTTTTTACACATAAATTAATGCGTAAAAATTATTATGAATTTTATAGTTAGGGTGCCCCCTTGAGTTTCATGAGGAATACGACATTACTCATGAAACTCGAAATGATGCGATGGAAAAGAAAAAAAAAAGGTGAAAATGGAGGGAAATAGGGGGTTAAAATGAGGACTAGGGTAAAACCCTAATTTATTTTCACTACGTTATTTTTAGTTTTTATTTTTAGTTTTGGATCTCTAGAGAATAATGACACTTGTTACCAACAGAGTGGAATTTGTATACAAAGACAATGATGAAGTAGTGGGAGGATCTAGGTAAGTGGCAAATTGCTTTTTGTGTACCATTTTTTTGCTTTTGTTTGTTAATGCATGTGGTGAAAGATATAAATGATAATGTATGGTAATACATACTTTTTGTAACAACCCTCCTCACATGGTTGATGGAAATGAAAATAAATAATAAAACTTACATTTTTCTTGTGAACATGGTACTACTGACGTTTTTTTGTGTGTGCAGGACAGTGGCAAGATGTCAATGAAAGGAAGCTAGTCAGCAAAAAAAGGTAAGAAATGGAAGTGATGATTCGACTCACGAGAACATGGAAACTCACGCTTTACCTAACATTTCGAGGCATTGAAAATTACATTTGTGTGTGGGTCTTGATTGGTTGAATGTTGTTTGCTGGCTTGGAATGAGAATTGCTTTTTAAGTGGCAATGATGATGGGAGCCACTTTCTTATCTATGTGTGTGTGTGGTATTGGAATTTTCTTTTAAAAATAAAAATGGAAGGTTTTACAAGTGCTGAAAATTATAATATTAATATTTTTTTAATATAACGCAAGTTGTCCTTGTATTGAGGTGTATGTTATTTTTGATAAGTTCTAAGAACAAAGAGTAATAATTAAGCATAAGGTTTTGATTATTATTAAGATTAAATTCCATTTTGCATACAATTGAAGACATACTTCCCATGGGCTATAGATAGCTTAGGCAAGGATACCAAGTTTTGTTGGATTGGCTATGATAGCAAGACATGTGCGCAAAGTAGAAAAAGGGTATGTCGTGGTTACCTGGCACCATGCATGGGAAAACAAAATACCAATTATTTTGAGTTCTTCGCAAAGTGGAAGATTTGGAAGGGATTTGGTATAAGTGGGTAAGTAAAAAGGAAAAAGAACACAATTTTTGGGGATGGTGGAACGAGACGACGAAAAAGGAAGCGAGAAAGGAAACGCGTGAAGTAGGGGAAGCGTAATAAAACAGGTTGGATATTCTGAAAATGCTCCTGTGTGCAAGCTATGTTTAAATGAATCAAAAAGTTCTTAAAAATAAAAATAAAAAATTGTTCAAGAGGTTGCCCTGAGAAGAGGAAAACGATATTAATATAATTATTCATATTCTGATATGATATTAATCTTACATGATATTATAAACAAAAAAAAATCAAAATTTTAATATAAGAATGAAAAATTCAGTTGTACATGTATATTTTTTTTTGGTAAATAAAAGTCTTCATTAATTGCCGAGTTTTGCAAGTTAACCCAAAACCTATTACAATATCCAGCCTTCTACTGAGATTGTAGATCCTAGTCATCCTTTAAACTTTCTTACCAGAAATTGTGTTGAATCCCCTACAACACCTTACTAACAAAGCACACCCATACCTAAACATAACTGTAAACATTACTTACATTGACAAGAATTGAAGTTTGGAACTTTGCACTTGTGAAACTTGTTGCTTGCCCATTTCCTATTCTCTGTCGAAATCTTCCAAGGCTTACACCCTGTTACCTTCATTTCCAATTTGGTATGATTTAGAGGGAAACCCCATAGTTATTACCAGCTCCATGGGAAAAGAACACCCATTCATCTTTCTCCTTAACGGGTAGGTTTATTTTCATGACTAATAATGTTTTCCACTTCATGTGGCACACCTTGTGTCCATGTCACCAAACTACCAACATCAACACCTATGTTGGCTAATTTGTCAGCTGACCTATTGGCCTCACGGTACACGTGATGAGCCCTCCTGTTCTGTCTTGTCGCAAAAAGGATCCTCACTTCATGGATGACTCCCTCGATTCTCCATGGAGGTTTTTTGCCATTGGTTAACAAGTTGATGATGTTCATAGAATCACCTTCAATCATCAAGTTACCTTGAGTTTCTTAGGCTACTTGCAACCCTCTCCAAAGGGCTCTAGCTTCTGCTTCATTATTAGTTCTTATTCCCAATGGTTTAGTGAAGGCCTTAACCAGATTTCCTTGATGATCCCTGATTATTCCTCCAGCTCCAGCTCTTCCTGGGTTTTCCTTGGCTGCACCATCAAAATTTAGTTTAAACCAACCCTGGGAGGGTGGCTCCCAAGAAATCCCATTTCTGGGATTGGGCAAAGGAATGGAAGGTTTGTCCTCAATACCTAAGGCCCGAGCTAATTGTTTTTCTTGGGGAAGAATTGAGTGGTTCTCATCCACTAAGGTGCTAAGGTTTTCTTTCGCAAAGACAATAATCCTATTGAGGATGGTTTTTGGGTTGTGTGGTATCCTTAAAGGATCTATGGTTCCTTTCTAGCCAAATCTGCTAGATAAAATGATGCCAACAAATTTTCCATAGGTACTTAAGTTTTAGGCTAACAAAGGGTTGAGGCCATTGATGGAACACTTCGGATATAAGAGTAGGCTTAACCCACGAGATCCTAAAGGCTTGGAAAAGTTCATCCAGGATGGACTCCGCTACCGGACACTCTAGAAACAAGTGTTGGGTTGTCTCCCATCCTGCCTTGCACATGTAGCAATGGTTAGCAATAACCATACCTTTGGATAACATATTGTCCATAGTGAGGATTTTTCCTTGAATCACCAACCATGAAAAAAATGATATTTTAGGAATTAAGCCTTTGATCCAAACCAAACTCGGTTGAAATTGTTGACCTTCCACATTGAGAAGCAAATTATAGGCAGACTTAACTATGAAGTCACCACTTTCAGTCTCGCACCAAACAATATGATCTTCATCCTCTCCAGAGGGAATAATTTGCTGAGTTAAAATGTTATAAAGCTCTTCGTACTCCGCTTCAAAACCCCGTACTCTGATGTGTTTCCACCCGTTGATATTTATATCCTGCCACATATAATTTGCAACCTTCTTCCTAATATGTTGCTCCATATGCTCTTGAATCCTAGCCAAACGAGGAATCTGGGATAACTCCTCAGCTCTCACCCATCGATCCTTCCAAAAGTCTATTTTTTTCCCATTTCCTAGAATCCATCTAAGACCTTTCTTGACAAGATCCCTGCTCGTGAGGATTGCCTTCCAAAAAGCATACCCCCTGCTTGCTAAGTTGTCATTAAGGAAGTTCACACCTTGGAGGTATTTCCTCCTAACTATGGCAGTCCATTCATTATCGACCTTAGTCAATAACCGCCATGCTTGTTTTGCTAATAGAGTTGTATTGAGATGAGCAACTCTCCTCAATCCTAACCCCCCATCAGCTTTAGGTTTGCAAACCTTGTTCCAACCTACTAAATGGATCCTTTTCTTATCCTTAGTCCTTGACCAGAGAATTTTTTTTGAAGCTACTCAATTTTGTGATACACCTTGCTGGGAGCTCTGAAGACTGATAGGAAGTAAACGGGTATACTTTGAAGTGAAGCCATAGTTAAAACTGCTTTGCTTGGTTGAGATAATAGATGTCCTTTCCAACCTGCTAGCTTTTTTTGGATCCTCTCCAGAACTATGTTCCACATTGATCCTTCAGGTTTCCCCGTAAACAGGGGAAGACCTAAATAAGAGGTGGGAAGGGATGCAATATGACATTCCATGATCCTTGCTATGCTATTTTGCCTAGGAATGGGGGTATTGATGAAATAAAGTTTGCTCTTATCAGAATTCACTTTTTGTCCAGCCGCTTCTTCATACATTATGAGATTATTTTTAATCCTTCTTGCCTCAACCACAGAAGCGAAAGTCAGTAGCAATTTATCATCAACAAATTGTTGATGTGTCACTAGGGTAGTTAGCGACGTGGCCTTGATACCTGATATGAGTCCAGCTATCATTGTTGCCTTAATGGTTCTTCCCAAGGCCTCAGCTACAATGATGAACAACATAGGACTTATGGGATCTCCTTGTCTTAGACCACATTTGCTTTGAAAAAAACCTATAGTAGACCCATTAACCAAAACTAAAAAATAAGGCTTAGAAATACACTCTCTTATTAACTTGACCCATTTCATGTTGAAGCCAAATTTTAATAAAATTGCCTCTAGGAATTCCCAATTTATCCTGTCATAAGCTTTGTTCATGTCTAACTTTAAATCCATGACTGCTTTTTTGGTCTGAGTGGTTGTATGAAGAGCCTCATGAACAATAATAACTCCATCTAAGATTGATCTTCCTTGTACATAACTTCCTTGACTTGGATCAATGATAACCGGTAGAACTTTCTTCAAACGGTTGGCTAAAACTTTGGACATAATTTTATAGGATATATTACACAGGCTAACTGGCCTAAAGTCGGCCATAGTCTTGGGGTTGGGGCCTTTAGGGATCAAAGCAATGAAAGTTGTACATGTATATAAATCGCATGAAATGATCTCCAATACCATTAAATCTATTGTTAAATTGACATCTATCCATTCCAATTTAATTTAATTTTTTTTTAAATAAACATCTAGCGATGCCATCTACTCCAATTTTATAATGCTTTCCCAAAGGACGAAGGAAAGCTACGAATACAATATGAGTATTCCATTAGAGTATAATTATAAGGAGCCTAATAGGTGCCATAGCCTTCTTCAGGAGCAGATTGTTTGTGTCTATTCGAAGGCCAATCCTGACTACGCTCTCGGCATCCACTATCACAATTGTAGAAATTCCAACTAGTTTTCATCATTGTCAAGATAGTTGTCATCAAGATGTGGATCAGAAGAGGATGATAAGAAGGTGGATCAGAAGAGAATGATAAGAAGGTGGATCATAAGAGGATGATAAGAGAGAAAGTAGTTCTAAATCCTTATATTATGACATCCACTTAAATTTTTGCTTGTTTTGATGAGGAAATATATTATCTCCCCAAGTGCATCTATAAGGCTCTAAATTGGCAAAGCCCTCGTAGCAAAGGCCTTCCATATGCACTATTAATATTACCCAATTTACTACATTTACATAGGAAAAAATTTTAAAGCATCAATATCAGAATGGTGGGTAGCTATTTGCTTCAGCCTTTGAATGAAATCATCTTTTTCCTTGTGGAATAATCATTTGCTTCTATAAATTCCCTCTTTTCATTTTTTTTTCAATTTAAAAAAAAATAAAAAAAACATTTCACATAAATATAATCTCATAAGAGATACTTGGGTTCCCATTTCTTTGTGTCCCTTTATTCTAAGATTTATTAAAGATATCTCTCTAAGATCAGTGGTTTCTTTTCTAAAGGTGATAAGATGATATTACAACCTAGGAATGCAATGATATAAAGGCAATTCCAAGATGCTAATCATTTTTAAAGAGGTAGGAGTTTTATTCCTTCTAACTCCATGGCCCAATGAATGAGGCTATTTAAGATAGATGTTGTTGATCATGTAGTCACAAAATGTCTATCAACATGAAGGTTGGTAAAAATGACTAAGTCCATGAGACCTTTTATGACTTAAGAAAATGAAGGATAAAATAATAGAGAGAAATGATAGATAACCTTGAAGTGAAGGGCTCTTGAAGAAAAGAAAGTTTGTAAATAAGGAAAAAAATGGTAAGAATGAAAGTTGCTAATCTGGAAGCATAAAATTCTTCTATCATATTTACCACTACCATATTTGCTTCACTTCCATCCTTATTTCTTCTACTCCCCTCTCTATTTCCTTTATCCTTTTTATTTCTTCTACTCCCCTCTCTATTTCCTTTTTTCCTTTTTATTGCTTCGACTCCCACTTCTCTAATCCCCATAACTTCTTTTGTAGCACCCTTACCACCTCAAGTAAGTACAACCCATCTTAGGATCACTAGCAGGTTTTCTTATTTTCAATAAAGGGTCATCCCACACACCATCTCCATTATAGTTTACCCTATTAAGACTCATGCCACCATCAGTTTCCATACCCCTACAACCATTCTTTAGGGTCTCTCAATATCGCAAGTTTTATTGTGTAACTTCACATCTCCTCATCATGATCTCTCTTATCATCCATCACCACTCGATACACACAATCATTCATATCATTGTGTCAAACTAACATCCTTGTCTTCATTGGTCCACTAGCCACCATAGATACATTTGAAAAAGTTCCAGAAAATGAAAATCAAGAATTTAGACATTTTATGTAAAATGGTATAGCAACTCAATTAAGATGAGAATTAAATTTATTTGTAAAATTTCATGCTCTAAAGAAGAGAGTTGTGATTTTTCAAGGGTGGGGGACTCGAGTACAACCCCTTGTTCTCCAGCAAAAAAAAATAGGATGATTTAAGTCTTAAATAGCTTGAAAAACACCTTTTTAATAGTTATTTTTATGATATAATAATAGGGTTATTGTTACATATGGTATCAGAGCCCAATTAGGGCGTAACAGGTTCATCCATATTTGTAGGAAAATGAATGAGGTAAATCCATCCATTGAAATAGAGAAGGGGACCAATAAGACAGGTCAAGTATTGAACCTATTGCAAGAAATATGTGATAGGATAACCATGTTAGAAAACAAGGTTCCAAATAGACAAAAGAAGAAGGAAATTTTCATTTCAATAATGTGGGATCTTCCATAGTTAAAAATGGAAGAAGGGATAAATAAGTATCCACACAAATAGAGGAAGTTCAAAATGAGTATAAAATACCCAAAAAGACTTGATTTGAAATAGAAATGTCTACTGATCTCAAAAACATCACTCCTCCAAAATATGATGGAAAAACCATAAAGGATGGAGCAAAAACATTGTTAGCATTTCTAATGGATTAACTCATAATAAAATTATTCCATGATCAAGAATGAAATAAATCAATGCTACTAACAATATCAACAATCTCTCATAACAATGAACAACAATATCTTACATAATATAACTCAAATGAACACAATATACATAAGATTATATTAATGATACAACTTGGTTACAATGAATGGAGCTTTACCTCCAATATATCATTTTTCATGACTTTTCATTTCTCTAACTATTGCTCTCCTCTTTCATCTGGGAGATGCAACCTTTCATATTCCTCTAATAAAGACAAAGCTCTCACATTGCCACATATCATGTGACTCTTCATTCTCTTTTGACACTTTGCACTCTTTCTCATATTGCCACATATATTATATGAAATATAAATCATCTACCAAACTAATATTGCAAGAGGGACCAATAATGTAATATCTCCAACAAACATGACTCATTGAGATGAGAAAATATTTAAACTATGATATTTCATTGAAGAAACCAAGTTCGTATGGGAAACATACCATTTTGGTTGGACAACTTTCTTCAAACATAGGTCGTTACCCTCACTATACTTTCACAAGCAAATGACAAAGTTTCAAAACTCAAGTCAAGGAAATTTTATAGTAACCCAAAATTAGGAAACCTCCATCAAACTCCTAATTATAGTTCACAATGCCAACAAGATAATAAGTTCAAAAATGGAAATTAATTATGGGT
This sequence comes from Wollemia nobilis, assembly GCA_028583015.1. Lineage (NCBI taxonomy): Eukaryota > Viridiplantae > Streptophyta > Pinopsida > Araucariales > Araucariaceae > Wollemia > Wollemia nobilis. The sequence goes on from JAQPPZ010016467.1 coordinate 13,537,980, forward strand.
TTCAACCCTCAAAAAAGGATTGATGTGGACTTACGTAGCCCTTTGACTATGGAGTAGGTATTCAAGAAGGCCAACAATTAAAAAAAAAAATCCAAATTAATTATTTATGCTTATCATAAGGAATTAAAAGAAAGGTAAATGACAACTCATAGCAACCTATCATATCCTTTTAGAAAGAGTTCCTAAAATGAAATCTATTTAATGGGAATAGAGAAAAGGTGACAAAGAAGAAATTTCAAAATGGGAAACCACATCAACAACAAAGTTAGTATAAGAGGCCCCAAGACTATTGAGAAAACAAAGTTGAATTAAGAAAGGGCCCAAGGGTGGGTGTTATACCTATGATGATAAACATTATGCAGGTTAGTGTCCATATAAATTAATGGACCAAGTGTATAATCACCAACCCAAACCACATAGTAACCCCATCTAATTTACACGATCATGGAGAACTCATAGGGATAATATCATAATTTTCCCATCCAAATATCAAATATATTTTATGGTAGTTCTATTTCTATATTGATTAATATGAGAGCATCTAAAAACTTTATTTCATCACATATTTTAGCAAATATAAGTAGATAAGTTGCATATATGTCAAAATCAAGAAACTTTCAATATGGGAATTAGGAAAAAAATATTTTGGAGAAATGCCTTTAAAGTTAAGTTAAAACTTCCTTACTTCGCTATAGAGATAAATCTCTATGTGGCTTCCTTAGGATCCTATGATATCAACATTGGTATTAATTGGATTTTGTATTATATGGTCAAGGTCGACTATTTTAACAAATAGTAGTGTTTTAATGATGAGGGTTATATTACCATCATTCAAGTAGTTAACAAGCCCATTAGATTGAGGTAAATCTCAACAATACAACTTAAAAGGAATCTAAGGAAGGGATATCTTTTGTATAGAGTACATATAGATGAGATGGAAGAGGATAAAACTCCTAACTTTAATGGCTATCCTTTGTCAAATGAATATAAAGAAGTTTTTCCAAATGAACTTTTAAGATTACCTCCCCAAAGGAAGTTTGAATTTTCCATAAATATCTCACCAAGAGTTAAACCATAGTCTAAGGTGCTATATAGAATGACTATTTTTAAGCTTTTTGATTAAAAACCAAGTTGAATGAAATTTTATCAAAAGGTTTGATCCAACATAGTATGTCATTGTGGGGTGCTCTAGTTGCCTTAGTGAAGAACGATGGAACCTTGTGGATTTGCATCAATTATCGAATGCTCAACAAAGTCATAGTTAATAACTGAGATCATATCCCTTTGATTGACTAGTTATTTGAACAAATAAGGGAAGAAAACATATTCTCAAAAAATAGATCTTAGATCAGAGTATGGCCATTAAGAAAAAAAAAGAGGACATTCCTAAGATTACCTTTAAAACTAGTTATGGGCCTTATGAATTTATAGTGATACCTTTTGGTCTTACAAATGCACCTACAACTTTTATAAATTTCATAAATAATATGTCCCAATTTTATATGACTTCATAATCATCTTTCTATATGACATTCTAATCTACTTCTATAATGAGAGGAAGTGTTTTGAGTACATATGAATGGTGATGAACAAAATAAGGGAACACCATCTTTATGGAAAGTTTTCAAAATGCGTAATTTTACAAAATCTAGGCCACATAATTCTTATTTAAGAAAATAGTAGTGGATCTGGCAAAGATCGAAGCAATTCTAGAATTGTTAATTTTAAAAATTGTTCATGAGGTCCATAGTTTTATGGGATTAGCAGTACATTATAGAAGACTTGTGGAAGGGTTTTTTAAAATAGCCAACCCTATTACATCTCTTCGGTGTAAAGGGAAAAGATATGAATGGTCAAAATAATGTGAGATAGATTTCCAAATCCTTAGGAAAAAGTTGACAACAACACCAATCTTAAAATTGTTAGACCCCAATGGAGATTTTATAATACCATAAATGCCTCCTAGGAGGGGTTAGGCAATGTACTCTTGTAGGAGGGATAGGTAATAACATATGTATCCTGGAATTTCAAGACTTATGAGTTGAACTATGCCTTTTATGATTTAGAATTAGCAAAAATAATGCATGTTGTGTAGATATGAAGGCACTATTTTATGGGTAAACCTTTTAAATTGAAAGTAGATCACCAAGGATTGTGATACATATTTTATCAACCTAATTTGAATGCTAGACAATAAAGGTGGTTAAAATTTCTTTGAGTATAATTGTAATTTTAGTTATATTAAATAGAGTGGTGTATGCTTTAAGAAGAAGACACATACCATCCCTTACAACTATGAGGACCACCTTCAAGGATCAAGTGTTAAATTAGTCAAGAGATGATGCACATTATAAACTCATAAAGGTTGCTTTGTTGGATAATGCAAAGGACCTTTGGTTTGAGGAATAACAATTCAAGTGAGATGTATTGTATATATTTAAAGGCTAAATGTATGTACCTAATGAAGGAGAGGTAAGAGCTACAATGCTAAAAGAAGCATATTGTGCCCCATACTTAGGGCATTCAAGAGTGACAAATATGGTGGCCAACCTAAAAAGGACAAATTTGGTTTAGTTAAAAAAATGATGTATCAACTTTTATAGCCAAATGTATTAAGTGTCAATGATTCAAGGTCAAACATATGAATTTATAGGAATGATTTATCCTCACAATATCCTTTAATGGAAATGGTAGACTATTGATATGGATTTTGTACACAAACTGAAGGGTTCCAAGGGAAATATTTGTCCATACTTGTTCTGGAATTGGCAAGGGTTGAAGGATTCTAGGGGAACACATAGTTTCTCCTTGTATTCTTTGGCACATGTAACATTTAGCCACAAAGGTTTGAATATCCTTCTTCATTCCCTTCCAAAAAAAAGTATGCTTAATCCTTTCATAAGTCTTTAGGAACCTAGAATGTTCTATTTTTTGGGAGGCATGCATATCCTTCAAGATGAATTCCCACATTTGTGAAGTCTGGGGAATAGCAAATCGGTCATGATATATCAAATATTGTTTATCCCAAGTGTATCCTAGGCATGAGTTTGGCTTTGTTTGAATTTTTTTTATTGTTGAGATATATTAGATTATTTGGTACATGTTAATGTACCCCCATGGTACCTTCATGGTACATTTGTAAATAGTAGAATAGGGTTGAGTCTATGGTTTAAATTATAATTTATATTTCCCTTATATGTAAGTGTCAATGTGTAAAAATGCATAAGTGTCATGTAAGAGAGAATGTGCACAAGTGTCCTAGATTAGGAGTTCATGTAGGAGTCCAAGAGTCTTGTAGATGTGTGCAAGTTTTGTAGAGTCAAGTGTCCATCAAGTATGCAAGTGGAAATTTGATAAGCCAAGAGTCATGAGACTTGGCATATAGAGAGCAATATTCAAGTACTTGAAAAAACACATTAATATTGCTATATTATGGAGGTAATGCTCCATAAAAAAGCAAACAAATAGAATACAATTCATATATCTCATTATAATAGGAAGAGAAGCAATAAAGCTTATATATATATATATATATATATATATATATATATATATTGATCAATTAATACAATTTATACCCTATGGGGATTATGGAAAGAATGCAATAATTGTATTTTCAAAGACAAGAAATGAGATAGTCTCTCCGTGGCTAATAGAGCAATCTCTTTAACCTTGGAGAACTCCAAGATTGTAAACTAGAAGGGAGTGCAGGAACTAGAAAATGAAAGCTCCATGGCGGTAAATTGGGATCTAGAACCTGTTTCTACAATTATCAATCCTCCCTCGAATATACTTAGAGCATAGATTAAGTGGAACCCCCTAGTAAATTGGCTTAAATTGAACTTCGATGTGGTTGCTAAAGGGAATTCGAGATTTAGGGAATGGAGGCATATTTAGGTATGAAATAGGTGATATATCTTGGCTTATGTAGAAGCCCTAGGGGATAAGTACAACCATTTTGTGAAGGCTAGAGATCTATTTATGGGAATCAGCTTTTTATTGTACTTACAAGTTATGAACTTGATCCTAGAAGGTGATTCTTTAAATATAATTAAAACCATGCAGGAGAATTTGGAGGCAAGTTAGAGCATTGTTGATTTGATAGAAGGGGCTAGATAGAAGATCAAAGTCTTAGAAAAGGTGGAGTTTGTTCACATCTATAGAGAAGGGAATAGAGGGGCAGATTTTATGGTAAATTTGGGAGTCCAACAGGAGGGACTCAATGTTTGGGAGAGGGATTTCCCCAACAACTCATAAATATTATAGATGAAGAAAAACAAAGTTTGGAATAAACCTAGAGAAGGTCTTTGGGGGTATGTATCCAAATGCCTAGACAAATTTGAATGAGCGATCCAAGAGGGGATGAAAGGGTGTATAGGGAGATGTAATAACATGTTAGGGACACAAAACATGGAAACATGTTAAATTTTGGGTTGGGTATATTTTTACTATAATTTATGCATTATTCAACCTCAAAGTCAATTGATGGTACACCCACATGCCTCAAGAGGAAGCCAAGAAGATATCCATGCACGTGGAAATACACCTCAATATCATGAAAACAATCTCTAATTTGCATGATAGGTTGGAAGGGCACATGATATTGGATGTAGTGGGAGGAAAAACTCAACTAGAGTATTATTATATGATATGGGAAACCACCACCTTGTTTATTCATTCATGTGTATGGAGTGTTAAGTATAGTGGGGGGTGAAGCATCTTGTAGTGTAGAGGCTAGCCAATGTTTGGAGTGTGCAAAGGTGCAAAATGGGTGGCCAACTGAACCAAATAGAGATGGTTAATAGATGTATTTTGTATGCTTAGTTTCCTTCCTTCCTATAGGAGGTGTTTTGTTACTCAGTTATGGGGTGGTGCTTCTAGTCTGTTGTTGGTGTATGTTTGTAGTCATGACAAAATGTTTTGAGTGGTTGTGACTTGAAATGTTTAAGCTATTTTGGTTCATAGTTGTTTTGATTTGCATAGATGTTTTTTTGGTAGGCTATAAATCTGACCTTAATGTAAAATCTTTGACTTTCTTGTAAAAGGTTCGGGGACCTTTCAACAATCCTTCTCCAACAATAAAAAAAAATAGTATTGTAATTTTCTTCATGCATAGTTCATGAATGATTCAGGTTATTTACATTCATATTTCAGTATATAAATAAATGTTATTTTATTTATATAAGCCTTGATATATATATATATATATATATATATATATATATTAATTTGCTCATATATTATTCTACTCATTATAAGATTATTTTGACCTTTAATATTATGGCTATTTTATATTGGGACTTGTGTGATATTCTGTGTCATATTCCACTATATTTTGTGGTAGAAAGGCTTAAAAAGCCACTAGTGGTATCATAGCTACAACCAAAATCTGTCTAATTTGATACAATTCATTTTATTAGCCACCATTATTAGCTTTATCCATTTTGATACAGTTAATTTAGAGTTTGTCCACTCTAAAGGCAGTGAAGACCTAGACTCTAATTTTAAAAGGTCTTATTGAGTAGAGTAGGCTAGGGTCTTTCCACTTGGTTGAAGGAAAACTAGTGAAGACTAGGACTCAACTATATTGAATAAAAGGGGCCAACTTAGAAGAGAAGTTGGACATTGATTGATAGGCATAACCAACCTAGAGGGAAGTTGGTCATTTAGGGATAAAACCAACCCTGACATTGATTTAAAGAATTTTAAGTTTATGAATATATGGAGATTGAGGTAAAATCAACTCAAAAGATAGTTGATCATTCGAGGACATTTAGTGCCACCCTGACATTAATATTCTCTATAAAAGGGAGAATAATTATTGATAGATTAAGGCAGAACCAACTCAGGAGAAAGTTGATCATTTAGGAAAGATTCATCTTGACATTGATATCGGGTTCTCTAGTAAGGAGGAGAATCATTTTGAGTTCTTAGGTGCGACCTAAGACATTGAAGATTTTAGATTGAAAATATATAATGATGAGGAATAATATTCCTCATTTCATTAAATATTAATTAAAATATTAATTGATTATTAATTAATAGTTAACTATTATTAACTAAAAGATCAAGTGGCATTAGCTCAACTGATTAGATTTCTAAATATTTAAAGAGGAGACAAAGGTTCAAAAATTACCCAACGATACATGGATAATATCCAAGATTTGTTTTAATACCAATATATGGTGATGATATAATACGGCTTCAATCCCATATAACTAATTGAAAAAAACTATTATTAACTAATAGTTAATTATTATTAACTAATAATTAGTTAGTAGTTAATTATTATTAACTAATAATTAGTTAGTAGTTAATTATTATTAACTAATAATTAGTTAGTAATTAATTATTATTAACTAATAATTAGTTAGTAGTTAATTATTATTTTTAACTAATAATTAGTTAATAGTTAATTATTATTAACTAATAATTAATATAACTTTATGAAAAGTTATATTGTAAAAAAGCATGTCTATTCAAATCATGCCTATTCATGTAATATATATTAAAAAGTAATGAATGAGAATACTTGGCTTTTGATTTTCAATTATATATCTTCTTGCCCATTCTCTCCACATTAGTGGTATTAGAGCATATCAATCCACCTGTGGATCAAGTCACTCCATAACCTGGCTTATGCTTTATGTCCATTCAACATGACTGACTGTATTTCCAAATCGTTTGAATGTTAAGGAGTTTAAAATTTGAGGCCTTAGCCTTTTGTCTATTTAACATGGTTGATTGTATTCCATGGTTGTTTGGACATCAAGGCACTCCTAGAGCTGGCACAATGTTACCTAGTCTAGACTTCCAAGAGATGGAGATCATGGAGCTGGCCAAGTATATTAAAGAGCTATGTGTCCAAATAAAGCATATTGTATCAAATATGACTGATGTGAACTGGAACGAGTCTCTTAGTGTGAAGTACTCTACAAAGGATGTTAAAATTGATTCCATCCCTGTTTCATCAAGCAGAAATCTTAGCATTGTGGATAACATCAACATAATTAAAGCTGATTTGGGGAACAATTTTGAAACTAATACTTAATCCATGAAGGCCCTGTCAATAAGGATTCATGTGAGCATAATTTAGACACAATTAGTAAAGGAATTATACAAAATTCTATACATCCAGAAGGGCACATTCGTGCACAACGAATTTTTTTCTTTGAAACTATTTAACAATGTTCCTTCAACTCAAGAGGCAACTCCTCCTTTGCCTCATATACTGTACATTGCAGAAGATGATATTTTTAGTCTTGTTTCACTTCAAGAAGGGTCCTCTATTACTGGCTTAGTGGACTAGAAGCTTGAAAATAGTTAGGAAAATACATTTTAAGAAAATGAGATTTATTTCTTATGATAACTCTATGCAAGCTTGTTCTCAAGATACAAAGTTGAAGAACATATTCATGGATGGAAGTCTTGTCTAAGTGAAGTTAAATGTTGACACACCTACTTTTATTATTCCAAATATCAAATCCATCATTGTGAAGAATCTAGATTCATGGGAAGAGAATACCCTTAATATGCTTCGAAGAACCTTCCTGTATTCCCCTTGGTGCACTCGGTGCCACTTCATTGGCCTCCCCCATAACTGCCTCCTCTTTTGAACGCATTGGGGTCCAATGCACATATTGTTGGGAGGAATTATGAGGAATAAAATTCCTCATTTCATTAAATATTAAATTAAAAGAGTAATTAATTATTAAGTAATAGTTAACTATTACTAACTAATAGTTCAGTATTATTAACTAATAATTAGTTAGTAGTTAATTATTATTAACTAATAATATGTTAATAGTTAATTTTTTTTTTTTTTGCTTGATAAAAAGGGGTTGTACTCGGGTCTCCCACCCTTAACAAATTACATATATCTTCTTTAGAGCTTGAGATTTTACAAATAGATACATTTCTCATCTCAATTGAGATGTTATATTTAGAAACCTACATCATTTTACGTAAATATCTAAATTCTTGATTTTCATTATATGGATCTTTTGAAATATTTGTATGAACACAATTACTCCAGAATTTAGCATATTTATTGACATTTTCCTATAGCAGCCTTCACAATGCCAAAATTTCACCTCTTCTATCTATACCTTACATCTTAGTAGAGTAATATTTCCAAAACATCTCACTAACATAGTCCTCTTTACCAAATCTAGATTGCTAGTTTCCTTCCCGAAACACAAATACAACCACAAAAATTATAATAAATAGTCTAAATAAACACACATTATTGTTACAAAATAAAATAAATATTACCAATGGAAAACATTAAAGTAAATCTTAATCATTAATTGATTTAGGCAATCAATAATTTTTGTCATCTTCAACTAAACTTTATACTTCCTCTAACCATGGAAAGGAGATGTTAAATTCACGATCCTCAACAAAAACCCCTCTATTGGCTAGCTTATCTGCACATTTGTTTCCTTCCTTTAATATGTGTGTAAACCTAATTTCTTAAAACTATTTAGCAATATATTCATTTTCTATAATTATCTCTTGTACGTTTCATGGAGCCTTTGCTTTCCTCCAAATTTCATTTATTACCTTGAGAGAATCACCTTCCATCCAAACTCTATTCCATTTCATTTGTTTACATATTTTTTAATCCTTCTAAAGTTGCCCAAGCTTCAGCTTCATTATTTGTCTTAAATCCACAATTGAAAGCATAATGAGACAAAATCTCTCCTATATTATTTCTAATTATTCCTCCTCCTCTTGCTAGTCCTGGGTTTCCTTTAGATGCTCCATCAAAATTCAACTTAACCCACTCCACATCTTTTGGTTTCCACTTTATATTCTTTACCTTAATTTTGTTTCTCTTGTACCCAACATCATAATTCCATTTAATGACTTGATTCCATCTATCAAGACTCTTTGCTTCAAAATTAGGGATTGGGTGAGTTGATAGGGTTGGTTTAGACTCCTCTATGGCTAAACATATCTTATTTTTTATTACCTCTAAACTGCTTTCCTTTCCTTTAAATATTCTTCTATTTATTTCTAGCCATATAGTCCAAAGTATTTTATCTTTTGATATATCCCATATTGTTTGTAAAGCCTCACTTTTATAAGTGCTTTACCATTGCTTTAACTAATCTTCAATTCTGCTATTCATCACCATGTATTTACCAAACATATTAAGAATCCATTGCCATAGATTTCAGATAATTGAGCAATGTCCCAATCTATGGTCAATACTCTCCTTCTCCTTATTACAGAAAATACATTTACAGGGGCCATGAAACCCCTTTTCATAAGATTATCCTAGGATAAAATTCTTCTATGACCTACTAGACAAACAAACATTTTGACTTTAGGAATGCTTGGGTTATCCCAAATATATCTCTAAATTCTAGTGATATTATTATTATGTTGGTGTTGAACATTATAACCACTTCTTGTTGTGTATTCTCCTGAGCTATTCAACTCCCAAATCAATTTATCCTTAGCACCCCTAGGAATAATTATAGTTGTTATCTTTCTAATCAATTGCCTCCTAGCATCAATGTCTTGAATACTTGTAAAAAAATATTCTTTCCATTTGTATCTTCCTTCTTGATCCTTGTACAAAATGTTTGAAACCCTATCACCGTATTTATCTTGAAGCAATCTCATCCAAGGTTTCAAAACTAGATCTAAATTGAGTGGTTTTTTATCACACCAAGTATCCATCCAAATAGAATTTTTTCTCCAGTTTCCTCCACCCATCTTAAACCTTTAATCATAAGATCAATATATTTTTAAACCATTCCAAAGAGCAGAACCATTTGGAAGAGAGAATGCAGTAAATATTAAACTTGGGTCATTGGGATCAACATACTTAGAAGAATTCTTGCCCATTGTCTTTGACTCTCTTTATACAATCTCCATATAACTTTTCCCCTAAGAGCTAAGTTTGCATTTGTAAGAGCTCTTAAAAAAATACCTCCCCTAGTTTTTTCATCACACAACTTGCTCCATTTCACCAAAGAGGACTTCTTTTTATCATGTAAACCTAACCATAAAAATGATCGCATAATAAATATTAAACTTTTTTCAACTGATTTTGGCATAGAATACAAAGACATATAATATTTTGGAATAGCTTGTAAGACTAACTTAACTAACTGCACTCTTCCTGCTAATTATAACCATCTACCTTTCCAAGCTGGAAGTTTATTTTAAACTTTACTAATAACTAGATTCCATAAATCTATCCTTATTATTCCCTCAAATAAAGACATCCCTAGATAAGTTGTTGGTAAATTTACCTCATCCATTTGGAGCAACCTACAAATTCTTGCTTTGATATTAGCAGGAGTGTTAAGAAAGTAAATTTTGGATTTAGTCCTATTATTTTTTTGCATTGAAGCTCTTTCGTACTCTTTTAAAAATTTATTCAAAGCTCTGGCCTCATTTATCCTTGCTCTTCCAAAAAGGGTTGTATCATCTACAAACTGTTGATGGATGATGTTATAGATGTTATTACTAACCTTAAGTCCACTTATAAACCCATCTTTGTAAGCCTTCTTTAAGTTCCTACTCAAAACTTTTGCCATAATAATGAACAAATAAGGAGATAGAGGATCTCCTTGTCTAAGACCTCTCTTGGCTTTAAAATATTTTGTCACTAACCCATTGACCAACACTGAATAAGAAACTGTAGAAACACAAGCTTTAATCCATCTAACCCATTTCTTCCCAAAACCAAACTTATCTAAAACTACAAAAAGAAAATTCCATTTAACCCTATCATAGGCTTTACTCATATCAAGTTTTAAGATCATAGATTTCTCTTTTCTTGAAGTTGTTGAATGTGTAACTTTATGAGCTACTATGATCCCATCCAAAATTTATCTCCATTTCACAAAACTTCCTTGCTCTTATGAAATAATTTTGTCTAACAATGGCCTTAATCTATTCGCCATCACTTTGGAAATAATTTTATAAGCCATATTACATAGGCTTATGGGTCTAAAATAATTGAACAATTCAACATCCTTTTTGAAATTAGGGTAAGATACGTTGCATTAATTTTATAAGGAATGTATTGTTTTACCCTATACTGTTCCACTGCCACCAATAAATAATCCTTCACTATATCCCAATTATGTTGGTAAAAAGTTGTAGAGAGCCCATCTGGACCAAGGGATTTATCCTTATTAAAAGAGAAAAGAGCTAAATGAACTTCTTCTAGAGTAATAGGCTCCATTAGTTTCCTATTGCCTTTATTTGTTATAACTGAAAGAACATCTTGAAGAAGTTTATCATTAAGAACTTTGGTCTCCTCTGAACCTAGAATATTCAGATAAAACAACTTAGCATCTTTTCTAATTTCACTTTGATCTTCAATCCAAATCCCTTCTATTGATTTAATTCTACCAATTCTAGAAGATCTCTATACTATATCCATCCTATGAAAAAAATTTGTATTTTTATCTCCTTCTTTTAACCAAGTCTATCTTGATTTTAATCTCCATAATTTCTCTTCCTTACTCAAAATATTATAATATTCACTAAGCAACTACCTTTCCTCCGAGCTTGTATTATTTTCATCACCTTTTTGGAAATTTGAAAGTTTATCTTTTAGTTCTTCTTTCTTCTAAAAAGTGTTTCCAAAGGTGTTCTTGTTCCACTCTTTTAATCTAGATGTCATAACTTTAATTTAGTTTGGAAGAGCATACAACCCACCATTACCTAAAGAATTCCATGTTTGAGCTATCATATCAACAAATTGAGGATGGTCTTCCCACATCTTCTCATATTTAAAATATGACATTTTTTTGAATTCACTAACCATCATTTTAACTCTTATTGGCCAGGGAAATGAACCAATCCTTGTTAAGGTATTAAGTTTAGCACAAGTTCCTTTATCTAGCTAATGATATGAGAGAATGTATCTCTCTAATTTTTCTTCTATTAGGTTTTGGCCTCTCCTGTTGTTGGTCCAATTATAGTTGTCTTCTTCAAACTCAACTTCCCATAGATTGTTGTTTTGAATAAAAGCTGAGAAATATTTCATACTTTGGGTCAATTTCATAATTCCCCCAAATTGTTCATTCAGCTTGGTAATGGCATTAAAATTTCCAATGATCATGAAATGAGTTTCTTGGTCTTTACTTCTCATAAAGGTCTCAATCCCACTCCAAACTTCTAATCTACCTAACTGAGTTGTAGGACCATACACATTGATAAGGATGAAGTGAATATCATCAAAGTAGCAAGTGACTAAAGAGGTTATCCAATGCCTAGTTTTATGAATGCTTACACAAAAGGTTCTAGAAGGATTCCAATAAGTTAGAATTCCCCCTGCTGCTCCTTCAGAATCCATAGCATCCTTTTCATATCTTGCCCAAACTACTTTCATAGTTTTTGAAACTTCTTCTTTTGTCATTTTAGATTCCTAGATATAGAGAATAGTAGGTTTATTACTTGATGGGGCATTAGCATCCCTTATATTCCATGATATGATATTCATGTCTCATTAGGGGCTTTTGGTCCCTCTTGCGTATTACCAATATCATTTTTTTGTTTGGTAAAGAGAAGTTCAACTAACTTAGTTTGTGTTCCTTTCTCTATGTTAACTCTTGCTTCCCTGGATCTTACTTGATAATTTGAGGGTTTTCCTCTTCTTGCCTTGCCTATATTAGGAGTAGGTCTTATTATTCTATCCCTCAATATTATTTCACCATTTTGTTTTTCAATATATTTATCCTATCTTGGCTCTATTATAGAAGCTTTTGATTTATACTACTCATTTTATGGTATTTCCTTATTAATAGCAGAGGTATTATCTTCTAAAAATGCATTTTATTTACCAATTATTTCCTCCTGAATGGTGCATGATACTTCAAGAGAGTCTTCAAAATCTAATGAAACACATTCCTTGGGTTCATCGAGAATGTTCTTCCTTAAATTAGGATCATATTGAATAGACAGTCCCTTGCTAATATGTTGAAATTGTTGTCCAGTGTCCTCTAAGTTTTGATCTACTTTTTCTTCCTAGGCTAAAGCCTTAAAAGAATTATAATTTCTTCCAGTATCCTTTCTTATTGGTCTCCATTGTTCATTTTATTTTATTTTTCTAAATCTATTTTTTGGAATTTGAAAACCATCTTTAGCCATAACCATTTGTAAATTTCTCTTACGAATTTCTACAAATGATTTTGCTGGGCTCTTCTTAGGGCATGATCTCTTAATATGCCACACCTCATGATATCTTCTACATCTAAAAGATATGTTTTCATAATCTATATTTTGGATCCACATCTTATCCCCATACTTAAGAATGATGATTCTGGTAAAGCTTTACTTATATCAATCATGACCAATATTCGAGCATAAATAGCCAAAAATCCATCTTTTGTTGTATCTGAAATCTCAAGGAATTATCATAGAGTGTTGCCTATTGCCTTGAAGCTATCTATTTTCCAAAATTCAATGGGCAATACAAACATCCTAATCCAAATTGGTACTAGGGATAGAATTACATTTTCGAGTGAAAAGACTTCATACCAATGGGTAAGGAAGAGCCATGCTCTTCCCATAAACCAAGGACCCCCTTTTAGGATTATTTCTCTTTCTTCCCTAAAACAAAAAATGGCTAGGAAGAAACCTTTGGGAAGAAATGATATAATCACTCCTAGAGACTTCCAACTCCTATCAATCCATTTTCTCAAGGTTGAAGCCCCTGGCCAATACCCATTAAATTTATCAAGAACTACCTTATCTTAGAGCAATGAAGATATTTCTAAGGTACGCTCACTAACCTCTACCACTAGGGATGATTCTAAAGATTTAACTATAAATCGATCCATGGAAAAGAAACTAAAACTCAAAATCTAATGAAATTTATCTAAAAGTTCTATAACAAATATAATATTTGATAAAAACTTTATAAAATTTTCATGCACAATTTCTAAGATAAAGAAAGGGAAAAAAAACTTAGTTGAAAAATTCTTTGTCCAGATAAAATGTCTTGCCTCGTTGAAGTCCTAGCCCTTCATTGCTCTTCTCATTGTTTGAACCCTAGTTGGCAAATAATTGCAATTTCATTTTTTGTGACTTGAAAAATTGTCACTACCCTTGTTCCGAATGGTTGACTTCACAGGGTTGTATCTCCCTCAATATTGCTTGGATTTTTGCATATGACCACTCATTTTAAAGTTATTCAATTTTTTATAATTTTATTTTTCATGATTTGAAAAATTGTCACTGCCCTTGTTTCAAATGGTTGACTTCACAGGGTCGTATCTCCCTCAATATTGCTCGGATTTTTGCATATGACCACTCATTTTAAAGCTATTCAAATTCTCGCACAAGTTGGTCCAAGAATCAGCTGAACCAGATAAATATTCATGAAGATATGGCTCCTAAAAGATGATACTTTTTTTTAGAAAAAACCCTAATCCTTCACACTTTGCAATTTCGTTTTTCACAATTTGAAAAATCATCACTACCCTTGTTCCGAATGGTTGACTTCACAGGGTCGTATCTCCCTCGATATTGCTCGAATTTTTGCATATGACCACTCATTTTAAAGTTATTCAAATTTTGCACAAGTTGGTCCAATAATCAGTTGAATCGGATAACACTTCACGAAGATATGGCTCCTAAAAGATGAGATGTTTTTCAGGAAAAAAACTTAATCCTTCGCACTTTACAATTTCATTTTTCATGATTTGAAAAATTGTCACTGCCCTTGTTTCAAATGGTTGACTTCAAAAGATTGTATCTCCCTCAATATGGCTCAGATTTTTGCATATGACCACTCATTTTAAAGCTATTCAAATTCTGCACAAGTTGGTCCAATAATCAGCTGAATCGGATAACTCTTTGTGAAGATATGACTCCTAAAAGATGAAACATTTTTCAAGAAAAAATCCTAATCCTTCGCACTTTGCAATTTTGTTTTTCGCGATTTGAAAAATTGTCACTGCCCTTGTTCTGAATGGTTGAATTCACAAGAATTTTTAATTATTCTTAATTAATAATTAGTTAATAGTTAATTACTATTAATTAATAATTGAAAAGTTGTATTGTCAAAAGGCATGTTTATTAAAATCATGCCTATTCATGTAATATATATATTGAAAAGTAATGAATGAGAGAAGTTTTTGAATTTAGAGACGTTTTTTTTCTATTTTTGAAGAAATTGAAAGTTTGAAAATTTAATAATTTGGAGTTAAAAGGTTTTCTACAAAGAAAGGATTAGAAAATTTTGAAATTTATATTTTAGTTTTAATTTTTTTAATTTGGGAGTTATAAGATCTTCAACTTAAGATGGATAAATTAAAAAGAGGAACTTTTCAATATAGGATACATTATCAAAATGTGAAACCATACTTTATGAAAGGAAAAGTTAAAAAACAAAATCTATATCAAAGGTAATTTTTTGAATACAATGGGCAAGATCATAAAAGAGTTCTTCAAAACTCTTATCAAAGATGTAAGATAATATCATGTGAGTCTAATAAAAAATGGAAAGTGATGTTTGGTATATAGATATGGAGCTAGTCATCATATGACTCGAAATTTACATTGGTTTGAATCTTTAGAAGTCAAAGATAATCTCTTTAAAGATTGTAGATGATAAAAAATATCAAGTTTAAGGAACTAGTAGAGTAATACCTAGTATACCTTTTTCATATTTTGTGCTAGAGGATGTTATCTCAGTTACTCAATTGGTTGAAAAAGAAAGATCAATTGAATTCAAATATATAAATGAACATAGAAAATGCATCATCAAGAATCAAAACAAAACAAAAGCTACATGTTCAATTAAAAATGGAATATATGCCTTAGATTCAATTGGTTTTTCTCAAGAGATTGTTGAATGTCTATCTCAAGATAAAGTTGATGATAAATTGCCCGAGTGTTTAGAAAGACAAGATATAGGGAATTGGATCCAACATAGTCTAAAGTTTTCCTACGACAAGCATTGGATGAATTGAAGATTCAAGATGATGAAGTAGATTCAAGAGAAGTAGAGGTTTGTGAATAGTTCAAGGTCGTTTGAAGATGGAAGACAAAGATTGAAGACTAAAGTCTTCAATAACCAAATAATGTAATATAGGGAGGTGTTGAGATATATTATATTATTTGGTACATGCTAATATACCCCCATGGTACCTTCATGGTACATTTGTAAATAGTAGATTAGAGTTGAGTCTATAGTTTAGAGTGTGATTTATATTTCTCATTTTATGTAAGTGTAAATGTGTAGGAAATGCACAAGTATCATGTAAGAGAGAATGTGCACAAGTATCTTGTATGTAAGAGTGCAAATATGTAATGTGAGGATGTGCACAAGTGTCCTAGATTAGGAGTGCATGTAGGAGTCCAAGAGTCATGTAGATGTGTGCAAGTGTTGTAGAGTCAAGTGTCCATCAAGTATGCAAGTGGCAAGTTGATAAGCCAAGAGTCATGAGACTTGGCATATGGAGAGCAATAGTCAAGTACTTGAAGAGTCACATTACTATTGCTATATTATGGAGACAATGCTCCATAGGAAATCAATCAAATAGAATACAATTCATATATCTCATTGTAATAAGAAGAAAAGCAATAAAGCTTGTATATATTTTGAGCATTTAATATTGTAAGTTTTCCTCATGCATAGTTCATGAATGATTTGGGCTATTTACATTCATATTTCAATATTTAAATGAATGTTATTTGATTCATATAAGCCTTTATATACATATTAATTTGCTCATATATTATTCTACTCATTATAAGGTTATTTGACCTTTAATATTATGGCTATTTGATATTGGGTCCTATAGTTTATTATGTGTCATATTCCGCTATATTTTATGGTAGAAAGGCTTAAAAAGCCAACATTGATCAAAGTTTGCAAGCTTGAGTTTATGGCCATGTCCTTTCTGAGAGGATTAATCCATTAAGGTATGGGAGAAGAACTAGCATTTAACATCCTCAAGCTGTTAGGAGAGTGCATCAGCCACTATGTTATCCTTTCCTTTTTTATATGTGTTTTCATAATCATAGCCCATCAATTTAGAAAGCCACTTTTGTTGTTCAAGTGTGGTAACCCGTTGTTCCAAGAAGTACTTGAGACTTTGGTTGAAAAATGACGTCCAATGAGATAGGCCTCAAATGATTAACCGCATGGAAAATAGCTAGCATCTCCTTCACATAAGTATTTGCTTAAAATTTGGCCTAAAAGTGCTTTATTGGTGAAGGTCAATGGTTTTCCCTCTTGCATCAACATGACCCCTATGCCATTTCTTGATGCATCACTTTCAATTACAAAGGGTTTAGAAAAATTGGGCATTGCTAATACTGGGGTGATTGTCATGGCTTGATTTAAGTCATGAAAAGCCTTATTCATTGGAGCTAACCAAATAAAACAATTCTTTTTCAACATGGTTGTTAAAGGAGATGCTATATTTCCCTAATTTTACATAAATTTATGGTAATACCCTATGAGTCCCAAGAATCTTCGCAGTCCCTTGAGGGTGTGAGGCTTTGGCCAAGCTTGAATAGCTTAAATCTTTTTAGGGTAAACTTTACCTCCATCTTTGATGACAATGTGACCCAAATAATCCACTTTTGCAATCCCAAAAGAACAATTAGACCTCTTGGCATAAAGTTTATTATGAGACAAGAATTGTAGAGTCTGATCCAAATGTATGATTTGCTCCTCCTAAGAGCGACTATATATTAGAATATCATAAAAGAAAACTATAATACATTTGCAAAGGAATGGGTGAAAAACATTATTCATGAGGCTCTGAAATGTGGATGATGCATTAGTTAGGCCAAATGACATGACCAAGAATTCATAATGGCCCTCATGAGTTCAAAATATTTGTTGGAATTTATAGCTTGAAAGGAATAACATAATTTTAAAAAATAAATATCAAAATCATGCTTGAGTTTAAAATCGTATTAGTGCCTCTCTTGCAGAATGTCTACAAATATGGTGCTCATCATGGGAAGTCTCAATTATAGAAAAAGAGGTGCTGATAACTTGACTACAAGATTTAAACATACATGGAAGAATCATCGCAACAACAAAATTACAACAAAGGATCTACTTTGATCTACAGTAAAATGAAAATGTTCAAAAATTGGGTTTATCAAAATTAATTTTGATGGTGCTTCTAAAGGAAATCTAAAAAGCTGGTGGAGGTGGTATTTTTAGAAATAGTGAAGGCAAAATTCTCTTCACTTATTCATAATCATATGAAACTTCAACTAACAACTATGCAAAGACTAGAACACTTCTTACAGGGATTAAAATTGCAGCAAATCAGAATCACATGGAACTTCAACTAACAACTATGCATAGGCTAGGACACTTCTTACAAAGATTAAAATTACAGCAGAAAAAAGATGGAAATATATTTCTTATAGGTTTAGTGGCAACAACCCCTGTGATTAAACTCTACACTTAACAATAACTAAAAATAGTATGGTTGTTACCAACTTTAATGTATATAAAAAAAATCCAAAAACAAAAAATTTACACCACATAAAATTAAGTATTTTAAAAAAAAAAAAATACTAGGATCCGCGTAATTATTAGCAAACTTGGACTTATCACGTATTTGCCCATTGGCGCAGGGTATGAGAAGTTTCTTTTATTTTTAAATATCTCATCACCGCTAGTACGAATATTATTAAAAAATGACACCGAAGAAAGAGAAAATTCTCTCAGTACGACTTTGTTAGATGAACTATTCCAGCAAACCAGTCCACGAATGAAATTGACTTCATTATTTTAATATATATATTCCATGACTTGACTTTAAGATGAAGCCATACTTACTCCACCTATAAGGCAACGTCAAAGGATGATCCAAAGCCGATAAGGGAAAACGATGCCAAGAATATACACAACCTAAAAATCTAAGAAAAACCATGCAACATGGTTGCATGTGCGTATGGATGTGGCTCAGCCTCCATTATTTATATATCGCAACTCTTCTAACACGCAACGTATTCTCTTTCTCCTAGCAAACCCTCTGCTGCTACAGAAAATTCAGCCAGGTATTTCTTATTCCCCTTCTCGCTTTTCTTCTCCGTTAAAATCGTTCGCAGGGTGCCAATTTTTTTTTCTCAGAAGAACGGAGATGCCGTTGTCTTTACCGATAATTAGGCATTCGATTTCGGTCTTTATCGACCGCGACGGGGTGCGAGATTTCTACTTCAAATTACCGCAAGGTTTGGTCAATTATCGCCTCGGCATAGAGATGAATGCCCACGGCTTCTAGGGTAATGGGAGATTTTTACCGACACCGATTTTGCAAGGGCTTTGATACGCTGGAGCGATCCAGGTTTGAAATCTCCGGAAGGAGTTCTTGAGACTCGAGCCTGCGACCCCGTGAAAGCGCCGCATTAAAAGATTCAGTCCCTTTCTTTAATTATACCTACATCTCGCCGTGACTGTTTCAGGAATTAAGATTTTATGTGAAGCAGCGGAATTTAAGTGGGTATTTTGAACTGTGAAGGGGTGTGTAATTTACCCTCCGTAAAGGAAGTTTTAGGTCTCTCTCTCTCTCGCTCTTCAATTTTATTGTGGAGGGTCAAAGTAAATTTGGCTCCGCTGTTTTCGTAAGGGCATAGAGCCAATATAGGAGTCGAATCTGTAACCTGCAAACAATCGGTTGATATTTTTTGTGAAAGATTTAGGCTTCTTTGCTTGTACAGAGAAGAAAGTATTGTTTTGCTATTCTGTATACATTTTGTGCTCTATTTAAGGGGCTTGGGCCGTTAGATGAACCGCAACATGATTGCATCCTCTTTGATGAATGAGAACACAAGACAACCAAAATATTTTGTAGCAAAATTGTACATGAGATCTTATGAGGGCATGCCTGAACAAGACGTCGTAGATACAGTCTGGAAAATCGTGGGGATGCACTTGCCTTTGGAAATATTGCAGCAGGCGCCATGCGAAGAGACTGGATGAATTGCAAATGCAAGGAGCCTGGATGACTTTCCAGAGTTTTATAATGATATATTATTAGCTCTGCCTTTTCAGGTGTAATTCACGAGACAGATTGATTGTCGCTTGATTTGTGTTTAAGGTCAATTTGACAATGGCATCACATAGCAGTTCGCAGGCTGAGAAAATTGAGCAAATAATAGGTGAGTTTTTTGCAAAGAGCTTGCACATTATATTGGAGTCAAGGATTCCATTTGTGTGTTCTGCCGGGGAACATTCTGGTGCATCGTCCTCCTCTTCCTCTTCTTCTTCAGGCCTCAAAGCGAGGGACAAGTGGTTCAATTTGGCTCTGGGAGAATGCCCTGCTGCTTTGGAGAAGATGGAACTATGGAAGCGGAGCATGCCCGAGCCCATGGTAGTTGATGTTATACTTTTAAGGACCTCCGACCATGGAGTGGACGTGCCTGTGGGAAAACGAGGTTTTACCCGAAACGAATTTGAAGGTTTGAATGCTCAAGTCATATTGGAAAGATGGACGGTGCAGTATGAATATAGAAAGTCCAGTACAAAAGATGCTCATTTGAGCAGGATATCCAGTGGGAGTGGGACACCACGATGGGAGGATGGAAAGAAGGCGGGCACCAAGATTGGGCCTGGCAAAGGGAGAAGTTTGTCAGGAACAGGGGACATCCAGCAAGGGGCTGGAACCACGCAAAGTTCTTCTCATGTTGTGGAAGTGCCCATTATCTATAAGAAAACATATAAGAGAACAATTATATTGCTACGATCTCTTTATTGCACTGCTAGGCTTTTGCCAGCATATCGGCTTTTCCGGCTCGTTACTTCATCAGGCCACAACTGCAACTTTACTCTAGCTTACAGGGTTTCATCTTCACCTGAATCTCTATCACGTGCTGACAAGGCCGAAATGCTTTCTTTTAATTTTACTGCTGTTGACACTCCTGGTGGCAGACTGAAGTTGTCAGTTTCATATCGCCCAACTACGGCAGTTACTGCCCTAGAGGAATCTGCACCTCTGATACCAGAAATTATCACAGATTATGTGGGAAGCCCTGCTGCTGATCTTCCAAAAAGGTTTCATAGTGATTCAACTGTCACCTCAGGAAAAAAGAAAGTGCATGTTAATTCCCCTCCTTTGTCAGTGCCGGGAACCTCCACTTGTACAGGATTTGTAAGACGCCACAGTTGGAGTGGCAATATTCATAAAATGCTGCCTTCTTCAGTTTCACCCTACTCTCCTTCGTATCGCCTCAGCTTATCGCCGTCTCCTTCCTATTCAGACACTCACGGTTCTCCATATATCCCTGCTTCTCTTCCAGCTGCTCCTCATCACTATCTTCGAGCGGATCATTCTCCATCACCCATGAGTTCTCCTCTGCATTCTTTATCAGGCCAACGTTCTGCTAGTTTTGACGAGTATTGGTTATCTCCTCCGTTTTCACCATCGCCTTCTCCTTCATCGTCGACGCATTTGACAGAGGATAATCTGTCAGGGCGGTTTCGACATTCTGGAAGTGCCCCTGTAAGTATTCCAGTGCCTTCAGTGAGTGGGAGTCTGAGGTCTTCAGCAGCTGACTGCTACAACCAAAGTAAAACCTTACTTCCTCCTCCCTCCCCCAAGAGCCAAAAATCTGATGCTTTATGCAGGACGGCCTCAGCTAATTTGAGGATCATGTCTGCTCAATCCCCCGGCTATCAAGGATATCCATCTGAGTGGCGAAATTCTAACAAAGGTGATTTATCAAGACCCATGGAGCTGCAAACCAGAAGAACAGAGTTGCATTCATCCACAGGCCAAAAGGTGATGTGAACAGCCTAACAAATGAACCTGGAAAGAGAAATTTTTTGTTCCAGCCATGTTTTTTTCAATGAGTTTACACAGGGGTCCTGGTCCCCTCATTTGTTCCAGCCATGTTGATTTGGGCAAAGCTTTGTCTATTTTTTCTAAAATTATGCTGCTTTCAAGTCATGCTGATCGATATTAATGAAAAGTTACTTCATTCAGGTTTATAAAGATGGAAACGATGACATTGGAGAGGTGCCAGGAGTTAAATTCTCATCCAGTTGCTCACCAAGGTTTTCATTTTCCAGAAGTTTTAATAGACTCTCTTATCAGGACGAAATTGAATATGAAGGGTTTTCATGCCCTTTTGCAGTAGATGATGATGAGATTGCTGAAAGTAGAAGCAGGTATTTTTCAATTACAAACTTAATTGTTCTTTGGTTTTGGGAGTTTGTACTCACACAACGTGATGTTATCCATAAACATTTGATGCAAGTGGTATTTTGGGTTTTATTTGAAGTTTTAGAAAAATATATTAAAAAACATTTGGTTATTCAATGACATTTTCCTCAATAAAATAATTTGTTCCTTAATTTGATTGGTTTTTTTTGAAGGCTTCGTTGTCGTAGTTTCAGGGCTTTTTATCGTTGTCTTTTTTTTTGATGTAAGATCCGTGTAACTATTTGATCATTTCATATTATCTCATACAATATGCAATGATGAACTTTTTTGAGGAGGATAAACATTACCTTAGTTAAGATAGCATAAGGTTATCTATTATTGCCATTGCAAACATCGACAAAACTTTCTGATCAGAAAAGCAGTTGGTTTTATCTTAAAAACTTAATATATGAATCTAATATATAAATATTGATAATAGAGGCCTCTTTTTCTTATTGAAACACGTATAATCTAATGTCATTTCTTTTGCTCTGTTCTATATAGGACAATTAAAACAGATACTTGGAACCTTATTTGAAGCAATTATTAAATTGCATTTGAAGTTTACCAAGGCCTAATCACGTTTACTCTTTAAAAATACTATGACAATTCATAACTATTTGAACAATGTGAATAAGAGCCAAACTACTGAACTACTAATACAGATCACCATGACATAAATGCAGCTCGAGTCATTATCATTTTCTTAGTTGGTTATATGGGATTGAAGAAAGCCCTATGTGTATTACATCATGATCATTATCATGGTATTTCAACATTATTACAATAGCATTTTAGCAATCATGTATATCCGCGTGCTGTGGTCTACCGGCAAGGACGCTACTTGCATTATCGGTGATGTGACCCGGGTTCAACCCCCACGACGGATATGTATATGTATAAGAAGTATTTACTCAATAAAAAAAAAAATCATGCATATACCAACTGGCAAGATTTGAACCTCAGTCCCTGACTTGGAAGTCAACTATTTTTTTGTAAAAGTAAAGAAGTCATCTTTTCAATTTCAAAAGTTTGAGTTTCAAGAAGCAAATGCAAGGACTTATTAGATTGACCAGATGAACTCTGAGTTGTTACAAGAACATACTTCTCTTCTTGATCTTCTATCTTAGTAACGTTTAGTTGTTTCTTCCCTTGCTGAATTTGTTTATTCTACAACTTACTTTAATCACGTTTGAAATGACTAGGTTTCCTGCGGTGAAAACAAGTGACTTGGGACTGCTTTACATTTGAAGTTTTACCTTGCTTGTGATCAGATGATGAGGGCTTGGCATTTTGATTACCTTTATGTTTGGCTTTAGTAGTAATGCACTCTGTGTACTTCTTGAGGTGGATGCTCCCAGCTGTAAATGTCTCCTCATTTTATTTATTCTTCAACTTACTGCAATCTTGTTTGAAATGCCTAGGTTTCCTGCAATAAAAACAAATGACTTGCGAAGTCTTTACCTTAGAAGTTTTACCTTGCTTGTGATTAGATGGTGAAGGCTTGGCATTTTGATTGCCTTTGTGTTTGGTTTTAGTAGTAAATTCACTCTCTATACTCCTTGAGGTGGATACTCTTATTTGTGACTGTCTCTCTTTTTGGTAAAAGTAAAGAAGTCATCTTTTCAAATCAAAAGTTTGAGTTTCAACAAGCAAATGCAAGGACTTATTAGATTGACCAGATGAACTCCGAGTTGTTACAAAAACAAACTTCTCTTCTTGATCTTCTATCTTAGTAATATTTAGTTGTTTCTTCCCTTGCTGACTTTGTTTATTCTTTAACTTACTGCAATCCCGTTTGAAATGAATTCGTTTCCTGTGGTAAAAACAAATGAGTTGGGACTGCTTTACATTTGAAGTTTTACCTCGCTTGTGATGATATGATGAGGGCTTGGCATTTTGATTGCCTTTGTGTTTGGCTTTAGTAGTAAATGCACTCTGTGTTCTTCTTTAGGTGGTTACTTCCATCTGTAAATGTCTTCTCACTTTTTGGAAAAGTAAAGAAGACATCTTTTCAAAATCAAGTGTTTGAGTAGTAAATGCACTCTGTGTTCTTCTTGAGGTGGATACTCCCAGCTGTAAATGTCTTCTCACTTTTTGGAAAAGTAAGGAAGACATCTTTTCATAATCAAGTGTTTGAGTAGTAAATGTACTCTGTGTTCTTCTTGAGGTGGATACTCCTAGCTGCAAATGTCTGCTCACTTTTTGGAAAAGTAAAGAAGACATCTTTTCAAAATCAAGTGTTTGAGTTTCAGCAAGCAAATGCAGAGACTCAACAAAAGACTCATGAGACGGAGGGAAACTTTGCACAACAGTCAATTGATCTCTTATAGCTTCACACACTGTAATTTCTTTTAGTCAATTTTTGTGAATCTGGAAGAATTAGAGTCCGAATATTTGCCATTCTTCCGCAATGACAGCCTTGAACAACAAATGCACAACCAAAAAAGCCTTGAACAACAGACTCAGAGCTGCGAATGCCAAACACTGCACTCTGCTTCACTCAAGATCAAAACTTGGGCAAACTCCAAGCTGCACTTTGCCCAAGCTGGAAACCTCAGCAACCTACAACCAGCGCTTTGCCCAAGCTGGAATTGTGGGCAAACTCCAAGCTGTACTTTACCACAACAATGAGCTTGTTTTTATGCATCACCTCTCGTCTGTTTTTATGAAGTTGAGAATTCCTGGTGATTTCGCTAATGGATAGAAGATTTTTGTTCATAGCAGGAACATACTGAACATTCTTGAAGGTGTATGTAACATTGTTGATCAATGTCACACTAACATCACCACAGCCTTTAATAAAGTATAATCTACTATCACCAAATGAAACAAATGCATTCTTACTTAGATCTTCAATGAAATCAACATATTGGTCTTTCTGACATGTATAATGTTTGGATGATACAGAGTCAAAGTATCACTTAGTAGATTGACCAGATGAACTCTGAGTTGTTACAAAATCAAACTTCTCTTCTTGATCTTCTAGCTTAGCAACATTTACTTGTTTCTTTGCTTGCTGACTTTGTTTATTCTTCAATTTACTGCAATCCCGTTTGAAATGACTAGGCTCCTGTAGTAGAAACAAATGACTTAGGGATGCTTTACATTTGAAATTTTACCTTGCTTGTGATCAAATGATGAGGGCTTTGGCATTTTGATTGCCTTTGTGTTTGGCTTTAGTAGTAATAGACTCCTTGTACTCCTTGAGGTGGATACTCCCATGTCTCCTCTCTTTTTGGAAAAGTAAAGAAGAAGGCATCTTTTCAAAATCAAGAGGTTGAGTGTCAACAAGCATATGTAGGGACTCAACAAAAGACTCATAAGAAGGAGGCAAACCTTGCAAAACAATGCCAACCATGTCCTCATCATCGACTATCTTTTGAATAGCAGCCAATTGATCTCTTAGATCCTTTAGATGCATAAGGTACTTAGAAACAAACCCTCCTTCCTCCAATTGGGAAGAATAGAGAAGATTCTTCAAATACAAAGCATGTCTTGCTTCAAATGATGTCTGAAACTTTTTCTGCAACTTTGTCTATAGTGTTGCGACATTATCCTCATTACGAACTTTAGGAATCAAATCATCCACAACAGACAAATTGAGAAGCACGAAAGCTTCTTTATGTCACTTGTTGAAGTAATCAATATCATCTTTTGGATTGGTTTCTTTCATGAGAACTATATTCGCCAAATCTTGATACTCACAAATTGTATCTTAGGTCTCCACACACTATAATTTATTTTATTCAGTTTCTATGAATTTGGAAGAATTAGAATCTGAATGTTTGCCATTTTTTTTTACTAATGACAACCTCAAATTAAAATGTAGAACTTCAAACACCAAACAAACCCAGACTCAGAGCAACGCCAGACACTGCACTCTGCTCCACCCAAGCTCAAAACTTGGGCAAACTCCAAGCTTCACTTTGCCCAATTTGGAAACATCACTCCCACCAATTCTTTTTCCAAGTTGGCATTGTGGGCAAACTTCAAGTTGCACTTTACCACAGCCTAGCCGAACTTTGAATGTTGCAAGCGACAACTTTATTAAGTCAGGAGAAAACCACCAAACGCCAAATATTAAAGCACCAAACATCTTCTATCAGATCCAATAGATCTAAACACAACGCAGGAGAAAACCTCCATTGACAATGCAACAACACCAAAACTGACTGTAGAGTTACAATCTGTAAAAGCACTAACTGCTAAAGATAAAAAGTTAACTTGGTTGAAATGAATGGTATGGGACAAACTCCTCCTTTCTCCTTTCTAGGGCTGTAATACCATTACAAAAACGTAACAAAAGATGCTCTATTTGCATTTTTAAGCTCCACAATGATTTACAATTTAGTAATCAGTTGCTGCTGATAAAACCAGATCCTAAAAATCATAATAAGCTATCCCTACAAATCCTAACAAGTTATCCCTAAAAATCCTAACGATTGATCATGACAAATCCTAACAAGTTATCTCTAAGGAACTATTGTAACAAACAATACAACAATAGAAATCCCTATCATATTTATTCTATCTATTTATTCTAACATAATCTAATGTCGTGGATACAACTTTAAATGTGCTTAGGGCCATATGCGAATGTATTAGGTATGGACCAAATGGGGGCATGTATTTGGATATGTTTGGATATGGTAACTCGTGTATTTGGATATGGTATTTGAGAAATATGGTATTTGTTTCCATATCTGATATGTGGATACAGGTATCCAAGGAAGAGGTTTGCCAGATACAATAACTATGAATTTGACATAAATAAGCTGAGGTCCTCCCAACATCTGTTACAAAGAGTAACTGTAATTGGAGAATATACATTTATAACCCCAACTTTGATGTTTTCCTCTTCCCAATCCAATTACTTTTTGCTTTTAGTAATTGTCCATCCCATTTGAGTTTGTCCCATATTGTTGCATTACCTCCCATAGCTTCTATGGTAGAAACTGCTAGACAATCCTCGATCTTCCATATTTTTTTTGAATGCATCCTTACATTCCTCACTACTTACTTTTGTTTATTGTACTAAAACAAACTCAAAACTATAACTGCCTATTTAATTCCCCCAATAACTCTTTTTCAGGGGTCTTATTCATACTCCTAATATTTCAAAATACCGTTTTTTTTTTCGTTTTTTGAATTTGGTTAATGGGCCTCATGCGTATTACATCATGACCATATTACCTTGCTATTACAACATCTTGGCATGTATTGCTGGCAAGATTCGAACCTCATTCCCCTCCTTGAAAGTTGAAGAAATTAACTGGTTGAGCTCATGCCATTTGATTCTGAAATACTATTTTCATCATGACTTTTTATTCTTATGTGTGGGCTTGGCCCCACTTCTTGTTAATGCTTATGGTATTTTGTTCCGGTTTCTTAAATCATTGTCCCTCTAAGTTTCCTTTTCTCATTGTTCTTGCTTTAAGGGTCTTATTCTCATTTTTCCATTCCTATCAACACATTCATCCTCATCAATCTCATCAATTGCTCCAGACCATTCATAATGAGACTTATCATCTCTAGGTTTATGCTGCCCTAAAGAATCTGAAGTGCAAGGAATAGTCTTAAAAAAAAAGAACTTTCTCCTTTATGCTCCCCTCAAAAATCTGAAGTGCAAGGAATAGTCTTAAAAAAAAAGAACTTTCTCCTTTATGCTCCCCTCAAAAATCTGAAGTGCAAGGACCGTCCTCCATTTTACTTGCTTTCTTATGTTGCCTTGAAAACCCCAAATTGCCGTTGCCTTGAAAACCCCAAATTGCCATGGATATCCTCTATACTCCTTTCTTTATTATACTGCTCTTGAAACCCTAAAGTGGAAGGGATAAACTTTACATTGCTTTCATTTTTACCTGGATTAAACTTGACCACCTTCTACCTTCGTTATTTTAAAATTTGCCTTCATATCTTCTTTTGTGCCTTCAATTTATTTTAGATTTGAACGTGCACATTGTAATTCCTCATCCTCTGTATCCTTCTTTGTTTCTTCTAATAGTTGATCTAAGTGAATGGTGATAGCCTTCAACATCTAATGATCTGGTGATTGGAAAATAGTTGATCTAATCCAACTTCTACTACGATGTGATCTCCTTGATTCATCTTGAAGTTTCTCTCATGACCAAAATTTTCCATCGTTCCCTCTATCGTTTTCACTTTGTAATCTCTTGCCATGTGTCCGATCTTTTAACATTTGTGGCATCTTGAATGCAATGTTTTCATAATACACTTGTTGATGCCATTATCTTGGTTAAGATTTAATCTTAATGGATTTTGACAAGGGTTTTGAAATATTCATGGTAACACATATTTGGGTATATACACATGCTTTCACTCAGTGGTACCTAGTCCCTCATGGATGAAATTCCCTAACTGTACTGTTAATATTCTTCTAAATCTCCTTATTGATAAGCTCATAGGGAAGTCCAAAATGGCTAATCCACATCGGAAATCTTTTAATAGTTTCTTTCTCCATAGAAAAATTCTTACTCCATCGTCTTAAATATAGGGCATCCCTCCCACTAAACCTTGGGCCACCATCCATTATTTTATCCATGGTTTCCAAACTTGAGAAGATGAGAAAAAATACTTTTAGAAGACAAGTCATGGAGTATCTTGAATTCAATCCCTACTTCCATTTGATCCAATTTTGAATGTCCAAGAAACCTGGCCAATATCTGTGAAACTTACATTTAACCCTTTGCATTTAAGAACCATTATTTCATGCTCGATTATCTCATCCTTGATAATCACGTCTGATGTAATTTCTAATTGGATAGGGGTTAACATAGATTCGCTCTTCCTCTTGTCCCCAACTAGGGCATCCATTCTTCTAGCTAGGGGGCATCTTGCTTCCGGTTAGGGCTTTCATAAATGACTTTTCTTCTATGCTACCTAGCTTATCCTTATAAGAATCCTTTGTTTTTTGAATTTCCCTGAAGATTTGGAACAACAAAAGGTTATATTATTATTATTTTTAAATTGGTTATATGTTATTGAAATGGGCCCTACCCATATTGCATCATCACCGTGTTACAGTATGTTTGGCAATTATGCATGCATTGCATGGCAAGGTTCAAACTTGGGTCTTCTTCCTGAAAGTCGAGGTATTTAACCAGTTGAGCTCATGCCATTTATTACTCACAACATATATCATTTTTTAATTGGTTATATGAGATTGAAACGAGCCCCACCTATATTACATCATGATCAAATGGTGGTATTACAACAGCTTGGCAATTATGCATGTATCGCTTGGCAAGATTTGAACCTAGGTCTCCTCCTTGAAAGTTGAGGAATATAACCGGTTGAGCTAATGCCATTTGATCTCATAACATATATCCTTTATTTTCAATTGGTTATATGGGATTAAAACGGGCCCCACCCATATTACATCATCACCACATAGTGGTATTACAACAAGGCCTGGATATTATCCATGTATCGCTTGGCAAGAATCGAACCTGGGTCTCCTCCTTGAATGTTGAGGAATCTAACCAGTTAAGCTAATGCCATTTGATCTCATAACATATATCATTAACATAAATGCTAAGAAGTTTTATTTTTTTTCAATGAGTTTACAGGGTTTTTATGAGGGGTCCCGGTCCCCTTATACTGAGTGGGGTTTGAACCCTGGACCACTCAAAGACAGGCCAAAGCCCTTACTACTGCAGTAAGCTTGCAGCTTCAGAAGTTCTATTTTTCATTTTATTTATTTATTTTTGGGTTTTGGGGGATGGAGATTTTTCTTAATTTCTGTCACTCTCTTGTAAGTAGCTGAAATGCCCTATTATGTGATTATTGCATGCTTCTAAAAGATGAGCAAATTCTTGTTTAGTTTTTCCTTACATGTTTAGAAGATATATATTTTATGATCTTGTATGTTTAAATTAATAGGAGGAATTCATATAATCAACCCTTTATCCCTGTTGATTAAGGGAATCGTACAGAGAGAAGCGCTGTAGAAATTACATATTCCTGTTGATGAAAGGAATCGTACAGAGAGAAGCACTGTAGAAATTACATAGATACAAAAAAGTTGATGGGTATTTTTAAAAACTCTGCCCACATACCTGATACCTAACCTGTCACGTGTATTCATAAGTTACGTAGACTTCCTTTAATAAAGGCATTGGATCCTTTGGGGTAAATAGCTTTGGCAGAATTATTAAAGGATATGCTATAGAGTTGGTAGCTATATGATTTGGCTCATTCTGCAATGAAATGACCCAGGTGCCTTGTAGTCTTACACATGGTTTTAACCATTTGCAAGTTTGTTTTCATTTGCTACAAGTGATTGTCAAGGCCCAAGGGCGTAGTTGCAAGCCAGAACGAGTTCTCTCCTGGATGAGCGTTTTCTTTTCTGTTGTCTCTAATAACAGTAAGTTCATCCCAGCTAGCTCAATTGTTAAATATTTGGTAACAAGCGTATTTTTTTTAATGGGTTATATGAGATTGAAACGGGCCCTAACCGTATTACAACATCACCACATAGTGGTATTACAACAAAGCTTGGATATGATCTTTGGCAAGATGCAAACCTGGGTCTCCTCCTTGAAATGCTGAGGAATTTAACCGGTTGAGCTAATGCCACTTGATTGGTTCCGAGCCTAATTACGTTAGCACTTTGTACAAGTTTTTTGACCCTGGTTGTGACTGTGATCTTCAAAAAAAAAATGGGATTTGACTCTTGCTTGACACAGTGACACCCTTCCTCTCGCCTGCCACTTTTTCAAAACTTTTCTCTTGATTTTATTTGGATATTCTCTTTCTGAATGTTGCAAAACATTTCTCTGCGTCTTGGTTGCCTGTAGATAAAAGTTCAAATAAAGCCCTGGTTTGGTATTATGGTGAAGGACCCATATTCAGAGGAATGAAGTAATAGACTCAAAAGTTCCATGAAAGAACTGGAAATTGATGGCAATCATGTGTGCCAGTGTGATGTTGCTGTCCAAGTGGCATTGGCCTATGCCATTCATTCCACTGAAGTCAGCACCAGGTCCTGAAGTTGCCCCATATGGGCAGGTTTCTTTCATTCAGGTAAACTTGCATACACACTTTATTCTTCTACTTTATCTTCAAATTATTGAAGTGCGAATATCCTTTCCCTTGGTATCTTCAACCACCTCCATCGTAGATTAATAAATTTTTCCTACCTATTAAATGACCCTCACAAAAATTATTATTTGCCTTGTTATGATGCTACTGCCTGCCATATCCTGTCTTTAAAGATCAGGTTTCAGATACAAGAATTTAATATGCTATTGCCTTATAATTTTTCAGCTGTTCCTTTATCCTTGTCATCCAAGGAGACAATTGCATTCCTTCTTTTGGTAGAATCTAAGATTGAGGATTTTTCATTAGAAGTTTAGTATCTCCATGATCGATATGTTCTTTAATTATTGATCTGAAAGCAAAGTTTGTTAGGCATATCTATAATTATCTTGAATTCTAGCTCCATTGTATATCTCTATATAATGCTTTGTGATGATTTTCACCTCAATGTGGATTGCTTCAGGTTCCCTGTCATCATTCGATTGGATTCAAGATTTGCCCTTACCACCACATGAAATCTCTATAGTGGTCTTCAAAGGCCTTTCCAGTATCTGCTCTTCTGCGATTCACTTTATAAGTTCTCTTAGAGTTGAGTTTATATATTTTTACAGGAAGTGGTCCACATGCCACTGAACCGGTTCCCCATGCTCCTTGTTTCTACTTGGCAGGGATTAGTATCAAATTAGGGCCTTCCTCTCAAAGGATGGCCTCCTCTCCATTGGAACTCTACTGTGATTTTGAATCCCATGTTGGGGTTGGAAAGATACTTCAATGCATGTCTTCATTCTGGTCCACAATTGATCCCACAGTATATATGTGTTTCTGAAAATTCAGCAGTTGTACTCCTGCTAGAGACCCCAAATTTCAAATGAAATATGAAATTTAGGAGGGGAACATTATGTCATGGGAAGTGACTGTTTGAATCTTATTGTTATCTTTTTTTTATTTTTGCTTCTGGGTCAAATCTATGGTTTGACACTTTCTGCATGATGACATACATGTATACCATGAATTTTTCACATAAGGATTTTAAAAGAAAGTATGAATTTCATGTTCCTCCGCTTTTCATGACTCACATACCTTACAGGTCTTTTGATGGCAGACATTTCGGGTTGGCATATGGAGATTCTTCTCATGGATTACAACCCAAAGGATTGTTGAGATCTTAGGCTGAAGGAAGGTCGACTAGATCTTTGATTCGTGCCCTTTTCTTGGTTAAGTCCCTGTGGCATTTAAGGATAATTTCTTGCCTGGCTTTAAGGAGTAATTCTTCAGATACTAAATGTCCCTAGTGCAGTTGATTCTCAGAAATTTGCAGCATTTTTTCTGTGGCATCTGTAATGGTTTCTTGGTTCATTTCAATATTCCTTTTGGGCATTGACTTAGGGTTCACCTATCCCTGTTTGATGAAGGTCTATCTCCTGCAGCGATATTTAGATAGTTCCCAAGTATTCCCGAGTTTCACTCAACCATCACTTGGAAAGTTTTCTTTAATATTAGTAAGGTCAATTTGTCTAGAAAGTTTTCTTTAATATTATTAAGGTCAATTTGTCTTTCAAGAGGTGAGCGTTGATCTTAGGCACTCTGTTAGAAATAACGAGCCCACACCAAGATTCTTTGAATTTTGCATAGCTCACTACTTTCAAATTATGCGGAATACTTGTCCTTGACTTTGGAAAGCAAAGCTTATTATGATCCCTTATTTATTTTGAATTTTTTTTTGTTAATAGAGGAGATTTGTTGAAAGGGGAACTTTGCAGCTTGATGCTCCAATATTCTTTGGTTTACAACTATATATTCATTTTGCAAAGTTTCCATAAGAATATCCATTTATATGGAGTTCTCAAATGAGAGGAGAATTGTCTGACATGTTATTGGTATCATCATTGGGTTAGATATATTTCTTATATTGTCTTTAGAGATATGGGGATATTGGACCCTTTTGAAGTGGTCTACCGGTACATTAGTGCATTCCACACGTCTGCAACCTCAGACACCCATAGAACCATGTCTGTATGGCAACAGGGACGAAGATGCCTTTAACATGTTAGGGATGCAGGAGTGTCCCTATGAGGATGTCTGTGCCCCACAGACTTGCAAATCAATAAAAAAAACCTAAATTTTCTACATCTCAGAAATGACTGCTGTGCAAAAGAAAGCTTTATTTTTCTTTTTCATGTGTACGAAGTGAAGCTTTTGTCACTGCATTTGTTGAACTGGACTTGTTCAGCAAGGGAGACATTTATGCTGAAGATCTGTCATTCCATGTGGGAATTGTTAGATATTGATTGTGGTCCACTAAGGTGTTTTGAAGTTTCCGTTATCTGTTGGGATTATGTAGATTTCTCAACTCAATGCCGTTTGAGGATTTTAGGGGATGCCCTGACTGGTGGATATATGCCTCTTCTCAACACCATTTCAAGTTGGATATGCACCTCTTCCTCTTCTATTTAACATCATCTCTTTGATTCAATGCTGTCCTACAAATATTTGCAATCACAATTTAGCACATGAAACTTAAAGTGAAAACAATCAAATAAAACTTGGAGAATCTATCAGAGTTTTTAGCCCTCATTGGAACCATCCTTTAACCAAATAGATCGACTTTGATAGGTCCTATAGAGCAACTTGGCCTAAAGGACGTTGAAAGCTGTCATCATCATCATAATACTTATCAAATACATGCACTCTTATGGCTGGGAGTGGTCTTGTGCACTGTGATTACATATCCTTGTTTTATTTAAACTAAAATGTCATTTACATGATCAGGTTCAAACAGTCGGCAGAAAATTTTAGTAACTCTTTTGTGCATGCACACCTTGAGGAGTTCTTTGCCTAGAGATAATGCATTGCACAAGAAGTCTATCTATGAATGTTGTGCATGGCGAAGGCGCATCCAAATGTGCCATCGGTTATGCACAATTGGCATGCCCTTATGCAGTGGTTTGTGTGCCATAGAGTCTATAAAAGGTAAGGCTTAGCATGGGTCTAGGAGAAGTTAGATGCTGGGTGAAAATGTTGTTTGTATGAGCTTGGGGTTTAGTTTGCATCATGATGCTGCCCATGAGGGGGTTTATCTTGTGTTTGATATCATTATAACCCTTGCATGTGCACACATCTATGTACCTATTTTGGAATGTGATGGAAGTGAATAGGTTCTGTATCATAACCTCCTCTTCATTTCAGATGTTTAGTTTGTGTATTGTGGGGATTTCATGTGTTCACCATTATAGTTTACTTACTGTTACATTAGCTTATATTCACACTTGCTTAATACAACTATTCTTCTATTGGGATGTTAAGCTTGTTGTGTGTGATGAGGTTTCTCTAGTGTAAATCGGGGTTGGCACACTTTGCGTGTACCTGTTGACAATTTTGTCACATTTTGCCTAAGGGGTAAAATTTTGAATCGTTGCTATATTGTTTTTTCTATTTTAATTCGCTTTCTCCTCTGAAAACGACATTCTCCAGTAAAGGCTCTTCTCTGGCATTTTCGTGGCGCTGAGGCGCAGCTAGGAACACTTCTTTCCCTCACTTTTCATGCATGATTCAAGTTCGGGGCAGCTTCGCTTGAAAAATCAGGAGTCAAAAGGCAGCTTCGCCAAGGCGGGAAACTAAACCTACGCTTCGCTCATTTTGGAGTGAGAGGCAGCTTTGCTGAAAGGATATTACAAAAGCTCTGCTTCGGGTGTAAAAATTTGGCTAAGGCATGGACAAGGTGTTTTGCCCTTAAGGATAGCGAAGCTCCACTTCGGGCCACAACACTGCCGAACTGCCACTTCGGGCCCATCTTTGGCGAAGCCCCCATCCCCAGCGAAGTGGCGTTGCGGGCAAATATTTTCCAAGGCAAACAGTCAGGCTCGCCTTCGCTCCTTGGCCGGGCGAAGCTGCAGTTCGGGTCTGCTCTCCAGCGAAGTGGCACTTTGGGCCTGTTCAGAGCAAACTTCCCCCAGCCGAAGTCCATTTCGGACTTAAACAAAAAACAACATTACCGAAGCACAACTCTCCCCTGGCCCAGCGATCTACCATTTCGGGTCTGCTCTCCAGCGAAGCTGCACTTCGGGCGCGGTTTCAACGAACCTCCCTTGCTGGGCCATGCGAAGGGCGATTCGGGCCTATTCCTCAGCGAAGCCTCCATGGCGTATTTTTTGGGCACTGGGACTGCTTTCAAGAGGTGCGCTTCCAGAGAAGAAGGTGGGTAGGAATTTAAGGCGCCTTCATGGCACACGAGTTTGAAACCTCTTGCCCATCCCATCAAAGCGACGATGCTAAATCCCAAAGAGATCTCCTCACCAACTGCAGTAACTGCTGATGTAAGCTACCAACGACAAATCTCAGGGTGAGCCGTGTCTCATAATTGCGCACTTCCCGAGAGGCCCCTCGATCTGCGCTATTTTGCCTGACAGGGGTCAAATCTCAGCTGCCCCAACAGTTTTTAGGGTTTGCTATTAATGCTACAGAGGTGAAGTCCTCTATAAAAACCAGCTCATTGTAATGTAAAAAAGGGGGGGAACGCTTTGCTAGAAAGCTACTGTATTCAATTTCTGCATCAATACTAAGAACTCTTGGCTCTGACTCTATTTCTTCTTTGTATGATGCCTTCTGTATTTATTTCTATTAATCTCGTTTCTTTATGCGATTGCTGTAATTCTGTTATCTGGATTTAAGCATCTTATATTGAGCGAAGCTGGAATTCTTCTGAAGGATACATAGAGAAGAAAATATAGCGTTAGTTTCTGTTTTATTCTTTGTGTTGATTGCTGCTGATTCGGATAGAGATAGGTGATCGTGCTGTCTGTTCTTCCCCTCAGTTTCTACTATGCAATTTTTATCTCTTTCAGTAATTTCCCAATCTCTTTCCAGTTCCTTAGTCTAAAACCCCAGCTTAGTGTAGTAAAGGAGCCAACCTTCTCTGGAGATTGGCACGGAAGGCATTCCTTCCTTTCGGCCTTTCAAGGTGTTGGACGGGTCTAGGGTGCATAAACAAACCAAACCCTTTCCTGTGGTAGATTTGTAACCAACAGTACCTATGTGCGACGATTACGAAAGACAAAAGTTCTTGTTCCATTGATTGGACATGGGCCAACTATGTGTAGTTGTGCATCATGTGTGGATTGTGACCAAAGAATGGATCTAGAGGTGGTTGTAACAACAATTTGAGTACTTTGCTTGGTCTACAAACCCTATTATTAAACCTAGAAAGTGGCTCAATAAGAACATGTGTAGCCCATTGTATGCATCATTCTTAATCGAGTTCCCTATTATCTTATATGAGTGGTTGCATGCTTGATCAAAGAACTAGCTTGCATAAATGGACCAAGAGGTAGTGTGCTTGTGATTCAATGTGTTAAGGACCTTGAGGAGGATTGGACATGAAAAATGGACTTATTTGTTATATGCGTTGTGCAAGGAGTTTGTTGTTGATTCTTACAATTATGTTGACATTGCAAAAGTGAAGTTCTTTCATGAAGTGTGCAAGAGTTTATAGATCGGGTGCTCTTGCTTGTGAACTTATTAAACAAGGTTGCAAAAGGATGTCACATGTGAACTAAACATCTATGTCCAAAGGTGATTGACATGTGAAAGTCTATTTGGAAGGTACCTGAGAAACCATAGAGAGAAGGGATGGGCAAACAAGAAGATGTGGCTCATATGATGACTGGAGACAACTAACATTGACCCAATGAAGGGGGGAACTTATGCGGATGTTGGAAGGGCCGAGACTTTGCTAGTGGAAGTTGGCAATTGAGTGGTTGTTGAAGAGCAAGGCACATGGCCTAGTCATGGTGGGCTTCAGGAACTCAATTCACTTACTGTAGGGATCAACATACTAATGGATGCCATGGTGCATTGGATATTGATAGAGGATGTTGGTGTATACACAGATAATAAGGCAAAGGCTGGGCATATTTGACCCAAGCAAAAGCAGTGTTTGCATCATACTAATTTGGAGTTAGTTGACAACAGGAGAGCTAGTGAGGTTGTGCGTAATCAAGGAGGAAAGAGGAATGCAATCAAGGACTATATAGTCATCAAAGAGAATCCTAGTTAGGGCACTTCATTCCTGTAGTGTGGGTCTCAGAAGCAATTATGAAGCCCATAGTGCATCCTGTATGGACAAAGAATGTTGATGGTGCATTCATAGATGGCGAGGTAGAAGACAAGCATGATTGACCTAAGCTAGAGCTTTTGACATCATACTCATTTGGACCTAGTTGTTAGTATAAGAGCTAGTGAGGCTTTACATAGCTAGGGAGGAAAGACAAAGGCCATTGAGGTCCACACAATCATTAGAGAGAGACCTCGTTTGGATATGGTAGAGTAGCAATCTGGTTGCATTTGCATCTACATAAACGAGATAAATGATTGGAGTTGGCCCTAGTTATGTAGAGGCTCTATTCTTGCAACCAGAAGTAGCAATGACCCAATTTTGGTAGTGGTATTGTCAATGTCTAACATGGGGATACCAGTGACCCCAAGGGTGCCAACTATGCTCTACAAAATAGTTGTCCTTTTGCAATATGATGGAAATAATGATGAAGAGAAGCATGAAAATTGTTTAAGTTTATGTGGTAGAGGCATGCAAGGAGAAATGTGGATCCACTCTAGGAGCTTCCACTTACTTTGAGACACCATGTGTTGGAGGGGAATGTGTGCTATGAACTTGATGGTTTGCACTACAACTTTTGAACAACATATGTGGCCAAGCTCAAGGAAATTATTCAAAAGTGTAGGAAGATGGTACACAATTTTGTTTAATGCTTCGAAATCTTGTGCAACAAGTTGTTGTATAGATAGAACCAATTCAACAAGCGATTTAGTTTATTGGTGGTCTATTGAACTGGTTGCATGGGATTCTTTCTCAATGTTGGAAATTACCATCAGTAAAAGTTAAAAATATTTGATTTTACTTGGGGTAAAGGTAACTTACCTTTACCTTACCTGGACGGCAGTGGACGGCAGCATTTGGGCGGCAAGAGAACTCAAGTTAACTTTCTTTTCCCCCAATTTCTCCTTTCCCCCTTTCTTTCTCGAATAGGTTATTTACCTTGTATTTAAGCTTTGTAACCTTTGATTCAACGTTAATTCAATTAATCCTATTTGTAAATCACTCACCTTTCACACTCAATGCACATTCAACATCTATTTAAAAGCTTTAGAAGCTTCTATGTGTGAGATGGATGCAATGTAGGTGGTGAGTATCCATCACCACAAATCATTGGAATCACACATATATTCCAAATTGGATTAGAAACTTGAATAGTTGGAGCAACTAACAATGAACTGGTGTGAGCATGCAAACAATTGGTGTGTCAAATATGGGTCATCTCAAAGCCCACTAGAAATCATTTGATGATGGTTGCAAGATTCGTTGGGTGACCATGAACATGTCCTTCCACAAGGCATCCCCCACAGTTTCAAGATTGCAATGCATGATGCTATGAACTGTCACACACTCAAATACATAAAGGCAGTGTTAGATTTGTTAATACTTCCTAGAAACAATCAAAATCAACACATTACCCAGAAAGAAAGCATATATTATAGACAACACACAATATGAGGGGTGCCCATAGACACCCCTCATAGAAAAGAATTGGAATCATCAACGTGATTCCAATTCCAATATGAGGGGTGTCTATGAGGGGTGCCCATAGACACCAAAATAATGTCACTAAAGAAAAGAATTGGAATCACGTTGATGAACAAATGAATGGTGCCATATGGTATAGATACCCAAATTACAAGTGACCTTAGGTTAAGGTTAAAGAACTGACAATAAGTTTTATTATTACAAAATTACATTAGACTTAACCTTTACGAGGCGAACAAGGGTCCATCAGGCTTTGGGTTCTCATACAGGAGACCCAAGTTCAAACCACGATGGGGTGTGTGAGTGTGTATACAAAAAAAAAGGGGGGGGGGTCCATAGGGCTATACAAATGATTACATTACAAAAGGGTCAACAAAGGACTCAAGTGAAGATTAAATCACCACAAATATATTTCAACATCCCTGCTTAAGTTGAGTGGGGGACACAAAAAGAGATTCTTATTAGTCACCCTCCCTTAAGGGGTACTTTCCTCCTGCATGAAACTTTAGCATTTTTAGCAAGACCTTGGTCATAATAGCTGCTATCAAATACCTTTCCTCTCCAACTGTAATATCCTTCAGTATGTGAACAAGAACCTTTGTGGTTGTGATCATGATCATAATAGCTACTGGCTGGCCTTGTTGGAAATACCTAGGCCAGATCAAAATCTCCATGATCATGAAGGCATAACCCCATTTCTTGGATCAATAGCCCTTATTATGAGGGGATAATCACTATACAAGGTAAAGATTGCACCCTGTCCATTAGGTTCATAGTTGGATGACTATCGTAAGTGAATTTCTCATGTGATTCCCCACAAGGAAGTGCATGTTGCACACTAGTTTGGGCACACTAGTTTGGAAAGCATCACATCCACAAGAGGTAACGCTAGAGAAGAAAAAACGAGCAGGATCCATCCAAACAATTTGTCTCAAGGAACTAGAGTAATTGTATCCCTAACAAAGTCTGCTAATATAATCAGCCTTGACCGTCACACCATTGGAACCATTCTCCTTGATGAAAGGGTTAAATGGAGGCATATTGGTCTTGTACATTTGATCATACTCGTCACAATAACCAAACGTAGTGACTTTGAAGTCATCATCAATGTGCTTAATCACCCATCTATAAGGCCAAAACTCTACCTTTTTGTTGGCATGAGTAATACCATAGAGAGAGAGAACGTTGGATTCCAAATTTGGTATGTGGAGAACATTCTTGAGTGATGAAGAATCAAGTGTCAACCCTCCACATGTTGCAACTGTGAAAGAAGAACCATCACTAGTGATAATGTGCTTACTATATTTCCTTTGCTATAGTCAGTCAAAAGGTGACGATTCTTCGTCATAAATCAAGTAGCTCTTGAATCTGCAATCTATTCCTCTTAGTCAAGGGAAGTCCTAGTGCCATAGGCATTCGAGATCTCCCCTTCATTTTCACAATGTACAAAGAAGAGAGGAGCATCATTGCTTCCCTTCTTAGCTGCCTCTTCAAGCTTCTTGATTCATTGTTGATAAAACTTCGCCTTGTGTCCTTTGTTCATACAGTAACTACAAGTAGATTTATTGGAGGATTTTTTAAATAGCTTCCCCCTTTGTTTTTCAAACTTTCTAGGATATTGTTTATTAACTTACTTAGCATGAGCCTGAATGGAAAAGGGAGTTTCCCTTTGTTTCTTGTTGCAAGCTTGCTGGTGAAGAAGATATTGGAACACATCTTTGAGCGTTGGGGTCTTTTCTTTAGGTAAAGACATTTGAAGCATCTCAAAGAAAATGGCTGCTACCTCGTAATATTCAAAAACATTTTTACATACAATATGGAGATAGTCAACCTGTTCCTCTTTGTTCTTCACATCACTCCTTGTTGAAGGGATTAATATACTCCATAATTGTACCAAAATTGTCTATGTTCAAGGTAAATAGGAAATTTATATTTGAATCGTGTCTTGTAGTTGTTGGCTCGTCCATTTTATATATGTAAAAATTTGATTCAGACACCTTTACTAAGGTGACATGTTGGCCAACAATTCCACATTGTCTTCCAACCAAATCTCAACCAATTAAAACCAATGAAAGTGGTCAAGGAGGTATTCGAAGTCATGACCCTTGAGGCGCAAAGTGTTCATAATTCCTTC
The DNA here is from genome assembly GCA_028583015.1 of Wollemia nobilis. Taxonomy (NCBI): domain Eukaryota; kingdom Viridiplantae; phylum Streptophyta; class Pinopsida; order Araucariales; family Araucariaceae; genus Wollemia; species Wollemia nobilis. The sequence goes on from JAQPPZ010016467.1 coordinate 13,578,931, forward strand.
TCTAGCCAATGTTTGCATTGCCACACGTGACCATCAAATGTCTCCACTTTGTAAGATAGAAAGAAGCCAATGTGGTTTGCCAACGCTCGTGCTTCTTTGCTTCCTCCAAAAGGATATGCCCCGAGTTGATCCTGTGATCCGTGCCCTCCCAATAGCTTATGCCCAACACTATAGCCATAAAACCAAGAACATTATTTAGGTTGAAGAGTTTGTCTAAAAGCTTAGTCTCATGCATCAGAAGAACGAGGGTTCATTGAGTTGTATTAGCACCTTCCCCTTCAACAATTGCAAATGACATGCCACATTGAATGCCACATCAGATATTGCACATACTACTGTGACAAGTCAAATGTGCCTTGTGATTCATCCTTTAGCAAAACATTTTCACGGGATTCGAACCCATGACCTCTTGATTTGAACAACGTTGTCACCGTCACCATCATGACTATACCCTTCTCATGGTGGGTTTGGAAAGACTTGTGCTATTGAACAAGGTCTTGTTGGCTATGGTGGGGAGGACACGTGTCATCGAAGTCCCACACAACTCTCCTTGGTCTTGCAAAGCGACATGTCTGCCATGAAGTGAGTGCCCTTTGTTGGAAGTTGTGGAGGATTGAACTAGTGACCTCACGACTTGTTTTAAAAAGCCATAGCTGTTGAGTCACAACCCTTGACAAAGGTTGAAACTCTTCTCCATGGTCACGTCATCTCTATTCCTTGTAATCGTGTGCCCAAGAAATGCATGAATACTTTCTTGTCACCCATTTGCCACCCTATTGAGGAATATTCTTCTTATATATATTTAATTTTTTAAAACTAAATAAAAATGAAGGCAATTGTTTCAAATTTTTTTGAGGCAAAAAGGATTACCTTGTGACAAAATTATACAAAGTGGCAAACTGGGACCCCCTTAATTTTTTGGAGAGAATTCAAAAGTGTTGATTGTATGCCTATGTTGGCAACAATTTACCTTGTACAATATTTTGTTGAACGAACCCTAATCAACCATCCTCTCTCACCAATGTAACATAAAAGTGGTCCCATAAAAGTTGGTGGACCATTTTCATCAAGTTGTTTGAAGGTCTTTTCAATGCATTGAAGTCTCTTCATGACTTTCCTAGCGTTTGGGGGTGGTAATTACTTCATCCATTTTACTGCTCTAGAAATGATGCAAATCATTCTTTCATCACTATTTTATTGATCCTCGAGTTTCAAAAGTAGTAAGTGAAGAACAAGCACATGTGTGCAATAGTGCATCCATGTCCTCGTTGGTACATGGTATAATACATTAGAAATTTAAATGGATTGGATGCCAAAATGGATGAACTTGTAAGCAGATATTTCTCTTGATCTAGCCCCACGATTCAAGCTTCAAAGAAATCTTCCATAAACAAATGCCTTTGGTATTTCCTGAAATTGCTATGAATCTGTCGTGAAGCTACCATAGCTAAATTCTTTTGATCGAGTAATGGAGATTCACACCCACTCTAATACGATGTGAGATTTGGAAATAATTTCCAGAAACAAACGAAATCAACACATTACAGATAAAACACGATATGAGGGGTGTTTGTAGACACACCAAAATGACATCACTAAGGGAAACTCGCTTTGATGACCAAATGAATGGTCTCATGGGGTATAAATACCCAAATTACAAGTGACCTTAGGTCAAGGTTAAAAAACTGACCTTAAGGTTTATTAAATACAAAATCACATTAAACTTCACCTTTACAAGGTGGACAAGGGCCCATAGGGATATACAAATTAGTAAATTACAAAAGGGTCAACCATGGCCTTAAGTGAAGATTAAACCACCACAAATATATTTCAATAGAGGGAGTGCAACAAATTTGTGCACAAATCTATTGTGGAAAGGCTTGGGGTAGTGTTGTGTAGAGTATGGTTGGTACAAAGGTTGAGGAGGTGGGTGCATAGGAATAAACAATGGATGCTATATATATGGACAAATCAGCCAGAATACGTGCCAATATCCACACCTTCATGCAAGAGAATCCTAGGGAGGAAGCTTGTTTGAATTTGTACATGTGTGAGAAAAATACCTATAGAATATTGTGTTTTTGAAGGTGTTCATGGACCTTGATTGGATGGTTTTCTAAGCAGATACTAGTGATTCTACCAACTTAGTCATACCGGTGACAATGAGCTACCTATGTACAAGACTTGCCCACCAAACAGGAAGTTTCCAAGCTCATGGATGAACTTCTGGTCCATTGTGCACAATAGTGATGAGGAGTGGCCTATTTACAAGACCTAACGGTAAGTTCTGAAGCTTGTGGATGAATGTGTAGTTTGTCATGCATTGTCATGCTTGAAGTAGCCATAACTGATATAACAACAAAGGCTATATAGGGAGGTGACACAAGCCGTTCAAGAAGTTCAAACTGTATATTAGCCCCATGCGCATTGATAAGATGACTTTGTTGAAGGACGTCTTGCCTCTTTGCATAGATGGTGTCTAACAAGTGCACAATTTTTTTGATAATGCTAAGAGATGTTGCAAGCATGCATTAATCACATAAATGTTGGTTGTGCCCTTCTCAACTGTTGCTTGACAAGGACTTGTGGGTCGATGTCACCCTTAATGATTTCACCTTGTGCATTGTTGTCATTGACCCCAACATAAAGCTAAGATGAGGTTTGACAAGGACATTTAGGTTGGTGTCACTCTTAACAATTTCACCATGCGCAGTGTGGCCATTGACCCCACAAATCAGTTTGGGAAGCCATGGGATCACCTCCCTTGGAATGATTGCCATTGGTTCTATTCATGGCGACCAAAGATCTATAGAAGCTTGAAGGTGTCTTGTGGGATGTGCATATGGATATTGTGAGTGTTGAGTTCATCACTTATTTTGAGGTGGTGGAAATGGCAAAAATCTGAGCCATTCGTCTTGGTGAGGAAGGCTCTAGTGTTACGAAGCAAGGTTGATTTGTGATTTAAGAAAAAGTACATGAGTTTTGAAAATGAAAACAAGCATGCAATCATATTGTTTGGAAATACTTTAGGGCCCTTCATGTGGAGTCAGAAGACACTAAAAATATATGCAGGATTATTGCAGACAAGAGTGATCTAATTGATCCCATGGGTTCATATGAGCTCGAATTTTAAAAGCAATGCCTTCTTGGTGTAGGATTCAAATATTGTGCTTCTTTTGTAGCGGTAGGGAGATTACAAGGCCTTAATTCTTTGTAGTGCACAATGTGTAGAGCCAAAGCAATAACTTGTTATGCGTAGAGTGGATTGATTCTTGTGGGCAAATATTAAAGGTCTTTCTATGTATCTGAGATTTTGTGTACACAATTGTTTATTGATTTTGTTGAGCACGTTTGCAAGGAGCATGCTATGTGAATTTTATGTCTTACATGTTGCATGTGAACTTTATGTGTTGGTAGTTTACCAACTGGCATGATAATTTGTCATGATACTTAAGGGCCCCTTGTGTGGAGTCTAAAGATATTGAAAATATATGTAGAATTATTGCAGCCAAGAGTGATCATATTGATCCCATTGGCTCGTATATGCTTAACTTTTAGAAGTAATGCCTTCTTGATGTAGGATTCAAGCTTTGTGCTTCTTTGGTCCCTCTAGGGAGTTTACAAGGTCTTAATTATTTGTAGTGCACAGAGTGCAGAGCCAAAGCCATAGGTTGTGTGTAGAGTGGATTGATTCTCGTGGGAAAACATTAAAAGTCTTTCTATGTGCCTTGAGATTGATGTATATAGTTGTTTATTGATGTTGCCAAGCGAGTTTGCAAGGAGGTTACATGATAAATGAATCTTATGTCTTACATGTTGCGTGTGACCTTTGCGTGCTGGTAGTTCACCAACTAGCATGATTATTTTTCATGATACTTTAGGGACCCTAGTGGATTTTGAAGATATTGAAAATATATGTAGGATTATTGTAGACAAGAGTGACCACATTGATTCTATGGGTTTGAATGTGCTCAACTTTTAGAAGCAAGGCCTTCTTGGTGTAGGATTCAAACTTTGTGCTCCTTTGGTAGTTGTAGGGAGATTACAGGGTCTTAATTCTTTGTAGGGCAAAGAGCGTAGAGCCAAAGCAATAGGTTGTTTGTAGAGTGGATCAATTCTCGTGGGTAAACATTAAAGGTCTTCTATATACCTTGAAATTTGGCGTACGTAATTGTTTATCGATGTTGTTGAGCGAGTTTTCAAAGAGGTTGCTTGCTATGTGAATTTGATATCTTACATGTTGCATGTGACCTCTACTTGTTGGCAATTCACCATTTGACATGATAAATTGTCATGGGGACCATCAATGATTGGTTGATGTGCAGGTTTTAGAAAGAGGGGAAGTTTGTGATTGCCCAATAGGATGGGATTATTGTTCCTTTGATCCAAATTATGGGGCCCATGTTGTGGTGGCAAAGGAGGACAACTCCTTGAACCAGCTTGTGGTGTCAAATGAGTTATGCTTCAAAGTTATGCAATAGGGCAATGCACAATAGAATCTGTTGCAAACAATGAATTTTATTTCCAGATAATGGAAACATAAATATATTGAATAATGTAGAAAAACCAACAACAGTGCAAATGATTAGTCCATGAGGTGTGTGGCATGTAGAGCACATGTACTTTGTTTCTATGCAGGAAAGTAGTAGAACAAAAGGTTGAGAACTACAAGGCCAACAAGGATCTACAAAAGGGAAGGAGAGAAAAAGTTGAGGGAAGAAATGATAAAGAATGTTGTGATCTATGATGTTCCTAGCTATATGCAAAACAATTGAAAGGTGAAACAGTTAAAACTCCCAACTGATCAAGAAGCAATTTCAGTGACAATTATAGAGCTGTCTATCTACCCCTTTTGGAGTTGGTGCTAATCCAAAAGATGCCAAGTGGCAAGATTGGATGGTTATGGTCATGTCTTTAACATCTAATATTGGAAAGATACCTTCTATGCATTCAGGCACTTGGTGGTGATATGTGGTGTTGGTGCAACAAATTGTCTCTATTTGTGTACGTAGGCTCCTTAGGCAATGGTGCCAAGGCAAGGTTGGTTCCATAGTGGTCATGATGCTACAAGAAGTGTTGGTGCCTCGAGTGAGTTCGATGTTGTAGGTGTTTGGGGCATTAGCTTGTTTGATCTGGAGTCTAGATGGATGCCAAATTCTGCAGGCTAAAAGTCTTTGGTGTCACTGTTCCTGAGGACTTGAGCAAATTTTGCTTCGCTTAGATCATGTTGTCCCTTGGGAAGCAATGGTCTCCATTGCATCAACTTTCAACTATGGAAATAAATGATTGAGTGGGTCAAGTGTGTACCATTTAGCTTGTGATGTAATGTGATCACTTCTAACAACCCTGAAAAAGGTTGTGTTCCTTGGCGAGTAAGCTTGCAAGTAACATCAATCAGCTGGTTTGCAGCAATAGGTAGCAACTGAGTGGTATCTAGGGCTGTAAGGTGTTGCATTGCCATGCACCCTGCTAAGGATGATGGTATGACTTGAGGAGTTTTGCATTGAACATTGGATACATGCTCAAGTAAGAAGGCAAGTAAAAAATGAAAGCATTCTCACTTGTGCATTGTATGGTATATGGACTATAACGCAATGGCTTGATCTTCTAATGTCGGTTAGAGAAGCATTCCTTGTTCATGTGGAGTTAAACCCCATATCCATATTGAAAAGTAGGCAATGTGGTGATCATGGCTCTCCGTATACTTATGTTGCTGATGCCCAAGTATTTCCTACACCTGCTTCTAGATGTGTTGCATGTGCTATAGATTTTTTTGTCCTATCGACTTCCTTAACTTGTGTTGGTGTCACAGCACAAGTGGAAATTTGGAAAGCTACATCCATGGGCACGCTGGATGAAATCCGTAACATGCTTTGGAAAGCTACATCCATGGGCACGCTGGATGAAATCCGTAACATGCTTGACATGAGTTATGACCTATAGAATCGCGTAGAGTCTTGTAGGAGTGTTGGATGTATGGAAGGCTTTGATTCCACATATAAGGGTGATTATGGTTGTACATAATGAGCAGATGCACTAGCATGCGATTAGCACTTCAGTTTGTCCATTGGTTTGTGGATGGAAATTTATGGAATTTTCTAGCTTGGTGTCTAGTTTCTTCCAACAATGACAATAAAAGTTGCTGATGAAGTGAGAGTATCAGTCAGAGATGGTGGAATTTGGAATGCTAAAGAGAACCCAAACTTGTTGAAGGAACTATTTTGTGGGTTTTGTTGCCTCTAAGCTCTTATGCTTGGAACCATGATGGCCATCTTGGTGAACTTGTCCACAACTATGAAAATGTAGTTGTTCTAGTGCTTGGTGGTAGGCAAACCTAGAACATAATCCATACTGATGGATTGCTAGGGCTTGGGAAGAACTAATAATAGTGTGTAAGGCCTCGACTTCCTCTTTGCAATTTGATAATGTTGTAGCTTGTGTAGGATTTGATATAGAGCTCCACTTACGTGTGCATGTGAGGCCAGTGAAAGTGTTGTAGTTCAGCAAGTGTCTTGTTGATGCTAAAGTGCCCAACTACCTTGGAGTAGTGTGCGTCCAAAATGAGGTGTTGGCGCAGTCTGTTGGAAGTACATAGAGCTTACCTAGACAAAACAACTTGTCGTTGAGTTGATGTTTTGGTGCTGTCTTGCCCTGTATTACCTGGTGATCTATGGCGGCGAAGTTGGCGTCATCAAGGTATAAGGCTTTCTAGTCATTGGCATTGTAACCCTTGGTATCCATGATGGTGAGTAACACTTGCATTGATGGACGACTTAGGTAGTCAGCGACTTGGTTTTCTTGCCCTTGCGATGTTTGATCAAAAGGTGAAAATGTTGTAGGTAAGTTATCCACTTCATGTAGCATGCATTCTCTAATTTACTTTGAGTGTGCAGAAATTGCAGAATTTTATGATCAAAGTGGACAATTGTTCCCTTACGTGTGATGCACTAGTGCCACTATTGAGCAACGCGAACAATTGCATACAAATCATATGTGGAATAGTGGCGAGCTGTGTCACTGAGTGTTTCGTAATGTTATGCAATAGGGTGTCCATTCTAAATCAGGATGTTGCCAAGGGCATAGTTGGATGCATCAATCAGCCTCAATCTCGAGAGGTTGAGTAATGTCCAACATGGCTAGCACTAGTGTCGAGTAGAGGTTTTGTTTAAGCTTGTCAAATGCTTGTTGTTGTTGTGGAGTCCATTGGAAACTTGCTTTATTGCACATGTTTTGATTAACTAGCCAAGAGACATGTTAGAATCTTAGCACGAACTGGTGGTAAAGTTGTCAAAGCCCATAAAACTTTTGAGTTGCATTAGGTTATTTGGAGTAGGTGAGGTAGGAGATTTCTGTGATGTCGAAGCTACATTTGAGGCCCGTGTTAGCATAGTGTGTGTAGAACATGGCACACATGCGGAAGCTGCTCCTTCTATGGCTTGCTGAAGATAAGAATGTCATCCAAGTAGATGACAAAGGAACCTATGAATGGTCATAGACAAAACATTATTCATGAGGCGTATGAGTGTGGCAGGTGCATTGGTCAAATCAAAAGGCATGATTGACCCATCATAAAGTCCCTTTGTAGTCTTGGACACTATCTTCCAAATGTCTATGGTGTTGATAGGAACTTGGTGATAACTTGATTTGAGGTCGAACTTGGTGAAGCATCGAGCTCCCTGGAGTTGGTGCAACAAATCATTGATCCAAGGTAGTGAATACGTGTTCTTCATTGAGATCTTAATCAATGCCTTGTAGTTAATGCATTGGTGCTGCCATGCCTCATCTTTCTTTGGTGCCAACAAAATGGGGCTACCACAAGGAGAAGAGCTCACCCTGATCTTGCCTTGGTTAATCAACTTTTGAATTTGTCACCGGATCTCATTGTTCTCCGAAATTGATCGACTCTATAGTGGGCTATTGAGCAATGATGATCCTTGAATCAAGTCAATTTGATGCTTTTCTAAACAATTTAGTGTTACTTCTTATGGGTCCTGGAATACGTCCAAATATGGAGGATGGAGGATGCCCTTTTGTTGAGCTTGTCTTGAACAAGCTTGAGTTGATGTGGCAAGGGAAAACTTCTTGTCGCTATGACTCTTTGGTCACACCATTTGCAAAACAAACTTATGTGCATGAGAAATGAGCTTCTTGCATTGTTTTGTTGATGCAAGAATTAACTTTTTCTGTGGCACTCACTTTAGTATATGGTAAGTTATCCTTTTGATGTACATCAACCATTGTTGTGGGCAAGCTTGGTAGGTTGCTTGGCGGTTAAAGAGGTAAAGGTCTCCCAAGCAAGATGTTGTAAACGTCCAACCGTGCCACATCATAGGTAACTATGTGGTTCATGGGGTTATGTTGTACTCAAGATTGCACTAGTGTCGAACATCTTCTCCTTTCCCATAATGAAGCCAATCATGATGGTAGGGCTATGGATGCATTGAAGTTTGAAGTGGAATTGCTTGACTGCCTTGTGTGATGATGGTCGTTTAACTTCTAGAGTTGATGATGATGTGGAGAGGTTTGGCTTTTATCCAGTAGTGGGTGTTGAACAAGCACTTCAGCTCCTTAGAAATGTTAGGTTTTTATTCTAACCATTCTATAAGGTCACTAAGTTTCTCAATTCTCAAACCTTCCAGTTGGTTTTGGAGTTCAGGGTTGCATATTTCTTGTAACGGAGGATTGCCGAGGACCGGAGCTTGAGGCAATCGATAGAAACGAGTGTAAGCCACTTTCACAAATGTTGCATAGGTGTTTATGGGATCTCCATTGTCTACGATTTTATTGTTGGTGGGAAGCAGTGCCACATTACAAGTGACTATGTCATACATGGGTGTTTTGTACTCAAGGTTGCACTAGTGTCGAACATCTGTTCCTTTTTCATAATTGAGCCAATCATGAGGGTAGGGCTATGGATGCATTGAAGTTTGAAGCGGAATTGCTTGATTGTGTCTTGTGTGATGATGGTCCTTTAACTTCTAGAGTCGATGATGATGTGGAGAGGCTTGGCTTTTATCCAATGGCAGGTGTGGAACAAGCGCTTCTGCTCCTTAAGATATGTTAAGAGGTTGAGGCAATTGGTAGAAATAAGTGCAAACCACTTTCAATGGCTTTTATCCAATGGCGGGTGTGGAACAAGCGCTTCTGCTCCATAAGAAATGTTAAGAGGTTGAGGCAATTGGTAGAAATGAGTGCAAACCACTTTCACAAATGTTGCATAGGTGTTTATGGGATCTCCATTGTCTATGAGTTTATTGCTGGTGGCTTCCCACCAACAAGCAGCCAATTTTCACCAAGGCTGCGGAAGCGATCTTACTAGCATTAGAGAACCTGTTAGCAGAAAAATATGCTTCTAGTGGCTGGAGCTAAGCATCCATCTCGGCGGCATTGATAGGGCTTGAGAAGACTGGGATGTCGACAGTGATCTACACCTTGATCAGGTTATGTCTCTGGAAGGGTGCATGGTTGTCAGTATTGGACAAAGCTTCCATGTTGATCATGAGGAACTGCTCAAATAATGTGTTCTTATGTTCCTCCAGGGCATCTGATTGACCTTACCGTCCTGCGGTTTCATCTTTATTGTATTGATTTTTCCATCTCAGACATTTCTTTATGAGGGTGGCATTCTTCAGGGCACTTGAACACGGAACCTGGTGTGCCACCCTTCTTCTAGTACAATGAATGTGTGTGAGAGATGAAGTGCATTGAAGGACCACTGTAGACAAATGAAAGCAAGATGAAAGAATTCAAAACAAATGAGAAATCTGCTCTAATACCACTTCATCTGCACTGTGGTGTCCAGGATGTGGTGGCATGGAGGACAACTCCTTGAACCAGCTTGTGGCGATAGATGGAATGTGCTTCAGAGGTGTGCAGCAAAACAGATGTTATAGCGAAGCACAAAACCAGTTAAGAAGTAACTTTACAGATTGATACCCAACTTGAATGTGAAGATTAAAAGGGAAACAGATAATATGTTGGATTTAGGGGTCATCTTCTCAGTCAAGAAAAGTGGGTGTGTGTTTATGTGGCCTTTTGTGTGCTATATGTTGCATGCATTACAAATTTGTTGTTATGTTCCTCCAGAGCATCTCTATGAGCATGGCATTCTTCAGGGCACTTGAACACGGAACCTGGTGTGCCACCGTTCTTCTAGTACAATGAATGTGTGTGAGAGATGAAGCATATTGAAGGATCTATTCTTGGCAAGTCACTGTAGACAAATTAAAGCAAGAGGAAAGAATTCAAAACAAATGAGAAATTTGCTCTAATACCACTTCATCTGCACTGTGGGGTCCATGTGGGACAACTCATTGAACCAGCTTTTGGCAATAGATGGGATATGCTTCAGTGTTGTGGAGCAAAACAGATGTTATTGCCAAGCACAAAGCTACTTAAGAAGTAACCTTACAGATTGATACCCAACTTGAATGTGAAGGTTGGTAAAAGGGAAATAAAAGTATGTTGGATTTAGGGGTCATCTTCTTATTCAAGGAAAGTGGTGTGTGTTTATGTGGACTTTTGTGTGCTAATGTTGCATGCATTACAAATGATATCTAATATATAGTGGCGAGAAAATTATGCTTTGGAGTTGTGCAGCAGAACAAGGCACACTAGAATATCTCCCAAACAATGAATCTTTATTCACAGATAATGCAAACATATATATATACACTGCAAAATTCAAGGCTCAGGTAGCAGAATCAGGAACAGTACAAATGATTAGTACATGAGGTGTGTGGTACATAGGGCACATGTACGCTCAGTTCCTCGGCAGTGAAAGAAGTAGCAGAACAATAGCTTGAGACAACTGAAATTTGGCCCCAATTTTGGGGACGATGGTGAGATGGCCAGGGAATAACATATAAATATATATAAAAATATGTAGAAGAACAAACTTAAGACACAATGTTATTTTTTTTTTTAAAGCAAGAATATGCAACATTACTGAGTGTAAAAGCAAAATAATTAATTAACATTACCTCAAAGAGGCTAAACATTAAGAAAATAGAAAACTGTAGGCATGCATCAGAAGTTAAAGGTTTAAACATTACAAATTTGAAAATTTGGCCGTAGTCCAACTGTCTAGTACATAAGCAAAATTTAACATAAATTTGAAATTTGAAAGCCTAGATTCTATTTAATATATGTAAATAACTTATACATACACACATAAAATGGCTAAAGTGTTGGGTGTTTATCAAGATACATAAGTGTTCCTGAGACGTTTGAGCAGGGGTCTTGGGGTTGCCCAATTGTCCGGAAAACTTCTGGGCGTCCCTGAAAATTCTACACATCCTTGAGACTCCCTCGAGCATCATGTTGGGGACATGTTGGGGACAATATCTTCAATTGCAGCCATCTTGAGTACAGCACCTAAAGCCTTGAGATGTGTCAGGCATGTCCAGCCTGAAGTCCCAAAAGGGGAATGTTTGTGGGACGTCTTATACCAGTCCAACTGTCCTCAAAATGCAAAGTATGAAAGTATAGCCCCTGTTGGGAATGTAAATCAGGTGAAGCTCAAGGGGACAATGATGAGGAGGAACTGTGAAAGGTCACAGAAGAGGAGTGCTAGTTGTTGGCTTGGTAGAACTTTTGTGTGATTTTCAGATCCTGTTTCCTATGGGCTATTTAGGAGATGAAGGTCGCTTACCCTTTGCTAGGCAAGATAAAGATTGTGTTATAATCAAGCACAAAGCTTGTTAAGAAGCAACCTTACAGATTGATATGCAACTGGAACATGTAGGTTAAAAGGGAAATGAAAAATTTGTTTATGTGGACTTTTATATGCTAAATGTTGCATGTTAATTATTGGTGATCATTGCAGGAAAGGAGGTCCTTTGGGTTGAACTCAAGGATCTCAACCTGCAATATACACTGAATTCCCCACCTTTTAGCTGTATGTCTGATTGCATTTCATTTTATGGATGAAAACATAAACACTCCACTTTTGCTTACAGGCAGAAGAACTGAACACCTGTCGAACAAAATAAGATATTCACAGGCTGAGACTGAAATGATTTTACAAGTTGATAACAACGCTTTAAAGGAGAAATTTAATTTTAAATCAATCAATGACAATTGACAAGTGAATTAGGATTTTGTTCGACCTACCTGTGAGGTAACATGAATGGCTAAAAATTTCAGCACAGGTGTGGCTGCTCCATTTTAATTTAGAAAATGGATTAAAACATAAGCACTCCAATTTTGCTTACAGGCAGAAGAACTGCACATCTGTTGAACAAAATAAGATATTCACAGGCTGAGACTGAAATGATTTTACAAGTTGATAACAATGCTTTAAAGGAGAAATTTAATTTTAAATCAATCGATGACAAAGTGACAAGTGAATTAGGATTTTGTTTAACCTACCTGTGAGGTGACATGAATGGCTAAAAATTTCAGTACAGGTGTGGCTGCTCCATTTTAATTTAGAAAATTCACTGGTTTAAGGTGAATGCGGTCATAGGTGGCTTCTTAATGTTTAAAACAACTCTCTGATCTGGTGTACTTGTATTGTGTAGCCTGAAGCTTGTCATCTTCGATAAGATACATCAATAAAAGCACTGCAATCCTAATAAAAAGTTGGATCATGGTTCTTGTGAATCATTGTGAACCAAGCAGGAAAGCCATAACATGACTAGGCACCAAACATCCTCAATCTGACATTGTCATGGCCCCACATTGTCAGACATCTGTGTGGATGTTGTCCTTTGATTCAAGTTCTTGTAGGCATCATCTAAACATGGTTGGTTACTGTAAACAAATTGCATTCCCTTGAGTACTTCTCAAACATTTATGACAGGACTTATCAAATGGTTTTTAGTTTAATGCAGAAGATTTTGGACATTAAGGCCTCCAAGATTGTGTTACTAGAATCTGACTAGTTGCTTTATACCATTCTTTTTCACCCCAGAAGGAAACAGGATGGATGTAGGACGTATTTTGTCACTTAATGGGATCTACAAAAAGGACCAGTCTCAGTGTTAGGCAATTTCATGAGACATGGCCAAGAAACAGCCATGTCACTAGTTATTTTTCAGGGTAAATGTTGTTCCGGTTTAGGGGCAAAAACTAAAACCATGCCATCTAAACACTAAAGGTGCAAAGTAAATCCATTAAAGTGGCCTATCTTTGTGTTTTAGAAGGGGCAATTTGGATAACCATATCTATGGGTGAGCGATTTTACATCAGTATGATAGTGATTTTGATAGAGTGGGAGATATTCTAGAGGAGTGGGCTTGAATTTTTCACTGAAATGAGGTTTCAAAGTTGTTTTCTGTGAGATCAATTGGGGAGTGTCCACAGCAGTACACAGCTAGGAGAAGGGTGTTTTACTTTTTATTTGTTGATTCATTCATTTGTTTATTTATTTATTTTTAGAGAGGTGCCAGGGTGAAGATGAGAGATTCTCTTGGCAATAAAATGCTGAACTTTATTACAGTTTCTCTTTGGCATGCAGAGAGGTTACTGTAACTGAGAAAGACAGTCAACTTAATTTTGTTGTCCAAGGTTGTTAACTGCCAGTTCCCAAAATTTTCCTCTTCATTTCTTAACAAATAGGACCGTAAAATTCCCTGAGTCTATCTTCACAATAATATTCCTGGAGTTTCTCCACAATGGGTCAAAAATGGGACCCTAGAATTCTGAGAGTTCATCATTACGAATTTTCAATAATATTTATGAATTTTTCTTTCCTTCTTCCACGAGAAACAAATTAATCTGCTTGCCTTATGAACATTATTCATTTATGAACTAAGGCTTTAGGCATGCCAGAACAGCATATTTCCTTCATGACTAATCCCTTCAGTTCCACACACTATTGATTTGCCCTTGAAGACCCTTTCTGTATTAATGTTTGAAATTTCTAGTTGGCATGTCTGCTTATTACTGAGTGTACCAATCCCATTATCTTCGGAGGGTTAGGTTGCCAAGTCTTCTCATTACTGAGTTTATCAAACTTATGATTAGGGGACTAGGAGTCCTTAAGTTAGGCCTTCAGGATATTATAAATTAAAATAAGAATCTGTTGATAATACTTCTAGTCACCAACTATAAGAAAGTATTTTAAGTTTGGGAGATTGGCAGATGTGATTTCTGTTAATGATAAAACTCCATTACAATTTAAGCTGGAAACTATTTTTTTCCTTTTCTTCTCTGTTGTAAAAGTGGGTTTTGGGCTTTGTAGATTTGCCTTTGGCAGTTGTATCTGGGATTTTTTTTTTTCCAATCTGAAGTTGGGAGGCCTTGTATTGGGTGACTTTCCACCTCTTGCAAAATTTATTATGCAAAGATTTGGGTTGTGTCAGCAGTCATACTGGGTGATTGTTTGGGTGGTAAGTGTTGTTTGTTTGCCAAACTTCTCTTGTTGAGTAGTAATTATGAGGTTAGATGGTATGGTAATTTATTCATTTTATCCCACATCATAAACTTGCACATCAATTCCAGTAAACAAACTTGCACATCAATTCCAGTAAACAAACTTGCCATCACTAGATATGCACCAGGTGGTGAAGGGACAGACATTAGTACATGTTTGGTTGAATTAGAGACGACTCTTTAAGTTTTGAACATACTGTTCTCTTCAGCTAGTGATGCATCTGCATGGAGGAAAGATAGGTTTCTTTTATATTTAAACTTCTATTCGTCTAAAGAATGTCCTTAAAGAGGCGTGCTATAGTTATCCTATGCCAAAAGATGGATATTTGATCATATGTATTGAATTGCACCCCTTCCTCAGACTTTATTTTGCATGCATACAGGACTGATTCTCTTGATGGGAGGGCAAGCGTTTCTGAATCTTCAGAAATTGTGGGCCAGGCTTTAGCAACACCCAAAAAATCTCAGGATGCTGCTGTTGGTGCTCTTGTACATATGCTGAAGTCTGCACCCCCTTTGTACCCCGATTTTGGCAATATATCGGTCTTTTCACATTCCACTGCACAGGTTCAGAACAGTACAGATGGGTGTGGTGCAACAGATCTCTCTGGTAGCCTCCACTTTGGAAGAGAGGTTTCACAAATGTTTGGTCATAAAACAACTGCTGATGCATTAGAGGAACTTAGGAGCTACAGAGAAATGAAAGACAATTTACTGAGCCAAAGCGGAACTCAAGCAGCAGGATCGCGATCATTGTGAAAAACAGCAAACATTACAGGTGTTTGTGGAGTCTCTTTTGAGGCATCAGTAATATTGCCAAACTCTTTGTGAGTACATATGTATATATAGTTTGAGCTTGTTGATTTTTTGTTATTGGTACGGTGGGATTTTTCTCTTTAGCTCTTTGACCAGAGGAGCGGTGTTTTGGAAGTCATCCGTTTGTTGATTTTGCAGAGCATTATTTTGCAGCAAACTGAAATGGAGTACTCTATTGTTTAGTTTCCCTAACCATTTGACATTGTTAATTGCAAAGCTTTATTCATGGATTTTATACTAAAATGATAATAGAGAAGCTATTTGAAGTTAAAAATTGTATAATACCTGTTTCAATTTTCTAAATATTATGTACCTGTGCCAAGAAATTCGAGGGACGGCTTGTTCAGATATTATTGATGGACCCAAATTTTTTATGGCACATCATTGAGTCAGAGAAAACATGAGTTTCAATTTTTTGTTTGATTTTCCATTTTAAATTATAGATTATTTTAAATGTAAAAAATTACTACCAGTATGACAAATCGATTAGCATAAATGTCTGTTTGCCATAGATCTTGCAGTTAACCAGATGACAGCTTATTCCTCAATTATTGATTCTTCATTGTGGCCATCTACAGTTATTGAGTGTTCTTACATCCTCAGTCATTTCCCTTTATTTGGCCATGCTTAACCATTGTGCACTTCACATTTAGTGCCATTTTTGTGTCCTTACTTCCTTGTTACTATATTGGTCACCTGCAAAACTTCACGCATTGGAGAGATTCATTTACTCAGTGCGATTGATCTTTAGGGGTTTTAGAAATTGAAATTACAAATTTTTAGAAACTTTTCACCCAGAACTGAAGGACCAGTTTGGAGAATTCTCTTGGCTGTGGTCCATCGACTCTTTGGAGGTGTCTGCATATATCTGGAACAATAGCTGACGGAAAATGCAATATGCAGTTGAGTGTGAGGTAAAGGACACCTCCCACAAGAGGCTGATATAGAGTGGCATCCACTAAAGGAGTCAAGCAATCTGCTCGGAGCTTCAATCTAGAAGTAAAAGGAGTCTGAGTGGATTTGCAATCCTCCATCCTGAAGCATTGAAAAAGATCCAAGGCATACTTGGCCTGTGAGATAGTGATCCTGTAGGAGGTCTGATCAATCTGAACATCCAAGAGGTAATTTAGAAGCCCTAAATATGTCATGAAGTCGTGACATGCCCTGAATCAAAGCAGGTGAGCTGCCTGTAATGAGAAAATCATTTACATATAGCACAATCACCAATGTCTCTCCATCTTTATGTTCGATGTAACATCATGCTCTGCCTCACATCATCAGAACTTACAACTGAGGGAGTGAATCTTCTCATACAAGGATGTGGTGTCTGCTCAAGTCCATAAAAGAACAGTCAAATGACACATCAAAGGGGTTGAGCCCTCAAGCTTAAAACCAAGATGTTGCATGTAGAATTCTTCTTGAAGCTCACCATGAAGAAAGACACTCTTCACATCCGTCTGACCTACTTTCCAACCATAGGATACAACTATCTGAACATAATCCATCTGAGCAACAGGAGGAAATCTCTCTAGTTGTTAACTCCCTCTCTCTAAGAAAACCCCTTAGTAAGAAGGCATGCCTTGTGCTTTTCTACTTGGCTATCAAAGGTGTACTTGGTTTTGTAGACCCATTAACACCTACCAACCTTCTTACCTGCTGGAAGAGGAACACGCTCCCATGTATGCTTTTTCATTAGAGAGTCGTACTCAGCAAACATGATTTCATCCCATTGGGGTCTTCCTTGGCATAAGAATAAGTGAGGATCTCCAAACTCATCAATCTTTGAGAACAATGTTCAAGAAGGTGCCTTCTAATTGTTGAGAAATGTAGCTCGGACAGGAACTTCTTGCACAAGCTTCAGTATGAACGTGCTAGAAGTGGTTCGAGACATTTCTAATTCTATTTTGAATTTCACTTAAGTGATTTTCTATTTTTAAGTTCACTTAAGTGATTCTATTTTGTACTTCACTTAAGTGATTCTATTTTGATATTCACTTAAGTGATTTTCTATTTTTAACCTTACATCTCAAGATGAGATGAGATCTAATCTTAGGGTTAGAGAGATTAGGGTTACCTTTTTCAAGGATAAAAGGAGAAGATCAAGAGTGTTTTAGATACACAGACAAAGACAGAAAAGAATGGGAGGAGAACAGATTGTTGAAGGAAAAATACAAGCTTAGGAGGAGAAGAACAGTGATTGCTGGCTAGAAAAGCAGCAAGAGAGCAGAAGTGTTCTGTTGTAGCTGTAGCCTCTTTTATTTGTAATATTTCAGGTTCAGAAATATATTTAACTTCTGCTGTTCACGCTGTTTATTTTTCCAGCCATTCTTGTGATTGTTGCATGTTTGAATAAATTATTCTCAGATCTGATTTATTTTAAAATAACATAGGACAACAATTATCTAGGGTTTGGAAAATTTACATGGTATCGAGCTAGGTTACGTGATTGATATCCTCAAGGGTTTATAGCAGTAGATCACTGCTGGATATTAAGAAAAAAAAAACAGCAGTTAGGGTTTCAAGCGAAAAAAAAACAACAGTTAGGGTTTCATTTTTTTTTGGCTTGAAGGACTAAGCTTATTTGTAGGACTGTTTTTTTGAGTCATTAATATTTCAGATAGTTAGGGTTTCAAGCAAATAAAAAAAAAAAAAAGCAGTTAGGGTTTCATATTTTTTTTGGCTTGAAGGACTAAGCTTATTTGCAGGACTATTTTTTTCAGTCATTAATATTTCAGCAGATCTCAGAAATGGCAGCGGCTAGCCTCAGATTTGAGGATAGATTGGAAGGTGCCTCAAATTTTTTGCCCTGGAAAGTTAGGGTAATGTTCTTATTGGAAGAGAATGATCTCTGGGATATTGTCAAGGCTGATGTGACTTTGCCTATAGATCCGCAGGAATTGGCAGCTCACAAAAAGAAGGAAGTGAAGGCCAAGCGGATGATCTTGGATGCGGTGAAGGATCACTGATTCCTCACATATCCGAGAAGACTAAGGCAAAGGAGATGTTCGATGCCCTGGTTAGCCTCTACCAGAGCGAGAACATAAACAGGAAGATGATATTGCGGAACAAACTCAGATCTATGGAGATGACCAGATCTGACACCGTTACCAGTTACCTAATGAAGATCACACAGATTCGTGATCAATTGGCAGCAGTAGGGGAGAAGGTTGAAGACACAGAGTTGGTGAACGTGGCACTTAATGGTTTCTCAGCTTCATGGGAACCATTTGTCAAAGGCATTTGTGCTCGTGAGAACCTTCCCAAATTTGAGAAAGCGTGGGATGATTTCATCCCGGGAGGAGACTCGGATGGAGTCAAAGGCCAACAAGAAAGGTGGTGACGATAACCTAGCTCTTTTTGGGCAAACCAAGAAGGGCAAAGGTAAAGGACCCAACAAGGGTGAGGTAAAGAATGAGGAGTCAACCTCACAGTCAGGGAAGAAGGACTTGAGCAAGATCAAGTGCTTCATTTGTCATAAGCACGACCATTATGCATCACGGTGTCCGGACAAGAAGGGCAAAGGGAAGCGACGGCGGATGCGAGTAGCGGCCTCTGCAGAAACTCGGATGAGTGAGTTTGCTGCCAAATTCGAGAAGGATTTCTCATTGGTCTCTTGCCTTTCTACCGGCACGGTTCCAAGGAATGCTTGGTATGTGGATAGTGGGGCATCTCGGCACATGACATCAGCCCGACAATGTTTTACCGGTCTACAAGAAGCGGGACTCGGGGGTTCGAGGTTGAGCTTGGTGATGATACCAAATATCCGGTTGTAGGAATTGGTACCATTCCTTTTCGACTCCGGTCAGGGAAATCTTTAGACTTTGATGATGTTTTGTTTGTTCCAGGTCTCGGGAAGAACTTGCTTTCGGTTTCGGTTATGGAGGATAAGGGTTATGCGGTGGAGTTCAAGAACCGACATGTCCTTATTAGACCAAAAGAATCTAGCCCGAAAACAGCACAAGTAATAGGGGTTAGAGAAGGCAGTTTATACAGGTTGCAGGGTGAACATGTTCGAGCCCTAGTTCATAGCAGTAACAACTTGTGTGATTTGTGGCACAAGAGGATGGGGCACCTGCATCATAGAGTGTTGCCTATTACGAGGGAGATAGTCACAGGTCTTCCGGAGTTCAGCATTGAGCAACAAGGAGTATGCAGAGGGTGCACGCTTGGCAAGCACGCCAAGGCTGTTTTCCCAAACAGTGAGCATAGGTCTAAGAAGATACTAGATCTAGTACATTCGGATGTTTGTGGACCGATGTCAGTAGCATCAATTTCAGGTAGCATGTACTATGTTTCCTTTATTGATGATTTCTCTCGCAAGACATGGATCTACTTTTTAAAGACCAAGGATGAAGTCTTTAGCAGGTTTCGGGAGTTCAAAGCTCTAGTTGAGAACCAGACAGAGAAGAAGATCAAGGTCTTGAGATCAGACAATGGGGGTGAATATACCTCCAAGGAGTTCGATGGTTTTTGCAAGCAGGCAGGAATCAAGAGGGAGCTGATTGTTCCATACAACCCACAGCAGAATGGGGTTGCAGAGCGAAAGAATCGATCCATCATAGGGGCTGCTAGGGCCATGATTCATGACCAGGGCTTGCCGATGTTTCTTTGGGCAGAAGCATGCAACACAGCAGTCTACATCCAAAACAGGTGTCCTCACAGGATCTTGGAGGACAAGACACCGGAGGAGGCATTCATTGGTGTGAAACCAGAGGTGAGTCATTTCCGCATCTTTGGATGTCCGGTTTATATCCATGTTCCGGTAGAGAAGAGGACCAAGTTGGAGCCCTCCGGTAGGAAGGGTTTATTTGTAGGATACGGTGAGACTTCAAAAGCTTACGGGGTTTATATTCCGGAGAAGAGGAAGACAAGTAGTGAGCGGGGATGTAAAGTTTGAGGAGGACGTTGCATCCGGGAAGTCCCATGAGCCTATTCCGGTGATAGAGAATGAGGAGCAAGAAGCTCCGAAGGTTGAGCCGGGGTCACCAAAGACACCGGTGGTTTCCAGTTCGGAACAACAACCTTCGGGTGAGGAGGTGGAGACATTAGCCCCTTCCGGTTCTATCGGGAGACCTCAATGGCTTACACAGATATTAAGGGACTCTCAAGAGTATGTTGAGGCTCCTAGCGGCATGATTAGGGAGAGCAGACCTCCAAGGAAGTTTTCAAGCTACATGGCATTGATGAGTAACATCATAAATTCAGAGCCTACCAGTTTTAGGAGGCAACAGACCAACGAGGTTTGGCGGGATGCCATGGTGGAGGAGTACACCTCCATCATGAAGAATGATGTTTGGGACATAGTGCCAAGACCAGAGGGAATTCAGTTGTGATTTCAAGGTGGATCTACAAAATTAAGCATGTTGTAGATGGTGGCATCAAGAAGTTCAAGGCAAGGTTTGTGGCGAGAGGGTTCTCCCAAAAAGAGGGAGTGGACTATGAGGAGACTTTTGCTCCAGTCGCCAGATACACTTCCATTAGAGCAGTTATGTCTTTAGCTTCATCTATGGGATGGCAGATTCAGAAGGGAGCCGTAAAGCTCCAGTATATTCCCACAGATCAGCAGGTAGCTGATATTCTGACCAAGCCCTTAGTGAAAGGGAAGTTTGAAGCATTCGAAGACAAACTTGGATTGGTGCAGAATTCCTTCCTCGCTAAGAGGGAGTGTTGAGAAATGTAGCTCGGACGGGAACTTCTTGCACGGGCTTCAGTATGAACGTGCTAGAAGTGGTTCGAGACATTTCTAATTCTATTTTGAATTTCACTTAAGTGATTTTCTATTTTTAAGTTCACTTAAGTGATTCTATTTTGTAATTCACTTAAGTGATTCTATTTTGAAATTCACTTAAGTGATTTTCTATTTTTAAGTTCACTTAAGTGATTCTATTTTGTACTTCACTTAAGTGATTCTATTTTGATATTCACTTAAGTGATTTTCTATTTTTAACCTTACATCTCAAGATGAGATGAGATCTAATCTTAGGGTTAGAGAGATTAGGGTTACCTTTTTCAAGGATAAAAGGAGAAGATCAAGAGTGTTTTAGATACACAGACACAGAAAAGAATGGGAGGAGAACAGATTGTTGAAGGAAAAATACAAGCTTAGGAGGAGAAGAACAGTGATTGCTGGCTAGAAAAGCAGCAAGAGAGCAGAAGTGTTATGTTGTAGTTGTAGCCTCTTTTATTTGTAATATTTCAGGTTCAGAAATATATTTAACTTCCGTTGTTCACGCTGTTTATTTTTTCCAGCCATCTGTGTGATTGTTGCATGTTTGAATAAATTATTCTCAGATCTGATTTATTTTAAAATAACATAGGACAACAGTTATCTAGGGTTTGGAAAATTTACACTAATGGCGTTTCATTGAAAGAACAGCCTGAGCATTTTGGAGGAGAGTCTGAATCCATGAGGGTGTTAGACGATTCAGGGCGGCTGAAGACATGTATAGAAGCAAACATTGAAAGTCAATACTGAAGTATACAATCCAACCTCACCACCTACCTCAAAATTCATGACAATGGCACATGGCTAAGGAGGATCAAGCCTGTCCCTGCACATGGCTGAGGATCAAGCTTGTCCCTAGAGTCCAAGACTAAGGTGCAAAAATGTTGCTGCCTGAGTAGGGGTCATAATAATAGGCCAAACTAGAGAGGCTTTATTGGAAGGTGAAGTAGAAGGCACAATTGGGAATGGTAACAAGAAGAATCTCTCAAGAAGCCATTGAATCAATTGTAGACACTGGAGGATCTTCGACCTTAAAGGGCAGGAGAGGATCCTAAAGGATTTGTTGGAAGAACCTCATCAAAAGATCACATCTTGTCGAATAAGAATCTCATGTCTCTAAGGATCATAGAAGCAGTATGTCTTAAGAGGTATCTGAATGCCCCACAAAAATGAATCTATGACTCGGGTGCCTCCTTTTGAAGATATACCTCTTAAGGGGTGTCATACCTTGGACAACTCATCGAAATCTTGTTGATGATTTGTGTTACCCAAATGACGATTTCTCCCAAGAATTTCGGTCCATCCCCTTAGCATGAAGCATGCTTTGAGTCATCTTCGTAATCACCTTGTTCTTCCTTTAAACTACCCCATATTGCTTTGGTGTATGGTGAACAATCCTCTGAAAGGTAATACCATGAACAATCAAGCAATTTGAAAAGCATTGCTCACATACTTACATTGTCTCGAGACACATTATCTTTCTCTCAAGATGATTTTCCACTAGTGCCTTAAGTCCTTCAACTTTGCATAAGCCCCATCCTTGGTGTGAAAATGTGAAATTGGAGAGAGATGGAGCACCCATGGGCCTACAAAGAGCATTGTGAATGATCTCCAAGGATTGTGTAGCACACCTAGTGGTGCTTTTGGGACAAGATTGTCGATGTTGCTTTCCTAAAACACAGTCACAAACACTAGGAGGAGAGAGAGGACGAAGCCCAATAGCCAACTAATGATGACTCATGTACCTCAATGACCCATAGCCAAGATGTCCAAGTTTGTGGTACCATCTTCGACTTGCATCATCGGCTTGTGTCACCATAGTTACATAATCTCTCTTCCACGAGGGAGGAGAGAATGTAGTAGGTTGCTCATCCAACTTGTACATCTGATCTATCTCATCAAAATAGCCGAAGACAACTATCATCATCAATATCCATGATCACCCATTGATTAGGTCCAAAGTCTACCTTTTTATTTGTATGGGTGATATGATATACAACCGAGATTAAGGCCTACACTAGGTACATGAAACTTACTAAAAAAACCAATATTAATCTCACCACATCTTTAGAAGGTGACATTAATATTAACGACACATGAATCATCTCGAATGACAACACACTTTTTAGAATGTTGTGTGCTATAATCATTTAGAAGGTGACATTGCCTTGGTCATGTGTCGAGTTGCTCTTGAATTTGCAATCCACACATCTTAAGAAGTGGATGACCTATGTGTTGAGTAAATTGAGCCTACGAGATTTCACCAATGTGATCATCCTCATCCTAATCATAGAAGAGAGCAACATCAATACCCACCTATTTGGTTGCTTAAATCTTGATCTAAATCGTACAAGATTTTGCCTTGTACCTTTTCTCACAAAAAGTGCAAACAGGTTCCTTGAAGGGCTTCTTATCTTTCTTCTTCCCGTTCTTAGATGACTTCTCAATATCTATTTTTATGACCTCTTTTGCATGAACCTAATTCTTGTAAGAATGACCCTTTTGTCTTTGCCTATGAGCCTGACGATGAAGCCTAATTAGGAGATGTAGGGAAGTATACTTAAAGACTTTAAAACACAATGGCAATGATCTCATATGGCTTAGATATGTTATTGAACACAATGTTGAGGAGTTCAATATCTTTCTTCCCATTATTAGCTCCCTTTTCTTTCTCCTTGTTCATGCCCCTAATAGTTTAGATGTCATCTTCTAGCTTCTTGAACCAATTAATATATTCATCCATGGCACACAAAGCATCCAAGTGCAAAGTAGCCAACTTTGCCTTCAATGTACTGATCTAAGTAGAATCAATGCAGTCACACTTACAACATTCTCCCCCTTAAAGTTGAGAGGACTGACTACACAGTCTCTCAGCTTTATAAATTGAGCTTTAGTCATCGCCTTGGTGAAGATGTCCGCGACGTTCTCCAAAGTGTGACAGTATTGAAGCTCAACAATTTCATGTTCCACCATATCTCTGATGAAGTGGTACTTCATATCAAAATGTTTCGTTCTGCTATGGTGGACGAGGATTATATGCCAACCGAATGGCACCGATGTTGTCGCAGTAGATTCTAGTCGGACCACTTTGCTGTTCTCCAATCTCTTCTAGTACTTTCCTTAGCCACAAGGCTTGAGTACTTGCATAAGTAATCGCTATATACTCTGCCTCTGTTGAAGATAGCGCTACTACTATCTGCTTTTTGGAACTCCAAGTTATTAGTCCTGATCCTAGACTAAAACAGTTCCCTGATGTTGACTTCCTGTCATCAATATTGCTACCCCAATCACTATCACTGAAGCCTACAAGCTTGATAGTGTTACATTTATGGTACTGGATTCCAAAATCCATTGTACCCTTCACATATCTCAAAATTCTTTTAGCTGCCTTCCAATGCAGCTCAGATGGGTTAGCCATAAATCTAGAAACAAGAGAAACAACATACTGAATATCTGGTTTGGTGTTGGCGAGAAACATCAAACTTCCAACCATGCTTTTGAAAGTGGTCACATCAACTTTTGGTGCTCCATCATCTTTGCTTAATTGGATCCCATGTCCAATTGGAGTTGCAACTGGTTTGCAATGCTCCATAGCAAACTTCTTGATCATATCCTGAGCATACTTATGTTGACAGATGAAGATCCCTGTATCTGACTGATGAACCTCCATTCCAAGGTAATAGTGCATTAAGCCAAGATCCTTCATCTCAAATTGCGTCATCATGGAGTGTTTGAACTCCATATTCATTTTTTTATTACTACCCATAAAAATGAGATCATCCACATACAAACAAACTATGAGGATGTCATTACCTTGCTTGAGGTAGTAGAGTGTGGGTTCATTTTTTCTTCTGGTGAACCCATAATCTTTGAAGTACCCATCAATGCGTGAGTACCAAGCTCTTGGTGCCTGTTTAAGACCATAGAGTGCCTTCTTCAATCTGTAAACAAGGTGTTCCTTACCTTGCACTTCAAATCCTTGTGGTTGCTCAACATACACTTCTTCTGTCAAGTAACCATTGAGAAATGCACTCTTCACATCCATGTGTTGGACTTTCCATCCTTTGTGTGCAGCTAAGGCAAGAACTGCTTCGATTGTCTCCTGTCTGCTATTGGAGCAAAAGTCTCTTCATAATCTATTCCATATTTCTGAGTAAAACCCTTTGCCACTAATCTTGCCTTATGCTTCTCAATGCTTCCATCAGCATTAAACTTGGTCTTGAAGATCCATTTACAGCCAACACATTTCTTTCCTTTAGGAAGCTTCACGAGCTCCCAAGTGTCGTTGTTTTTTATAGAGGTTATCTCCTCTTTCATGGCATCTTGCCAAATCTTCTGAGTACATGCCTTCTCATAACTAGAAGGTTCAAGCTATGCACTAGTTAACAAAGCATAGTTAACTTGATCTCCCCTAGGTTCTTGTTGGGATTCATCATCACCATACAAGTGCATACTTTCTAATCTATGTAAAACAGATTCCATTTCACTAGCTTGACTCCTAGTATATCTTCTTGAAAAATTTTTATCCAACATCTGAGATGATGGATGATACTGTAAAGTTCTCTTACCTTTGGATGGAACATCAATGTCCATTGGTGAGGAACTTGTAGGTCTCTGTGGAGAAGGACTTGGTGAGGAAGATGAACTAGAAGAACTTGGGCTTGAAGGTGGAGATTTCTTGCCTTTCTGTGGTATCTGCGGTTGCACCTGATGAGAACTTGTATCATGTGACTCAACATCACTGTATATTTGGGGCTTACCCCACTCTCCCCCTTCATCAAAAATCACATCCCTTGAAACCACTATCTTTCGAGTCGTAGGATTGTAGAGTCTATAACCCTTTGTGTTTTCACAAGTATCCTACAAAAATGCATGCCCGACTCTTTGGATCCAACTTCTTTCTCAGCTCATCGGGAATGTGAGCATATGCCAATGAACCAAATACTCGAAATACTTCACATTTGGTTTCTTACCATACCAGGCTTGGTAAGGTGTCTTCCCTTTCAAACTTGATGTAGGACTTCTGTTCAAGATGTGAACACTAGTCCTTGTTGCATCTCCCCAATATGAATTACTCAAATGCTTTGTCTAAAGCATTGATCGTGCCATCTCCACAATGGTGCGATTTTTCCTTTCTGCTACACCATTCGTTGCTGGAGTGTAGGCGGCTATGAATCGCCTCTTGATGCCATGATGTTTACAAAAATTCAAAAGCGATTAGAGGAGTATTCTCCTCCTCTATCTGATCTAAGACATTTTACAGAATATCCACTCTCACTTTCAACTTTTGCTTTAAAATCAACAAAGCATGCAAATGCTTCATCCTTATGCTTCAAAAAATATATCCAACACATTCTTGTGCAATCATCAATGAAAAGTAGGAAGTAAGAGTGATTACCTAGACTCTTGGTCTGCATCGGACCACAGATGTCTGAATGCACTAATTGAAGAGGATAGCTGGCCCTCCATGCTTGTCCATGAGGAAATTTCGATCTGGCATGCTTGCCCAAGGCACACCCTTCACAGACTTCCTTACTATCTTGAATTTTGGGAAGTCCAGTTACCATTGCTTGTGAAGTTAGCATTTTCAAACTGGCTGAATTCAAGTGACCATATCTCAAGTGCCATAGGACACTTGGATTGGTAATTGCAACATTTGCTAACTTATTTCCTCCTGGTTGGCCAAACTTCAAAGGGAATAATCTATTCTTTGACATTGGCACTTGTGTAATGATTCTATTACTATTGTTCTTGTCAAAAATGGTGCATTTACCCTCATCAAAAATCAACTTATAATTCTTTTCAAGCATTTGACCAACACTTAGAAGATTGTGTTGAAGATGAGGTGTGTAATAGATATCACTTACTTGCTTGATGCCTTCTTTCGTTGGAACCTCCATGGCTCCAATGCCTTCAACTGCCAATGACTTGTCATCTCCCAACCGGATGCTGGATTTGTATGAGGAGTCTAACTTAGCAAAGAGTTCTTCTTTGCCACTCATGTGATTTGAACACCCAGTGTCCAAAATCCATGTATCATTCATATTTTGCTCTGTCTGGCCATAAGAAAGAAAGAGATTTGAGGACTCTTCCTCTTCTCCAAAATTCCCAAACCGATCGCTCCGGTTGTTGCTTGCTCCTTGTGAAGTCTTTGACCAACAATCTCGAGCATAATGGCCAGGGTTGCCACAATTGTAGCAAACTTGTTTTGATTTGTCTCCTCCTTTTCCTTTGCCGGATTGTTTCCCTCTATAGGTCTGCTTGTCCTCCTCTATTCCGATTTCCGCCTCGTTGGATGATCCTCCTCTGCTAGGAGTTCCTCCTCTTTGATTATTCCTGCCTCTACCTCTTTGTTGACCTCTGCCATGACCTCTACCTCTTCCTTCATGTGTGGCAAAAGCTTTGTCATCTCCTCCATAACTGGTGGTAGGAGTTTCCTGTAACCTCTCTTCATGTGAGAGAAGTGAACCAGTTAATGCATCAAAAGACAATGTGGTTAAATCTTTGGATTCTTCAATAATTATTGCAACAGAATTCCATTTAGGAAGAAGTGTTCTCAACACTTTCTTCACCATCATCTCTGGCTTAATATCCTCCCCTAGTGTGACCATTTTGTCGACTATGGCTTTCACTCGCACACAGTAATCTCCGACTCTTTCATTCTCTTGCATCTTGAGATTCTCAAAATCTCGTTTCAAAGTTTGCAGTTTTACCTGCTTCACTTGGTCACTACCTCTATAGCTTTCTTTTAGGGCATTCCAGGCATCTTGTGCAATTACATAAGATGCAACCCTAGGGAAGATACTTTTATCTAAGGCAGCATGAATGTGATAAAGGGCGAAAGCATTGTTCTTTTGTGCTTCTTTTCTAGCCTTTTTATCAGCATTAGAGAAAGCTGCCCATTCAGCAGCAGTTGGTTCTGTATAGCCTTCTTCGACTACATCCCAAAGACCTTTTCCTATCAAAAGGGTTTTCATTTTAATAGACCAATATTCATAGTCACTACCATTAAATTCAGGGATTGGTAGACTAGTGTTTGCAGCCATGCCTAAAAAACAAACTTTATTCGAAGCAAACAAGTACTTTAAAGCAATACAAAGAGATTAATTATTCAAATCAAATCTCGCCTTTTTAGTACATTCAAGTTCTGCTTCAGAACTGCTGCTGATGATGATGATCTCAGGTTTCACTTCCTCTGGATCTTCTTCTGCTGCTTCTTCTTCGTCTTCTTCTTCTTCTTCTCCTTCCTCTTCCTCTTCTTCCTCTTCTGCTTCCTCTTCTTCTTCTGGTTCAGGTTCTGGAGAGCGTGGAGTATAGCTCTCACTCGATGCAGCTACCGGTACACCTGGTGTGTAACTGGCACTTGATCGTACATCCGAAACAAATTGCTCAGTCTCGGATTCTTCAATCCTCTTTTCGAAGATATTGTCTTCTGAATCTGCCTCGTATCCTGAATCCGGCTTTCTCAGATGATCAATCACCTGATTTTCAAGCTGACAAAACACTGTATGCAGACTAGTTCGTCGAACCCTTGCATCAAAGGATTCCGGTGTTTCTCGTCTCAAAATCGAAAGCAGTGCATTATAGCACCCCTCCGACCGGAACATCTAACATTTCACGGGCAGATTATTCCTCCTTTCACAAAGTCTCTTTAAGGTTTGCAAAAAAAAGTTTTATAAAGGTTTTCTTTTTAAATAAATTTAATAACTTTTTATTATTTTTTAAATTACCGTTTTAAAAAAAAACTAATTTAAAAAGGATAATTTTAAAAAAATAATATAAAAATTATTAAATAAATTTTTAAAACCTTTAAAAACAAGAACCCCTTTTTAAATTTTTTTTTTTTACCTTTGTCAAGCTCGAACCCGCGACCTCCTTCCTACTAGGCGGGCTACTTTGCCGCTAGACCACGCGGCTACGCTATGAACAAAGGCGCAGCACCTTCGTTTTATCTCCGACGGCGATGTTTTTGTTTAAAAAAAATTGCGGCCTCCTTTATTTCCTTCTCGGTGGGAATCGAACCAAAGACCTCGCCCTCGCAAGCAAACGACCCTAGCCACCTCCGCTAGGCGTCCGGTCGAGCATAAAGAAAAACGCGGGCCGTAATGAATTCGACGGGCCGCGGGTTTTTTTTTTTTAAATAATGTGGGTTTTATCCCACATTCACCGTGTGGGAGGTGCACAAGGGATTCTTAAACCCGAAGGCACACTAAATGTTTCGATTGCCTTCGGGCAATCGAATCCTCAACCGCTCAGCCGCTTCCTCCAATCGCAAACTGCCAGCTCGCTGCCACGTCGACCAATGCCAAGTTGCCACGTGGCAAAATTTTGTCTGCCTTGATCCGCTCCTCTGCCAGCTCAGCTGCGTCTGCTCTACTGCCGCCACGTGTCGCTACCTCGTGCCGCCACGTGTCGTGTCCAGTCAGCGACTTGCCTCGGGATCCGAGCCGATCTTGCTCGAGATCCTCGTCGTCCTCTGTGCCTGCCTTGAAAATCGCACCCGCCTTGGGAACCGTGCCCTGCAGGTCAGACCTCGGCTGCCGCGTGCCTCAGGATTCGTTCCCGAACTGGCACACTCTGGCTCTGATACCAGATGTTAACCGAGAAACCTCTTAGACGTAGCACAAACTAAAAAATACAATTAAATATTTGCTAAAAATGCAGCGGAGAAATGTTTATTAAAAATGCGCCCATCCAACATTACATCCACTTGCACATAAAATTATATAGTGTGTAGGGGATAAGAAGGGAGAAAATAGGGGATAGGAAGAGGCGGAGGGATAAGGAGGTTGGAGGGATAAGGGGAAGGGAGGAAATGGAGGGATAAGGAGGGAATATAGGAGAAGAAGTAGGAGGGAATTAGGGAGAATAGGGAAACAAACTTGCCGACAACATTTGCCGACAAAATGAGGGAGATTTCACACTTTGGAGGCTAGAAACTAGATTTTTCTAAGCCACTTATGGAGAATCCCTGTTCACACTTGCAACACAAAAGTCCTAAAATTTATCAAGTAACTTCTTTGAATTTGATATGGTGCTGAGATGAATGTCATAGATCTTATCAACACGAAGAGCTATGACACCAAGAGCTTTATCCTTATCCTTGAACAATTGCTTATTTTCTTCAAAATGTGTTGTGGGTCATTCACATATTTAAGGAGTCCCTTACTATGGAGCATAGCCTAAATTTTGATTTTCCATGTCCCATAGTTTGAACTATTCAATAAGGGAACATGTTGATTCATAACTCTTTTGCCAAAATATAATCTCATATATATAGTTGTGACCAAAAACAATATTGCTAATACAAAGAGCTTGAAAAATTGTGCGATTCGAAAAAAAGGCTCAAAAAGCTTTCAAATGCAACATTTATGGTCCTCTGTAGTTAGCCCTTAAACTCACAAAACTGCTTTGAAAACCTTTGAAAATTAAAAAATTAATTTAGCACCTGCAACAAAGGGGGGTGTTGCATGTGTATTTGATTAGAAAACTACCAATTTAATGTTGATTGGAAATGGGTTTAATGAGTGTGGTCTTGCCACGTGTCACCAACTTAGCAAGGGGGTGCCATTGGGATGTTGACTGAGTAGGCAATTGGAGAGGGTCTCAATGAACCAATAAATACCACATCACCTGTTGTTGTACTTTGAAAAGTGTGTTACACCACTTTTTCTACTGACTATGCAAACATCGATGAGGAATGAGAGATGAGATGACAAAATATGATTGGCTAGTTGAACTCCTTTTTATACTTAAAATATGGGGACCAACTTTGCCACATCGACTAACATCAAGTCAACCGCATCATCATGCCAACTATTCATTGTCACATCATCATACCGGTTGTTCACTACCACATCATTATACCAACTGTTCACTATCACGTCATCATTCTTTTTACCGAAAGTTTGGGTAGGAGGTTCGAACCTTGGACCTCCAAGAGGAAGCACCTTAGTAGGGTGCATGCTAGCTCCTATGGCTAGTTCCAACCACGTCAACATTGTAAAGTGCCTACTAGGCTTTATGCTATTGTTTAGCGTTGAGTGCCTTAGCACTACATGCCCACGCCAAAGGATGTGTGGGAGCCAAGCCCACAACCTTTTGGTGGGAACAACCCTACATGCGGTCCAATGGTTGTGCCCTTTGTTGAAGTTTTGTTGAGGGTAATGTGTGATTTATGACCTCCCCACTCTCGAGCCTAGGGCCCTTGGGGTGGGTCGAGTGCATGTGCAACCCCACACAATCCTTTTTTTATTTAATAAAAAATTGCCCCCTATGCACCCTTTCTATGCAATTTAAAATTGATGGGGCCAAAGAATACTCCATTTTAAAATTCCAAAATTGGAAAAATGAAGAGAAACTTTCAATATCAAAAATAGAGTACCTGGAGGTAAAATGAAAAAAAAAATACTAAATTGAGAACCCCCTTTGAAATTTTGCAAAGAGCCCAAAAATGTTGAGGGTCATCCCTATCTACTATGGTTTGCCCTACACAACGTTTTTCTCGAACATATCCTATCAACCCATCCTCTCATGTCATGCAACACAAACGTTGTCAAACCATTTAAGCAACTTTGTCAAGAGGCTTGTTGGTCTTTGCAATACATGAAAACCTGCTCATGATTTTTTTACATACGGAGGTAGTAGAAAATTATTCAACTTCCTTTCTTTTTTTTGCGTTTATACAAACTATCATCTCATATGTGCTGCATTTATACAAAAATGTCTAGAGAAGAAAGGGAAATAAATATTTTTGAAAAATCCTTAAAAGACAAATAAGGTTAATGACAAACCCCAAAATACTCATTTCGACCATTAGAACATTCTTTTGATCAGACAAAAGACAAAATATTCAAATTGAGATTTTCAAGAGAGGACGAGAACTTGTTGGACTATTTCTCTTGGAATGATTTTGTTGAACTTCAGTGAGATCCTCTCAATCTGAGTCTTCCATGGGACTTTTATAAACCCTAAAAAGCTATCTATGACACAATTTCTAATTGCTTCCATAAAGTGTTTTGTTTGGAATTGTTATCAAATATGGATCGAGTAATGGAGATCCACACTCACTGTGATGCCATGTTGGATTTCACAAAACTTCTAGAAACAAATGGAATCAATGCAAATAAATAAATAAAATTCACAAAAAAGAATATACATGATATATAAGATGACCTAGATGTTGTAGGTGAGTTGGAGAGGAGAGGGCAATCCTCCAAGGGAGGTCCCAGGTTCGAATCTCCACCCTACCAAAAAGTTGAATTGGGTACCTAAAATCCAATTGATAATGTTGGTGTGGGCAGGGCCGGGCGCGACTCTCGGGTGACTTTGACGGTGTAGAACCCCCTAGTCGTGGTCTCTCAGACCAAGGTGGCCCCACAAGGGGTTTTTCGCTTAAAAAAAAGATATAAAAGATGCCTTTAGACACCAAACAATTCACTCAGAAATAGAACTATACTCCAATAGGTAATAAATTATTGGTAGGAAGGGGTAGAAATATCTTGTTATAAGAGACCTTTAGGTGAAGGTTAAACAATAAAATATTACAATAAATTCACCTATGCAAGGTGCATAAGGGCTTAGAGAGCTTATACAAAGAATATAATACAAAGGTTGGTTGTGGCCTAAGTGAAGCTTAACTCCACATATTCCAAGAAAATCCTACTATCTAGAGTTTTTGTGTCTTGGGAATAAATTGTATCTTTTCAAGCATGGTAATTAGATATTAAATATATCTCTAGGACTTTTGGTGATGTTGATTTGGGAAAATGGATTGACTTTTGTCTTAAGTGCTGTACCCTCAAATATGAATTTCAATAAGGTCAAACAAGTTTACCATAGGCTTCTCCTAAATCTGAGTTTTGATAAGCACTTTAGAGCTCTTTGTATGGTATTTAATTGAAGCATAATTGGATACCCATTTCCCATACTTCCAAATCTATTTATGAAAGGCTCAACTATTGATGTCCAATCAATTACTCAATTATCAGGCAACAGTCTATGCCATAATGCAACCTTATCATGGAGAGAATATATGAGCAAATGTACATTATGTCCTCTTCTTGGATGTGGTGAATTGACTTGACTATAAACAACTCATTGAGGTTATCCAATATAATCTTGTTCCCTTTCCTGTCAAATGTAGCTAGAGCTTTCATAACAACCAAGGGAATAGACAATATACCAATAAGTTCAAGAGGCTTGGATAGGTTCAATGAGGAAGTTGATTAGGGGGCCTAGCAGGCACATTGGGATAGTTTTGTTGTGGAGTAGGTTGGTGGTACTATTAAAGAGGGTGGTACATTGCATAACCTAAATGTTGGTACAAGGGGTTGGTATCAATTATCATATTAGACCAAATCAGGTTGACTAAGGTGGTATAATAACTCATTTATTGGTTCAATAGATTATTTGAGGAGGCATGCATTCTAGTATAACTTGGTTGGCCATGGGGCTTTTTCCTTTTGATGAGATGGGACTAGATATTGAGGCCTTTTCAAACTTGACTTCTTGATGTACCCACATGACAATTTGCTCTTTCCTCTTCCCTTTTGCATTTCTCCAATGAAATGTGACTGTATGTTGATTGATGTTATTTTCTGGCTTTTTAAGCTTTGGATTGTGTATTCATGTGTGTATGTGTAAAAATAGAATCTCGAGGTCAAAATCTAGAAAATCAAGGCCAAAATCTAAAAAATAAAGAAATTTTATAGCTTTTTCTTATGAGCGATTCTTTCGTAATTTCGGATGATTCGTTTCTAGGATGTAGTTTTCAATAAATTGTCAATATGAGTGATTCACTTGCAAAATGGTACGATTCATTGGTAATTTTGAGCGATTCGCTTGCTATTTATGTAGTTATGCTAGATTGACAGAAAATAAGTGATTCACTTGGAAATACAAATAAATCGCTTGTTTTATCGAGCGATTTGCTCTTCTGACTAAAATAAATTTAGCAAAGTAGTCTTGGCGGATTATTTCAAGCAAATTGCTTGCCAGAAGATAATTGGACATATTCCATCCTTTATCGAGCAAATGACTTGCTTTATTAAAATTTTTTAGAATTGACTAAAAAATCTACCTTGATGCGGGAGCATATGTACATGAGGACAGTTATAGGCGATGTAGTTGCTAGCTGCAATTGCCATCAACGTATATAAATAATAGGAAGAGAAAAAAGAAAGAGTGGAAGAGGAAATAAAGAGAAGAAGAGGAATCAACAAGAAAGGAAGAGAGACCAACAAGCATGGAGAAATATAGGAAAGGAGAAGATGGGGAAAATAGAGGATGACAAGCCAAGAAAGAGAAAAAGAGAGGGAGAGTGGCCTACAAAAAAGAGGTTTGATTAATTAAGTTCCTATATGAACATATAATCTAGAATGAGTGCCAAAACACTGGTGTGTGTAGTGTAATCCATAATGATTCAAGAGGAACAATGCATAGAATTGTTGCGACAAAGCAAGTTATTGTTATGTATAGCCAACAAGCACCATGGTGATATAATTAATATTTTCAATATTTTCTATAGGATTGAATGATGAATACATTATGCTATTAACTTTGTGTGTTGTAGATTGCATAAATTAATGTATGTAGGATCCACACGAGTCCATTGCAATCGAAAGAAGGTATCGTTTGAGTCGAGGATGAATCATTGTTCAAGGAGGAGCTATGCAAGGAAGCACCACTTAAATGCAAAACTCAAGTGTTGTTTGAATGAAAACTATCATACTGTTCCAATGAAGGATAATTTCTTGTACAAGTCATTGAAATCGTAATTGACTTCTGGTTGGAGAACGAGTGGAGAAATATTGCTGCTAAAGGAGGTATTTCTTCACTAAAACCCCTCCTTTTGACTATATCATATAATATTAGAGTAGGTTTGTAGAAGTCAACAACACATGTTGGAAAGGAGACAACACATTGAGGAAGAGGAAGACCACGTGGTCTTGTGCCGCTACCAACATATATAGCCAATATGTTAAGGGGAATCATAGCTAGAGTGGAGATAATTGAAACTACTTAGAGAAGAGGTGCTCTTCTTGAGGAAGTTAGTAATAATGAAGATACTGGTCACATAGAAGCTCAAGATGAGGAGCAAGGAAAAGAATCAGGGCAACAATTGATTTAGACAATTTCTCACATGGGACGTAAGTCAAAGATGGATACTCTCAACTTTAGTGGAAATTTAAACTTAGAGGAGTTGATTGACTAGATAACGAACATGGAGATATTCTTTGATTATGAATCTATGAAGGATATGAAATAGGTCAAATTTGCATGTACAAGATTGAAGGGACATGCTTCGATTTGGTGGGATCATGTCCAAACAAAGAGAACAAAAAGGCAAGGATAAGATCTAAACTTGGGACAAGTTTGTACCCAAATTGAAGTCTGAATTTTTGCCTGCTAATTATTAGATTAGGTTGTTTAGAATATTTCAAAACCTTAAGAAAAAGGAGTTGGGAGTAAAAGAGTATACAAAAGAATTCTACAAATTGACAATAAGAGCTGGTTATATTGAAGATGATAAGGAGAAAATTACAAGATACATAAATGGAATAAGGTTGTCCATACAAGATGAAATTGATATGGTAGATGAAGGGGTAGAGGATTCCCTAGAAATTGCTTTAGATGTGGAGAAGCTGGTTATTTGGTATTTGAATGTCCAATAGTACAACAAGACAATGGTAAAATAGAAGAAATTTGGAACCACATTTCATAGAAAAATGAAGAAAGTGTTGCCTCACCAAAGCACATGGAGGAACTAAAACAAGGAGAATCCCTTATGATGAAAATGGTATTGTTAAAACCATTCAAGGAGGTGTATGAACCGGTGCAAAGAAGTCCTTTTAAAACCATATGCAAATCAAGAGGCAAGTGTTTAAGGTCATTGTGGACAACAAGAGTATAGATAATTTAGTGTCTACAAAGATGGTAGAAAACTTGGGTTGAAGAGGAGTGAATAGTTAAATCCATATAAGGTCTCATGGTTGCAAAGGTGATATCAAAATCTGGTAAGCAAACAATGTACACTGAACTTTCAAATTGGTTCTTACAAGGATGTGATACTATGTGATGTTATGCCTATGGATGAATGCCATGTCTTGTTGTGAAGACAATGCTAGTTTGATAGAAAGGTAGTGCATAATGGTATGCTGAATACCTATACTATTGAGAAAGAGTGCAAGAGGTACACATTAAGTCCCTTAAAGGACAAAGGAGAAAAGTGGACAACAATCCCACAATGTGCTTGGGTACAAAAAAACAATGTTTGAAGGGAATAAAGAAGGAAGCATGTTTTGATTTCATCGCTAAACCCAAATAAGGGATATTGGAAAAAATGGATGAAATCCCACATGAAGTGAAGAATTTTTTAGAAGAATATGCAAAGATTCTTTCAAAATAATTGTTGAATGAGTTGCCACCCATGAGGAGCATTGATCATCACATAGATTTCAATTCCTGATCAAGCTTACCTAATAAGCCAACTTATAGGATGAGACTAATGGAGAATGAGGAAAAGGAACTGAAAAATGAAGAAGAAATATTCAAAGAAGAAAAGGAGAAAGAGAAAGGGAGTGATAAAGAGATAACACAGGAAGATGAACCTCATCATGTCATTGATGGCTGCAAAAAAGGCCGTATTATTGAAGAACATAGAGGTGGTGAATAGATTGGGTACTTTGAAAGGCACACCAAAGGTATTGGCTTCATGTTAATGAGAATAATGGGATATACTAGCAAGGGATTGGGGAGATATAGACAAGGTGTCAAAATACGCATAATGCTAAATATAAGGCCAAAGAATGAAGGCCTTGGATATATAGGTCAAGCAATAAGTAATGAGACTAAATCTATGAGAAGAGAAATCAATACAGGGGATGAAGGTCCTAGGATGGGTTGTTGCAATTAGTGTGGAAGATCTGTTTATGTAGCAAATAGGTGTAGGAACCTACATCCTTCTGCGATTTGTGGAGGATATAATCACTCTAAAAGAAAGTGTTGAAACCAAGGGAATGTAACCAACAAAATACATGTTGAGTGTGGTTGGATGGATGAGATGGAATGGAAAAAGTGACACAAATGCTTGTTGAAGAATATTACATTATTTGGTATATGCTAATGTACCCCTATGGTACCTTTATGATACAAATGTAAATATATAATAGATTAGGGTGCAAGTCTATGGTTTTTGAGTGTGAATTATATTTCCCCTTTATGTAAGTGTCTATGTATAGGATATGCACAACTGTCATAGAGTGTGCATGAGTATAGATGTAGGAGTGTGCAATGTGTCATATAATAAAGTGTGTGAATGTGCAAGTGTCATAGAATAAAGTGTGCAAATAGAAAGTTAAGAGTCATGTATACAAGTGGCAAGATGAGAAGCCAAAAGACATGAGAGGCTTATCTTATGCATGGAATAGGAAAGGATGCATCTCTCGGATATGTGAGGAGAGCAATAGACAAAGAGTCCAAGAGTCACCTTTCTAAGGTTATATTATGGATACAAAGCTCCATGTTGTATATCAAAGTATATCAGATCACATTCAAACATCCATAATATTGAAGCTTGTATGCATATTTTGAGCAATTCTACTATAAGTTTTCTTCATGATATTTCATGAACAATATTGACCATTTTATTCATATTATTGTTCTCATGAATGTTATGTTCATTATTTTTGACCATTTAATATAGTGTTTGATTTTATAGTCAAGACTACTCAAGATCTTGGATATTGGGATCTATGATAATCTGGCTAAAAAGACAATGTTGAATTGTTTATTATAAGAGAAGGTTTTGTTCTTTAATGAGAGCATGAATAAGATGGAAAAATGGCCTTATGAAGAAAGCCAAGTTAAAATGGCAATAACTTGGAGGAACAATTCATGCTCGTGAGTATGAGCTCATGAAACATTTCCTCTTATCCAATGAGTATGATATGGAAGCATCCAAAAATGAGGACGATTACAGGAAGGGTAGTTGCCACTGATGTAAATGAAGAAGAGGAAGAGAAAAAAAGAGTGGAAGAGGAAAGGAAGATAAGCGGAAGATGAATCAATAGAAAAGGAAGATAGACCAACAAGTGCTAAGAAATATAAGAAAGGATAAGAGGGGAAAAACAATATGGCAAGCCTAGAAAGAAAAAGAGGAATAAAGGCCTGCAAAAAAGAGGTTCGGTTACTTAATTAAGTTCATGTATGAGCATAGA
Organism: Wollemia nobilis; assembly: GCA_028583015.1. Taxonomy (NCBI): domain Eukaryota; kingdom Viridiplantae; phylum Streptophyta; class Pinopsida; order Araucariales; family Araucariaceae; genus Wollemia; species Wollemia nobilis. The sequence goes on from JAQPPZ010016467.1 coordinate 13,617,070, forward strand.
ATCTAGAATGAGTGCTGAAACACTAACTTGTGTAATTTAATTTAGAATGATTCAAGAAGAATAATGCATAGAACTATTGCAACAAAGCAAGTTATTATTTTGTATAGCTTACAGGCATTGCGGTGATATAATTTATATTTTCAATCCATTCTATGTATGATTGAATGATGAATGCATTACACTATTAACTTTGTATGATGCAAATTGCATAGATTGGTGTATGTAGGATCTACATGAACAAAGTGTACTAACCCAAATTTTTTGTGCCCTTACCTTCAGGCTAAAGGATCCATGCCCGAAAGGGGGATGCGAGAAGGATGGAACAATACCTCGGACTGAGAGGCCCTTTGAAGGTCGCGCCTCTCGGGGAGGGGTATAAGGGTGAATTTTTGATGGATGGTGGGGTTCACCAGGAAACTTTGAGTGGCAGTTTCCACGCCTAGGTTGAGAATGGTTTTGATGTGTTCATTTTATACTCGATCATTCATAATCCTAGGTTGGCCAGAATGAATCTAAGCTATTCTATATGAAATGCCGATTTATATGAATACAGAAAGCGTGAATGAATCCTAAATACCAGGAATATACTTAAATAAGAAAGAATGCACCTGATTTCGGATGTCTGATGAAGATTCTGAAGCTTGTAGGAGTCCAGATCGTCCCGAAAATGATAGGATCATCTGCAATTGTACAGAATCATCCCAGATTACAGTCGATCATCTGAGATCAGACAAGATCATCGTCGATCTGACGAATTCGTCAGAAACCTGCAATCACAAAAGCAGACACCAAAAACCAAAAATGCAACTGCAAGAATAATACAAAATGATAGAAATGATAGTATAAATGCCTAACTGATAAATCTGGATAGCAAATTAAAGGAAATGCATTGTTTTAATAACTTATTTTAACTTTATCATGCAGTTATTTTAAAATGAGGTGAACTCCAGGATGCGAAATAAAAATAATCAAGCTAATGCATAATAAAATAAGGAAGAAAGATGAGAAATGCAAACTCAGGGCTTTGATTGCCCCCAATCTGAACTACAGTCGAGATCGCCTCCAATCGTACGAGATCATCGTCGATCTACGATAGGATCGTCCGAAATCATCTGGAATCGCCTACGACGATCCGAGCTTCCTCCAGCTGAAGCACAGTGAAAACCTGCAATGAAAACCTAAAACTACGAGTGCAAAACTTCAATGGTAGGGAAAACCAATCAGGGAAAGGGTTAGGAGGAAAGCCAGGCAGGGGATCCAAAGAGTCAGGGGGATAAACTGAGAAAATCCCAGTTTATATAGGATTAGGGGGAGGTTAGGAGGTTGGGGATCATCCCAATCTGGGAGATCTCCAACGGAGGAATCTCCAACTGCACGTACACGCTTCTCGCCAAAGTTGGAGAGGCTGTTGAAACAGAAGCTAATTATGAAAATTTGGTTTTGGGACGAAATCGTCTAGACGTTCTGTTCCAGATGAATTCGTCCGATCCGGGATGATTTCGTCTGATCGACGACGATATCGTCCAACGGTCAAAACAACTCCTAAAAATGGCACAAAAAATGGGGTGAGCGGTTAACGGGCGGTTTCGGGGTTAAAATTCAAATTTTATCTTTTTACTAAGGGTTTAACTACGCCAATTTTAGGGTGCTACATTTTGCCCCCTCTTTAGCGAATTTTTCGAAGAAAATGCGTTAAAGACGAGTTCTTCACGCTTTACGAGAAAGCAAAAATTTACTCAATTTTCTAGACGACGATTCTAGGTCGAATCGTACAACTGGTTGCTATGGTGCCCCCTCCGTGTTTTTACCCAAATCGAACGTTTGAGGTAAAAGCGCGAAAAAGCAAAATTTAAAAAAAGTTGTTTTTTTAAAATAAAATTAAAAAAATAGGGTAAAACCCTAATTCATTGTTACTGTTCACTTTCACTGTTTTTAGAGCTCTGCAGGCAAAATGGTAGAAACAGCGCACAGATCGACAGAGGTCCGACGCGGGTTGCGGGTAAGGATCTAAACTTGATGAATTATGTTTTTAATTTGATTTGTGTGGTTTTTAATTTAAATTTTGACTATTTTTGGGGCATCGCGGCCATTTTTAGGCCATCGACGACGTCGGGACGAAATCGTCCCAATTTCGTCGAAATCGTCCCCAGATCGTCGATTTCGTCTAAGGGCAAAATCGACGAAATAGGGGCGATCCCGTCCAACAAGGGGCGATCCCCAAGTTGAGAAATCGGAGATGATTTCATCCTACAAAGGACGATTTGACTCAATTTAGTACGATATCATCCAATAGTGGATGATATCATCATTTTTTTATAAGATGAAATTGATTTTAATGATTATCTATTAATGATTTTTGTTGTTTGATTGTTTATCTTGCAGAGGGGATTACTAAAAATTCGGGAGTGGAAATACGGGGGCTAAGAGATGACGTAGCCACGCTCGATCAGGCGGAGCGAGACCGACTATCAGAGGTTGGGCTACAACATGTGGCAGAGATGCCACAAATACCTACAGACATGGGGCTACTGACAGCCCTAGCAGAGAGGTGGTATCCGGGGTCATCCTATTTTCGGTTACCGACAGGGGAGATGGCTCCCACTCTAGAGGATGTATGGAGGATTTTGAGGATCCCCATACATGGACGATTGATGACTCCTACGGCCAATCAGGGCCATGCCATGATGCGACTGTGCAGAGACCCTAGCTTCGCCCTGGAGAAGGGCGGAGTGAACATCGAGACATTGCGGCAGATGCCTGGGGCATCTCGATTGACTCAAGTTTTGGTAGGGGTAGTGGGTGGCTTACTGCTATGCCACCAGAGCGGATGCAGGTTACCATGGCTACTCTCAGATGTGGTCTACGATATGAGAGACCATGGCTATAGATTTTCTTGGGGCAGCTTTGTGCTATGTCGCTTGTATAGGATCCTGCATGGGGTCGTATACAAGGGAGGTCGATGTCTGGTTTTGACATCGCTACTACAGGTTTGGTGTTGGGAGCACATTGCGGTGCGGAGGCCAGTAGGGCTTCCACTGACAGGGGTTGACCGGGAGAGACCCCAAGTTTTCTATTGGTGGCTCCAGAGAGGGTCACAATGGCGGATAGATCTACCAATGTCCCGGAGGTTGCTAGATGACCTCATCCCTGACCAGATCACCTGGAGGCCATGGAGAGAGCACCCAGGGTGGGGAGAGGACGGACAAGAGTTGGCTCGCATCAAGCGAGTCTTCTGGCTGAGGATGGAGCGGGGAGAGGTAGAGCTCCATCGCTATGACCGAGTTTTGCGGTAGTTCGGTCTACAATAGGGGATCCCTTCTCTCAGGGATTACGAGTACTCTCGGACTATCCGGGATAGTACTACACTGAGCGGGGCTCTAGATATGCAGCGATTCTGGAGTCAGGACGCGGATGATGCCCCCATTCAGCCAGTGGATGAGGATGACGCTAGGGTGACAGACGGATATGATGCCTGGTACGCAGGCATCCGCCCTCCTCGGATGACGAGGGCATAGGGTCCGATGCATGCCATGGTGCGACGGATGGGGAGGCGGTGCCAGGCTGCTATCGATGCAACGAGGGGTCACGGGGGGAGGGAGCAGTGATGGTCTCCTCAGGAGAGACGTCGAAGAGTGCCATAGGCTTCGGAGAGACCGTAGCAGCCAGAGAGGAGGGAGGAGGGGCTCCCTTCTCAGCAGAGGGAGAGGCCACCATCGCCCGATAAGGGCAAGGGTATCGAGGTGGGGGAGAGCAGCGAGATGGCGGCTCTCCGGGCTGAGAATGCCCGCCTCTAGGCTCAGGTGCAGATGCTACAGGATGAGGCTACATGACTCAGGGCTCGGAGCGGAGGGGCGAGCACTCGGGATCTGGCATGGTCTATTGCTCAGGCCACGTTCTACCAGGGATTATACTATCACGTGGTTCCAGAGGGGCAGAGGATACCGCTGCCAGCTAGCATTGCGGAGCCGATCATGATGGGGTCATCGAGGACATCATCACGATCGACGTCGAGGACCCACGATACAACACGGACCTCGATGGGACCACCTCCTCCACGCCAGGGTGGGAGAGGAGATGAGGCTGAGAGCTCGAGGGCTTCTCGAGACTAGCTGCTCTTTGGCTGGACTGTATATGTTTGAGAGGATTGAGTATGCCAGGGTATAGATTGTGGCATACCAATCCAGTTTGATATGATGTACATATATTTTTGATATATATATATATGATCTTTTTGTGATATGACTTGTCCACATGTTTTATGATGCTTTAAGTTTTGAATTGTTGATTGATTATTCATGTAATTATGTCATTGGAAATAGTATAAGTTTAGGTCATGCTGTAAAATTTAAATGAAATAATCTGATGTAAACAAATTGGTTGTTGTGGTATGATTTGATGAAAAATAAAGGGACTTCTAACAATAATTTCAAAGGACATTGTCGTTGTTATAGACCATTTCATGGAGTCGCCGCTCGCTAGGTCGTCAAGCTAATCCCAGTATAGAAATATTGCTAAAAGTAAAAGAGTGCTTAAGAGACCTGTCTTAAGACTTTGTGTTGTGATGATGAAAAAATGATGATGGTGATGATTTGTTTTCAGATTTTCATGAAAATATTATGCATGAAATATTAAAAATATGATTTTTGCTAGGCATAAAATTCCTAAGTATGATAAAATTTTGAACAATTCCTTAGGAATTATACCATCGTTGCAAAATTGAATGGGTGACATAATGAAATGAATATAGAAAACTTTGTGTTCTTTTTAAAGCACAATTGTGTAACATAATGATGTAAGCCATATGTTTTTATGAATTTAAAATTTAAAACAATGGTTTGCGCTAGGCATAGAATTATAGGTATAGACTTATACCATCATCGCGAAATCCAAAGAAGAAATTGATATAATAATTGTATTGCATAGTTGATTTTTAATTTTGAGATAAACAGAAAAAATATATAAACGTGACTTTATTGCTAGATCTTTGAATATGTTGTTGAAAGAAATTTTGGATTTTTGAAAAAAAACATGTATTGAATTGTTTTTATACTAAACAGATGTTCTTAAATAAGAAGATGAAATTATTCCAAAAAGAGTTGCAGAAATATTTTAAATTATCTCAAAGACAAAATGTAGATTTATAAGGAACCCTCATGTGCATATGTGAGTTCATTGCCGATCTTGATTTATCATAATGATACAAAATCTCTCAAATACAAATGTGTGTGCAATTGTATTGTTCATTTACCAATTTTGAGCAAGATAATTTGATACAAGTAATTTGAATTAACCAAATAAGTGTTCGTTGTCCATGATTTATATGCATGTAACCGTACCAGACTACTATGTAAGTCGGGTCATCAAGAGCTAGCTGATCCATAAGCAGACATAGGTCTGTACAAAAGAAGGTCGCTAATGTGACAGACATATCACCACGCTAGGAGTTACCCAAGGCCAAGCGGGTTGGGCACAAACCACCTGTTATGGGGCTTACCTCACAGTTTTTGAATAATTGAGAATTCCAGGGATTCAAGCTCATTCACCCTTCTTTTCTTTTCAAGGGGTAGGGAAGGGATTTTGTTGCTTTTGCTTTTGCTTTTCTTTTTCTCTCTCTTTTTTTTTTGTATTTTTGCTTGGAACTTGAGATAATGCTGAAATATTGTTGCGATGGTACAAAATGATATTTTTCTTTTTCTCATTTTTTTTTTGACTTTTCTTTTTTCTTCCTATACTAGGGATACTTGCTCGGATTGGCTGTAGAGCAAGGGAATTTTATTCTGGGCAGGGGTGAGCTTGTCCTTTTGTCAATTCTCAAAGATTCTAGACCATGTGCATGATAGGATAGCAGGGGAAACTTTTCGCTCAAGAAACCACTTCTACTATGTAGCATCATATTGAATTTGCAATGAAATCATTTTAATGTGAAGAGATATACTTGGTTCAAGTAAATAACAAGATCAATTCTCTATGCTCAAAACTTTATTTAATTCAACTGTGGACTTTGATATAAGAGAGATTAATAATCATACCAAATAAAATCAAGATATTTATTCATGTGAGTGTGAAAGTGCGAGATTCCAAATAAGCGCTAATTTATCCAAAATAATTGAAAATATGACTGCAATACTTCAAGAATTGATGGGTGCAAAAATAGAAAATGTTTTTGAAGATTTTGATGATTTTGATTTTTTTATGTTTTTTATATTTTGGTTTTAATTTATGAATTGAAAAAATAAATAATATTACTGTTTTTTGAAATTTTTATATGGATGACTAAAATGAAACAATATGCAAAATAACAATATATACAATGATGAAATGACCAGATTTTATGCATAATAGCGTTTAAGATGCATAATGTTCATAGGTTCTTTAAGATCTTTACCATCTAAGGTAGCTAATCTGTATGCTCCCGAGCCGAATTTGGCAGTAATAATATACGGTCCAAGCCAGTTGGGCTCGAATTTACCTTTAAGATCTTTAGTTGCATTAGTATTTTTTTGATTTTCTTTTAAGACAAGGTCGCCGATCTCAAAGGATCGATGATGAACTTTCTTGAGGTATGCTCGTTTAAGCTTGTTCTGATAGGCTCGAAGATGTTCCAAAGCATTGATGCGCTTCTCATCTAGGAGTTCCAGCTGACTAAATCTGCCAACACGATATTCATCTCCTACTTCAGTATCTTGAAGTAGCAGAGCCAACGAAGGAACTTCTAATTCAAAGGGAAAAATAGCTTCAGCGCCATAAACCAAAACAAAAGGTGAAGTGCCCATGGGAGTACGAACACTAGTTCGATAAGCCCACAAAGCAGGATATAATTGAATGTGCCAATCTCGGCCAGATTTATTGACCAGTATTTTGAGGATTTTAATTAATGTTTTATTAGATGCTTCTGCTTGGCCATTACCCTGAGGATAATAGGGAGTGGACCAACGATGTTGAATTTTATATTTTTGACATAATTTCTTGACATCTTTATTTTTGAAACAAGTTCCATTATCTGAGATGAGATTTGCAAGAATTTCGAACCTACAAATAATTTGATTAAAAATAAATTTGGAAACTTGGGTTCTAGTGCAAGAAGCTAAGGGCATAGCTTCAACCCACTTCGTGAAATACTCGATGGCGGTTATGATGAATTTGTGTCCATCAGATGACACAGGATTGATTTTTCCAATGATGTCTAAGCCCCATTTTGAAAAGGGCCAAGGGGATGAAATAGCCTGCAGCTCTTGTGCAGGTGCATGGACAAGGTCAACATGTTTCTGGCACTTGTCGCAATGGCGCACATAATCATGTGCATCATTCTCCATGGTAGGCCAAAAATATCCTATCCTAAGGAGCTTCTTAGCAATGGCGCTACCACTGAAGTGTCCCCCACAAGATCCATCATGGGCTTCACTCAAAGCTGATCTAGATTCTTCTAGATTCAAACATCTCAGTAGGATACCTTCAAAATATCTCCTATATAACGTATTGCCAATTATTACGAAGCGACTTGCTCGTCTACGCAATAACCGATGTTGGTTTCTGTTAAAATCTTCAGGGAAGGTCCCATTTTGAAGAAAATTGAATATATCAGTGTACCAAAGTTTAGGAGTAGTTTCGTTGATTAGAAACACATCCAAAGGTTCTAAGCATGATTTATTTGAAGCGGGTTCCTAGAGTCGACGAATAATGATGGTAGCATATTCGTCATCTAACTCCAAGGGTAAAAGAGATGCAATGATAGCCATAGCATCAACCGCACGATTGCTAGTTCGAGGAATAGCTTCCAAGGTAACTTGATCAAATAAAGATAATAATTGTAATACATATGCTTTATATGGACGCAATTTATCATCTTTGGTCTGATAAACATCATTAATTTGATTTATGACAAGTTGAGAATCACCGAAAACTAATAGATTTTTAATTTTTAGTGCCAAGGCAGCTCGTAATCCAAGGATTAGAGCCTCATATTCAGCAGTGTTATTAGTACAGGCAAACGTTAATTTAAAGGATAGAGGTATAAGATGTTTCTATGGAGATATTAAAATAATACCTGCACTAGCCCCACTCATGCATCGGGATCTGTCAAAGTATAAGGACCATTGCTCTAGATGGTCTGCCTCTAGTTTAAGGCATTCGTTAGGAAACTCAATGATGAGGGGATGGGTAGACTCTAAGGGTGCAGCAACTAATTGATCTGCTATGATTTGACCCTTAACAGACTTCTGTCCTATAAACATGAGTTCAAAATCACTTAGCGCAAGAACCCACTTTGTTGTGCGACCAGATAAATAAGGTCGACTCATGAGATACCATAAAGGATCGGATTTAGCAATAACATAGGTTTTTTGACTGAGCATGTAATGGCATAATTTTTGATATTCACACAATGACACTGAGAGGGGGGGTGAATCAGTGTAGCTATTAAAATTCAAATCTACAACATTTAAAACTGAAGCAAAGAGAACTTGAAAACCAGAAAAGCAAATTGAACAAGAGAGCACACCACAACACACAATATAACGAGGTTCACCAATTTGGCTACTCCTCAAAAATGACTGCTTGGACTCCAATCCAAATCCAGTCTGTGCAAAATACCAATTTTACAAACACTTTACCAACATCCACTAGAAGGAGCACCAACCCCTTAATTTTTTGCTGCAATAGATAGGAGCACCAACCCCTAGTACCAAGCACCAACTTGGACTGCAATTCCGAGCAATTATAATGACATAAAAATGTCTTCATTGTTTACACGACCCTGACTGGTCTGCAATTAAACAAACTCTGCACACTCTCACGGCTCTGCTTATTTCTCTCTTGGCCCTCTTCTAACCCTCTTTTCACAGTAATTTCACTCTCACAGCAGCAACTTGATTCTCTGCACGACTGTCCTTTTATAACCCCTTTTCCTCATCGAGACTCCTCGTCTTCTATGACTTTTCTAATTCTGCATGCAGTCGAATCACATACTCTGACTGTTTGAATTCCTTTCTCTACGTGCATGCAATTTTTATTCTGCTTATTTGACTGTTCGAATGCATTTTCGATTCTCCATATGCGGCTGTTCGAATTCTGCATATACGGCTGTTCGAATGCTTTTACGATTCTGCATATACGGTTGTTCGAATGCATTTTCGATTCTCCATATGCGGCTGTTCGAATTCTGCATTTACGGTTGTTCGAATGCTTTTACGATTCTGCATATACGGCTGTTCGAATGCATTTTTGATTCTGCATATATTCTAACTGTTACTGCACTTGTAACCGTCGCACTTTCTTCAGTTGACTTTTCTAATTTTGGCTCCCTACTTTTTCTCTGTAACTGCAGTTCTGTTCCAGTTAGCTGTCAGTTAGCGTGCTGTTGCCACCTGTCTCTTTGCACTCTTCTTCGCCTTCTACCAGCGAAAACATGACCTGTCGTGATATCGTGACACTTTTCGCCTCCTTGTTCCTTTCTTCGCATGCAACCGCGAAAACCAGACATGTCACGAAATCACGACGTTCTCCGCTTTCGTACAACTCTCCTTCGCAAGCACCCACGAAAATGGAACATGTCACGAAATCGTGACACTTTTCGCTTCCCTGCACTCTGCTTCGCTTGCAGCCGTGAAAATGGAACATGTCACGAAATCGTGACACTTTTTGCTTCGTACACTTTTCTCCGCAAGCCTCAGCGAAATCGGAACATGTCGCGAAATCGCGACGCTTTTCTGCCTTAGCGCTGTTCTTTGCTTTTCGCCCGCGAAAATGCAACATGTCGCGAAATCGTGACATCTTTCGCATCCGTACATTTCTCACTTCATGCACTAGCGAAATCAAGACATGTAGCGAAATCGCTACAACTTTTCCCTTTGTACTTTCTCCTTCCTTCGGCCTCCGAAAATCCTACATGTAGCGAAATCGCTACAACTTTGTGCCTTGTGCTTCCAACTTTGCTTCGACCCGCGAAACTTTGACTTGTAGCGAAATCGCTACACCTTGCCTTGCACTTTCGACTTGTAGCGAAATCGCTACACCTTTGTGTCTTGCAGTTTCGACTTGTAGCGAAATCGCTACACCTTTGTGCTTTGACTCTTCCTCTCTGCTTTGGCCTATGAAACTCCAACATGTAGCGAAATCGCTACAACTTTTTGACTTAGCGCTTTTTCTCTGCTTCAGCCAGCGAAACTTCAACATGTAGCGAAATCGCTACACTTTTGTTGCCGTACATTCTCTCTCTTCTTCGGGTCACGAAAACCCGACGTGTCGCGATATCGCGACACTTTTCGCCCTTAGTGCTTTTCTTCCAAAACTGTCATGAAATCGCGACACTTTTCGTCCTTGGCGCTGCTTCTCCAAACTTGTCACGAAATCGCGACGCCTTTTCAACTTTGCTTCTTTCCTTCCAACATGTCGCGAAATCGTGACATTTTTTCAACTTTGCCTTCTCTCTCCCTTCTCTCTCCTCATTTTTGTCGCGAAATCATGACATTTTTGGCCGTGCCTTCTCTCTCCTCATTTTTGTCGTGAAATCGTGACATTTTCGACTGTGCCTTCTCTCTCCTCATTTTTGTCACGAAATCGCGACAGAAAACATGTCGCGATATCGCGACAGTTTTCTTACTTGTCTTTTTCTGCAAATTTTTGTATCTGGGCCACTTCTGTTTTCCTAGAATTTTACTGTACTTGATCTGACTGACCTCTGAATTCTTGTCCACTGCTTCAACTGCATCAATTCCTGTCTGTGTTGACAACAATGACAATACTTTTGCTGCACCTTGCTCAACAATCTCCCCCTTTGGAATTGTTGGCAACACTCATGCACTCTCCTGTAATTCTTCTCCCCCTTTGACAATAATACCAAAGGGCTGCTGCAGACTCCCCCTGAGTCTATGCACACCACTCTCAGACAAATATTGTTATAGTTAGCAAAAATCATAAATATAAGCAAAACTATAAGCATAGGCATAAATGCACCCCCTGAGAATGTGATCCCAAATGATAGTCAGTTCTTGGGAATTGTGACCACTCCCAACTTATTTCGAAGGTACTCAAAAACTTCCTTGGGCAATGGTTTTGTGAATATATCGACTACCTGCTCTCGTAGTTGGAACAAAATCCAATTTGACCTCTCCTTCTGCAACTTTATCCTTCAAGAAATGATACCGGATCGCAATATGTTTGGTTCTAGAATGCATAACCGGATTCTTGGATATGTTGATAGCACTAGTGTTATCACATTTTATTGATATTGGCTCTTTGAAGTGAATACCAAGATCTTTCAACGTTTGTCTCATCCATAATATCTGTGTACGACATGTTGTTGCTTGCAATGTATTCTCGCCTCTGCTGTGGATAGAGAGACCGATTCTTGTTTCTTGTTGTGCCATGCTACCGACTGTCTCCAAGATAAAATGCTCCTCCATCGGTACTCTTTCGTCATCAATACATCCTGCCCAATCTGCATCAGAATATGCAATCGAGTGAAGTCTTTACCTTTTGGGTACCACAACCCATAATCCATAGTACCCTTGAGGTACCTAAAGATCCTCTTTACAGCTGTCACATGAGTTTCTTTGGGACTAGCCTGAAATCTTGCAACCATGCATACTGCCTGTAATATATCTGGTCTAGTGGTCGTTAAATACAGCAGGCTTCCAATCATAGACCTGTACATAGTTTGATCTACATCTGGGGATTTATCATCCTTGCTCAACTTGCAACCTGTTGTCATGGGAGTGCTAACAAGTTTACTATCTTCCATTGTGAACTTTTTCAGCATTTCTTTTACATATTTAACTTGAGAAATAAAAATGCCCTTTTTATTTTGATTGACCTGTAGTCCTAGGAAATAAGAAAGTTCACCAATCATAGACATCTCAAATTCTTTCTTCATTTTAGTTGCTATGTCTTTGCAATATTCATCCATGCTACTGCCAAATATTATATCATCTACATAAACAACAAGAACAATAAGATGGCCCTTCTCTGTTTTGACATATAAATTGCTGTCCACCAAACCTTTCTTGAACCCTTGTTTAATAAGATAGTTATCCAACCTTGCATACCATGCTCTGGGTGCCTGTTTCAAACCATATAATGCTTTCTTTAACCCTGCAAACAAAATCTGGATTGTCACCGAGTTGGAAGCCATCTGGCTGTTCAATGTAAACCTCTTCTTCCAGTTTTCCATTCAGAAATGCTGATTTTACATCCATTTGATATACTTTGAAATTTTTATGGACTTCTAAAGCCAGAAACATTCTGATTGCCTCTAGTCTGGCTACCGGTGCAAAGGTTTCCTCAAAATCAATGCCTTCAACCTGAGCATAGCCTTTAGAGACCAATCTTGCTTTATTTCTGACAACCCTGTCCATCTTCATTTAATTTATTTCAAAAAATCCATTTAGTGCCAATTATGTTTTTATTTGTTGGCCGTGGTACTAATTCCAGGTTTTGTTTTTCTCAATCTGATCTAGTTCTTCATTAATTGCCTTCATCCAACTTTCATCTGTGCTTGCTTCATCAACATTTTTAGGTTCAATGCTTGGATAACGAGAGAATAGTTCCGCACTCATCGCTCTTCTTGTCTGAATACCATCTGTGGGGTCCCCAATAATCTGTTCACTGGGATGATTTTTCTGCCAGCTGCCAGTTTTAAATTTCTTGTTTTCTTCTTCTTCTGAGTCAGTTTTTAAAACATCTGGATCAAATTTTTGATTCTCTTCTGTTTCCTTTTCATCATCTCCTTCAATGACTTCTTCATAAATAGGGTAGTTTTCTTGATAAGGAATTTCTCGCTCTCTACCTTCATCAACTTTAACATCAACACTCTCAACAATTTTCTTTAGCCTCTTGTTGTAACATGTGTAGGCTTTGCTTTTTGTTGAGTAACCAAGAAAAATACCTTCATCAACTCTATCTTCAAATTTATCGAGATTATCTTCAGTCCGTTTGATGTAGCACTTGCTGCCAAATACTTTGAAATATCTTGTTGTTGCCTTTCTGCCGAACCATAGCTCATAAGGTGTTTTGCTTTCATGCGGTCTTAGCATGCACCTATTTTGAATGTAAACTGCAGTATGGATTACCTCTTTCCAAAATCGCTATTTTTTTCTCGACCAGCATTGTCCGTGCCATTTCCTGCACTGTCCTATTCTTCCTTTCTACAACACCATTCTGCCGAGGTGTCCTTGCTACTAAAAATTGTCTTCTTATCCCATATTTTTGATAGTATTCTATAAATTCTTCTGAAATAAACTCTCCTCCTCCTGTCTGATCTTAGGCATTTAATCTTTTTTCAGTTTGATTTTCAACCTGTTTTTTAAAAATCTTAAACATCTCAAAGGCATCTGATTTAAGCTTTAAAAATAATACCCATGTCATCCTGGAGTAATCATCTATGAACAACATAAAGTATTTGTCACCATTTATGCTTTGTGTTCTCATGGGTCCACACAAATCAGTATGAATTATCTCCAACGGTTTCTTTGGTGAAGTATTCCTTTGATTTAAATGTGGATCTGGTTTGCTTTCCTTTTTGACATGAAGCATAGATGCTATTTACTAGTTTGCCAATGGTTGGTATATCTCTTACTGCTCCTTTTGAACTTATTTTTGGTAGATTGTCAAAACTCATATGACCGAGCCTCTTGTGCCACAGCCAATTTTCATCTTCCTATCCAATCAAGCATGTTCCTTCTACAGTTTTTGAGAGAGTATAAAGATTACCAGAAGTCTTTGATCCAGATAGGCTATCGCCTTCCCACTGTGTGCTTTTCTCACTTCACGGCTACTGCTTCTTAAAAATGACTTCATGACCTCCGTCACTGATTTGACTTACACTCAACAAGTTATGCTTCGGACCAATCACAAACAAGACTTCTTTTGATTTTATCTTTCCATCACCGATCTTGACTGATCCTTTTCCAACTATCTTTGCTCCATCATTATTTCCAAATTTCACGGAACCACCTTCATAATTCTATAACTTCTCAAATTTTTGCTTGTCACCTGTCATGTGATTGGAGCATCCACTGTCAAGTATCCAAGGTGCAGATTTGTTCTGTGCTTTAAAAGCAGTCTGAACAATCAAAGATTCCTTTTCTTTCCATTCTGGTTTGATGGCAGATTTGGCTACTTGTTTTGCCTTTGCCCTTTCATTAGCATGTGCCTATTTTTCAAGAAATTTCTTGTTTTGTTTCAACCCATTTGGTTGATATTTTCTACCCTAATAATTATTTGATGCAAAAGTGCTTCTACAATTTCTTGCAATATGTCCAAAATTATGACAATTATAACATTCAACTGCATAATTCATTAAAGGAGAAAAAACATTTCTCTTGGTGAAATTCCTTTGAGATACATTATGTCTGCAATCTGAAATCTTATGGCCATAAGCATTGCATTTAAAACAATAACCAAAAAAGGAATGATTAAACCTGGGTGCGGGTCTTTGCCGGTTTGAAGTAGGAGCCATGAATCTTCTCCTTCTTGGATTTGTGACTTTTGTGAATCCATCTTTGTCAGTACTCTTCTTGAGTCTGGCATTATTGCTTTCTTTGGCATGATTTGTTTTTTCTTGATCAACCCTGATCTTTTCTTCTTTCTTTATGGGTTCTACATTTAAGGCCTTTGAACCCTTTGATGATTCTCCTTCATCGAAGCCTAAACCAAATTTGATGCCGAAAGGCCTTTGGTTATTTAACATTTTATCCAGCTTTACAGTACTTTCTTCAAACTTATGAAAACAGCTCAATTTCCTATTCATCTCCTCTAGCTGCATCCTTAACTTAACAATGTCTTCTTCTAGCTTGCTGCATTCAACTGTCTTTACAGTTAATTGTTCATCAAGAACTTTAGACATTTTCTTGAATTCCTCTGTCTGTATTTTCAAACTGTTTATTATGTCAGTGGCATCCTCTAGTTTTCTTGAAAACTTTTTATTCTTTTTCCTTTCTACACTCAACTCTTCAAGTGCAACAACCAATTCTCCTTCCAGATATACTTCAGCCTCATCCTTAAAGTTTTCATCACCTTCCTGATTTTCTTCTGTTCTTTCTTCTTCAAGTGCCATGAACAGAGCTTCACCTGTTTCTTCTTCAGAATCCTCACCGAGCTTTCTTCGAAGAGTCGACATTCTTGGATATGAAGCTTTTCTTCTTGAAGTTGTTCTTTCTAAAATTTTGTTTCTTCTTCCAGTCACCTTTTTCTTGGTGTGACCCTTCACCATTTTTGGTTTTCTCATGCATTGGACATTTGGCTGCAAAATGACCGACTCCTCCACAATTGAAGCACTTAAATGGTAGCTTTCCTCTATATTTTCCTTTTCCCTTTGTGAGTTTTCGAACAAAATTAGCTTCCGTTTCATCCAGTGTCTCTTCATCCTCAGATTCATGTTCAACTTTTATATTCTTGTGTGCTTTAAAAGCGGCTTCTCTGTCTATAGGCTTAGTTTGTCCTATTCTCATTTCGTATGCAGTCAAGGAACCATGCATCTCATCCATGCTAAAATTGTTTAGATCTTTCGCCTCTTCTATTGCAAAAACTTTGGAGTTAAATCTTTTGTGAAGTGTTCTGAGAACCTTTTTCATGACAACTGCATCATCAATTTCTTCATCGAGTCCTCTGATTGCATTAATGATTCCATTGACTCTCAGCATATAGGCCTCTATGTTCTCATCTTCATTCATTTGTAATGCTTCGAACTGAGCTCGATGAGTTTGCAGCTTGGCTTCCTTGATCTTGCTGTCTCCTTCATGGATGCTCTTCAATTTATCCCACATGTCTTTTGCCGATTTACAACTCATGACTCTTATCAGTTCACTGTCTACAAGCCCACACATTATGGCATTCTTTGCTTTGGAGTTGTTCTCAAATTTTTTCTTCTCAGCAATATCTGTTGGAGGAGTAGTGGGTGTTGTGTATCCACTATCTACAGAATCCCAAATGTCGTATCCCAACGCACTCAGATATGTCTGCATCCCGAGTTTCTAGAAAGTGTAATTAGTTCCATCGAACAAGGGAGCTTTGTTGGATGAGAATCCTTCACCACCTACCATTGTGTTTCTTCCAAGATCACCTTAGCTGATTAAGCTTGTTCAAGAAACCTTGCTCTGATACCAATTGATATTCACACAATGACACTGAGAGGGGGGGGTGAATCAGTGTAGCTATTAAAATTCAAATCTACAACATTTAAAACTGAAGCAAAGAGAACTTGAAAACCAAGAAAAGCAAATTGAACAAGAGAGCACACCACAACACACAATATAACGAGGTTCACCAATTTGGCTACTCCTCAAAAATGACCGCTTGGACTCCAATCCAAATCCGAGTCTATGCAAAATACCAATTTTATAAACACTTTACCAACATCTACTAGAAGGAGCACCAACCCCTTAATTTTTTGATGTAATAGATAGGAGAACCAACCCCTAGTACCAAGCACCAACTTGGACTGCAATTTTGAGCAATTATAATGACATAAAAATGTCTTCACTATTTACACGACCACTGGTGAGTCTGCAATTAAACAAACTCTACACACTCTCACGGCTCTGCTTATTTCTCTCTTGGCCCTCTTCTAACCCTCTTTTCATAGTAATTTCACTCTCACAGTAGCAACTTGATTCTCTGCACGACTGTCCTTTTATAACCCCTTTTCCTCATCGAGACTCCTCGTCTTCTATGACTTTTCTAATTTTGCATGCAGTCGAATCACATACTCTGACTGTTTGAATTCCTTTCTCTACGTGCATGCAATTTTTATTCTGCTTATTTGACTGTTCGAATGCATTTTCGATTCTCCATATGCGGCTATTTGAATTCTGCATATACGGCTATTCGAATGCTTTTACGATTCTGCATATACGACTGTTCGAATGCATTTTTGATTCTCCATATGCGGCTGTTCGAATTTTGCATTTACGGCTGTTCGAATGCTTTTACGATTCTACATATACGGCTGTTCGAATGCATTTTTGATTCTGCATATATTCTAACTGTTACTGCACTTGTAACCGTCGCACTTTCTTCAGTTGACTTTTCTAATTTTGGCTCCCTGCTTTTTCTCTGTAACTGCAGTTCTGTTCCAGTTAGCTGTCAGTTAGCGTGCTGTTGCCACCTGTCTCTTTGCACTCTTCTTCACCTTCTACCAGTGAAAACACGACCTATCATGATATCGCGACACTTTCCGCCTCCTTGTTCCTTTCTTCGCATGCAACCGCGAAAACCAGACATGTCACGAAATCGTGACGTTCTCCGCTTCCGTACAACTCTCCTTCGCAAGCACCCACGAAAATGGAACATGTCACGAAATCGTGACACTTTTCGCTTCCCTGCACTCTGCTTCGCTTGCAGCCGCGAAAATGGAACATGTCGTGAAATCGTGACACTTTTCGCTGTCGTACACTTTTCTCCGCAAGCCTCAGCGAAATCGAAACATGTCACGAAATCGTGACGCTTTTCTGCCTTAGCGCTGTTCTTTGCTTTTCGCCCACGAAAATGCAACATGTCGCGAAATCGCGACATCTTTCGCATCCGTACATTTCTCACTTCATGCACTAGCGAAATCAAGACATGTAGCGAAATCGCTACAACTTTTCCCTTTGTACTTTCTCCTTCCTTCGGCCTTCGAAAATCCTACATGTAGCGAAATCGCTACAACTTTGTGCCTTGTGCTTCCAACTTTGCTTCGACCCGTGAAACTTTGACTTGTAGCGAAATCGCTACACCTTGCCTTGCACTTTCGACTTGTAGCGAAATCGCTACACCTTTGTGTCTTGCTTGCTCGCTCACTTGTCGTGCAAATCGCTACACCTTTGTGTCTTGACTCTTCCTCTCTGCTTTGGCCCGCGAAAATCCAACATGTAGCGAAATCGCTACAACTTTTTGACTTAGCGCTTTTTCTCTGCTTCAGCCAGTGAAACTTCAACATGTAGCGAAATCGCTACACTTTTGTTGCCGTACATTCTCTCTCTTCTTCGGGTCGCGAAAACCCGACGTGTCGCGATATCGCGACACTTTTCGCCCTTAGTGCTTTTCTTCCGAAACTGTCGTGAAATCGCGACACTTTTCGTCCTTGGCGCTGCTTCTCCAAACTTGTCACGAAATCGCGATAGTTTTTCAACTTTGCTTCTTTCCTTCCAGCATGTCGCGAAATCATGACATTTTTGGTTGTGCCTTCTCTCTCCTCATTTTTGTCATGAAATCGTGACATTTTTGGCTGCGCCTTCTCTCTCCTCATTTTTGTCACGAAATCGTGACAGAAAACATGTCGCGATATCGCGACAGTTTTCTTACTTGTCTTTTTCTACAAAATTTTGTATCTGGGCCACTTCTGTTTTCCTGGAATTTTACTGTACTTGATCTGACTGACCTCTGAATTCTTGTCCACTGCTTCAACTGCATCAATTCCTGTCTGTGTTGACAACAATGACAATACTTTTGTTGCACCTTGCTCAACAATTTTTGTGTAGAAAATACAACTGCTAGACATAACTTATCTAATACTGTGTAGTGGGTTTCATAACTAATTAATGTTATGCTAATGTAATAATTAGCACGCTCTCTTTTATCATCATCAAGTTGAGCTAGCATAGCTCCTAAGGCAAAATCTAAAGCATAAATATACAAGATAAATGGGCGATCAGGTCGAGGAGGCGAAAGCACAGGCGGGTTAAGAAGATATTTTTTGAGGAGCTCAAATGCTTCCTGACATTCGTTGTCCCAATGGAAAAATACATCCTTCTTAAGAAGCTTAAGAAAGGGTCCGGTTTTATCCGCCAACTTATCGATGAAGTGACGGATGGCTTGAAGTTTACCTTGTAAAATCTGTAATTCAGATATGTTTGTGGGTGCGGGCATATCAGTGATAGTCGTAATCTTGAGAGGGTCAATTTTGATGCCATGTAAAGAAACTATAACCCCTAATAATTTACCGGACTTAACTCCGAATATACATTTAGTTGGATTCAATCGGATAAGATATTCCCTTAATCGATTAAATACTTTTCTCAAATCATCTAAATGGTCATCTTCATCAGTAGAACGAGCTATAATGTCGTCTACATAATCATGTAGTATATCATGCATCATATCATGAAAGATATAAGTCATAGCTCATTGATAGGTTGCACCTGCATTCTTCAAACTGAATGGCATCACTTTCCAACAAAAGGTTCCCCAAGGGGTAATAAAGGCTGTTTTAGCCTGATCTTTAGGAGCTATCCTGATCTGATTATAACCAGAAAATCCATCCATTAAGGATATCATTCCACTCCCAATAGTAAAATCAATGATCTGATCCATATTGGGAAGAGGAAAATCATCTTTAGGGCATGCAACATTAATATCTCTAAAGTCTATGCAAACCCTAACCTTAGTAGCTTCTTTCTTAGTTACTGGAACTACATTCGAGATCCATTCAGCATAATCAATGGCTTGTATAAAAATGACATTCAGGAGTTTTTCTAACTCCCCTTTGACCAGTAAGGCCACTTTAGGATGCATTTTTCTAAGTTTTTGTTTAACAGGTTTAGCATCCGGATGGACTACTAGGTGATGCATAACTACAGAAGGGTCTAATCCTGGCATATCTTCATATGTCCAAGCAAAGACATCTTCATATTATTTAAGAAATGCAATATATTTATCCTATTTTTCTTGACTCAATTCTGATCCAATGTTGATTATGTGAGGATTATCCTCAGTTCCAATGTTAATTTTTATGACATTCTCTACTTCCATGTGTAGATTTTTCTCAAAATTAGGTGGGGCGGGTGAAACGCCCAATTCTTGTAATTCTTCCAAGGTTAGCTTGGATAATTCATCTTGAGGAGTCGTGGCCTCAAGCCGGGCTATACTAGGTATAGAGCCATCAAAATAAAATTCATGATGTAATAATTCCTCAACGGAGACATCATGGAAGATATCTCCCTCCAACTCATCGTCGGATTCAACGATCATCTCAGGGTAGGCTATAGATAGCATATTACATGTAAATGGCTTATTCATTAAACGCAAAGCATCACGTTGATCCAAATAATCTTGGTAACATATGAGATGGTCATCGTCCTTAAATGGGAAAGGCTGACCCTTACTAGGAAATAGGCCCACACCACATCGAGCAGGCCATGGTTCTACCTCAAAAGGTTCTTTCATACCATTTTGGAAAGGTCCCAAACCTTTCCCTTTATATCCCAATTTAAGCATTATAGATTTGGCTTTAATATACTCATTAGTAAAATAACATCGAGCATATCCATCATAATGAGTCTTGATGTTTTTGGGTATTCTACCCCAGTCATATCCCTTGTAAATAAAAGCACAGCTCCCAACTTGGTAAGTACTTCCCATAGGCTGTGGGAGGCCCAAGGTACGAGGAGATGGTGGCAAATTATTTAAAATAAGGGAATCTTGCATAGCAGCATTCGTTTTCTCTGATATAAGAATTTTAGATAAATCGGGCAAAAGCTCGTCAGTAAGAGCATAAGAGGTAGAAGGAACATTTCCTACATCTTTTGATGCAGAAACTATGCCTTTGGTGGATGTAGATGTTGTAGAGATGTCAATGGATGAGTCTTTTATAGGTATAGAAGTGATAGGAGTAGAACAAAAGACATTGGTTGTGGGATTAGGATCTTTCTGAGGTCCTAATGTGGTTTGTTTAGAGGATGGTTGAGTTGTATGTAGAGGTGGAACTAATGGAGAAGAAGTAGATGGCATTGTGGGTGTGTGTTTCACACGTTTAGATGGGTAATGAGAATTAGGATGTGTGGATGACAGCGCAGGGCAAAATTGAACTCCGACAGGTTCTGCCAAAGCACACATATCAAAGGGTCTAGGATCACCATGGATGGTAACCAACTGATTCTTAAATTTGAATTTAACACATTGATGTAAAGTTGAGGGAACAACTCGCATCGCATTGATCCAAGGACGACCCAAGAGTATATTGTATGATGCAGGGCAATGTACAATAAACACGGTCGTATCCAAGGTTCTCGGACCAACCTGCAATGGAATGGTAATAACTCCACATGTTTCTTGTGTTTCGTCATTGAAGGCTTTTATGATCATATCAGTTATTTTCATTTCATCACTTCTAAACCCAAATATTTGGTAGAAGTCAAAAGTGCATATGTTTAAAGATGAACCATTATCAATCAAGACTCGTTTAACTGCTACATCTCCGATTAAGGCAGTAATATATAAGGGGTTATCCTTATGTAAACTATGTTGAGGTATGTCTCTATCCCGGAAGTCAATACAATCAACTTCACGAGTTATTATAGTATTAGCCATGGCTTCAGGTTGAATGTCTTGTGGTACCATCATCTGGCTTAATGTGAGCATTAATTCATCTCTATGTGTAGGGGAAGATCTTAAAAGGTCCAAAAGAGAAATTCTAGCTGTAATATTTGATAGTTGCTCATTAATATTATAAGGTGGTTTAGGTTGAACATTAGGTGCCTGATTCCCTTTATTAGGAACTTTCAAAACAAATGGGGCTGATCCATCGTTCTGCATTTGATCTTGTTGAGAGTTTTGAGCCTGTTGTCTAGTAACAACTCCGATGGTACCCACAATATTATTCTGCGGATGATGAATGGGTCTTGGTCTAGCATTTATGGCTTTCTCATTAGAAAGTAATTGGTGAGATGATGGTCTAGTAGTGACTCTTCTTGGAAATGGTTCTTCTGGAACCATATAACTTGTGATAGGGAGAATAGGATCCGATTCATCCTTAGAGCTATTCGATTGATTTGATGTGATTTCCATATCACTCTCAGTCTCGTATTTTGTATCACTGAGATCAGGTGTCTGGATATTGTATAGAGGCCTAGTCGTAACCATAGATAAGGTTGTGTCAAATATTTCTGGCTCATGAGCAGGTAAATGCCCACTAATAGTTCCTACATATCGGGTAGGAGGGGGAACATTATGATGTTCAATTTGATTAGCCACTTCCTTGCCATGTTTTGGTAAAGGATGTTGAAATATGTCCAATGACTGATTGGAATTCTGATTCTGGTTTTGGGGGATGTTCTTTTGAGCATTATTAGGAGGATTTTGCTTAGGTTGAAAGGCTTGCACCTCCATCTCATTGTTATCAATCAAGTCCTGTATTTTATGTTTTAATATTTTACAAGAGTTGGTAGTGTGTCCAGGTCCTCTATGGAAGTCACGGTGTAAATCAGCTCTGTATCCGGGTATAGTTGGATCAGGTTCCCGGATAGTTGGTAATTGAATCAAACCTCATTCTAATAATTGCGGTAGAATGGTTGATAAAGGTTGATTTAACTTAGTAAATTCTCGAGGAGGTTTATCAGGAGGTTTTAGTATAAACTTCTCCGTTGTCTTCGCAACATTAACATTAGCGATATTTCTACTATCAGTGACTCCATCACCCACAACTTGTTTATTTTTATATTGATTTCTGGATGTTTTCTCATCGTCTTTCTTTTTAAGTTGTCCTCTCCGAATGAGAGCATCTTCCACTCGTCTGGCTAAGTCTATAGCCTGATCGAAGGTGGTCAAGGTAGCAGTTGATAATTCGTAGGATAGTTGTTCTTGTAAATTATTAATAAAGATGTCCAACATCTCCCTATAAGGCAACACAAAGTGCAATTTTCCTATCAATTGTCTCCACCTAGCTAGGAAATCGGCAAAGCATTCATCTTTGTCTTGTTTTAAGTTGTACAAGTCTTTAATGGTCACATGCCTTTCGATGTAGGCACTAAACTGATGAACAAAAGACTCAGCAGTTTCTTCGAAGTTCCTCAAAGAATTAGTGGGTAATTGATAATACCACTCTAATGCCATTCCTCCTAAACTTTTTGGGAACATTTTTAGTAATAACAAGTCATCATGTGATATATCATGACATGCTATCCTAAACATACGAAGATGCTCTATGGGATCTTCGGTTCCTTTATATATGGGCAAGACAGGCATAGGAAAATGTTTAGGATATGGTTGTGCTACAACTATAGGATCTAACGGCTGACTACACATCTCTCGATAATTGTACGAGGGACGGTAGGGATCTATCTGGTCCATGCGGGAAACTAACTGTTTCACCACAGTTTCAAGATTACTAGTTTGTCCACCATATTGGTTCGGTGGGACATAAGCATGGGATTTATGAGTGTATGACGGTGTGACATAAGGATTAGATGCTATATTGCTATTATGCAAAGCATTGGTAGGAAGAGTATTATGAAGAGGATTTGTAGTAGTATTATGTTGTATCCCAGATTGTTGGTAATTGGTGTTTGGTTTTGTTTTGGGTTTTTGCTGATTTGAGGTATATTGCTCAATAGCTTGGCAAAATAGAGCAGTAAATGATGGTTTCTTTTGTGCAGGAATGACCCTAGGCTTGCTAACAGGCACTTTAGATGGTTGGGTAACCTGTTGTTGTTGCATGTTCTGGATTATAGCTGCCATATCCAAATTGGATGGTCCAGCTTGATCACTCTCTTGATCGATAAAGGACAAGGGATTAGTGCGTGTGTGAAATACGTCTTCTAGAGTTGCTTGAGTGTCACTAATTCGATCCTTGTCCATATGGACTGCTCTATTAAGAACACCAATATTAGTATTAATGAACTTCCAGAATTGTTCCATGTTTTCAAAAGTAACAGCTCCTCCCGGAG
Source organism: Wollemia nobilis (assembly GCA_028583015.1). Lineage (NCBI taxonomy): Eukaryota > Viridiplantae > Streptophyta > Pinopsida > Araucariales > Araucariaceae > Wollemia > Wollemia nobilis. Next base: position 13,640,703 of record JAQPPZ010016467.1, read on the forward strand.
ACATTTTAGGGGATGAGGATCCTTCCTCTCTAACATTTTCTTCTTGTTCATTTCTTACAACAAGCTCTTCTTCTTGCTGGTCTAGGATTTCTTCTTCCTGGACTTGGTCTTCAGGAAGGATATCTAGGTTATTTAATGGTTTTCCTAACCAATCTTCTTCTTCTTCAGTTTGTTTTCCATTCCTAAGTCTAGGCATTGTGCTTAAACTTAGATTTCAGCAAATATATATATATATATATATATATATATATATATATATATATATATATATATATATATGCGCTAGGTTTGAGAGGTATATATTTTAATTATATACCTACTATAAAAAGGAAATGTTTTGATTTTTTGTTTTGTTTTTTTTTTTTGTTTTTATTGTTTTTGTGTTTTATAATATTATTATAAAGATAACAAATAGCATTCTAGTTACAAAAGGAATAACAATAATAAGAATAATGATTTAGTTTTCTATAAATAGTTTATGGATATCGTTGATAGGATCAAGTTCATCAGGAGTCATGAAATGCTCCTCTTCAAATTGGAAATGGTTTTTCAAAAATTTGACAAAGTGTGCTATGGTAATATGATCTGTCTCGGATTCTGACCTGTAGAAATAAAGCTCATGGCAATACTCTCGATATAACACAGCTCTAGGAACTCTATTCCATATTTTTCTATCCATAAGAACGACTTCTTGATCCTCTATACGAGATAGAAACTTATGTACTACAACTGCATTCTCAAGGTATTCCTCAAAGGTGTACAATTCTGAAGACACAAGTGCTCTTTTATCTGCTAACCACCTATGGCAAGCTCTCTGAAGTTCATGATATAAGGTTACCTGATCAGGATCCAGGATTCTATCTAGGACAAACCTCTTAATTTGCCTAAGTTCTGTAGATCTGGATTCAATGATACCCAATCTCCTATCAAGTTCGTCCCACAAAGGTTGAACCCTATTTGTTTGAGGTACTCTAAGTACAGAAGTAATCTCTATGGCCGTTAATTGATTTTCAACATTTATGGTGACAACTCGTCTTTTATTATAATCTACCATCTAAATATGATATGCAACTTTAATTGTTTGTCTGATGATTCTAGATGTTACTTAATAATATATATTTTTTTTTGGATTGTTTTCAAAAGGTTTTTAGTTTCACGTCGGGTTCACCAAAATGTACTGACCCAAATTTTTTGCACCCTTACCTTCAAGCTAAAGGATCCGTGCCGGAAAGGGGATGCGAGAAGGATGGAACAATACCTCGGAATGAGAGGCCCTTTGAAGGTCGCGCCTCTCGGGGGAGGGGTATAAGGGTGAATTTTCGATGGATGGTGGGGTTCACCAGGAAACTTTGAGTGGCAGTTTCCATGCCTAGGTTGAGAATGGTTTTGATGTGTTCATTTTATACTCGATCATTCATAATCCTAGGTTGGCCAGAATGAATCTAAGCTATTCTATATGAAATGCCGATTTATATGAATACAGAAAGCGTGAATGAATCCTAAATACCAGGAATATACTTAAATAAGAAAGAATGCACCTGATTTCGGATGTCTGATGAAGATTCTGAAGCTTGTAGGAGTCCAGATCGTCCCGAAAATGACAGGATCATCTGCAATTGTATAGAATCATCCCAGATTACAGTCGATCGTCTGAGATCAGACAAGATCATCATCGATCTAACGAACGAATTCGTCAAAAACCTGCAATCACAAAAGCAGACACCAAAAACCAAAAATGCAACTGCAAGAATAATACAAAATGATAGAAATGATAGTATAAATGCCTAACTGATAAATCTGGATAGCAAATTAAAGGAAATGCATTGTTTTAATAACTTATTTTAACTTTATCATGCAGTTATTTTAAAATGAGGTGAACTCCAGGATGTAGAATAAAAATAATCAAGCTAATGCATAATAAAATAAGGAAGAAAGATGAGAAATGCAAACTCAGGGCTCTGATTGCCCCCAATATGAACTACAGTCGAGATCACCTCCAATCGTATGAGATCATCACCGATCTATGACAGGATCGTCCAAAATCATCTGGAATCTCCTGCGACGATCCGAGCTTCCTCCAGCTGAAGCACAGTGAAAACCTACAATGAAAACCTAAAACTACGAGTGCAAAACTTCAATGGTAGGGAAAACCAATCAGGGAAAGGGTTAGGAGGAAATCCAGGCAGGGGATCCAAAGAGTCAGGGGGTTCAAGGGGATAAACTGAGAAAATCCCAGTTTATATAGGATTAGGGGGAGGTTAGGAGGTTGGGGATCATCCCAATCTGGGAGATCTCCAATGGAGGAATCTCCAACTGCATAGACACGCTTCTGCCCAAGTTGGAGAGGTTGTTGAAACAAAAGCTAATTATGAAAATTTGGTTTTGGGACGAAATCGTCTGGACGTTCTGTTCCAGATGAATTCATCCGATCTGGGACGATTTCGTCTGATCGGCGACGATATCGTCCAACGGTCAAAACAACTCCTAAAAATGGTGCAAAAAATGGGGTGAGCGGTTAACGGGCGATTTCGGGGTTAAAATTCAAATTTTATCTTTTTACTAAGGGTTTAACTGTGCCAATTTTAGGGTGCTACACAAAGTTCCGTTGTAGTCAAAAGAAGGCATCATTCAAGTTGGGGATGAATCACTTTTCAAGGAGTTATGCAAGGAAGCACCATTTAAATGTACAAATCTAGTGCTGTTTGAGTGAAAACTGTCATGCTATTCCAGTGAATGATAATTTCCTATATAATTCAATGAAACTATGATTGATTTTGGGTTGGAGAATGAGTGGACAAATATTGTTGCTAAAAGAGATATTTCTTCACTAAAACCCCTCCTTTTGACTACATCATAAGTGCTTTTTCCCATGACAGATGCGCATACGAGGTTAGATCTTAGTTTGTTCAGATGTTCATTGAATTTGTATTTGGAAAAAAATAGTTTTCTGAAGCTCAAGTTGGAGTTTCCATCTACAAAGTACTTGAAAGATATAAGCAAACAAATTTAAAAATGGGTGAAATTTGAAGTAAAACTAGGTTTGTTTCAACATTTTTTGGAAGCACAAGCAAAAATGAGGGATTTTATTGCTAAGTTGAGTGATTCAATCACTGTATATCCGATTTTGAGCTAATCACGATGCATTTTTGGGCATGAAAATTGAGAAAAATAAATGAAAATGGGGTTTGTCCCACATGGCATACCAAAAACTATGTTGATTCAGAAAAATGAATTGACTTTTATTTTAAGTGTCGCACCCCCAAATATGAGTTTCAACAAGGTTGGACATGTTTGCCATAGGCTTCCCCCAACCTCTAGATTTAGGTTTCTCCTTGCTTTCTCTGTTTGGATCTTTAATTTAAACTAAGTAAAAAATATGAAACTAAATGCACACAAAAAATTAAGTGCTAAATAAAAATGCATAAAGAGCAGTGCAAAATTAAATGCATAAAGAGCAGAGTGTGAGAAATGAAAAGAAATATGACTGTTAACTATAGCGAGTTTAGCATGTGATCAATCAACACACAAGAACTTGAATAACATCAATGTCCACTTATTCATTTGATTATAAAATTGACAAGATGGGCTACGAGGGTAGTACCTAACCACTGTGCACTTGACAGACCACAAGGTGTTGTTTCTAATGGGATGCATAAGAACATGCTAATTTTTTACCTCATAAGTACTATCAAATAGAAAATGTGCCATTTTATTCATTAAAAAAGATGTTGCAATGCATTATTTTACAATGCCCCATGGGCTACAAGAGGGGATTTTAATATGCATTATCCCATTTACAAATGCAAATGTCATGGCACCAAAGTCTTCTAGACCACCTCAGGGGGTGGGTGAATTTTATGCTTGATGACTAACCTTGGTTGAATGTGTCTTCAAGAGCCTTACACAACCAAAAACAATGGTTAGTAGAACCTCTTGGGTCCATCTAGGTTGGAACCAAGTTTATGAAAGATGTAAATAATAAAATAAAACTTGGGTTAAAGCATGAACATAGCTTAAAATGAAGCAAAACATAGAAACTATTACCTTGCTCACCTTTGTTGACTATCTATTGTTGGATTTTTTATTGTAGCTAGTCCAGACAAGGAACCGCCTAGGGGTAGGTAGTCTTGACTATGAACTACCTAGGGGTAGGTATTTGATATTGTGCTATCCAAAATTTGATCAAATCTTTAGGGGACCTCCAATATGGTGTTCGGAGCATCTAGTCTAAGTTTAGAGTCAACTAGATCTTCCACCTGCAAGTAGTTCACAAACAAATCATGTGTAAACGGAGGCATGCAACGTTGTCCATAGATGATATGCAAATAAGATTATGCACACAAAGGTTGATTCTAAATAGAATTTGGCAGATTTTTGGTATGACAACTTCACACTCTCTAAAAATTAAAGAAATGAGGGGGTATTTATAGAATTTTCGAAGGGAGATGGGGTAGTGAGGTGGAGGTGATGTGGATATGACATGGTAGCCAAGTGGCTTGGGTGAGGGGGAGGAAAATATAGGATTTTCCACTTGGATGGTCAAAGAGGCATGTGTGCACCATGCCTTATTAATTTCCTTGGGTAGGGAGAGTCCTCACCCCACTCAAGTGGCATGTGTGCACCATGCCTCATTAATGCTCTTGGGTGGGGAGAGTCCTCACCCCACCCAAGTGGCATTAAGAAGCATGGGGGTTGTAAGGGTGCATGGGGATGTGGAGAATAGGGGGTAGGTTAGGCTAGGGTGAGGTAGACCTAAGCTATGGTCAAAGGGTAGACTAGGGGAATGTGCACATAGGTTAGGGGAATGGGGTAGTCACATGATGACCAAGGGTTAGGTGTAGGAAGGTGCTTAGTGGGTTAGGGGGGCTAGGATATATTGATTTGATGTTTCTAATATTGCATGCCAAATATTTAAATTAATTGGGACCTTTGCAGAATTGATTATTGACCTTAGATAAATGTTAATTTAAATATTTTTAGGTGTCTACATTTGCTTTTTTTGTACTACACCATTGCAAACACGATGCAATGTAAGATCACATGCTACAAAAATGATTGGATTAACGATGAATGATAGTAAATTATGATGGTTGACCATGAATTTGGCATGTCGTGACGATAGTTGAATGAGAAGATGCAGGGTTGTCTTGAATAAAGAACAATTTAGGATGCCCCAATTATGGAAGGGGTGAATATCTTTGAAGCTTTGCCTTTGACAACTTGTTGAGATCATTTTATTTGGTAAGTTGACCAACCATATGTAGGTATCCCCAAGATACTTCTATCGACTTGTCAAAGTGGATGTGTGAGTAACCATACAGACGTAGGCATTGGAGCATATCAAATTGGATTGAATTAGAGTTAATTTGATAAGAGAATAATGCTTTTTGCCCTAGTAGAGGAGGGTTAGTGATAGTTTTAGGTAAAGATTCTTAGAAAAACACAATTTTAGGATTGAGTGTTTGGGTATTGTACTTGTTGGAGACAACATTTTATGGATAATATCTACCCCCTTAGGCAATGATTTGATGGGTGAAGAAACATAAGACATCAATGAAGCGCTTGAAAAAATGCCATTGCATAACTGAGAAATGAGAATGAACTAGATAAAGGTTGAAATTTGGTGGTTGGAAGAGTAAAAAAAGTAGACATTTGGGAACTACCTGGGCACGAGTGATGGTTGAATGCCAGCTTGTGGGTGGTTGGCAACCATCATAGGTAGTCACTAACTGTATGATATAGTTAGGTGCATGCCAAGATAAAAGGTAGATTACGTAGTGTGAGGGCTCATTTGCATCACACACCATGGAAGGATTAGGAAAGAGAGTGGGTGTGGTCAAGAATTTGATGCAGAGCTCTTGCAGATTTGAGACAGAATAGAATGATATGGTGAATGGAGGAATGGGACCAAGCATTGGAGGGAGTGCAAGGCTAGTTAGTCATTCTTTGCCCTTTTTTTTTTAAATTTATGGGATAAAACGAACCCTACGGTTTTATTTTTTATTGATTTTTAAATTATTTTTTAAGAGAAAACATCATCATAGAAAAAAGGGTTAGCTTAGAAAAATGGGTGCAAGATTTTTTGTTTTCATTGTTATGTTGTGTTTGCCATTTTTTTGTGGTTTTTTTAGTGATGATGTGTGTGCTTTGGCATGTTGCTTAATTTTTTTTGTGATTTTAGGTTTGGGATTGCAATGTTTTTGACTTTTTTAGAAGTTTTTTGGAAAAGGGTGGGCAAAACTACTACCATATGGAGAACCATTTGGGCCCAGGAAGTTGGGCCAATCATCCAGGGTCAGGTGATTGATATTTTTTTTTAGGGTTTGAGGTTGATGGGATATGCATTTTGATAGGGGAAAAATATGACAACTAAATATTTTGATAGCCACGACATAGGTTCAAACCATTTTTTTGAAGAGGGATATGTTGGATGTGGATGTCTAGCTATGGATGAGAGCTATAGGATTTGATAGAGTGGATTGATTGGAGCTTATTCATGTGGATAGATGCTATTTATCAAGATTTTGTGAGAGGTGGGATCTTGATAGGGGCACATTTCATTTATTGATAAGGGAAATGATGATGATATTGGAGGATATTTATCAAATAATTTAGTTACCACTTGAGGGATGCATTATCATTGCAATAGGTGGACCACAAAATTATTGGGTAATGGAGAGGGTATTTGGGGTAAGTTGGGAGGCGGTGAAGACCAAAAGTGATGATAATATTTTTGAGCTTTATTATGATGAGGGTGTGCTTACTCAGAGATAGGCCATGGCGATGGTTCTCATATTGAGCATCGTTTTTCCTGATTATTCAGGTGAATAATTACCATGAAACCTCATAGAGGTGGTGGAGGACTTGGTTGATATATTAGTGGTGTTTGCATAGGCTCCAACATTACTAACCCAGATATATAAGGAGTTGTATGAGGTCCAAAGGAATAATTGGATGGGATTGAGTTGTAAATTGTTGCTACAGGTGTGGGTATAGGATCACATATGATGCATATAGGTGTATGGGACCATATATATCATATGCTCTGAGGTGGTAGAGATACATGGAGGGTTGGGTGAGTAAGCCTTATGATGGGGATGGACAATTTTATTGCTCTATGTGGATAAGTTTGAGACCATAGGATATGATCTGGCAATCATGGAGAGGGGCATAAATATGGGGATAGGAATCAATTCAACTAGATTGTATACAATAAGCAATATAGGTTATCAAACGATAGAGCAACCGATGCGAGTATTTTTAGTATACTCGGGTACTATGATAGTTCAAACTTAGGTAAGGGATTCTAGATCCATCTATGATATACAAGAGGAGGTAGAATAATATTATGACTGCACCACATGTAGACCCATTGGATATAGAGGTATATGAGGTTAGATTAGTGCTAGATGTGGATGATGCTAGCACAACATCAAACTACGATACGTGGTGGACCACATAGTAGTGGCACACAAGGGGAGGTGCAAAGGAGGAGATGGATAGAGGAGGGGATGATGGGGGAGTAGGGGTCAATGGAGAGAGAGGAGGACAAGGAGGAGGACCCACAAAGATAGTGAGAACATCATAGATTACTCGAGGATATAAGCCTATCAGGGGTGATGATCGAGGAGGTGCCAACAATAAATTTTGGGAGTGGAGAGAGTCCATATATTGATGATAACATGAATTTGGGTGGATTGATGGAGTTAGATAAGGAGGTAAAACTATTGATGGAGTAAGTACGATAACTAGAGGTACAAAACATTGAGTAAGAGGTAACACAAACCTTAGAGAGGGTTGATGGTAGGCTATGAGAGATAGACTACGGGAGGAGAGAGATATGTTGTAGGTACAAAAGGATAGTCTATAGGAGGATTGATATAGGCTACAAGCTAAGAGGGATGAGTGGTAGGGGGATAGGTATGGACTATAGGATAAATTATCTAGTGTGATCTTAGAGAGATAAACTATAGATAAGGATGATAGAGTTGTAGGGGTGGAGTCCATGACAAGTGAGAGAGATAGATTATAGTAGGAGGTAGAGCAACTAAGGGATGATGGAGACTTGATGATGCTACAAGAAAATATAGCTTAGTTGCATCATGCCATGGATGGTCTAAGGAATCAATATGCTTGAGAGGGATAGGCTATTGGCATGCGGGGAGGCTATGTTACTACAAGGTGTGCCTATTTCATCAAATTAAACATACTAATCATGATGGAGTTATAAGAGTACACCATAAGTAGTTCCAATAGTTCTCCAATTTTTGGAGCCTATATTATCACAAATGTTAGGGTCAGGTCTCTCTTGGGATGGTGAGAGGCAATAGAGGAGTGAGGGTAGCTGACAAGGAGTATAGGAGAGGATTGAGGATGATTGATAGGGAGGACAAGAGGGGAGTGGGGAGATAATAGGGAGAACAACAATGATGGATGCTTTCAGATGTGGTAGAGAGGCTAAAATTTTGTATATTAGTAGGTTATGAGGTGATTAGGTATGATGTGGTATGCAACTATATGTAGCTCAAGGGAGATTTTGATGTAGCCTACAAGCACAAATAATGATGTATTTATGGTCTATTTGCGATGATATATATATGCTAATGGGTTGTTATTTGTTATGATGTGATGTATGTGTGTAGATTATTATGATGAGTATGATTGCTAAATGGATTTGATTATATAGATATGTTATGCAGGTGAGATGTTGATGTGATGGATGATTATGTGCTTAGGCTCATATGTGTTTGGTTGATCATGTTTTAGATTTTGTATATGCATTTCATAATCAAAATTAGTCTAATTAATAAATGATAAATTAACAATCACAATGACATATTAACCTAATGTAAGATAATCATAATGGAAACAAGATGTAAGACATGGATGATAATGTGTTAACCAAATAAATAATGGATAATGACTAATGAACAACGACATGAATTGAGACTTTAGGACATATGTACAATAAATGGTTGCGAGCCAAGATGCTTGTTGACCAAAGACCTTAGGGTTTTTAGATCCTAGAAGAATTTAAAGAAAATAACACCCTAATGGCACTAATCAAACTTAGATACTAGTCAATCAATATTCCTTAGAAACCTAGGCCATCTTGAAAAGATCAAGTCAATCGTGGAATGAGGTGTGTGCAGTAAAGTCCATTTTGTATATTGAGCAAGATTGGAATGACCACTTATAACTCAAGCTAATACAAGCTATCTTAGAAACGAGTTTTCAAAGGTTTGTACAAAAGAAGGTTGCTAATGTGACAGACATGTCACTATTCAGAGGGTATACTCCTCTACCAGTTAGACATCTATAGTCCTGATGGAGGTTAACCTCATAATCCTTGAGAGTTGGACGTAGTTCCACTTCCATCCAAGTGTCTATAGCCTTGATGAAGTTGTTTAAAATACCCAAGGGGACCAATCTATGGATCTCTTTTGCTCACTTGTATTTTTTTTTTTAAACATGTAATTTGGATCCCCAGGTTCAGGTTATGCGAATAATAGGATGAGCAAGAAATTTTTTTGCTTTATGGAAAGACTACTTATGATGTATTTCCTAAAATTAAAATTTTATTAATGTGTGATATATTTTTGGTCCAAGAAAGAACTCAAGTTAGCTAGGGGAGGCAAAAATATCCTTAGAACATGACAAATTTTGATAAAGGTTGAGTGGAACACTAGGTATGGTTGAATAATAGAAACAACCTCTATCACCAAGCAATCAAATACTGTCGAGCTATAATTTCTCACACTTAATTGTCAAACCAGGAGTAGATTTAAAGAATAGTTATCTCGTATAGATGTCCACAATTATAACCATTGACTTTTATTCTTTTTTCTTAGTTTCTAGCATAAAAATAAAATTGCAATAAATGAAATACTGAAATTATGCTTAAATTAAGGAATGCAATTATGAATTAATCTAGGTTTTGATGTGGATCCACTTTATGATTTAATAATGCATTATCTATTTTATTATATTTTGTAATTCTATAATATGCAATTTAATTGAATTATATCCTAAGAATATTCTATGTTCTAACTAAATCTACCGTATTTTAGGAGGAAGAGAGCAAGAGAATAACCTTCTTTGAAGTGGACCCTGCCTCCTCGAGGTTAGTATTAATATCTTATTTTTTTTTCTACTCTATTTTACTTCATCAATGTTAGCTTTTGATGTAATGAGCAATGGGAGATAACAATCACAAGATGCAAAATAATATAAAAGAAAGTAAATCTGCAATATGATTGAAGTATGCTGAATAGAAATAACATAAATGAATACAACGTAGCTATGGAGGAAATGAACACTCCATTAATGAAGCTATTGAACTACATTACACCCATCACCAATATATGGTGATATACACAACACTGCACTACTACCTACAATTATGCGGTAAGCAACTCTATCTATCTATGTCTCCCTTCTCATATCTATCTAATAATAAGGCCTTTCTTATATAGGAAGACAGGTTCCTTGACCAACACTCTACCTAGATGTGCAAGGGACAACTTGCACATTGACACTTGTGCATTTATTACATTGCATGAAGTAACTAGATAACTTCCCCCTAAAGTAATCTAATGTCCTAAGTATGTACCTTAGAAGATACATTTACATAACCTAAATGATGGAATAGACTCTATTTATAACAACCCCTTGTATTACATTATTTGGGTATTGAAGACTTTAGTATTCAATATGGATCTTCCTCTTCATCTTTTTTTTTGGTAAGTAGTGTTTGTATTTACAGCGGGTTTTAACAAGGATCCCAAAACCTGATTACATAAGCAATGGGCCTAGGGCATCAATCCCTTGAAACTGAACACCATCCCTCTCAGCGGGAAACAAACAAATAAGAAAGAAAGTAGTTTTAGAGATCCCGCCCAGTGGGGAGTAGCCAAAAACCACCATCGAGAAGATCTCGCCCAGCAGGAAGTAAAGAAAAACTATTACAATAAAATCCCGCCTCGCGGGAAGCAGTCAAAACCACCACAAATAGTCCCGCCTAGCTGGAAGCAACAGGGAAATCCCGCCATCCGGGAAACCAGCAGAAAAGAAAGGATCTCGCCTCGCGGGAAAACCGGCAGATTTGGTGGATCCCACCCTGTGGAGAAACCATCCCGCCCACCAGGAAAACATTTTGTTCAGCGAGAGCCATCCGGCAGGAAGCCGACAGCCAGTACAGAGAGGATCCAGCCCATCAAAAAGTGACCAGAGAGTTGCACCACAAGGAACCCGCCCTGGGAAAACAGAAGAGGATCCCAGCAGCAGGGACCAAGAATCCCATCCAAGCACAGAGCCCATCGAGGATTCACAAGAAAAATGGGGAAGTTGTCCAAACCCTAAACCGTCACCTCCACCGCACCGAGAAACGCAGGGGACCAGATCCACGCGAATAACCTGCAAAAAACCCCAAGGGGAAGCCTGAGGGAAAAATGGAAGGGATCCCCAACCAAACAAGGATCCCTGGGAAGCACCAGTCCGAAAAAACAACCAAGGAAACCCTAGCCGGTCGGGAGAGGCGTAGATAGTGGAGAAGGATCTCCCCCCAGGAGATCATCTGCAAACAACCACTCCCCGGGAGGGATGACCTGGGTTGAGCCAGGGACTGGGCAGGAACCAGGATCCATGGGAGGGGGAGCAGGGGAGGGACCAGAGCCCTCCCCTCTCTACTTTCTTCCCTCCAAGTTTTTTTTCTTAAGTAATATCTGGTCTTCCTCTTCATCTTGATATTGGTACTCTTCTTCTGATTCTTTAGTCTTCATATGACGTAAAATATGTTGAAGATGTAGATTCTTATTTCAGTTGACCTTACACTGTATTCCTCCTTCATGGGATTCATATCATTCTTCTTTCTTAGCTTTACCTTTGGATTAAGTATCTGTGCTTTCATAGGTGGTTGTGCTGCTACTTGATTCCTAAAAGGAAGATTCTCCTTTTTTATCTTCAATCTATATAGAAGCTTCTGAACAACCACTTAGGGCATCATGATAAGATTTTGAGTTAGTAGAACCTGAAGTGCCAATTTTGCATGAGGATTGAAAAACCTTTCTAGATATGACTCATTGAGTTCTACCTTCTTTTTGAGTAGTTCTATCAATCCTTTTTGTTCTACATTTTCATTCTTGTAGTGTTTATATGTGAGTAATACCATGTATAATATGCTCACAAGGTCCAAAGAAAGTGTAATGTGAATTTTTCCATTATCAATAGATTTAATGATATGGGATTGAAGATAGAATTCCATAGTATCAAAATTATCTTCTAAGGATTCACTACGGATCAATTTTGAAGTTATCTACCATTATTTCAGATTTTATGAGTAGATTCATGATCCCAAGTTTTATGGCATTGAATTTTTCTTGATTGATATTTGCAGTATTTTAGGAAGTAGACATCCTTGTGGCTCATGATTAGGATGTATGAAAGTATATAAGCTTGATTTGATAAAACCTTTAGTTTGTAGACTTCCTTATGTATCCCTAGTAATGAGAGTATGAATACCTAATTTTTAGGTTTTTGTAGAAAGCTTATATCTTCCCAACTTGATAATATTTGAAGGATATTATTATCAAGTTTTGTAGAATGCCTTATGACTCCCTAGAGATATAATATAGTGCTTTTGTAAAGATATAGTTCAATTTTAGTTGATTTTGTAAAATTTTTGTAAATATCAAAAATCAACTTCTTAACTCCTTATTACTCCTATTGAACTAAGCACTTTTCAATTTTGAAGAGGTTTTAATGTTGGATTTATTTTGTTCCTTTAGAGACAAGAATATTATAATTTTACAACCTTATTAAAAATATTTAATAACCTCTTTTTATATCCCTTGGATTATTTCTAATTTGCAATGACCTAGTTTGGAGTGTAGCCTTTATGACTCACGAATTTGGAAAATTAGAACACATTAATATTTGCAAACTTTAAATGGATTAATTCCAAGTAGTATTCCTTATTTCTCCTAGGTTATGCTTTGCAAATATTAGACAATTTTAATATTTTATTTCCCTAAGTTTTGCTTTCAAATGAAGCTTGATTTCTTTCAATAATTCAACCTTATAATATTACCTTATAACTCCATTTTTATGGAAAGCAAATTAGATGGAAATTGTACCTTTATGAAATTGGTGGTAGACCATCCTTCTTGGTTGATGTGAGTAATGGAAGATTATTACACTTGCTATTTGCTTTAACACTCACTTAATGCTTCCTTGACCCGTTTGACTAGGAGTAATGTGCTTCATCGTTTTCTCTCAGATTGTTCTCCAAGTTGTTGTCGATCCGCTGCCATGTAGCTTACTGAGATACAATCATGATACAACCGAGATGATGATGAGTCACTTTAGAGTCGCTTACTACCATTGCTGACTTGATTTTGACTATCCTTTCACCTCTTTGATTACCATTTTTATGGAATATTAATCTTGAATTTTGTGACAAGTGTCACACCTATTACGTATGAGCACTCGCTCCTTTTGTAACATATCAAGTTCCTTGTATAAAACTTATTTGGAACTCTATAATATATGAGCACTCATGTGGGCACTTATGTGAGGCTTGTGGAGGATAACAAGTGGCACAACCTCCTTAATATTCCCTATAATTCCTGCATAAGCTATCTTGAGCATTGAGAGATAGAATATTGCTTTAGAAAGATCATGCCAAGTGGACTTCAAATGCTTTGCATGAAGACCTATGCTATAATGCTCCCAAGAAGAATATACCTATTTTCATATGCCTTCTCTTAGCTTGCTTTGTTTCTTGGATAACAAGAAACCTTCTCTTTTGCAGGTGATTTGATGAGGCGCTATGGAGTTTAGAATAATGATTCTGAAAGTGATATTGGTGGTTCCTTTGGTGGACAATATTTACCAAGTTTAAGACCTGAATATAGCACCTTTTCTCCTTGTCTACTATGCCTTCAAAATGCTATTTTCTATGTTTCTTTGTAGTGTAGATAGCCACTTGCTATGCTATCCATCCCACGTTGGTAGAAGTAGATTTGATGCCCCATTCATAGATGAGCTCCATTTCTATCTACATAAATTTAGCTTGATAATAACCTTGTGTGGGCTTTGACATTGCAGGTTCATCCATCCAAGATCTGTGAAGAGCGAGCCCTTTGAGTGGCTCCTTTTGCTGTGGAAGAGGAGTGAAAATGTTCATCCTTCCCTAGTTGGCTTACCCTATAGATGTTTTACCTTTTGAGGTACCTTAAAATCTGCTCTCTTCCTACGTATAATGTATTGTAGAAGTGCAATACCATGTAACCTTACATGTATATACAAATTTCTTTATTGCACCTTTTTCTTGCATTCTTTTGCAAGTCTAAAATTCTAGCTTTGTAGCATATTTTTTTGAATGCAAATATGAGGGTTTTGAGGATGTCTCTCTAGCTAAAATCCTTACCCTTTTTGCTTGTATACTTTGGTGATAAATCCAAGCCTTTAATGATGTAGATAGAAGCTTCTTTGTAAATGTAAATTTTTGCCCTTTGTAACAAGCCATTAACCCTATAATGCTTTGGATTTGAGACTCACCAAGTCCCAATATTTGAATCTTCTAATTATGTTTTTTGTTGGTTGTATTATTATTCACATTTTGGAGGATTCTAACATGATTTTGTGGCTTCACTTGTCCACTATGTATTGCAGATTTTTGTACACTAATAGTGTCTTTAGACACTTTGAATTTTTTTGATTTTGTACCCTTCTCAAGTACACAAAAGCTAATAATTTGAGAGCAATAAAATAGTGCAAATGAATCTCATAATATTTCAATTTTAATGCACTAAAAATTGCACCTTATCACTCCAATCAACTCTCAAGAATATGCACTTAATAAAAGTTACTATGACTAATCAAGAATAATCTAAAATAAACCTTCAATAATTATTCTGTAATTTCACTACAATCAATATTGTAGGACTTAGTATTATTTTTATTTTTCCAAATTAGATGATAGATAGCTGATAGAAGTAATTTAGAAATGTAATAAAATCCTAATCAATGTGCAAATAAACCTTAAAAAGTACCTTTATTTTTGCACTTTTGAAGACTGTAATCCAATTTTCTTTTTGCAACTTTAATCCAAATTCAGGTGCTCTAACAAATATGATAAGTAATCCAATGAATTTAATTGCACCAAAAGTTGCTTACCTTTTTGAAAGTATTTGTAGCTCTTTTTTTGCTTCTTTAGTGGATGCAGATCTTGGTGTCTAGGATAATCAAGTTGTTGCTTTGAGAAGGATCTTGCAGCTCTCTGTAGACTGTTCTAAACAACTCCTTCACCAAATGATGGTTTTGAAATTTTTTTCATGAGGCTAGAATTTGGTAGCTTGTTATCCTCTTGTATTCTCCTCCTACTGTAGATTTGGAAAAGTATTTTGTCTCTGAAGTGGTGCCTTCTTACTGTGAGATGCAATCTTCAAATATTCAATATTTGGTGAGCTTCTTTTGTCTTCAAGTCTTCTTGTCAAATTTTGACTTCAACCAGGATCTTCTTATGGGATTTGGTACTTCTTGCCAAATTATTATTCTGGTATTTGGCACTCCTTGAAAAATTCTTCTTTTGGTATTTGGCACTCCTTACCAAATTCTTCTTCCCTTCAGCTTGTTGTCGGATGTCAACAATTGTCCCAAGTCCACTATCAGGGGCTTATCCTTGGTAGTGTATTTATTCAATGAGTTCTTTGAGAATTTCTTCAGTCAGGCTCTCCTAGATTTTTTATGGATGCTCGATGATACCTTTCCAAGGTATTTGATCTTGCAAATTTTAATGATCTTCCTTGAGACCTTCTCTTCAATATTTCGCTCCTAGAAGTGTTGGTGGTGAGATCTTCTAGATCTCTAATTCTGTTGCTTTTGGATTCAAGCAAGACTCTCCTAGTCCTTCTTATTTCTTCCAAGACTAGAAGTTATTCAATGAGATCTTCTTCTGATCTCTTTGATTTTTCTTTAGGTGCTGAATTGATTATGAAGAAGATACCCTTCCTAACTTTCTTGTAGGAAGTTTCCCAACTCATTGAATCTTCTTTCCTTGCAATAAAGTATTAGTTACTAAAATATTTAGTCTACTTTTGAACAAGATATTATATTTTAATTCTTCTTCAGGATCAAGGCTTCTGTGGCCTTTTTTAGCATCAAGGCTTCTATGGCCTTTTTTAGTATCATGGCTTCTGTGGCCTTTTTCAGTATCAAGGATTCTATGGTCTTTTTCAATACCAAGGTTTCTCTGGCCTTTTTTAGTATCAAGGATTCTGTGGCCTTTATAGTATCAAGGATTTTGTGGTCATTCTAGTATCAAGCCTTTTATGGCATTTCTAGTATCAAGACTTATGTGGCCTTTCTAGTATCAAGACTTATGCGGCTTATCCTTCAAGGTTCCTATGGCATTTTCTTCAAGGCTTCTATGGTATTTTTATGTCAAGGATTCTATGACCTATTCTTCAACTTGTGAAGTTCTTCAATTCAAAAATGGAAATATTTAGTCTCCTGAATTCACCACAACTCTTCACTAGAAGTCTTATTCCATAGTATTATTTTCTTGCTAAAGGAAATAATCCTGTTGGCAATTTTGGGTACCTTGGGTACATTGCCTTTGCTCTAAGTGTAGATGTTGTCATTGATGTCAAAGAGCTCTTGAAGCAATTTGATTTGATGTCTCAGAATGTGTTTTGATGAAGGTTTTCAGTTTGGACAGTGGGTTTCCAAGAAGATCAGAGTAGCCCAGTTGCAAAAGATCAAGAAAAAGACAAGGAAAAGTATGCAGGCGGCTAGAAAAACTGTCACGATTTTGTGACATGTTTTAGGAGAGAGAAAGTGTTGGCAAAACTGTCGTGATTTAGTGACATGTTTTAGGAGAGAGAAAGTGTTGGGAAAACTGTCACGATTTCATGACATGTTTGAGGAGAGAGAAAGTTTGGGCAAAACTATTGTGATTTCGTGACATGTTGGCAGAGAAGAAGAGAAAGATGGAAAGTGTCACGATTTCATGACATGTCGCATTTTCGTGACTCGAAAAGTGCAGGAAGGCAGAGAAGGAAAAGTGTCATGATTTCACGACATTCTACAAAGGAGGATGTACGGATGAGAAAGTGTCACGATTTCACGACATGTTGCAGAAGAGAAAGTTTGCAGTGTGAACTGTCACGATTTCGTGACAATATTGAAGAGAGAGAAAGTGATTCAGGAACTGTCATGATTTCGTGACATGATGCAAAGTTCCAAGTAAGGGCTGTCACATTTTTGTGACATGCTGCAGAGGTCGAGTTGAGGACTGTCACGATTTCGCGACAT
Organism: Wollemia nobilis; assembly: GCA_028583015.1. Lineage (NCBI taxonomy): Eukaryota > Viridiplantae > Streptophyta > Pinopsida > Araucariales > Araucariaceae > Wollemia > Wollemia nobilis. The sequence continues at coordinate 13,658,019 of JAQPPZ010016467.1, forward strand.
GCTGCAGAAGCTTGAAATGGGAACTGTCGTGATTTCATGACATGCAGCAAAGGGAAGAGCCTGGAAGGAGAAGCATCATGATTTCGTGACAAGCTACAAAAGAAAGTGTACGAAAGCCAGAAGTGTCACGATTTTGCGATAAGCAGTAGAGAAAGCATATGGAAGCCAAAAGCATCGCGATTTCGCGACAGGTTGCAGGAAAAGATTGCGAATGCAGAAAGTGTCACGATTTCATGACAGGATGAAGAGAGAGCTTGCGAATGCAGAAAGTGTCACGATTTTGCGACAGGTAGAGTTGGTAGCTTTTAGTTGGAGAAAGTGTCATGATTTCATGACAAAAATTGGAAGAAGGTCTTTTGTAGGAGAAGTGTAGCGATTTCACGACAGAAGCAGAGAGGAAGGCTATGAAGACAAAAGCATCGTGATTTCGCAACATGTTCCAGTTTCGCAGGTGTAAGGCAGAAAGAAGCTCAAGGCAGTGGAAGTGTCACGATTTCATGACAGAAGCTGAGAGGAAGGGCATGAAGTCAGAAGGGTCACGATGTCACGACAAAAGAGGAGATGACATCAACAAGAGCAAATATGTCACGATTTCATGACAAAAGCAGAGGAGAAGGCAATGAAGACTAAAGTGTCACGATTTCATGATAGGAGTGAAGATGACGTCAGCAAAATTCTGAAGTGTCGAGATTTCATGACAAGAACGTTGTCAAAGCAGACAAAGGCTAAAAGTGTCATGATTTCGCGACAGCAGGCAAAAGAAGGTGTATGGCAGGAAAAGATGTCATGATATCACGACATGTTGTATTTTCACAGGGATAGCTACAGAACCAGAGGTAGTTGAAGGAAAGAGTTAACTTTGAGCTGACAAAGTTAAATTTGGGCCGACACAGCGTAGGGTTTGTAGTCGACGTGGTTGAAGGGCAACAACCAACTAAAGATTAAGTTTTTGATCATGAATTAATGCTATAAAAGGAGGACTATTTTCAAAATTTGAGGTATCGAATGTGTGTATCGAACTTGCATAATTAAAGTCCGCGGTGCGCAAAGAGCAGTCGGGTCGAATTGATAAAGTGTGTGTTCAAAGTGCGATTTGCGCAGATAGAGTGCGGGGAGAAGTTCGATCGCAGAGGTGCATAAGTGGAAGTCTGATCGAATGCTATGTTTGCGTAGAGTGTAAAGACTGTGCTGCTGTGTTTGCACAGAGAGTGAAAAGACTATGCTGCTGTGTTTGCGAAGAGTGTGCGAAGACTGTGCTGTTGTGAATGTGCAAAGGAGTAGAAGCTGTTGGTGTTGCGACTTTTGTAGATAGAGTGCATTTCAAGAAGATCGATTGCCAAGAGTTAAGTGCTGCTGTGTTTGCGTAGTCTAAGAAAAAGTTGGTTTTGATCAAGTGCGGCTGTAGCAGATCAGAGAGAACTATTGGATAGCATTGAGCAAGAGTTTTGTTGAAGCTTGTGGAGCAGTTAGAGCAGGTTCTTCTGAGAACTTGTAAAGCATATCTAAGACAAGTCTTAGTGAAGACTTGGGAGAAGATCAAGCAAGCTGTTTTGTAAGCTTGTGAACCATTTTTATTTAACCAGTTTTGAGGACCAGATTGAGGACAGAGATTGAGGTAGAAGAGGACAGACTTGTGCCAGACCGAAGGATTATGTTTGGTGCAGATAAGAGAAAGAGAAAGAGGACATTTGTGCTAGACCGAAGGACTGCATTTAGTGCAAATTCAAGGACCAGCTTTGAGGTGATAGAGTTGAGGACAGAGATCTCCAGCCAGAGCAGGGAAGACAAGTGTCTTCTGTGGATAGAGTTCCACTTGCTAAGGGAAGAGGAGGTAGAGGTCTTCTAGAGGATCACCATTAAAGAGCAGAGCTAGGGGAAGGTATCTCCTTTGGGTTGGTGCCCATAAAATTTGTAATCGGGAAAGGTTTCCCAAAATTTGAGGTGATAAAATTTAGTGAGAAATTTTATCCGTGGAGTAGCCCGCATTGGGTGAACCACGTAAATTGTTGTGTCTCTTTGTGGATGGTGTGTTGTGCATTGCTTTAATTGCTGCTCTTGATACTGCTATCTATTCTCTGCATAATACTGATTTAAAAGTTGATTTAAAGCAAAAGTAAAAAGTGGTCTTATACTGTTCACCCCCCCTCTCAGTATAAGCTTGTGTTCTTCAATTGGTATCAGAGCGGTTCCTTCGAAAAGTTTAATAGCTTGAAGGAAAAGCTTGCAAAGAACAAAATGGACTACTCAAGTGGCAATGCAACACCTATTCTTGATGGATCAGATTTTGGTCTGTGGAGTGCAAGAATGAAAGTCTATCTAATGGCACTTGGTAATGAGGTATGGGAAGTAATTGAAGATGGGAAAACTATTCTTGAAAATGGTCCTTATACTAAAGAAGACAGGCTTCTACATCATAGCAACTCAAAATCCATGAATGCAATCCTGAAGGGTTTACAGAAGGCTGATATTACCAAAGTGATTCACTGCAAGACAGCTAGTGAAATGTGGAAACAATTGCAGGTAGTTCATACAGGTGATGCAAATGTCCGAAAGGCCAAATTGAGACATTTTAAAGGTATGTTTGAACAACTCAAGATGAATGATGATGAAAAGATTAGTGACTACATGCTTCATATGGATGAGATTGTGAACTCCATGAAAGACTTAGGTCTTGAACTTGCTGAAAATGATGTGTGTGATAAGTTTTTAAGGTATATTCCTAATAGATTTAGTGAAAATATTTCTGCCATTGAGGAAGCTAAAGATTTAAATAAATTGAAGAAGGATGAGCTCCATAGTATACTTGCAGCATTTGAGCTGAGAACTCAAGTGAAAATTGATGTTAAGAAAGAGGCAGCCTTCAAAGCTACCAAGAAACCAAAGGGCAAGCAGATTCAAGAGAGTGATGAGTCTTCTAGTGATGAAGAGGCATATTACAGCAAGAAAGGCAAGTTTTCCAGAAAGCACAAAAGCAAGAAAAATATAAGATGTTTCAACTATGGGAAGTTTGGTCATTATGCTACTGACTGTACTTTTTCCAAGAATGAAAGTGATGAAGATATACAGGATGTTAAGAGTAAGGATTCTGAAAAGCACAGGTATTACAGAAAGAACAAAGATGAGCACAACAATCAAGGAAAGAGGTATTCACACAAGAACAAGAAAAGCTTCTACCTAGACAAAGCAAGTAAGTGTTCTAGCAGTGATAGTGAAAGTTCTTCTAGTGATAATGAAAATGAGATGTTGTTCATTTCAGAAAAATGGTAAGAACTGAAACATAAATTCATTGTCATGAAATGTCTTAGATGTGGAAATTTTGGGCACCTTGAGGATAATTGCACAAATAATGATTTGGTTCCTAGTATGTATGAGGATGCTTCAAAAAATTACAATGAATATGCTTGTATGGTTTTTGAAAAGGGTAGCTCCTCTAGTGATAAGAATTCTGAAAAAGGCCTTGATAATTCAAAATGCAATCAAATAGAGGATCTTGAATGTGAACTTACTAATGCTCTTAGTGTTTTGAAAAAGGAAAGAAAGAAGAATGCTAGACTCAAGGATAAATTAGATGAATGTTGTATGGAGAGAGATGAACTTATAGAAAATCTTGAAGTCTCTATGGCTAAGACACAAGAACTCAAGACTGAGTTAGAATCTAAGGCTCTTGAGTATAATGAGTTAGAGCAGAAAATGGCTTCTTTGAAAGAAGAAAATAAAGAGTACAAGGATAAGCTCTACAAATTTCAGGATAGCTCCAAGAAGGTTAAATCTCTCATCAAAGGACAAAGAAAACCAACAGATAAAATAGGTCTCGGTTTTGTTGAGCCGCACAAGAAACAGGTTGGGGAATCTAGCAAGAGATTTCAAAAGGAAGAGAGTTCTAATGTAGAAAGTACTTCAGATCAAGAATCCATGAGTGATAGATGCGTAGAAATAGAGAACATAATTTTGAATGCGAAGAAGAAGTTTTCGGGACCCAAGAAGTCAAACAGAAGAATATTTCATGGCAGATGTTTTGCATGTCACAGGTTTGGTCACACGGCTTCATAGTGCATAGATCAAATGAAGAGGGTAAACAACAATTTTAGAAGTTTTAATTTCTTTCAAGGATATTGCTACTCTTGTAATCAGTTCGGGCATAAGGCAATGTTCTGCAAGTCTAATAACAGGAACACGGTTACTCATAACAGATAGATTCAAAGAAGAGGTATGCCGAACAGAAATAACTTTGTTACCTGTTATAAGTGCAACAATGCAGGTCACACAGCTAGACAATGTAGAGCTGATCTTCCAAGGTACAAGAATAGAAAAAGTGATATGAACAGGTCTAAGGATCAAGGTATGGATAAGAACAGGAATGATAAAAGAAATAGGAACAGTAGTATGAACAGGTCCGAGGATCAGAACAGTGACAGAAACAAAAATACAGACAAAGAATTCAAGAGAAGGCATGGCAAAGAAATTGTAGACACTGATGATGATGAGTGTCTAATGGGAGTTTCACTCCCAACCCTGTTTTAAATCACCTCATCAGAAGGTGGGGGAGGGACTAAGCTAAGAGGCTCATTCTTAGTCCCGAGCCCCAAAGGTGACCCTTTGCCATTGATGACAAAGGGGGAGAGATATGAGTTAGGGGGGAGAGCTTCAAGTGAAGAGGAAAGCTTCAAGTCAGGGGGAGCAAAACTTCAAAAAAATATTCTCAGTTGTCAGCTCAAATTGATTTTAGTTTTGCCTCTTGAAGATGTGCTTTTAGTAAAGGTTTGCCATCAATGACAAAGGGGGAGATTGTTGGCAATTTTGGGTACCTTGGGTACATTGCCTTTGCTCTAAGTGTAGATATTGTCATTGATGTCAAAGAGCTCTTGAAGAAATTTGATTTGATGTCTCAGATTGTGTTTTGATGAAGGTTTTCAGTTTGGACAATGGGTTTCCAAGAAGATCAGAGTAGCCCAGTTGCAAAAGTTCAAGAAAAAGACAAGGAAAAGTATGCAGAGTGCTGGAAAAACTGTCATGATTTCGTGACATGTTTGAGGAGAGAGAAAGTGTTGGAAAAACTGTCATGATTTCGTGACATGTTTTAGGAGAGAGAAAGTTTTGGCAAAACTATCATGATTTCACGACATGTTTGAGGAGAGAGAAAGTTTGGGCAAAACTGTCATGATTTCGCGACATGTTGGCAGAGAAGAAGAGAAAGATGGAAAGTGTCACGATTTCATGACATGTCACATTTTCGTGACTCGAAAAGTGCAGGAAGGCAGAGAAGGAAAAGTGTCACAATTTTGTGACATTCTGCAAAGGAGGATGTACGAATGAGAAAGTGTCACGATTTCGTGACATGTTGCAGAAGAGAAAGTCCACAGTGTGAATTGTCATGATTTCGTGACAAGATTGAAGAGAGAGAAAGTGATTCAGGAACTGTCACGATTTCGTGACATGATGCAAAGTTCCAAGTAAGGGCTGTTGCATTTTTGCGACATGCTCTAGAGGTCGAGTTGAGGACTGTCGCGATTTTGCGACATGCTGCAGAAGCTTGAAATGGGAACTGTCACGATTTCATGACATGCAACAAAGGGAAGAGCCTGAAAGGAGAAGCGTCATGATTTCACGACAAGCTACAAAAGAAAGTGTATGGAAGCCAAAAGTGTCACGATTTCGTGACAGGCAGTAGAGAAAGCGTATGGAAGCCAAAAGCATCACGATTTTGTGACAGGTTGCAGGAAAAGCTTGCAAATGCAAAAAGTGTCATGATTTCATGATAGGATGAAGAGAGAGCTTGCGAATGCAGAAAGTGTCACGATTTCATGACAGGTAGAGTTGGCAGCTTTTAGTTGGAGAAAGTGTCATGATTTCGTGACAGAAACTGGAAGAAGGTCTTTTGTAGGAGAAGTGTAGCGATTTCGCGATAGAAGCAGAGAGGAAGGCTATGAAGAGAAAAAAATCGTGATTTCATGACATGTTCCAGTTTCGTAGGTGTAAGGTAGAAATAAGCTCAATGCAGCGAAAGTGTCATGATTTTACGACAGAAGCTAAGAGGAAGGGCATGAAGTCAGAAGGGTCGCGATGTCACAACAGAAGAGGAGATGACATTAGCATGAGCAAATATGTCATGATTTCATGACAAAAGCAGAGGAGAAGGCAATGAAGACTAAAGTGTCACGATTTCACGACAGGAGTGAAGATGACGTCAGCAAAAGTCTTAAGTGTCACGATTTCGTGACAAGAACGTTGTCAAAGCAGACAAAGGCCAAAAGTGTCACGATTTCATGACAATAGGCAAAATAAGGCGTACGGTAGGCAAAGGTGTCACGATATCATGACATGTTGTAGTTTTGTAGGGATAGCTACAGAACTAGAGGCGGTTGAAGGACAAAGTTAAATTTGAGCCGACAAAGTTAAATCTCGGCCGACGCAGCGTAGGGTTTGCAGTCGACGTGGTTGAAGGGCAACAGTCGACTAAAGATTAAGTTTTTGATCATGAATTAATGCTATAAAAGGACTATTTTCAAAGTTTGAGGTATCGAATGTGTGTATCGAACTTGCGCAATTAAAGTTCATGGTGTGCAAAGAGCAGTCGGGTCAAATCGATCAAGTGTGCATTCGAAGTGCGATTTGCGCAGATAGAGTGCGGGGAGAAGTTCGATCATAGAGGTGCATAAGTGGAAGTCTGATCGAATGTTGTGTTTACGCAGAGTGTGCGAAGACTATGCTGCTGTGTTTGCATAGAGAGTGCAAAGAATGTGCTTCTGTGTTTGTGAAGAGTGTGCAAAGATTGTGCTATGGTGAATGTGCAAAGGAGCAGAAGTTGTTGGTGTTGCGATTTTTGCAAATAGAGCGCATTTCAAGAAGATCGATTGTCGAGAGTTAAGTGCTGCTGTGTTTGCACAGTCTGTGCAAAAGTTGGTTTTGATCAAGTGCGACTATAGCAGAGCAGAGAGAACTATTGGACAACATTGAGCAAGAATTTTGTTGAAGCTTATGGAGCAGTTAGAGCATGTTCTTCTGAGAACTTGTAAAGCAGATCTAAGACAAGTCTTAGTGAAGACTTGGGAGAAGATCAAGCAAGCTATTTTGTAAGCTTGTGAACCATTTTTCTTTAACCAATTTTGAGGACCAGATTGAGGATAGAGATTGAGGCAGAAGAGGACAGACTTGTGCCAGACTGAAGGATTGTGTTTGGTGCAGATCAAAGAAAGAGAAATATGACATTTGGGCTAGACCGAAGGACTACGTTTAGTGCAAATTCGAGGACCAGCTTTGAGGTGATAGAGTTGAGGATAGAGATCTCTAGCCAGAGCAAGGAAGACAAGTGTCTTCTATGGATAGAGTTACACTTGCTAAGGGAAGAGGAGGTAGAGGTCTTCTAAAGGATCACCATTAAAGAGTAGAGCTAGGGGAAGGTATCTCCTTTGGGTTGGTGCCCATAAACTTTGTAATCGGGAAAGGTTTCCCAGAATTTGAGGTGATAAAATTTAGTGAGAAATTTTATCCGTGGAGTAGCCCGCATTGGGTGAACCATGTAAATTGCTATGTCTCTTTGTGGATGGTGTGTTGTGCATTGCTTTAATTGCTGCTCTTGATACTGCTATCTATTCTCTGCATAATACTGATTTGAAAGTTGATTTAAAGCAAAAGTAAAAAGTGGTCTTATACTGTTCACCCCCCCCTCTCAGTATAAGCTTGTGTTCTTCAAATCCCTGCAATATGAAGGCACATCAACCTTCGAGAAATGAAGTTGGAGTTTCCTAGATTTTTATTGTAGGAGTCCCAATCCTTTGAGAATTAATTTTCTACAACAAAATAAAGTTTAGGCAATAGTTAAAAAATTCTAGATATCTTGGATGATTTCACCAGATGATTTGTCAATCCAGTGGATTGAATGCTGATTCTTGGTCTTCACAAGTTTTTCCTATAACTCTGTGGAAAGACTCTAGTCAAATGCAATATCAATATTTTTTAGAATTGATATTTCTTTGAGTACTCACTTGTGACTCCCTAATTCTACCACCAAGATTCTTTTGAGATATTTTGATAGTGGCTGGTCTAGTGGTACATCAGTTTGACAAAACACTCATGCTCATTGATAATGGTGGTTTCCCTATTAAACTACATGGACTAGATCTACAATAGCTCTAATACCACTATTATATTTTGATTTAATGAGCAATGGGAGATAACAATCACAAGATGCAAAATAAAGTAAATATGCAAGATGACTAAAATATGCTGAATAGAAATAACATAAATGAATACAACATAGCTATGGAGAAAATAAACATTCCATTAATGAAACTACTGAACTACATTGCACCCATAACCAATATATGGTAATATACACAACAAAGCATTACTACCTACGACTATGCTGTAAGAAACTCTCTCTATCTATGTCCCCCTCTCATATCTATCTAACAATGAGGCCTTTCTTATATAGGAATATAGGTTCCTTGGCCAACACTCTACCTAACCGTGTAAGGGATAACTTGCACATTTACACTTGTGCATTTATTACATTGCATGAAGTAACTAGATAGCTTACCCCTAAAGAAATCTAATGTCCTAATTATGTACCTTGGAAGATACATTTACATAACCCAAATGATTGAATAGACTCTATTTATAACAAATAATTTATATTCATTAATCTAAATTAATACTACTTAATTCATGTGTGCAGGAAAAAGAAATGGAAACTACAGTAATGAGAAAAATATGGAGAAAATATAGAACACTATTACCATAATCATAGAAGAAAGTGATGTTGCTATTTTATTACTTTATTCCAATCTCCATTCGTACAATGTAACAATATACTCTTCTCCTTGTTGTAGACTAGACGTATGCACTAGTTAGGAAGGACCTTTTTCAAGGCCTTGACATTGTAATATATAGTTTTTACATTTTACCTTACAATAGAAATTTCTAACATATTTTCATTACATATCAAACAGTTTTAGATTGGATGCTTAAAATTACATAACCAAATATTCTATAATTTGAATAATCTAATAACTAGATTGGACTTATTCAAATAGATTTGTTCTTTTCTTTAGGAAAGGACAAATTAATTACAACTCACAATTGAAACCATATAACAATTTATACAACAAATTCTTATGGTCAACAATAAGATAACAATTGTGCTGACTTCAAAAATACATATTGTACTACTTGGGCTATAATTGTACATGGCACTTTTGTTGCATAAAGCATGTTTATGCAGTCAACACGTTTCTATAGATCACGTCAGTAGCATCTTTTCGTAGATGGTTTCAATAGTCATCTTCCATAGATGCCTTCAACCACAACCTTTTGTAGCATACTTCGGTCAAAAATTGCCCGAAGCTTACTTGCGAACCACTTGTTTCTTAGACCTGTTTAAAATACATCTTCACACAATTTATGTAAAATTGCAAGTATACAACACATAATATCTCACAGATTATATTTATCAAAAAGTTATATAAAACATGCATGTTATTTGACAAAATACATTCATAACATGGAGATTTGTAACCAGAATACGGAAATAATACTACATATCATAGTCATACTTCAATGCTCATAATTTTCCCCCAAACTGAAGGGAATGCATGTCCTCATGCATAAAATCAAATATTACAAAAATCATAAAACCATACCATATATAGATAAAAAATAAATATGAGTCCATAGTTTTTATGATAACATATTAAAAATCAAGCGTTTCTAGCCTTAATCCGAGATGAAACCTAGGTTGGAATAGGTTGATATTCTACCCTCAATTTCTCTTGCTTGATTTTTTGGATCTACACTTTGGTTTTACTAGGACTTGGTGGTTTCTCGGTAGCCACAGTTTTCAAGTATGCTATCCTCCTATCCATCTCTTTCATTTATCATGTCACATGGGGATTCCATATTTACTTTATCTACTGGTGGGAACAACTGTCCTAAAGAATCAATGGCTGTGTTGATTACATTATCAAACTCTATCAGAATATTTATCTCTATGCTTGGACCCTCCTGATATATACCACATGTTTAAGGAGTGGCATACCTCTAAAACTTGAAATCTAATAATGTAGGTGAGCTGTCTTCATCAATTTTTTTAGCTAAGAAAAAGTGCTTACTAAAATTAATGAACCTTCTAATATTTTTCCCTTCTGTTGAAATTTTATTTGGGGAAGCACTGGATATCAACGGTTGAAAAAATTGTTCAACTAGTTTGAACACCCTGCTTTTGAATTTCGTAGTTATATATCTCAAGAGGTCATTCTAGGTGAAGATGGCCTTCTCCACCAATACTGCATGCTCTACAAATTATTTGTAGAAATTATCTAGTTAAAACTACAACAACATTTATTGGGTATGAATCTGATCCAGGGCTTCAACAGAATCAGACTAAGGTATTGGGCTCAACCCTGAACAAGATGTTTCCATATTATGCTTTTTTGTCTTGTATTTCTAAAATATCTTCTTATTTGATGCAGGTGAGGAAGGTTTGGAAAGCTTGGAATTTTTGGTTTGTGTTACCCACTTACGCATAGGAGATTCATATTCCTGTTGGCTGACAAAATTAGAGCTCTTTTTAGATGTAGAACTCTCACTAGGATTATTTTTTTCTTCGGATGACTACTTAGACAGGTTAGCTTCTTCTACAAATTTTATACCAAGTATTCTTGGTATCTATGGTTTTGTGTAAAACAAGCAACTTGATGAGGCCATGGTGGGCTATTAAGTGTAGTTTAGGTTCAACTTTGAAATCTTTTGCTTGAACTTTTTTGAACATGGCTTATAGGGATCTATAAAGGAAATACAATAGGTTGATGACATAATCTTCATGGTTGGAAAACTTGAGGTGGTAGCCTCCACAAACCGATAATATCTCTTCTACGATGAATGTTAGAAATAGAGTCTATTCCATCATTTGGGTTATGTAAATGTATCTTCCAAGATACATACTTAGATTACTTTATGTGCAAGTTATCTAGTTACTTCATGCAATGTAATAAATGCACAAGTGTCAATGTGCAAGTTGTATATGTGCAAGTTGTCCCTTGCACAACTAGGTAGAGTGTTGGCCAAGGAACCTGTGTTCCTATATAAGAAAGACCTCATTGTTAGATATAGATATAGAGAGTCGGGGGACATAGTCAGATAGTGTAGCTTAGGGGATAGTATAGTTATGTGTACTTCACCATCCATTGGTGATGGGTGCAATGTAGTTCAGTAGCTTTATTAATGGAGTGTTCATTTCCTCCATAGCTACATTGTAATATTTTATATGATTTCTATTTACAACATATTTTAGTCATCTAGCATATTTACTTTCTTTCATATTATTCTGCATCTTGTGATTGTTATCTCCCAGTGCTCATTCATCAAAAGCTAATAGTGGTATCAGAGCCACGGTAGATCTAGTCTATGTAGGTCAATAGGGAAACCACCATTATCATTTAGCCTGAGTGTTTTGTCAAACTGACGCATCATTGGACCAACCACTATCAAAATATCTCAGAAGAATCTAGGTGGTAGAATTAGGGAGAGTCACAAAGTTAGGACTGAAAGAAATCTTAGTTTCAAAAAATACTGAGATCATTTTTGTCTAGAGTCTTTTCCATAGAGTTGTAAGGAAAACTCGTGAAGACTAGGACTCAACATTCAATCCACTAGATTGACAAATCATCTAGTGAAGATCATCCAGGTTATCTAGAATTTACTAACTAGTGCCTAAAGTTTCTTTTGTTGTAAAAAATTAATTCTTAGAGGATTGGGACTCCTCCTATGATAGAAAGCTAGGAGACTCCAACTTCATTGCTCGAAGGTCGACGTGCCCTCATAGTGCAGATATTAGTTCATTATGCAAGAGGAGAATACTGCAGAAGAAGACTTCTAGTGAAGGATCATGGTGAAGACAAGAGACTGAAGATCTCCATTATTGGATTGAAGAACTCCATAGTTGAAGAACAGGCCATAGGAGCCTTGATACAAAAAGGCCATAGTAGCCTTGAAGAATAGGCCATAGAAGCCTTGAAGAAGAAGCCACAAAAGTCTTGATACTGAAAAGGCCATAGAAGCCTTGATACTGAAAAAGGCCACAGAAGCCTTGATATTGAAAAAGGCCATAGAAGCCTTGGTATTGAAAAAGGCCACAGAAGCCTTGATATTGAAAAAGGCCACAGAAGCCTTGATATTGAAAAAGGCCACAGAAGCCTTGATCCTGAAGAAGAATTTGAAAAGAATATCTGATTCAGAAGTAGACTAAATATTTTAGTACTAATATATTTATTGTAGGGAAAGAAGATTCAATGAGTTGGGAAACTTCCTACAAGAAAGTTAGGAAGAGTATCTTCTTTAGAATCAACTCAAACCAGAAGCAAAAGCGAAGAGATCAGGAGAAGATCTCATTGAAGAACTTCCAATATTGGAAGAAGAAGAAGGACTAGGAGAGTCCTGCTCAAAGCTAGAAGTAGAAGAATCAGAAGATCCAGGAGAAGATCTCACCACCAACACTTCCAAGAGTAGAAGGTTGAAGAGAAGGTCTCAAGGAAGACCATCAGAAGCTGCAAGATCAAAGACCTTGAGAAGGTCTCATCGAGCATCCAAAAAAAGGCTAGGAGAGCCTTGTTGAAGATCATCAAGAGAGTTCTTTGGAGAACTCATTGGAGAAATCCACTACCAAGGTGAAGTCCCTGATAGTGAAGGACTTGGGACAATTATCACCATCCGAAAACAAGCCCAAGAGGAGAATTTGGCAAGGAGTGCCAAATCTATGAAGGAGAATTTGGCAAGGAGTGCCAAATACATGAAGGAGAATTTGGCAAGGAGTACCAAATCCATGAAGAATTTGGCAAGGAGTGCCAAATCCCAGAAGAAGATCCTGCTTGAAGTTAGAATTCGACAAGAAGACTTGAAGATAGAAGAAGCTCACCAAATCTTGGAGATTTGAAGATTACCTCTCATAGCAAGAAGGCACCACTTTAGAGACAAAGACTTCTCCAAATCTATAGCAGAAGGAGGAGGACACAAGAGGAGAACAAGCCACCAAATCCTAGGCTCGTGAAAGAAAGTTTGAGACCATCATTTGGTGAAGAAGGAGTTATTCAAGACATCCTACTTGAAGCAACAACTTGGTGATTTTAGACACCAAGATCTACATCCTCTACAAAAGTGGGAGAAGAGCTACAAAAAAAGGTAAGCAAATTTTGGTGCAAGTAGATTCATTAATTGGATTACTTATCAGATTTATTAGAGCACTTGAATTTGGATTAAAGTTGCAAGAAGAAAATTATATTACAGTCTTCTAAAGTGCAAAAGGAAAAAGGTTCTTTTTAAGGATTTATTTGCACATTTATTAGGAGTTGATTAGATTTCAGAATTGCTTCTATCAACTACCTATCATCTACTTTGGAAAAAAAAAGAAGACTAAGTCCTACAATATTGATTGTAGTGAAATTGCAGAATAACTCTTAAAGATTCATTTTAGGTTATTCTTGATTAGTTGCAGTAAATTTTATTAAGTGCATTATCTTGAGAGTTGATTGGAGTGATAAGGTGAAAATTGTTAGTGCATTAAAATGAAAGTCTATTAGATTTATTTTGCACTATTATACTACTCTCAAAAGAAAATAGATTTGTGTTTTTGAAAGGCACAAAATCTGATTTGTATCAAGTGTCTAAAGACACTATTGAAGCACAAAAATCTGCAACTCATAGTGGCCAAAGGAAGCCACCCAATAAGGTTAGAATCCTCCAAAACTTGGAGAAGAACTTAACTAACCAAAAATAGAAATAGAAGCTTCAAATATTGAGACTTGGTGAGTCTCAAATCCAAAGCATTACAAGGTTAGATGCAAGGAAAGAAAGTGCAAAAAATTGCATCAATTGAAAAGCTTCTATCTACTATTATTTAAGCTTGGATTTGTTATCAAAGTGTCCAAGAAAAAAGGGAAAGGTGTGTCTACTCATAAAAGACAACCTCAAAACCCTTGTATTATAGGAAAAATCTGCCACAAAACCAGAATTTCAGATCTGGAAATAGAGTGCAAAAGAAGGTACATTAAAATAAGCCTTATATACAATTTATAATACATTATATTGCACTACTCTAATATGGTTTTTACAGCAAAAGAGCAGATTTGAAAGTGCCACAAAAGGGCACATTAACTATAGGGTAAATCAGCCAAGGAAGGTCGAACGTCAACACTCTTCTTCCCAAGCAAAAGGAGCCACTCAAAGGGCTCATCTTGGATGTACGAACCTGCAGAATCAAAGCTCATATCAGACTATCATTGAGCTACATTTACATAGACAAAAGAGTGCACATCTACTTCTAAAAGATGTCAAAAATCTACAAAGGATTCAACATGATTGGAGGTATAAAAGAGAAGGAGCAAAGGTGTTACATTCAAGGTCTCTAACTTGGAGAAGACTATCCACCAAAGGAAGCTCCAAAATTCGCATTCAAAGCTCCATAGCGCATCATCAATCCACCTGTAGAAGAATAGCTTGCTTGCTGCCCAAGCAACGTAGCAAAGCAAAGGAATGGTATACGAAAGGGTTTGAGGAGTTATAATCTCCATATTCGAAGATGTTACAGGGAAGGACTTCATGCAGAGATACCACTTGGTATAATAGACATCATTCCTCTCTCAATGCTCAAGAAACCCCATGCAGGAGTTACAATGAAGCGGTGACACTTGGTATCCTCCACCAGCTTCACATGAGTGCCCATACATTACAGATTGATTCAAGAGCATTGAACAAGAATTTGGGATGTTACAGAAGGAAAGGAGTGCTCACTTGTAATGGATGTGACACATGTCACAAAGTCCATGATTATTCATCCATAAAAGGTATTTGAAGTCCAAAGTTCAATAGGGAGTGAAGCACGGTCAAAGACATTCGAAGCGCAACATGGAAGGAAGGAAGAAGGAGCATTAAAGGCTCCTGGTATTGAAGGTCAAACCTTTAGTGCCTACGTACCAACATTGAAGACAAGCAACTCCAAGGTATCTCCATTGATTCTAGCGCCAAAGGTGACACTTATATTGTTGTTATATCCAACCATAGAAAGCATCGAACAATGAGGAGATTTAGCATCCAAAAAGGTAAGGTTTAATCCCATTTTATTATTGCTTTCATAGTTGGAGATATAAGGGTTATAAACTAAGGTTAAAACTTAGATTTTGAAAGCAAAAGCTATAAGGGATAACTTATCTCATTGAATTAATATTTGCAATTTAACCTAGGAGAAATAAGGAATTCTACTTGGATTAAATTATTTAACATTTTGCAAATATTATTATTTTTCTAATTTTCCAAACTTGGGAGCCACAAGGGTTACTACATCAAATTTAATTTATTGGAAATTAGAAATAATCCAAGGGATATAAAAAGAGGTTATTAGGGTTTTTACTAAGGTTGGATAATTATATTTTTCTTGTCTCAAACCTTCTAAAAAGGGACAAAAGAATTCCAACATTAAAACCTCTTCAAAAATTGAAAAGTGCTTAGTTCAATTAGGAGTAATAAGGTGTTAAGAAGTTGATTTTTGATCTTTACAAAATTTGTACAAAATCAACTAGAATTGAACTATATTTTTACAAAAGCACTATATCATACTCCAAAACATTAGGGAGTCATAAGGCATTCTACAAAACTTGATAACAATAATATTTGTCTAAGATTATCAAGTTGGGAAGATATAAGCTTTCTTCAAAACCTAAAATTAGGTGTTCATACTCTCATCACTAGGGAGACATAAGGTAGCCTACAAACCTAAGAATCTATAAAGGTTTTATCAAATCAAGCTTATATACTTCAATTAGGGAGCACATATCCTAAGACTAGGGAGCTATAAGGATGTCTACTTCTCAAAATACCAATAAGTGCTTTAGAAAGGAAAAATCCAATGCCATAAAACTTGGGATCATGAATCTACTCAAGAAATCGGAAGGAAGGTTAGATCTAGCTTCAAAAGTAATCCATAGTGAAGCCTTAGAAGATAATTTTGATACTATGGAATGCTATCTTCAAACACATCTCAATGAAGCAATTGACAATGGAAAAAGTGATATTTTACTTTCCTTAGACTTTGCAAGCATATTATACATGGCACTGCTCACATATAAACACTACAAGGCAAAAAATGAAGAACAAAAAGGATTGATAGAATTACTCAAAAAGAAGTTAGAACTTGATGAATCATATCTAGAAAAGTTTTTCAATCCTCATGCAACATCAACACTTCCTGTTCTACTAACTCAAAATCTTATCATGATGCCTTAAGTGGTTGTTCAAAAACTTTTGTATAGATTAAAGATAGGAAAGGAGAATCTTCCTCACAAGAACCAAGTAGTAGCTCAACCTCCTGTGAGAACACAAAAACCAGAATCAAAGGCAAAGCCAGAGATGAAGAAGAAGACATAGCAGATAAAGGAGGAATACAATGCAAAGTCAATTGAAAGAATGGCTCCAGCTACAGCTTACTCTGCATCATATGAAGACACAAATTACCTGCTGAACCTGAATACAAAGAATGCAGAGGAAGACTATGAAGATCAAGCTAAAGATGATGAAGAAGATCCATATTGAAGACTAAAGTCTTCAATACCCAAATAATGTAATACAAGAGGGTGTTAGAAATAGAGTCTATTCCATCATTTGGGTTATGTAAATGTATCTTCCAAGATACATACTTAGATTACTTTATGTGCAAGTTATCTAGTTACTTCATGCAATGTAATAAATGCACAAGTGTCAATGTGCAAGTTTATATGTGCAAGTTGTCCCTTGCACAGCTAGGTAGAGTGTTGGCCAAGGAACCTGTGTTCCTATATAAGAAAGGCCTCATTGTTAGATATAGATATAGAGAGTCGGGGGACATAGTCAGATAGTGTAGCTTAGGGGATAGTATAGTTATGTGTACTTCACCATCCATTGGTGATGGGTGCAATGTAGTTCAATAGCTTTATTAATGGAGTGTTCATTTCCTCCATAGCTACATTGTAATATTTTATATGATTTCTAGGTTCGAGGTGTAGACCAGTTGGTTCATCCAAACCCCATAAGGGGGCAGAGGTCCAAGGTTCAAATCTCGGGCCTTGCCGAACTGAACACTTATCCCTTTCCTGGTGATTTCAGCGATGTAAAAGGTTTAAAATTATTGTGGCATGGTGGTTATAGGGGCAGATTGCATGAAGATCTATGTGGTGGCTTTTGGGGCGGACAACACTAAATACTATGGCAGCCATAAAATCTGGACAACCTGCTAAAAATTGTGGTGGCTACCGATTCCACCATGTAAAAAAAAAATATTTTATATGATTTCTATTTACAGCATATTTCAGCCATCTAGCAAATTTACTTTCTTTCATATTATTCTGCATCTTGTGATTGTTACCTACCAATGCTCATTCATCAAAAGCTAACAGTGAAAAATTTCATTATCAAAG
This sequence comes from Wollemia nobilis, assembly GCA_028583015.1. NCBI lineage: Eukaryota > Viridiplantae > Streptophyta > Pinopsida > Araucariales > Araucariaceae > Wollemia > Wollemia nobilis. The sequence continues at coordinate 13,675,451 of JAQPPZ010016467.1, forward strand.
TGGTGGTTTCTTACCATTTTAGAGAGAATGAAGAAGTCGTTTCTCCTTTGATTGATCCTTCTCTACTTCAGATCAAGGAGCACTTTCCCCTAGCCTTTTGACCAGTTGGGTAACTCCCTTGTTACTTGATGTTAAGTATCTTTGGCCAACTTTAGGGAGGTGTAAGACCTCTAAAATTAATCTCGGGGTGATTTCAATTTTGATACCACTCACATGGGTGACCATGGATGTGGGATCATAGTTTAAAATAAACTACTTGGCCACACCTTGGTCGTGGCCTTGAAATATTGTCAAGGCCTCCCACCATATTGCTTTTTGAAAGAGTTTTCTAATTAAATTATTGGGCATCTGGGTTGATATAGAGGATGGTTCACTCCTTTTGTGGAAGCTGGATCTTGTCATGGTAAAACAAGGATTTTGATAGGCTGAAGGGTAGGAATTAAAGGCAACAAGTTTTGTTTTTTCTTTGGTTTCACAAAATCCTGGTTGTGATAAAAACCTTGTAAAGAAGAATTTGAATACATACATATATTCATCATTATTTTTCAAAAAACTAATTCATACAAAGAAATTCTTGAAAATTTTAATAATTCACATAACATTTCATTCTAAAAAATCTATTAGACTTATCACATTTTATTCTTTAAATTTTTAGAAGATTTTGTTATATTTATCACATTTTATTATTTAAGAATTTCATTGCATTTAGCATGCTTCATTCTCTACATATTATTTAAAAAAAATTTAATTAATGACACTTACAGTCGGTTTATGTGCCTACTTTTTGGTAGATATCTTCAATTTTCACCATACCCCCTATCAAAACCACCACTAATCGGTTCTATACTCTACACAACATCTTTGGGTGTGATTATAGTTGAATTCTATGAGTAATCGATGTTGAACTGATAAAATTTTTCCCTAATTGTGTTATAGAGGAGGGAATTGCAAAATTAGGGTTGTTTATCTATATCTCCCAATACATTATGATTAAAAATATGGTTGTCAATCACAATTTTGATTGATGGTCTCTATTCTTGATCCGTAACATCTTCACTAGTTTGCTCCACATGGCTAGGTGTTAGTGATTGATGTCTCTCATGCAAGGTGGTTGCCCCCTTTGGAAATGGGTATCACATGCTAGTATGGCATGCTAACATCCTACCACATTTCCATTTTTACCCCTATTATACCAATTGTGTTAGAATAATACGTTATTTAACATTTGATTAAATGTTGATAATTAAATAAGTGCAACGGTACATCCCTTGGACTACCCAATAACGCTTGTATATATACTCTTTATTGATATAATAAAATAGGTGCTTCCTTCATGTATTCCTAATATGGTATTAGAGCTCTGTGAATGGAGAGAAGTGCCTATATAGTGTCTTCACGATAGTGATCAAGATGGAGGTTGTTAGATATTTTCGATGAGAACAACCCAACCCTAGAAGAGGCTAGGTGAACGACTATGCATTCTCTCAAATGAAGGTAGAATTATGATTTAAACATCATGCACCTCACCCAGACCTAAAAAACATCAGAATTTACGACTCCCTATACCAGCATGTACAAACTAGCATAGTGACGACTCCAGAGACTAACCTATTACAGTAGGAGAAACCATCATAGTTTATGTTTAACAAAGGAGGAAAAAATCATACATTTCAGCACAAGATCAGACCTAGAAGCAGGCGATTGATGTTGTCATTATTAACATTGATGTTATTATTATTATTTTTTTCCATTGCAGCCACAAAATTTTGTTGTTGGAGAAAGTTTTGAATGCTTTGCTGCACATCACGGAGGGAATCATAGATCATGGTGATTTTGTGCTAGTTCATTTCTATCAACAAGAATTTTGTTAGGTGGGTTTCTCACTCTAAGGAATTTACCAGGGAAACTAGAGCGTCCTCCATTACTCTACCTCATTGTTATTTTATCCGACCATTAGCATCCATTTTGGCTATAATTTATTCAAGTACGATCCAAACAAAGAATATCAACTACAATTAATTCCTATAGCACCCTAAAATTGGCGCAGTTAAACCCTTAGTAAAAAGATAAAAATTTGAATTTTAACCCCGAAACCGCTCGTTAACCGCTCATCCCATTTTTTGTGCCATTTTTAGGAGTTGTTTTGACCATTGGACGATATCATCACCGATAAGACGAAATCATCCTAGATCGGACGAATTCGTTTGGAACAGAACGTCCAGACGATTTCGTCCCAAAACCAAATTTTTATAATTAGATTTTATTTCAACAGCCTCTCCAACTTGGGCAGAAGCGTGTCTGCTCAGTTGGAGATTCCTCCGTTGGAGATCTCCCATATTGGGATGATCCCCAACCTCCTAACCTCCCCCCTAATCCTATATAAACTGGGATTTTCTCAGTTTATCCCCCTGACCCCCTAGATCCCCTGCCTAGATCTCCTCCTAACTCTTTCCTTGGTTGATTTTCCCTACCATTTAAGCTTTGCATTCGTAGTTCTAATTTTTCATTGCAGGTTTTCACTATGCTTCAGCTGGAGGAAGCACGGATCGCCACAGGCGATTCTAGATGATTTCAGATGATCTTGTCATAGATCGATGATGATATCGTACGATTGGAGGTGATCTCAACTGCAGTCTAGATTGGGGGTAATCAGAGCCCTGAGTTTGCATTTCTCATCTTCCTTATTTATTTTATTATGCATTAGCTTGATTATTTTCATTCTACATCCTGGAGTTCACCTCATTTTAACATAAATGCATGATAAAGTTAAAATAAGTTATTAAAACAATGCATTTCCTTTAATTTGCTATCTAGATTTATCAGTTAGGCATTTATATTGTCATTTCTATCATTTTACATTATTCTTGCAGTAGCATTTTCAATTTTTGGTGTCTATTTCTATGATTGCAGGTTTCTGATAAATTCGGTTGATGAATTCGTCAGATTGACGATGATCCTATCTGATTTCAGATGATCACCTGTAATCTGGGATGATTCTGTACAATTGCAGATGATCCTGTCATATTCGGGATGATCTGGACTCCTACAAGCTTTAGAATCTTCATCAGACATCCAAAATCAGGTGCATTCTTTCTTATTTAGTATATTCCTAGTATTTAGGATTCATTCATGCTTTCTGTATTCATATAAATTAGCATTTCATATAGAATAACTTAGATTCATTCTGGACAATGTAGGAATATGAATGATTGAATATAAAATGAACACATCAAGACCATTCTCAACCTAGGCATGGAAACCGCCACTCAAATTTTCATGGTGAACCCCACCATCTATCAAAAATTCACCCTTATAGCCCTCCCCTGAGAGGCGCGACCTTCAAAGGGCCTCTCAATTCGAGGTATTGTTCCATCCTTCTTGCATCCCCATTCTGGGCATAGATCCTTTAGCCTGAAGGTAAGGGCACAAAAAATTTAGGTCAGTACATTTTGGTGAACTCGACGTGAAACTAAAAACCTTTTGAAAACAATCCAAAAAAAAATATTATTAAAAACATCTAGAATCATTAGACAAATAATTAAATTTGCATATCATGTTTAGATGGTAGATTATAATAAAAGACACTGTCACCATAAATGTTGAAAATCAATTAACGACCATAGAGATTACTTCTGTACTTAGAGTACCTCAAACAAATAGAGTCCAACCTTTGTGGGATGAACTTGATAGGAGATTGGGTATCATTGAATCTAGATCAACAGAACTTAGGTAAATTAAGAGGTTTGTCTTAGATAGAATATTGGATCCTGATCAGGTAACTTTGTACCATGAACTTCAGAGAGCTTTCCATAGGTGGTTAGCCGATAAAAGAGCACTTGTGTCTTTTGAATTATACACCTTTGAAGAATACCTTGAGAATGTAGTTGTAGTACATAAGTTTCTATCTCGTATAGAGGATCAAGAAGTCATTCTTACGAATAGAAAAATATGGAATAGAGTTCCTAGAGTTGTGTTGTATCGAGAGTATTGCCATGAACTTTATTTCTACAGGTCAGAATCCGAGACAGATCATATTACTATAGCACACTTTGTCAAATTTTTGAAAAACCATTTCCAATTTGAAGAGGAGCATTTCATGACTCCTGATGAACTTGATCCCATCAACGATATACATAAACTATTTATTGAAAATTAAGCCATTATTTTGCACTATTGTTATTCTTTTTGCAACTAGAATGCTATTTGTTATCTTTATAATAATATTATAAAACACAAAAACAATAAAAAACAAAAAAAAACAAAAAAAAAACAAAAATCAAAACATTTCCTTTTTATAGTAGGTATATAATTAAAATATATACCTCTCAAACCTATCGCATATATATATATATATATATAAGTATATATATTTGCTAAAATCTAAGTTTAAGCACAATGCCTAGACTTAGGAATGGAAACAGACTGAAGAAGAAGAAGATTGGTTAGGAAAACCATTAAATAACCCAGATATCCTTCCTGAGGGCCAAGTTCAGGAAGAAGAAATCCTAGTGTTGGCAATTTTGGGTACCTTGGGTACATTGCCTTTGCTCAAGTGTAGAAGTTGTCATTGATGTCAAGAAGCTCTTGAAGGAATTTGATTTAATGTCAGATTATTCAAAGCATGGACAGTGAGTTTCCAAGAAGATCATAGTAGCTCTTTTGCAAAAGATCAAAGAAAAAGACAAGGTAGAAAAAGTATGCAGCAAGCTGGAAAGACTCGTGATTTCGTGACATGTTAGAGGAGAGAGAAAGAGCTGGCAAAACTGTCGTGATTTCATGACATGTTGGAAGAGAGAGAAGCAGGGAAAACTGTCGCGATTTCGTGACATTTTGGTAGAGAAGAAGAGCAAGGTGGAAAGTGTTACGATTTTGCGACATGTCGCATTTTCGCGACTTGAAAAGAGCAGGAAGGCCGAGAAGGAAAAGTGTCACGATTTCACGACATATTGCAAGGAAGATTGTACGGATGAAAAAGTGTCACGATTTCGTGACATGTTGCAGGAGAGGAAGTCCGAAAGAAAAAGTGTCACGATTTCACGACATGTTGCCGACGAGGGAGTCCAAAAGAAAAAGTATCGTGATTTTGCAACATGTTGCAGGAGAGGGAGTCTGAAAGGAAAAGTGTCACGATTTCATGACATGTTGTAGGAGGAGTCCAAAAGGAAAAGTGTCACGATTTTGTGACATAATGCAGAAGAGAGAGTCCGAAATGTGAGTTGTCGCGATTTCACAACAAGTTCAAAGAGAGAGAAAGTAGCAAGATAAAGTGTCGCAATTTTGCGACATGCTATAAAAGACAAACTGAGGACTGTCACGATTTTGCGACATGCTGCAGAACTCGAAGTGAGAACTATCACGATTTCGTGACATGCAGCAAAGGGAAGAGTTTGAAATGAGAAGCGTCACGATTTTGTGACAGGCTACAAAGAAAGCGTATGAAAGCTGAAAGCGTCATGATTTCACGACAGGTAGAAAAGATAGCAGACGACAGCAGAAGTGTCGTGATTTCATGACAAAAACTGATAGCATGTCTTCCATAGGTGAAGTGTCGCGATTTCGCGACAAAAGCAGAAAGGAAGGCTATGAAGACAAAAGCGTCGCGATTTCGTGACATGTTCCAGTTTCATGGGCGTAAGGTAGAGAAGAGCTTAAGGCAGCGAAAGTGTCACAATTTCATGACATGTTCCAATTTCACGGGTGTAAGGCAGAGAGAAGCTCAAGGCAGCGAAAGTGTCATGATTTCGCGACATGTTCCATTTTCGCTAGTGCAATCCAAGAAGTGGATAAGAAAGTGAGAAGTGTCACGATTTCGTGACAAGAGCTTAGTCAAAGTCGTCAAAGGCTAAAGTGTCATGATATCACGACAAAAGCCAAAAGAAAGTGTACGGCTGCAAAGGTGTCGCGATATCGCGACATGTTGTAGTTTCGCGAGAAAAGCTACAAAACCACAGAGGCGATTGAAGCCGACAGAGTTAAATTTGAGCCGACGTAGTTTAAGGTGTAACGGCCGACTAAGACCAAGGTTTAAATATTGAATGTGTTAGTATAAAAGGAGGGCTGTTTGGAGAGTTAAAGTATCAATTTTTAAGTGTGCATTCAAAGTGCGACATTCGCAGATAGAGGGCGAGGAGAAGTTCGATTGCCAAGAAGCAGAGTGCAAAAGTCGATTACAGTGTATAGAGTGCATTTCATCGAATCTTCTAAGTGAGTAATATTGCAAGGAAGCAGAGTGCGCGAAGTATATGCCGCTATGATTGCGCAGAGGTGCAAAGGTCAAAGTTTGATCAAGTGTAGCTGTGATTGCGCAAAAATAGCGAAGGACTATGTTTTTTTTTTTTTTGCAGACCAAAAAAAGAGGACAAAGACATTTGTGCCAGATCGAAGGACTGTGTTTGGTGCAGATCAGAGAAAGAGATCGAGGACATTTGTGCTAGATCGAAGGACTGTGTTTAGTGCAATTTTGAGGACCAGCTTTGGAGGTGATAGAGTTGAGGATAGAGGTCTCCAGCCAGAGTAGGGAAGACAGGTGTCTTCTATGGATAGAGTTCCATTTGCTAAGGGCAGAGGAGGTAGAGGTCTTCTAGAGGATCACCAACCAGAACAGAGCGAGGGGATTGGTGTCTCCTTTGGGTTGGTGCCCATAAACATTGTAATCGGGAAAGGTATTCCCAGATTTGATTTGATAAAATTTAGTGAAAGATTTTATCCATGGAGTAGCCCGCATTGGGTAAACCACATAAATTGTTGTGTCTCTATTGTGGATGGTGTTTTGTGCATTGCTTTAATTACTACTATTGATATTGCTTTCTATACACTGCATAATATTGATTTGAAAGTTGATTTGGAGGAAAAAGTAAAAAATGGTCTTATACTGTTCACCCCCCCCCTATCAGTATAAGCTTGTGTTCTTCAATTGGTATCAGAGCCGGTGCCTTCAAAAATTTTAACAGCTTGAAGGAAAATCTAGCAAAGAACACAATGGATTATTCAAGTGGCAATGCAACACCTATTCTTGATGGATCAGATTTTGGTCTTTGGAGTGCAAGGATGAAGGTTTATCTAATGGCACTTGGGAATGAGGTTTGGGAAGTGATTGAAGACGGGTACACTATTCCTAAAAATGGTCCTTATACTAAAGAAGATAGGCTCCTACATCACAGAAATTCAAAAGCAATGAATGCAATCCTGAAGGGTTTACAGAAGGTAGATCTTACCAAGGTGATTCACTGCAAGACAGCTAGTGAAATGTGGAAATAGCTGCAGGTGGTTCACACAGGTGATGTAAATGTCCGAAAGGCCAAGTTGAGACACTTCAAAGGTATGTTTGAACAACTCAAGATGAATTATGATGAAAATATTAGTGACTACATTCTTCGTATGGATGAGGTTGTTAACTCCATGAAAGACTTAGGTCTTGAGCTTGCTGAAAATGATGTTTGTGATAAGATTTTAAGATCTCTTCCTAATAGATTTAGTGAAAAGATTTCTGCTATTGAGGAAGCTAAAGATTTGGATAAGTTGAAAAAGGATGAGCTCCATAGTATACTTGCAGCATTTGAGTTGAGAACTCAAGTGAAGGTTGATGTCAAGAAAGAAGCAGCTTTCAAAACTACCAAGAAATCCAAGGGTAAACAACTTCAAGAGAGTGACGAGTCTTCTAGTGATGAAGAGGCATATTATAACAAGAAAGGCAAGTTCTCTAGAAAGCACAAAAGCATGAAAAATATAAGATGTTTCAATTGTGGAAAGTTTGGTCATTATGCTATTGACTGTACTATTTCCAAGAATGAAAGTGATGAAGAGAAACAGGTTTCTAAGAGCAAAGATTCTGAAAAGTACAAGCATCACAGGAAGAACAAAGATGAGCACAACAACCACGGAAAGAGGTATTCTCACAAGCACAAGAAGAGTTTCTACCTAGACAAAGCAAGTAAGTGTTCTAGTAGTGATAGTGAAAGTTCTTCAAGTGATAGTGAAAATGAGATGTTGTTCATATTAGAAAAAGAGGAAGAACCGAAACATAGATTCATTATCATGAAATTTTTTAGATGTGGAAATTTTGGTCACCTTGAGGATGATTGCACAAATAATGAATTGGTTACTAGTATGTATGAGGATGCTTCAGAAAACTATAAGGAAGATGCTTGTATGGTTTTTGAAAATGGTAGCACCTCTAGTGATAAGAAATCTGGAAAAGACTCTAATGATTCAGAAAGCAAACAAATAAAGGATCTTGAAAGTGAACTTAGTAGTGCTCTTAGTGCTTTGAAAAATGAAAGAAAGAAGAATGCCAGACTCCAGGATAAGTTAGATGAATGTTGTATGGAAAGAGATGATCTTATAGAAAATCTTGATTTCTCTATAGCTAAGACTCAAGAACTCAAGGTTGAGTTAGAGTCCAAGGTTCTTAAATATAGTGAATTGGAACAAAAAATGGCTTCTTTGGAAGTGGAAACTAAAGAGTACAAGGATAAGATGTACAGGTTTCAAGATAGATCCAAAAGGGTTAAGTCTCTCATCAAAGGTCAAAGAAAACCAATAGATAAAACAGGCCTTGGTTTTGTTGAGCCGCACAAGGAACAGGTTGGGGAATCTAGCAAGAGATTTCAAAAGGAAGAGAGTTATGATGAAGAAAGTACTTCAGATCATGAGTCCATGAGTGATAGATGCGCAAAAATAGAAAACAAAATTCAGATTGAGAAGAAGAAGTTTTCGGGACCCAAGAGGTCGAATAAAAGAAAATTTCACGGCAGATGTTTTGCGTGTCACAGGTTTGGTCACATGGCTGTACATTGCATGGATCAAGTGAAGAAAGTAAATGACAAATTCAAAAGTGCTAGTTTCTTTCGAGGGTATTGCTACTCTTGTCAACAGTTCGAGCACAAGGCAGTCTATTGCGAGATAAATAATAGGCTCGGCCAGAACATGATTAATCAGAACAAGTTTGGGCAGAACTGGCGAATTCAAAGAACATGTATGCCTAAAAGAAATAACATTGTTACATGTTATAAGTGCAACAATGGAGGTCACACAGCTAGACAGTGTAGAGCTGATCTTCCAAGGTATAGGAACAGGAACAGTGGTATGAACAGGTCCAAGGATCAAGGCATGAACAAAAACAAGGATGAGAACAAGAACAAGAACAGTAACAGGAACAAGAAAATGGACAATGAGTTCAAGAGAAGGCCTGGCAAGGAAGTTATAGACACTGATGATGATCAGTGCCTAATGGGAGTTTTACTCCCACCCCTATTTTAATCACCTCATCAGGAGGTGGGGGAGGGACTAAGCTAAGAGGCTCATTCTTAGTCCCAAGCCCCAAAGGTGACCCTTTGCCATTGATGACAAAGGGGGAGAGATATGAGTAAGGGGGAGCAAAACCTCAAAGGCAGATTCTCAGTGTTAGCATAGCTGGTTTCAGTTTTGGCTCTTGAGATGTGTTTTCAGTAAAGGTTTGCCATCAATGACAAAGGGGGAGATTGTTGGCAATTTTGGGTACCTTGGGTACATTGCCTTTGCTCAAGTGTAGAAGTTGTCATTGATGTCAAGAAGCTCTTGAAGGAATTTGATTTAATTTCAGATTATTCAGAGCATGGACAGTGATTTTCCAAGAATATCATAGTAGCTCTTTTGCAAAAGATCAAAGAAAAAGACAAGTTAGAAAAAGTATGCAGTAGGCTGGAAAGACTGTCGCGATTTTGCGACATGTTAGAGGAGAGAGAAAGAGCTGGCAAAACTGTCACGATTTTGTGACATGTTGGAAGAGAGAGAAGAAGCAGGGAAAATTGTCACGATTTTGTGACATGTTGGCAGAGAAGGAGAGCAAGGTGGAAAGTGTCACGATTTTGTGACATGTCGCATTTTTGCGACTTGAAAAGAGCAGGAAGGCCGAGAAGGAAAAGTGTCATGATTTCACGACATATTGCAAGGAAGATTGTACGGATGAAAAAGTGTCACGATTTCGCGACATGTTGTAGGAGAGGAAGTCCAAAAGAAAAAGTGTCATGATTTTGCGACATGTTGCTAGAGAGGGAGTCCGAAAGAAAAAGTGTCACGATTTCGCAACATGTTGCAAGAGAGGGAGTCCGAAAGGAAAAGTGTCGCGATTTTGCAACATGTTGTAGGAGAAGGAGTCCAAAAGGAAAAGTGTTGCGATTTTGTGACATAATGCAGAAGAGAGATTCCGGAATGTGAGTTGTCACGATTTCACGACAAGTTCAAAGAGAGAGAAAGTAGCAAGATAAAGTGTCACGATTTTGCGACATGCTGCAAAAGACAAAGTGAGGACTGTCGTGATTTCACGACATGCTATAGAACTCAAAGTGAGAACTGTCATGATTTCGTGACATGTAGCAAAGGGAAGAGTCTGAAATGAGAAGCATCATGATTTCGTGACAGGCTACAAAGAAAGCGTATGAAAGTTGAAAGCATCGTGATTTCACGACAGGCAGAAAAGATAGCAGACGGTAGCAGAAGTGTCATGATTTTGCGACAGAAACTGATAGCATGTCTTCCATAGGTGAAGTGTCATGATTTTGTGACAAAAGCATAAAGGAAGGCTATGAAGACAAAAGCATCACAATTTCACGACATGTTCCAGTTTCACGGGTGTAAGGCAGAGAAGAGCTTAAGGCAGCGAAAGTGTCATGATTTCGTGACATGTTCCAGTTTCACGGGTGTAAGGTAGAGAGAAGCTCAAGGTAGCGAAAGTGTCACAATTTTGCGACATGTTCCATTTTCGCTAGTGCAAGCCAAGATGTTAGGACCCTCCTAACATATTATAATTATATATTTATTAGCGGTGCATATTTCCAATCGCACCCCATCCTTCATATTTATGCACATCATATTTCCAATCGCACCCCATCCTTCATATTTATGCACATCACCATATTCATTTTAGAACATCAATCAAATATATATTCATTTACATTTCATTGGGTGGTCTTCCTCCAATTTAATAGCGATTCTTTATAACAACGATTCATTTATTATTTCTGCATTTTACCTTATCCCTCCGATCGGTATCCTAACATTTGGATCAGAGCCATCATCCGCCTGCCACTGTTTACCCTCCGCTGCCATACTCCAACGAACGCCGCAAATTTTTTTTTCCATTCACCCTTCAACTGCATCCGTCCTGCTCATAGAATGAACAATTGAAATTTTTATATCTATTAATTGGTTTTCGAATTTAATATCAACTAAGATTCCTTAAAAAAAAAAAAAAAAAAGACGTTCCTGCCATCCCGCTCTTGCCGTCATCACAGTCCGCCCCACTCCTATCGTCATCACAGTCTGCCCCTCTCCTGCCGTCGTCACCCGAGCTTTACCTGAGCTTCGCCCACCTCTGTCCAACTATCAGAGCAGTTGTGATCCAACAGGATCCAAGCTTCCGCCCTGACAGTGAACCAACACCCTTTACAGATCTCAAATCGTTCTCAAAATATTCATTGCTATCGATCCGTGTCGATCCTTATTATTATCTGTGTGCGGTAGTTGTGAACCAAATTTACAAATTCTATCTCTTCAACAGTAGAGATACCATTCGAAAAGTTTGCCAAAGAATAGCCCAGCCTCGCTGCCAAGGAACGAGGGAAGTGACAAAAGCACCCCGGCCTCGTTGTCGAGGAACGAAGGAATTGACAAGTTTTTTGATAGCTTGAACTCGATCCGCCACAACACAGAAAACTCAGGCGTGTTCATTCAACCTACAGGCGGCTCCTTGTACAAATCGTTGTTTTTGACGACTGTAGAGACATTCTAGCGGCAAAAAATAACAGTCGATCTAGTAAAATTACCACTTGAATCTTGCAAAAAACCGGCCAAGAAATTCTTCCATAAGCAATAATTTTTTTTTAATTACTATGCAAACTGATTTGGGAGAAGGCGATAGTGAGAAATAGGTTTAAAAAATTCACCTGTAGTGTTTCCAAAGGCCTGTCAAAATTCCGGCGTAGTAAATTAATTAAAGGCTAAGTTTTTTTTAATATTTTCGGCGCCGAAGAAATATTTCGACCGGGACTCTGTCGTCGACGCGCGAAATGATCTAAGTTTAAAAAAAAAATATTATGGATTAAAATCCCACATTCGCGGCACAAGTATTTCAGTGGGGTTTAAAAACAAAGGGGCACAATTGTTTGGTTGTGACTATCACCGGTAGTCACGTGCCCGTGGAGTTTGCCTATCACCGCTCCACCCCCGCTTGGTCCTCACTCTCTCGTTGCCATTGCTTCACTTGACACTGCGCTCCGTGCGTCGCCCTCACGCGTTGCCTAGCCTTCCTGCCACCTCAGTTTCCCTCCGCTGCCCTACCTCGTCTGTCATTACTCGTCTGCATCAGTTCCCCTCTACCATAGTTCTGACCTGTCAAAACAACAAAATACAGAGTAACTCAGGAATTTAATAGAATTTAAAACTATTAAGGGCAGTCGCCCAAACTTTTTATCAAAAAGTGCTCCTCAATTTGACAAAAAAAAAAAAAAAAAAAAATTGAAAATAATTTTTGAAACACTTTTACAAATTGACAAAAACAAAAAGTTGAAAATAATTTTTTTTGGATATTATAAAAACAACTTTTACAAAATTTGACAAAATAAGCAACTTTTTGCAAAAGTTGCTGACAACTTTTAAATCTTGCACTTTTCACCAATTCTTGTCAATATTGAGATTATAAAATCTCCAAAACCTAACCGAAATGGCCGATGGAAGAATATATCATGATACCAACCTAATTTTGCTGCTTAATCTCGCCCACCTACGTCAAATCACATCAGTGCGTGTATATAAAATTCAATTCCAGGATATCGCCAATCGCATCACAGGGTTGGACGAATCAGTCCTCATAAGTGGGTTCATCAATGGATTGAAATAATAAATTAGAGTGAAGATCATGATGTACACTCCTCGCACCCTACAGGAAGCCATTGGATTAGCCTTGTTAGCCGACGATACATTCAATGTTCAACGTCAACATGGAGAGCAACCTATTGATAAATCGAAATTCACACACACTATTCCAAAACACAAACCCTTGCCAGTTAAGTACCTTAGCCTACAAGAAATGGAGGAGCGACGAGAGAAAGACCTTTGCTATACTTGTGATGAGCAATTTGGGCCCCTTCATTATTGTGCTACACAAACATTGTATTTATTGCATAAAGTTGATCCCTGTCTCTCCATAGAGCAAGCAGATGAGGTAGTTGTGTCCGAAGTGACCAGTGCACCTACTCGCATCAATGAAGAAGGCAAGGAAGATGTGCATGACATGACCAAAGCACCTGACCATAACAATGAAGGAAATGAGGTCGATTTGCCGGAAGTGCTCGATGCACCACGAAACAATGAGGTAGACATCCATGCAGTAAATAATGAAGGCGAGACATACACTCTCAATGAACTACACACAAGTTCATCACCAATAGTGAGTTCTCATCGTATAGGCAGCCTGATTGAGAAAGGAGGCCAAATAGTGAGTGCACCTTTATTTTCCCTTCATTCTACACAGGAAGAATCGGCTAAAGCGAAAGCCTACCGTCATCACAATTCTCCTAAGGAAAATTTTACTATTTTTCCTGGAAATCCCCCACTAACACTCCGACCTTCACGATATCCTTGCCTTCAGAAAAGTGACATCAAGATAGTACAAGAAATTGCGCAAATTCAACTTGGAAAACAAGCAACGAAGCTCCTTACTTTGAGCTTTGAGGACAAAGCTCTTTTAAGGAGGGTGGCATGTTAGGACCCTCCTAACATATTATAATTATATATTTATTAGGGGTGCATCTTTCCAATCGCACCCCATCCTTCATATTTATGCACATCACCATATTCATTTTAGAACATCAATCAAATATATATTCATTTACATTTCATTGGGTGGTCTTCCTCCAATTTAACAGCGATTCATTTCTTATTTCTGCATTTTACCTTATCCCTCCGATCGGTATCCTAACACAAGAAGTGGATAAGAAAGCGAGAAGTGTCACGATTTCACGACAAGAGCTTAGTCAAAGTCGTCAAAGGCTAAAGTGTCACGATATCGTGACAAAATCCAAAAGAAAGTGTATGGCTGCAAAGGTGTCACGATATCGCGACATGTAGTTTTGCGAGAAAAGCTACAGAACCACAAAGGCGGTTGAAGCCGACAGAGTTAAATTTGAGCCGACGTAGTTTAAGGGTAACATCCGACTAAGACCAAGGTTTAAATATTGAATGTGTTAGTATAAAAGGAGGGCTGTTTGGAGAGTTAAAGTATCGATTTTTAAGTGTGCATTCGAAGTGCAACATTCGCAGATAGAGGGCGGGGAGAAGTTCGATCGCCAAGAAGCAGAGTGCAAAAGTCGATTGTAGTGTATAGAGTGCATTTCATCGAATCTTCTAAGTGAGTAATATTGCAAGGAAGCAGAGTGCGTGAAGTATATGTTGCTATGATTGTGCAGAGGTGCAAAAGTCGAAGTTTGATCAAGTGCAGCTGTGATTGTGCAAAAAGAGCGAAGTACTGTGTTTTTTTTTTTGTTTTGCAGACCAAAAAAAGAGGACAAAGATATTTGTGCCAGACCGAAGGACTGTGTTTGGTGCAGATCAGAGAAAGAGATCGAGGACATTTGTGCTAGATCGAAAGATTGTGTTTAGTGCAATTTTGAGGACCAGCTTTGGAGGTGATAGAGTTGAGGACAAAGGTCTCCAGCCAGAGCAAGGAAGATAGGTGTCTTCTGTGGATAGAGTTCCATTTGCTAAGGGCAGAGGAGGTAGAGGTCTTCTAGAGGATCACCAGCTAGAACAAATCTAGGGGATTGGTGTCTCCTTTGGGTTGGTGCCCATAAACATTGTAATCAAGAAAGGTATTCCCAGATTTGATTTGATAAAATTTAGTGAAAGATTTTATCCGTGGAGTAGCCCGCATTGGGTAAACCACGTAAATTGCTGTGTCTCTATTGTGGATGGTGTTTTGTGCATTGCTTTAATTACTGCTATTGATATTGCTTTCTATACACTGCATAATATTGATTTAAAAGTTGATTTGGAGGAAAAAGTAAAAAGCGATCTTATACTGTTCACCCCCCCCTCTCAGTATAAGCTTGTGTTCTTCACCTAGACCAGCAAGAAGAAGAGCTTGCTGTAAGAAATGAACAAGAAGAAAATGTTAGAGAGGAAGGATCCTCATCCCCTAAAATGTCTCCGGGAGGAGCTGTTACTTTTGAAAAAATGGAACAATTATGGAAGTTCATTAATACTAATATTGGTGTTTTTAATAGAGCAGTCCATATGGACAAGGATCAAATTAGTGACACTCAAGGAACTCTAGAAGACGTTTTTCACACACGCACTAATCCCTTGTCTTTTATTGATCAAGAGAGTGATCAAGCTGGACCATCCAATTTAGATATGGCCGCTATAATCTAGAACATGCAACAACAACAGGTTACCCAACCATCTAAAGTGCCTGTTAGAAAGCCTAGGGTAATTCCCGCACAAAAGAAACCATTATTTACTACTCTATTTTGCCAAGCTATTGAGCAATATACCTCAAATCAGTAAAAACCCAAAACAAAACCAAACACCAATTACCAACAATCTGGGATACAACATAATACTATTACAAATCCTCTTCATAATACTCTTCCTACCAACGCTTTGCATAATAGCAATATAGCATCTAATCCTTATGTCACACCGTCATACACTCATAAATCCCATGCTTATGTCCCACCGAACCAACATGGTGGACAAACTAGTAATCTTGAAACTATGGTGAAATAGTTAGTTTCCCGCATGGACCAGATAGATCCCTACCGTCCCTCGTACAATTATCGAGAGATGTGTAGTCAGCCTTTAGATCCTATAGTTGTAGCACAGCCGTATCCTAAACATTTTCCTATGCCTGTCTTGCCCATATATAAAGGAACCGAAGATCCCATAGAGCATCTTCGTATGTTTAGGATAACATGTCATGATATATCACATGATGACTTATTATTGCTAAAAATGTTCCCGAAAAGTTTAGGAGGAATGGCATTAGAGTGGTATTATCAATTACCCACTAATTATTTGAGGAATTTTGAAGAAACTGCTGAGTCTTTTGTGCATCAATTTAGTGCCTACATCGAAAGGCATGTGACCATTAAAGACTTGTACAACTTAAAACAAGACAAAGATGAATGTTTTGCCGATTTCCTAGCTAGGTGGAGACAGTTGATAGGAAAATTGCACTTTGTGTTACCTTATAGGGAGATGTTGGACATCTTTATTAATAATTTGCAAGACCAACTATCTTACGAATTATCAACTGCTACCTTGACCACCTTCGATCAGGCTATAGACTTAGCCCGAAGAGTGGAAGATGCTCTCATTAGGAGAGGACAACTTAAAAAGAAAGACGATGAGAAAACATCCAAAAATCAATATAAAAATAAACAAGTTGTGGGTGATGGAGTCACTGATAGTAGAAATATCGCTAATGTTAATGTTGCAAAGACAACGGAGAAGTTTATACTAAAACCTCCTGATAAACCTCCTCGAGAATTTACTAGGTTAAATCAACCTTTATCAACCATTCTCCCACAATTATTAGAACGAGGTTTGATTCAATTACCAACTATCCGGGAACCTGATCCAACTATACCTGGATACAGAGCTGATTTACACTGTGACTTCCATAGAGGACCTGGACACACTACCAACTCTTGTAAAATATTAAAACATAAAATACAGGACTTGATTGATAACAATGAGATGGAGGTACAAGCCTTTCAACCTAAGTAAAATCCTCCTAATAATTCTCAAAAGAACATCCCCCAAAACTAGAATCAGAATGCCAATCAGTCATTGGACATATTTCAACATCCTTTACCAAAACATGGCAAGGAAGTGGCTAATCAAATTGAACATCATAATGTTCCCCCTCCTACCCGATATGTAGGAACTATTAGTGGGCATTTACCTGTTCATGATTTGGAAATATTTGACACAACCTTATCCATGGTTACAACTAGGCCTCTATATAATATCCAGACACCTGATCTCAGTGATATAGAATACGAGACTAAGAGTGATATGGAAATCACATCAAATCAATCGAATAGCTCTAAAGATGAATCAGATCCTATTCTCCCTATCACAAGTTATATGGTTCCAGAAGAACCATTTCCAAGAAGAGTCACTACTAGACCATCGTCTCACCAATTACTTTCTAATGAGCAAGCCATAAATGCTAGACCAAGACCCATTCATCATCCGTAGAATAATATTGTGGGTACCATCGAAGCTGTTACTAGACAACAGGCTCAAAACTCTCAACAAGATCAAATGCAGAACGATGGATCAACTCCATTTATTTTGAAAGTTCCTAATAAAGGGAATCAGGCACCTAATGTTCAACCTAAACCTCCTTATAATATTAATGAGCAACTATCAAATATTACAGCTAGAATTTCTCTTTTGGACCTTTTAAGATCTTCTCCTACACATAGAGATGAATTAATGCTCACATTAAGCCATATGATGGTACCACAAGACATTCAACCTGAAGCCATGGCTAATACTATAATAACTCATGAAGTTGATTGTATTGACTTCCGGGATAGAGACATACCTCAACATAGTTTACATAAGGATAACCCCTTATATATTACTGCCTTAATTGGAGATGTAGTAGTTAAACGAGTCTTGATTGATAATGGTTCATCTTTAAACATATGCACTTTTGACTTCTACCAAAGATTTGGGTTTAGAAGTGATGAAATGAAAAGAACTGATATGATCATAAAAGCCTTCAATGACGAAACACAAGAAACATGTGGAGTTATTACCATCCCATTGCAGGTTGGTCCAAGAACCTTGGATACGATTGTGTTTATTGTACATTGCCCTGCATCGTACAATATACTCTTGGGTCACCCTTGGATCAATGCAATGCGAGCTATTCCCTCAACTTTACATCAATGTGTTAAATTCAAATTTAAGAATCAGTTGGTTACCATTCATGGTGATCCTAGACCCTTTGATATGTGTGCTTTGGAAAAACCTGTTGGAGTTCAATTTTGCCCTGCTCTGTCATCCACACATCCTAATTCTCATTACCCATATAAACATGTGAAACACACACCCACAATGCCATCTACTTCTTCTCCATCGGTTCCACCTCTACATACAGCTCAACCATCCTCTAAACAAACCACATTAGGACCTCAAAAAGATCCTAATCCCACAACCAATGTCTCTTGTTCTACTCCTATAACTTCTATACCTATAATAGACTCATCCATCGACATCTCTACAACATCTACATCCACCAAAGGCATATTTATCGGAAGATGTAGGAAATGTTCCTTCTACCTCTTATGCTCTTACTTGACGAGCTTTTACCCGATTTATCTAAAATTCTTATATCAGAGAAAATGAATGTTGCTATGCAAGATTCCCTTATTTTAAATAATTTGCCACCATCTCCTCATACCTTGGGCCTCCCACAACCTATGGGAAGTATTTACCAAGTTGGGAGCTATGCTTTTATTTATAAGGGATATGACTGGGGTAGAATACCTAGAAACATCAAGACTCATTATGATGGATATGCTCGATGTTATTTTACTAATGAGTATATTAAAGCCAAATCTATAATTCTTAAATTGGGATATAAAGGGAAAGGTTTGGGACCTTTCCAAAATGGTATGAAAGAACCTTTTGAGGTAGAACCATGGCCCGCCCGATGTGGTGTGGGCCTATTTCCTAGTAAGGGTCAGCCCTTCCCATTTGAGGATGATGACCATCTCATATGTTACCAAGATTATTTGGATAAACATGATGCTTTGCGTTTAATGAATAAGCCATTTACATGTAATATGCTATCTATAGCTTACCCTGAGATGATCGTTGAATCCGACGATGAGTTGGAGGGAGATATCTTCCATGATGTCTCCATTGAGGAATTATTACATCATGAATTTTATTTTGATGGCTCTATACCTAGTATAGCCCGACTTGAGGCCACGACTCCTCAAGATGAATTATCCAAACTAACCTTGGAAGAATTACAAGAATTGGGCGTTTCACCCGCCCCACCTAATTTTGAGAAAAATCTACACATGGAAGTAGAAAATGTCATAAAAATTAACATTGGAACCGAGGATAATCCTCACATAATCAACATTGGATCAGAATTGAGTCAAGAAAAATAGGATAAATACATTGCATTTC
This sequence comes from Wollemia nobilis, assembly GCA_028583015.1. Lineage (NCBI taxonomy): Eukaryota > Viridiplantae > Streptophyta > Pinopsida > Araucariales > Araucariaceae > Wollemia > Wollemia nobilis. Next base: position 13,694,648 of record JAQPPZ010016467.1, read on the forward strand.
TTAAAGAATATGAAGATGTCTTTGCTTGGACATATGAAGATATGCCAAGATTAGACCCTTCTGTAGTTATGCATCACCTAGTAGTCCATCCGGATGCTAAACCTGTTAAACAAAAACTTAGAAAAATGCATCCTAAAGTGGCCTTACTGGTCAAAGGGGAGTTAGAAAAACTCTTAAATGTTATTTTTATACAAGCCATTGATTATGCTGAATGGATCTCGAATGTAGTTCCAGTAACTAAGAAAGAAGCTACTAAGGTTAGGGTTTGCACAGACTTTAGAGATATTAATGTTGCATGCCCTAAAGATGATTTTCCTCTTCCCAATATGGATCAGATCATTGATTTTACTACTGGGAGTGGAATGATATCCTTAATGGATGGATTTTTTGGTTATAATCAGATTAGGATAGCTCCTGAAGATCAGGCTAAAACAACCTTTATTACCCCTTGGGGAACCTTTTGTTGGAAAGTGATGCCATTCGGTTTGAAGAATGCAGGTGCAACATATCAACGAGCCATGACTTATATCTTTCATGATATGATGCATGATATACTACATGATTATGTAGATGACATTATAGCTCATTCTACTGAAGAAGATGACCATTTAGATGATTTGAGAAAAGTATTTAATCGGTTAAGGGAATATCTTATCCGATTGAATCCAGCTAAATGTATATTCGGAGTTAAGTCCGATAAATTATTGGGGGTTATAGTTTCTTTACGTGGCATCAAAATTGACCCTCTCAAGATTGTGGCTATCACTGATATGCCCGCACCCACAAATATATCTGAATTACGAAGTTTACAAGGTAAGCTTCAAGCTATCCGTCGCTTCATCGATAAGCTGGTGGATAAAACCAGACCCTTTCTTAAGCTTCTTAAGAAGGATGTCTTTTTCCATTGGGACAATGAATGTTAGGAAGCATTTGAACTCCTCAAACAATATCTTCTTAACCCACCTGTGCTTTCGCCGCCTCGACCTGATCACCCATTTATCTTGTATATTTTTGCTTTAGATTTTGCCTTAGGAGCTATGTTAGCTCAACTTGATGATGAGAAGAGAGAGCGTGCTAATTATTACATTAGCATAACATTAATTAGTTATGAAACCCGCTACACAACATTAGAGAATTTATGTCTAGCAATCGTATTTTCTACACAAAAATTATGCCATTATATGCTCAGTCAAAAAACGTATGTTATTGCTAAATCCGATCCTTTGCGGTATCTCATGAGTCGACCTTATTTATCTGGTCGCACAACAAAGTGGGTTCTTGCTCTAAGCGAGTTTGAACTCACGTTTATAGGACAAAAGTCTGTTAAGGGTCAAATCATAGCAGATCAATTAGTTGTTGCACCCTTAGAGTCTACCCATCCCCTCATCATTGAGTTTCCTGATGAATGCCTTAAACTAGAGGCAGACCATCCAGAGCAATGGTCCTTATACTTTGACGGAGCTCGATGCATGAGTGGGGCTGGTGCAGGTATTATTTTAATATCTCCATAGAAACATCTTATCCCTCTGTCCTTTAAATTAATGTTTGCTTGTACTAATAATATTGCTGAATATGAAGCTCTAATCCTTGGCTTACGAGCTGCCTTGGCACTGAAAATTAAAAATATATTAGTTTTTGGTGATTCTCAACTTGTTATAAATCAAATTAATGATGTTTATCAGACCAGAGATGATAAATTGCACCCATATAAAGCATATGTATTACAATTAATATCTTTATTTGATCAAGTTACCTTGGAAGCTATTCCTCGAACTAGTAATCGTGCGGCTGACGCTATGGCTGCAGCTGCATCTCTTTTACCCTTGGAGTTAGATGACGAATATGCTACCATAATTATTCATCGACTCCAAGAACCCACTTCAAATAAATCATGCTTAGAACCTTTGGATGTGTTTCTAATCAACGAAACTACTCCTAAACTTTGGTACATTGATATATTCAATTTTCTTCAAAATGGGACCTTCCCTGAAGGTTTTAATAGAAACCAACGCCAGTTATTACGTAGACGAGCAAGTCGCTTCGTAATAATTGGCAATACGTTATATAGGAGATCTTTTGAAGGTATCCTACTGAGATGTTTGAATCTAGAAGAATCTAGATCAACTTTGAGTGAAGCCCATGATGGATCTTGTGGGGGACACTTTAGTGGTAGCGCCATTGCTAAGAAGCTCCTTAGGATAGGATATTTTTGGCCTACCATGGAGAATGATGCACATGATTACGTGTGCCATTGCGACAAGTGCCAGAAACATGCTGACCTTGTCCATGCGCTTGCACAAGAACTGCAGGCTATTTCATCTCCTTGGCCCTTTTCAAAATGGGGCTTAGACATCATTGGAAAAATCAATCCTGTGTCATCTGATGGACACAAATTCATCATAACCGCCACCGAGTATTTCACGAAGTGGGTTGAAGCTATGCCCTTAGCTTCTTGCACTGGAACCCAAGTTTCCAAATTTATTTTTAATCAAATTATTTGTAGGTTCGGAATTCCTGCAAATCTCATCTCGGATAATGGAACTTGTTTCAAAAATAAAGATGTCAAGAAATTATGTCAAAAATATAAAATTCAACATCGTTGGTCCACTCCCTATTATCCTCAGGGTAATGGCCAAGTAGAAGCATCTAATAAAACATTAATTAAAATCCTCAAAATACTGGTCAATAAATCTGGTCGAGATTGGCACATTCAATTATATCCTGCTTTGTGGGCTTATCGAACTAGCGTTCATACTCCCATGGGCACTTCACCTTTTGTTTTGGTTTATGGCGCTGAAGCAATTTTTCCCTTTGAATTAGAAGTTCCTTCTTTGGCTCTACTACTTCAAGATACTGAAGTAGGAGATGAATATCGTGCTGGCAGATTTAGTTAGCTGGAACTCCTAGATGAGAAGCGCATCAATGCTTTGGAGCATCTTCGAGCCTATCAAAACAAGCTTAAATGAGCATACCTCAAGAAAGTTCATCATCGATCCTTTGAGATCGGCGACCTTGTCTTAAAAGAAAATAAAAAAATACTAATGCAACTAAAGATCTTAAAGGTAAATTCGAGCCCAATTGGCTTGGACCATATATTATCACTGCCAAATTCGGCTCGGGAGCATACATATTAGCTACCTTAGATGGTAAAGATCTTAAAGAACCTATGAACATTATGCATCTTAAACACTATTATGCATAAATCTGGTCATTTCATCATTGTATATATTGTTATTTTGCATATTGTTTCATTTTAGTCATCCATATAAAAATTTCAAAAACAATAATATTATTTATTCTTTCAATTCATAAATTAAAACCAAAATATAAAAACATCCAAAACATCAAAATCATCAAAATCTTCAAAAACATTTTCTATTTTTTGCACCCATCAATTCTTGAAGTATTGTAGTCATATTTTCAATTATTTTGGATAAATTAGCATTTATTTGGAATCCCGCACTTTCACACTCACATGAATAAATATCTTGATTTTATTTGGTATGATTATTAATCTCTCTTATATCAAAGTCCACAGTTGAATTAAATAAAGTTTTGAGCATAGAGAATTGATCTTGTTATTTACTTGAACCAAGTATATCTCTTCACATTAAAATGATTTCATTGCAAATTCAATATGATGCTACATAGTAGAAGTGGTTTCTTGAGCGAAAAGTTTCCCCTGCTATCCTATCATGCACATGGTCTAGAATCTTTGAGAATTGACAAAAGGACAAGCTCACCCCTGCCTAGAATAAAAATCCCTTGCTCTACAACCAATCCGAGCAAGTATCCCTAGTATAGGAAGAAAAAGAAAAGTCAAAGAAAATGAGAAAAAGAAAAATATCATTTTGTACCATCGCAGCAATATTTCAGCATTATCTCAAAAAAAAAAAAGAGAAAAAGAAAAGAAAAAGCAAAATGCAATAAAATCCCTTTCCCTACCCCTTGAAAAGAAAAGAAGGGTGAATGAGCTTGAATCCCTGGAATTCTCAATTATTCGAAAACCGTGAGGTAAGCCCCATAATAGGTGGTTTGTGCCCAACCCGCTTGGCCTTGGGTAACTCCTAGCGTGGTGATATGTTTGTCACATTAGCGACCTTCTTTTGTACAGACCTATGTCCGCTTATGGATCAGCTAGCTCTTGATGACCCGACTTACATAGTAGTCTGGTACGGTTACATGCATATAAATCATGGTCAACGAACACTTATTTGGTTAATTCAAATTACTTGTATCAAATTATCTTGCTCAAAATTGGTAAATGAACAATACAATTGCACACACATTTGTATTTGAGAGATTTTGTATCATTATGATAAATCAAGATCGGCAATGAACTCACATATGCACATGAGGGTTCCTTATAAATCTACATTTTGTCTTTGAGATAATTTAAAATATTTTTGCAAATATTTTGGAATAATTTCATCTTCTTATTTGAGAACATCTGTCTAGTATAAAAACAATTACATACATTTTTTTCAAAAAAAAATCCAAAATTTCTTTCAACAACATATTCAAAAATCTAGCAATAAAGTCACATTTATATATACTTTCGACTTTCGCAACGATGGTATAGTTCCTAAACCTAAATTGGAATTTATGCCTAGTGCAAGTCCTCATCTTATATATTTTTTGTTTATCTCAAAATCAAAAATCAATTATGCAATAAAATTATTTTTGGATTTCGCGATGATGGTATAAGTCTATACCTATAATTCTATGCCTAGCACAAACCATTGTTCTAATTTTATTTCCCATTCATTTTCATTCATAAAAACATATGGCTTAAATCATTATGTTACACAATTGTGCTTTAAAAAGAACGAACACTTTTTTTCTATTTCATTTCATTATGTCAACATTCAATTTTGCAACGATGGTATAATTCCTAAGGAATTGTTCAAAATTTTATCACACTTAGGAATTTTATGCCTAGCAAAAATCATATTTTTTAATATTTCATGCATAATATTTTCATGGAAATCTGAAAACAAATCATCACCATCATCATTTTTCATCATCACAACACAAAGTCTTAAGACAGTCTCTTAAGCACTCTTTTACTTTTAGCAATATTTCTATACTGGGATTAGCTTGATGACCTAGCGAGCGGCGACTCCATGAAATGGTCATATAACAACGACAATGTCCTTTGAAATTATTGTTAGAAGTCCCTTTATTTTTCATCAAATCACACCACAAACAACCAATTTGTTTACATCAGATTATTTCATTTAAATTTTATGGCATGACATAAAATTATACTATTTCCAAATGACATAATTACATGAATAATCAAATCAACAATTCAAAACTTAAAGCATCATAAAACATATGGACAAGTCATATCACAAAAAGATCATATATATATATCAAAAATATATGTACATCATATCAAAACTAGATTGGTATGCCATAATCTATACCTTGACATACTCAATCCTCTCAAATATATAGTCAATCCAAAGAGTAGCTAGTCTCGAGAAGCCCTCGAGCTCTCAGCCTCATCTCCTCTCTCACCCTGGCATGGAGGAGGTGGTCCCATCGAGGTCCATGCTATGTCATGGGTCCTCGACATCGATCGTGAGGATGTCCTCGATGACCCCATCATGACCGGCTCCGCAATGCTAGCTGGCAATGGTATCCTCTACCCCTCTAGAACCACATGATAGTATAATCCCTGGTAGAATGTGACCTGAGCAATAGACCATGCCAGATCCTGAGTGCTCATCCCTTTGCTCTGAGCCTTGAGTCGTGTAGCCTCATCCTGTAGCGTCTGCACCTGAGCTCGAAGGCAAGCATTCTCAGCCCGGAGAGCCACCATCTCACTGCTCTCCCCCACCTCGATACCCTTGCCCTTATCGAGTGATGGTGGCCTCTCCCTCTGTTGAGAAGGGAGCCCCTCCTCCATCCTCTCTGGCTATCGTGGTCTCTTCGGAGCCTATGGCACTCTCTGGTGTCTCTCCTGAGGAGACCATCGTTGCTCCCTCCATATGTGACTCCTCATTGCATCGATAGCAGCCTGGCACCGCCTCCCCATATGTCACACCATGACGTGCATCAGACCCTATACCCTTGTCATTCAAGGAGGGCGAATGCCTACGTACCAGGCATCAAACCTGTCTGTGACCCCAGTGTCATCCCCATCCATTGGCTGAATGGGGGCATCATCCGCATCCTGACTCCATAATTTCTATATATCTGGAGCCCCGCTCAATGTATTACTATCCTGGATAGTTCGGGAGTACTCATAGTCTATGAGAGAAGGGATCCCATACTGTAGATCGAACTGCCTCAAAACTCGATCATAGTGGTGGAGCTCTACCTCTCCCCACTCCATGCTCAACCAAAAGACTCACCTGATGCGAGTCAATCGAGACACCCCAGGCATCTGCCTCAATGTCTCGATGTTCACTCCGCCCTTCTCTAGGGTGAAGCTAGGGTCTCCGCACAGTCACATCATGGCATGGCCCTGATTGGCCATAGGAGTCATCAATCATCCATGTATGGGGATCCTCAAAATCCTCCATACATCCTCTAGAGTGGGAGCCATCTCCCCTGTCGGTAGCCAAAAATAGGACGACCTCGGATACCACCTCTCTGCTAGGGCTGTTAGTAGCCCCATGTCTGTAGGTATTTGTGGCATCTCTGCCACATGCTGTAGCCCAACCTCCGATAGTCGGTCTCGCTCCGCCTGATCGAGCGTGGCTACATCGTCTCTTAGCCCCCCGTATTTCCACTCCCGACTTTTTAGTAATCCCCTCTACAAAATAAACAATAAAACAACAAAAATCATTAATAGATAATCATTAAAATTAGTTAAATCAATTTCATCTTATAAAAAATGATATCGTCCATTATTGGACGATATCATACTAAATTGAGTCAAATCATCCTTGGTAGGATGAAATCGTCTCCGATTTCTCAACTTGGGGATCACCCCTTGTTGGATGGGATCGCCCCTATTTCATCGATTTTGCCCCTAGACAAAATCGACGATCTAGGGACGATTTCGATGAAATTGGGACGATTTCATCCCGACGTCGTCGACGGCCTAAAAATGGCCGCGATGCCCCAAAAATAGTCAAAATTTAAATTAAAAATCACACAAATCAAATTAAAAACATAATTCATCAAGTTTAGATCCCTACCCGCAATCCGCGTCGGACCTCTGTCGATCTATGTGCTGTTTCCACCATTTTGCCTGCAGAGCTCTAAAACAACAAAAATGAACAGTAACAATGAATTAGGGTTTTACCCTATTTTTTGTAATTTTATTTAAAAACAACTTTTTTTAAAATTTTGCTTTTTCGTGCTTTTACCTCAAACGTTCGATTTGGGTAAAAACACGGAGGGGGCACCATAGCAAGTAGTCGTACGATTCGACCTAGAATCATCGTCTAAAAAATGGAATAAATTTTTGCTTTCTCGTAAAGCATGAAGAACTCGTCTTTAATGCATTTTCTTCAGAAAATTTGCTAAAGAGGGGGAAAAATGTAGCACCCTAAAATTGGTGCAGTTAAACCCTTAGTAAAAAGATAAAAATTTGAATTTTAACCCCAAAACCGCCCGTTAACCGCTCACCCCATTTTTCGTGCCATTTTTAGGAGTTGTTTTGACCGTTGGACGATATCATTGCCGATCAGACGAAATCGTCCTAGATCGGACGAATTCGTCTGGAACAGAACGTCCAGACGATTTCGTCCCAAAATCGAATTTTCATAATTAGCTTATGTTTCAACAACCTCTCCAACTTGGGCAGAAGCATGTCTGCGTAGTTGGAGATTCCTCCGTTGGAGATCTCCCAGATTGGGATGATCCCCAACCTCCTAACCTCCCCCTAATCCTATATAAACTGGGATTTTCTCAGTTTATCCCCCTAACTCCCTGGATCCCCTACCTAGCTCTCCTCCTAACTCTCTCCCTGGTTGATTTTCCCTACCATTTAGCTTTGCACTCGTAGTTCTAAGTTTTCATTGCAGGTTTTCATTGTGCTTCAGCTGGAGGAAGCTCGGATCGTCGCAGGCGATTCCACATGATTTTGGATGATCTTGTCGAAGATCGATGATGATCTCATACGATTGGAGGTGATCTCGACTGTAGTCCATATTGGGGGCAATCAAAGCCCTGAGTTTGCATTTCTCATCTTCCTTATTTATTTTATTATGCATTAGCTTGATTATTTTCATTTTGCATCCTGGAGTTCACCTCATTTTAACATAAATGCATGATAAAGTTAAAATAAGTTATTAAAACAATGCATTTCCTTTAATTTGCTATCCAGATTTATCAGTTAGGCATTTATACTATCATTTCTATCATTTTGCATTATTCTTGCAGTAGCATTTTCGGTTTTTGGTGTCTGTTTCTATGATTGCAGGTTTCTAACGAATTTGGCTGATGAATTCGTCAGATCGACGATGATCCTATCTGATTTCAGATGATCGCCTATAATCTGGGATGATTCTATACAATTGCAGATGATCCTGTCATATTCAAGATGATCTGGACTCCTACAAGCTTCATAATCTTCATCAGACATCCGAAATCAGGTGTATTCTTTCTTATTTAACATATTCCTGGTATTTAGGATTCATTCATGCTTTCTATATTCATATAAATCAGCATCTTCATATAGAATAGCTTAGATTCATTCTGGCCAACCTAGGAATATGAATGATTGAGTATAAAATGAACACATCAAGACCATTCTCAACCTAGGCATGGAAACTGCCACTCAAAGTTTCCTGGTGAACCCCACCATCCATCAAAAATTCACCCTTATACCCCTCCCCCGAGAGGCACGACCTTCAAAGGGCCTCTCAGTCTGAGGTATTGTTCCATCCTTCTCGCATCCCCCTTCCGGGCATGGATCCTTTAGCCTGAAGGTAAGGGCATGAAAAATTTGGGTCAGTACAATTCCAAACAAAAGGAAATATTAATATTAATATTGACAAGAATACCTTCTAAAAAAAATAAAAACAAAAACCAACAAAGGTGAAGGTGAATTTGGGGTATCCAAGTGAAATGGTGCAATTGAGTGCTCCAAAGATTTTGCTTTTCGATTCTCAATTCCTCAAATGTGATAATTATATGGCCTAAAAAACAAACATTCAAGTCATTATTGAATTTTAAGGTTTATGGGAGATTGTTACTGGTACTGAGCAATATCCACAGACAACTGGCAAAGATTAGGTGTTTGATCAATAAAACTGTAAGAATTGTATGATCCTTTTACTTGGTATCTCGGATGATGTCTAACCTCACTTTTGGGATGCTAAGACTTCTACTGTCGTATGGATGAAGTTGCAACAAGTGTATGAGTCAAAGAACCAAAATCAAATTCTTCATCTTCAAGGACAATTGCACACTCTAAGGTTTAAAGGTGATGAGAAGTTGGAGTTATTTCTTTGTCGAGTTGCAACACTCTGTACCCCCCTACAAGCACTAGGAGAGGCTGTGGAAGATAAGCTCATTGTACCCATTGTCCTACGAGCGCTCCTAGAGTCATATCACACCTTTCTGACATCCTTGAGCATCTTGAAGTAAAAGATACATTTTTAAGAGTTAGTAAATATGTTGCAACAAGAGGAAGAGTTCCATGAGAACTCCAATGAAGAAGAGCATACCATGATGATGAATTAGAAGGGCAAGAAGCCATTCCACCAAAAAAGGCAAGGCAAAAAAAATCCCAACAAGCTATAGAAAAGTTGTTTTATTTATAGTAAAAAGAGACATGACTTGCATAAATGTTGGTTCAATTAAGGGAGATTCGAGTAACAAGAATCCTAAGCAAAGAGGACCAACTCCTAAGAATAAGGGGGAGTGGAATCAATGAAGACCACAAATTCAACAATAAGGAAATGTTACCAATACTAAAGATTAGAAGGATACTGAGGATTTTGCTCTTGCTCATCAAGAGAAACCATCCACCACTACCACTTGGTATGTTGATTCAGGTGCTTCCAAGTTAGGAGCAACCATCCACCATTACCACTTGGAAGGATTGTTTTATCTTGTTATATGAGAAGTCTTATCCAGGTTAGGTACATTTGGAGGATGACACACTCTATAACATTGAAGGAATGGGAGATGTGCAAATTCAGATTGGAAAACATCATTGTTAGATAAACAAGGTCTTGTATGTACCAGGACTCACAAAGAACCTCTTATCTATCAATCAGATGTTGGATAACAATTTATGAGTGGAGTTTGATACTATGGATGGAGAAAAATATTATCTCATTCACAGCAAATCCAGAGATTATCACATCATCACTAGAGCATCAAGAGTTGGGAATATGTTCCTGCTTGATTGTGTGGCTTCCAACAATCAGGTGCTCACTATTCGTGCTATAGATATACCTACCCTTTGGCACTGATGATATGGACACATGAATCTCCACTACTTGATTACCTTGCAAAAGCAATATTTGGTACATGGTCTTCCCTTTCTTTATTTTCCTTCTAGCATTTGTTCTAATTGCATAGTAGGCAATCAACACAAAATTTCATTTGACGCTAGCACACATCATGCTAAAGACCCTCTTGATGTGATTCACACTGATCTGTGTGGAACCATACAAGCTAGCCACACTAGACTTAGATATGTTTTGCTATTTGTTGATGACTACTATAGAAAAATGTGGGTGTATTGCTTGAGATCTAAGTATGAAACTTTTCACTATTTCAAGGAGTTCAAAGATCTTATAGAGAATACCACTAGTAATCATATTCATGTACTTCACTCAGATCGAGGGAGAGAGTATACATCAAAATAATGTTTTGTATTCCTAAAGGAGAATGGGACTCTATAGCAGTTGATCACATCATACATGCCACAACAAAATAGAGTTTGTGAAAGGTACAATCATACCATCATGGAAATGGTAAGAAGCATGCTGAAAGATGCACAATTGAGTCCAAAATTTTAGGCTAAGGTAGTGAACACTATAGTATATTTGCTGAACAGAGCACCTACAAAGGCTCTTTAGGGAATGACTCCTCAAGAAGCATGGTCAGGAGATAAACCTGAAGAACACAAGCTTATACTGAGAGGGGGGTGAACAGTATAAGACCACTTTTTACTTTTCTTTCCCAATCAATATTATGCAATGTATCAATAGCAATATCAACAATAGTAATCAAAGCAATGCACAAATCACCACACACAATAGAGACACCAATTTAACGTGGTTCACCCAATGTGGGCTACTCCACGGAGAAAATATTTCACTAAAATTTTCTCAATCAATCTCTTGGGAATCCTTTCCCTATTACAATGTTTATGGACCTCTGTCCAAAGGAGACACCAATCCCCTAATCAAGTTCATGGATCTCTATCCATAGGAGAACTCCTTTCTCCTTAGCTCTAGCTGGTGATCTTCTAGAAGAACTGCTGCCTCCACTACACTGGCTAATGGATCTCTATCCACTAAAGACTCCTATCCCCACTCAGAAGACCTGTCCTCACTACCCTGGCTAATGGATCTCTATCCACTAGAGACTATCATCCTCTATACTCTATCACCTCCAAAGCTTGCTCTTAGCTCTATCTCAAATATGCACTAAACACAGTCCTTCGATCTAGCACAAATCTGCTCAATCTCTATCTCTGGTCTAGCACAAACCTATCCTCAAATCTGCACCAAACTCTATCCTCAAATCTACACTAAACACAGTCCTTCGGTCTAGCACAAATCTATCCTCAATATCTATCCTCAAATCTGCACTAAACATAGTCCTTCGGTCTAGCACAAATCTATCCTCAATCTCTATCCTCAAGCCTTAACACAAAGCTTGACTCAATCACAAATCAACTCTGCTAGATCTGCCTCAAACCTTAACTCAAGGTTTGAACAAATCAATCAATCAACTCTGCTCACAAGTCTTCTCAAAGACTTATCTCAAATATGCCTTGTAAGCTTCCACAAAATCTCACACTAATCTATCCACAAGTCCTCTCTAGAACTTGTCCAATCTGCTCAATAATATCTATCCTCAAACTCTGTATTGTAAGCTTCCACAAAAGCTCACACAAATCTATCCACAAGTCTTCTCTAAGACTTACCTCAAATCTGCTCAACAAGTCCTCACTAGAACTTGTCCAATCTCATAGAAACATATAGAGAATTGTTAGAGACTCAATATGCTTCACACCACAATGCTCAATCACTTTCAATCTCTCTTTTTACCATAGAAACATATAGAGAATTGTTAGAGACTCAATATGTTTCACACTCACAAACACTCAACCTCTTTCTCAAATCAATTTAGAATATAGAACAATTTATTTCACAGAACTTGAACTATCACTTCAACACATCCACTTAACTAGGCTCAATCAACTCTACTCAACCAATCACTCAATGAAATAATACATCAAACCCTAGTCCAATCATATGAACACTCACTCAAATATTTCCAAATACAAATACTACAACCAATCTTCACATAACAATGATACTCATGATCTTTGCAAACCCTAGTTCAAGTTCTTCACTCAATCAATCACTTCAACAACAATGCTTATCAAACAATCCTTTTCACTCCAACTTAGCATTCACAACATTCAACAATCACTCACTAGGAAGATGTGCCCATACCTTTTGGTTTGATGTAGAAGTGCCCTTCAAAACCTGTCTCAATCACAATTTTCTTCTTTGCCAATTTCAATGGTTAGATGACAAAATATCACACTAACACTCTCTCAAAATATTTCTCAATTACAAAAATAATCAAACTCAAATACACCTTATTACTCCTTTGAAATTAGCAATCATCAAATCATACATAAAAATAATTACTCAAATACCCCTTATAATCTCCAAATTTAATTAATCAATCTCCAAAAATTAAGCTTCCAAAATTATATTTGCCTAACCCTTATAACTCCCCTTAAAACCTTATAAATTAAATTAATTAGGCAAAAATTAAACTTTAGGGCTTAAACATTTAATCCCTCCAAAAAATTTGGTGCCAAACCAAATGCATACCTTGTCCTTTACCCAAAAAGGGGTTCGATGGGTTTCGAACACGTCCTCTCCCAAGCGCCAAGCACTTTGGTACTTTTGTGCCCACCACGTGGGCTATAGGCTCCCACGAGAAGGAAGGGAAGCCTCCTTCCTTTTATCACCTTCATCCGTTGTCGACTTCCAAAAAATACTCCCACAGATTTGAACCTCCACCACTCGCTGCCCCTAACACTTTGCTTTCGCTATGGTTGCCAACTGCGCTACCTGCGCTTGGTGACCAAGGCACCTTACTTGGTGGGTGAAGTTCCTCTGTCTCCTCTTGGCACTTTTTAAAATAATGAAAACCCTCTTGATTTAATAGAACAATTCGCATGATTTCACATAACACAAGGATTAAAACTAAAGGCATATTTTTCTTGGGCTAAGGTGGAGTCCCTTTTTATACACATTTTGATATTTGACTCCCATGTCGGCGCTCAATGGTCAAATTTAAAATTCAAATTTTAACTTTAATAACCCACCTTAGGGTTATTTAAATTAATATAAATTAATTTATAATTAAATTAAAATTAATTAATAATTAACTTAAATAACTTATAAGTTAATTATATTAATTAATTTATAATAAAATTATATTAATTAATTTATAATTAATTTAAACTTCCCTTATAATATTATAAAAAAATATTATAATATTATTTTCTTGGGCTTCTTCTTTGCACTTTGGACCACATCTGACTACCTGGAACCGGGTCTTGACCAACTGGAAGTGGACTCTCCTTTCTGCACTGATTGCAGAACTGCTTCTCCTTGCACTGCTCACTGAAACTGACTTTCGACATCAATGACCATTCACTCTTGACATCAATGACAACTCATCTACTCAAAATGTCCAACAATCTCCCCCTTTGTCATTGATGGCAACCCAATTATCTTTTCAAATTTCCTTAACCTTTTTCTATTTTGCTCCCCTTGGGAAACTGCTCCCCTGACTCAATGCTCTCTTCTTAAATCAAATCTCTCCCCCTTACTCAAATCTCTCCCCCTTTGACATCAATGGCAAAGGGTCACCTTTGGGGCTCGGGGCTAAGAATGAGTCTCTTAGCTTAGCCCCTCCCCCACCTCCTCTTGAGGTGGTTAATTCTGGGGTGGGAGTATTTCTACTCCCAACATGCACTGATATTTACCTTTGTCCACTTTCCTTCTCATCTGATCCTTCTGATTCCTCTGACTGTTCCTGTTCCTGCTTGTCTCTAGAATTTTTGCTCTACACCACTTTGTTGTATGTCCATCATTATTGCACTTGTAACACTTAATATTGTTATTCCTTGTAGGTGCAAATATCTTGGGATTTCTTCTGGTGAAGCCATATCTATTCCTATCATGGACCCTGCAATTCATTGCCTTGTGACCAAACTGATTACATGAGTAGCAATACCCATGAAAAAGCTGCCTATTTCTGAAGTTCCCATATTCCTGTCTTTCATGTGTCCTGCACTGTGAAGCCTTGTGCCCAAATATGTGACATGAGAAACATCATCCATTGAAATTTCCTTGCCTTGACCTCATTGGTCTCTTAGTCTCTTTTACCCTGTGTTGGTTCTTGTTCCATATGTTCCTCCTTTGTGCATTGTTTCTTTCCTTGTTGAACTTTCTATTGTCCAACTCATCCTCAGAAGTCTCACTTTCTCTTACACTATCTTCTTCTGAAGTTTCTTCTTCTTTAGAACTTGAGGTTGACTCCTCTTCTTGTTTCTTTTGTACCTATTCAAAACCAAGACCTGTTTTGCTTGATGTAGGCCATTTTTGTACCTTGATCATCTTATCTAAATTCTTTGAGCTCTTTCCAAACTTGTGTAGCTTATCCTTAGACTTTTCTACTTCCTTCCTTAGTAGAGCTACTTCTTGTTCTAATATTTCACATTCTAAGACCTTTGCTTCTAACTTATCCTTGAACTTCTTTGTCTTAGCCATTGACTTATTTAGATCCTCTATAAGCTTTCCTCTCTCTTCATCACATTCTTGAAACTGAAGCTTAAGTTGGGAGTTTTGCTTTCTTACCTTCTTTAATGTGTTAAGAGCATAAATAAGCTCTCCCTCAAGATCAACTTCTCCTTTTTCTGATTCTTCCTCTATTTGTTTGCCTTTGAAAACATCTTCATTCTCTTCTGACTTGTCTTCTATAGGATCACCTCCTTCTTCTTCTAGTGCCATTAGAATATTCTCTTCTGGTCCTTCAAGTGTATCTTCATATTCATCATCACTGAAACTGAAACCATTCTTTGTACAACTATCTTCAAGATGTCCAAAATTACCACATCTAAAACACTTGAGAATTATTGGTGACCTTTTCTTAACTTCTTCCTTTTCCTCTGTCAGAAATAGAACTTCATCTTTATCATTATCTGAGAAACTATTATCACTATCACTTGAGTACTTACTTGCCTTGTCTGCATAGTAACTCCTCTTTTGTCTTTGAAAGAACTTCTTTCCTTGTTTGCCTTGTCCATCCTTGCCTTTCTTTTGGTACCTGTATTTTTTTGATTCCCTATTCTTATGATCCTATTTTTCTTCATCATTGCTATTTCTGGCTTCTTGACAATCAGTTGCATAGTGACCATACTTTCCACAATTGAAACATCTAACATATTTTGCATCTTTAAATCTTCTTGGATCCTTATTCCTTCTGCCATAATTTGCTTCTTCATCACTGGATGACTCATTGCTTGAATCTGACTTCTTGCCCTTTGTCTTCTTAGTAGCTTTGAAGGCTGCTTCCTTTCGGAGATTAGGTTCCTCTTTTGTTCTCATCTCAAAAGTTGTAAGAATACCAAGTAATACATCTCTTGTCAAAATATCACCATATTTTGATTCCTCTATAGCAGAGATCTTTTCACTAAACCTTTTTGGAAGAGATCTTAAGATCTTATCACAAACATCAGATTCTTCAATCTCAAGTCCAAGTCCTTGCATGGCGTTAACAACCTCATCTACACGAAGTAGATAAGTACTAATATTTTCCTCATCCTTCATTCTTAAATCTTCAAATTGTCCTTTGAGATTTTGTATCTTTACCTTTTTGACACTTTTATCTCCTTCATATATGCTTTGCAACTTATCCCAAATTCCTTTTGTTGATTTGCAATGCATAACCTTTATGAACTCTGTTCTATGCAAACCTCTCAAAATTGCATTCATTGCTTTTGAATTGTAATGATGTAGAAGCTTACCATATTTATCTGTAGGTGGAGTAGCTGGTGGTGTGTATCCATTTTCAACTGCTTCCCATATTTCATTGCCAAGTGCCATCAGGTGAATCTTCATTCTCATACTCCAAAATATATAATCGCTTCCATCAAATACTGGTGTTGAATTATCTGAGGATCCATTCTTAGAATCCATTATGTTCTTGAAAGCTTTTCCTTCAAGCTGTTAAACTCTTCCGAAGGAACCCGCTCTGATACCAATTGAAGAACACAAGCTTATACTGAGAGGGGGGTGAACAATATAAGACCACTTTTTACTTTTCTTTCCCAATCAATATTATGCAATGTATCAATAGCAATATCAACAATAGTAATCAAAGCAATGCACAAATCACCACACACAATAGAGACACCAATTTAACGTGGTTCACCCAATGTGGGCTACTCCATGGAGAAAATATTTCACTAAAATTTTCTCAATCAATCTCTTGGGAATCCTTTCCCTATTACAATATTTATGGACCTCTATCCAAAGGAGACACCAATCCCCTAATCAAGTTCATGGATCTCTATCCATAGGAGAACTCCTTTCTCCTTAGCTCTGGTTGGTGATCTTCTAGAAGAACTACTACCTCCACTACACTAGCTAATGGATCTCTATCCACTGAAGACTCCTATCCCCACTCAGAAGACCTATCCTCACTACCCTAGCTAATGGATCTCTATCCACTAGAGACTATCATCCTCTATACTCTATCACCTCCAAAGCTTGCTCTTAGCTCTATCTCAAATCTATACTAAACATAGTCCTTCGATCTAGCACAAATCTGCTCAATATCTATTTTTGGTCTAGCACAAACCTATCCTCAAATCTACACCAAAATCTATCCTCAAATATATACTAAACATAGTCCTTCGGTCTAGCACAAATCTATCCTCAATCTCTATCCTCAAATCTCACTAAACATAGTCCTTCGATCTAGCACAAATCAGTCCTCAAGCCTTAACACAAAGCTTGACTCAATCACAAATCAACTCTGCTAGATCTACCCCAAACCTTAACTCAAGGTTTGAACAAATCAATCAATCAACTCTACTCACAAGTCTTCTCAAAGACTTATCTCAAATCTGCCTTGTAAGCTTCCACAAAATCTCACACTAATCTATCCACAAGTCCTCTCTAGAACTTGTCCAATCTGCTCAACAATATCTATCCTCAAACTTATATTGTAAGCTTCCACAAAAGCTCACACAAATCTATTCACAAGTCTTCTCAAAGACTTACCTCAAATATGCTCAACAAGTCCTCACTAGAACTTGTCCAATATCATAGAAACATATAGAGAATTGTTAGAGACTCAATATGCTTCACATTCACCACAATTCTCAATCACTTTCAATCTCTCTTTTTACCATAGAAACATATAGAGAATTGTTAGAGACTCAATATGTTTCACACTCACAAACACTCAACCTCTTTCTCAAATCAATTTAGAATATAGAACAATTTGTTTCACAGAACTTGAACTATCACTTCAACACATCCACTTGACTAGGCTCAACCAACTCTACTCAACCAATCACTCAATGAAATAATCCTTGCTCACAAACCCTAGTCCAAACTTATGAACACTCACTCAATTATTTCCAACAATGCTTATCAACCAATCTCACATAACAATGAAATATCATCACTCACTCAATCAATCACTTCAACAACAATGCTTATCAAACAATCCTTTTCACTCCAACTTAGCATTCACAACATTCAACAATCACTCACTAGGAAGATGTGCCCATACCTTTTTTTTGATGTAGAAGTGCCCTTCAAAACCTGTCTCAATCACAATTTTCTTCTTTGCCAATTTCAATGGTTAGATGACAAAATATCACACTAACACTCTCTCAAAATATTCCTCAATTACAAAAATAATCAAACTCAAATACACCTTATTACTCCTTCTTGAAATTAGCAATCATCAAATCACACATAAAAATAATCACTCAAATACCCCTTATAATCTCCAAATTTAATTAATCAATCTCCAAAAATTAACCTCTCAAAATAATATTTACCTAAACCTTATAACTCCCCTTAAAACCTTATAAATTAAATAAATTAGGCAAAAATTAAACTTTAGGGCTTAAATTTAATCCCTCCAAAAAATTCGTGCCAAACCAAATGCATACCTTGTCTTTTACCCCAAAAGGGGGTTCGATGGGTTTCAAACCACCGTCTCCCAAGCGCCAAGCGCTTTGGCACTTTTGTGCCCACCACATGGGCTATAGGCACCCACGAGAAGGAAGGGAAGCCTCCTTCCTTTTACCACCTTCGTCCATCATCGATTCTTCCAAAAAACACTCCCTAGATTCGAACCTCCGCCACTCGTTGCCCCTAGCACTTTGCTTTCACTATGGTTTCCAACTATGCTACCTATGCTTGGTGACCAAGGCACCTTCCTTGGTGGGTGAAATTCCTCTACCTCCTCTTGGCACTTTTAAAAACAATGAAACCCTCTTGATTTCACAGAATAATTCCACATTTTGCATAACACAAGATTAATTCGAAGGCATATATTCTTGGGCTAAGGTGGAGGAGTCCCTTTTTATACACGTTTTGATATTTGACTCCCAGTCGACGCTCGATGGTCAAATTCAAAATTCAAATTTTAACTTTAATAACCCACCTTAGGGTTATTTAAAATAACCATAAATTAACATATAATTAATATTAAAATTAATTAATAATTAATTTAAATTAATTAATAAATTAATTTATAATAAATTTATTAATTAATTTATAATTAATTTAAACTTCCCTATATAATATTATAAAGAAATATTATAATATTATTTTCTTGGGCTTCTTCTTTGCACTTTGGACCACATCTGACTACCTGGAACCGGGTCTTGACCAACTAGAAGCGGACTCTCCTTTCTGCACTGATTGCGGAACTGCTTCTCCTTGCACTGCTCACTGAAACTGACTTTTGACATCAATGACCATTCACTCTTGACATCAATGACAACTCATTTACTCAAAATGTCCAACAATCTCCCCCTTTGTCATTGATGGCAACCCAATTATCTTTTCAAATTTCCTTAACCTATTTCTGTTCTGCTCCCCCTAGGAAACTGCTCCCCCTGACTCAATGCTCTCTTCTTAAATCAAATCTCTCCCCTTACTCAAATCTCTCCCCCTTTGACATCAATGGCAAAGGGTCACCTTTGGGGCTCGGGGCTAAGAATGAGTCTCTTAGCTTAGCCCCTCCCCCACCTCCTCTTGAGGTGGTTAATTCTGGGGTGGGAGTATTTCTACTCCCAGCATGCACTGATCTTTACCTTTGTCCACTTTCCTTCTCATCTGATCCTTCTGATTCCTCTGATTATTCCTGTTCCTGCTTGTCTCTGAATTTTTTGCTCTACACCACTTTGTTGTGTGTCCATCATTATTGCACTTGTAACACTTAATATTGTTATTCCTTGTAGGTGCAAATATCTTGGGATTTCTTCTAGTGAAGCCATATCTATTCCTATCATGGACCCTGCAATTCATTGCCTTGTGACCAAACTGATTACATGAGTAGCAATACCCATGAAAAAGTTGCCTATTTCTGAAGTTCCCATTTTCCTGTCTTTCATGTGTCCTGCACTGTGAAGCCTTGTGCCCAAATCTGTGACATGAGAAACATCATCCATTGAAGTTTCCTTGCCTTGACCTCATTGGTCTCTTAGTCTCTTTTACCCTGTGTTGGTTCCTGTTCCATATGTTTCTCCTTTGTGCATTGTTTCTTTCCTTGTTGAACTTTCTATTGTCCAACTCATCCTCAGAAGTCTCACTTTCTCTTACACTATCTTCTTCTAAAGTTTCTTCTTCTTCAGAACTTGAGGTTGACTCCTCTTCTTGTTTCTTTTGTACCTGTTCAAAACCAAGACCTATTTTGTTTGTTGACCTTCTTTGTACCTTGATCATCTTATCTATGATCTTTGAGCTCTTTCCAAACTTGTGTAGCTTATCCTTAGACTTTTCTACTTCTTCCCTTAGTAGAGCTACTTCTTGTTCTAATATTTCACATTCTAAGACCTTTGCTTCTAACTTATCCTTGAACTTCTTTGTCTTAGCCATTGACTTGTTTAGATCCTCTATAAGCTTTCCTCTCTCTTCATCACATTCTTGAAACTGAAGCTTAAGTTGGGAATTTTGCTTTCTTACCTTCTTCAATGTGTTAAGAGCATAAATAAGCTCTCCCTCAAGATCAACTTCTCCTTTTTCTGATTCTTCCTCTATTTGTTTGCCTTTGAAAACATCTTCATTCTCTTCTGACTTGTCTTCTATAGGATCACCTCCTTCTTCTTCTAGTGCCATTAGAATATTCTCTTCTGGTCCTTCAAGTGTATCTTCATATTCATCATCACTGAAACTGAAACCATTCTTTGTACAACTATCTTCAAGATGTCCAAAATTACCACATCTAAAACACTTGAGAATTATTGGTGACCTTTTCTTAACTTCTTCTTTTTCTTCTATCAGAAATAGAACTTCATCTTTATCATTATCTGAGAAACTATTATCACTATCACTTGAGTACTTACTTGCCTTGTCTGCATAGTAACTCCTCTTCTATCTTTGAAAGAACTTCTTTCCTTGTTTGCCTTGTCCATCCTTGCCTTTCTTTTGGTACCTGTATTTTTTTGATTCCCTATTCTTATGATCCTATTTTTCTTCATCATTGCTATTTCTAGGCTTCTTGACAATCAGTTGCATAGTGACCATACTTTCCACAATTGAAACATCTAACAGATTTTGCATCTTTAAATCTTCTTGGATCCTTATTCCTTCTACCATAATTTGCTTCTTCATCACTGGATGACTCATTGCTTGAATCTGACTTCTTGCCCTTTGTCTTCTTAGTAGCTTTGAAGGTTGCTTCCTTCCGGATATTAGGTTCCTCTTTTGTTCTCATCTCAAAAGTTGTAAGAATACCAAGTAATACATCTCTTGTCAAAATATCACCATATTTTGATTCCTCTATAGCAGAGATCTTTTCACTAAACCTTTTTGGAAGAGATCTTAAGATCTTATCACAAACATCAGATTCTTCAATCTCAAGTCCAAGTCCTTGCATGGCGTTAACAACCTCATCTACACGAAGTAGATAAGTACTAATGTTTTCCTCATCCTTCATTCTTAAATCTTCAAATTGTCCTTTGAGATTTCATATCTTTACCTTTTTGACACTTTTATCTCCTTCATATATGCTTTGCAACTTATCCCAAATTCCTTTTGCTGATTTGCAATGCATAACCTTTATGAACTTTGTTCTATGCAAACCTCTCAAAATTGCATTCATTGCTTTTGAATTGTAATGATGTAGAAGCTTACCATATTTATCTGTAGGTGGAGTAGCTGGTGGTGTGTATCCATTTTCAATTGCTTCCCATATTTCATTGCCAAGTGCCATCAGGTGAATCTTCATTCTCATACTCCAAAATATATAATCACTTCCATCAAATACTGGTGTTGAATTATCTGAGGATCCATTCTTAGAATCCATTGTGTTCTTGAAAGCTTTTCCTTCAAGCTATTAAACTCTTCTGAAGGAACCCACTCTGATACCAATTGAAGAACACAAGCTTATACTGAGAGGGGGTGAACAATATAAGACCACTTTTTACTTTTCTTTCCCAATCAATATTATGCAATGTATCAATAGCAATATCAACAATAGTAATCAAAGCAATGCACAAATCACCACACACAATAGAGACACCAATTTAACGTGGTTCACCCAATGTGGGCTACTCCACGGAGAAAATATTTCACTAAAATTTTCTCAATCAATCTCTTGGGAATCCTTTCCCTATTACAATATTTATGGACCTCTATCCAAAGGAGACACCAATCCCCTAATCAAGTTCATGGATCTCTATCCATAGGAGAACTCCTTTCTCCTTAGCTCTGGCTGGTGATCTTCTAGAAGAACTATTGCCTCCACTACACTAGCTAATGGATCTCTATCCACTGAAGACTCCTATCCTCACTCAGAAGACCTATCCTCACTACCCTAGCTAATGGATCTCTATCCACTAGAGACTATCATCCTCTATACTATATCACCTCCAAAGCTTACTCTTAGCTCTATCTCAAATCTATACTAAACATAGTCCTTCGATCTAGCACAAATCTGCTCAATCTCTATCTCTGGTCTAGCACAAACCTATCCTCAAATCTACACCAAAATCTATCCTCAAATATATACTAAACACAGTCCTTCGGTCTAGCACAAATCTATCCTCAATATCTATCCTCAAATCTACACTAAACATAGTCCTTCGATCTAGCACAAATCTCTATCCTCAAGCCTTAACACAAAGCTTGACTCAATCACAAATCAACTCTGCTAGATCTACCCCAAACCTTAACTCAAGGTTTGAACAAATCAATCAATCAACTCTGCTCACAAGTCTTCTCAAAGACTTATCTCAAATCTACCTTGTAAGCTTCCACAAAAGCTCACACTAATCTATCCACAAGTCCTCTCTAGAACTTGTCCAATATGCTCAACAATATCTATC
Organism: Wollemia nobilis; assembly: GCA_028583015.1. Taxonomy (NCBI): domain Eukaryota; kingdom Viridiplantae; phylum Streptophyta; class Pinopsida; order Araucariales; family Araucariaceae; genus Wollemia; species Wollemia nobilis. Next base: position 13,717,410 of record JAQPPZ010016467.1, read on the forward strand.
CTCAAACTCTGTATTGTAAGCTTCCACAAAAGCTCACACAAATCTATTCACAAGTCTTCTCAAAGACTTACCTCAAATATGCTCAACAAGTCCTCACTAGAACTTGTCCAATCTCATAGAAACATATAGAGAATTGTTAGAGACTCAATATGCTTCACATTCACCACAATGCTCAATCACTTTCAATCTCTCTTTTTACCATAGAAACATATAGAGAATTGTTAGAGACTCAATATGTTTCACACTCACAAACACTCAACCTCTTTCTCAAATCAATTTAGAATATAGAACAATTTATTTCACAGAACTTGAACTATCACTTCAACACATCCACTTGACTAGGCTCAACCAACTCTACTCAACCAATCACTCAATGAAATAATCCTTGCTCACAAACCCTAGTCCAAACTTATGAACACTCACTCAAATATTTCCAACAATGCTTATCAACCAATCTCACATAACAATGATACTCATGATCTTTGCAAACCCTAGTTCAAGTTCTTCACTCAATCAATCACTTCAACAACAATGCTTATCAAACAATCCTTTTCACTCCAACTTAGCATTCACAACATTCAACAATCACTCACTAGGAAGATGTGCCCATACCTTTTTGTTTGATGTAGAAGTGCCCTTCAAAACCTGTCTCAATCACAATTTTCTTCTTTGCCAATTTCAATGGTTAGATGACAAAATATCACACTAACACTCTCTCACAATATTCCTCAATTACAAAAATAATCAAACTCAAATACACCTTATTACTCCTTGAAATTAGCAATCATCAAATCACACATAAAAATAATCACTCAAATACCCCTTATAATCTCCAAATTTAATTAATCAATCTCCAAAAATTAACCTTTCAAAATAATATTTGCCTAAACCTTATAACTCCCCTTAAAACCTTATAAATTAAATAAATTAGGCAAAAATTAAACTTTAGGGCTTAAATTTAATTCCTCCAAAAAATCTGGTGCCAAACCAAATGCATACCTTGTCTTTTACCCCAAAAGGGGGTTCGATGGGTTTCGAACCGTCGTCTCCCAAGCGCCAAGCACTTTGGCGCTTTTGTGCCCACCACATGGGCTATAGGTGCCCACGAGAAGGAAGGGAAGCCTCCTTCCTTTTACAACCTTCGTCCGTCATCGATTCTTCCAAAAAGCACACTCCCACGGATTCGAACCTCCACCACTCGTTGCCCCTAGCGCTTTGCTTTCACTACGGTTGCCAACTGTGCTACCTGTGCTTGGTGACCAAGGCACCTTCCTTGGTGGGTGAAATTCCTCTGCCTACCTCTTGGCACTTTTTAAAACAATGAAACCCTCTTGATTTCATAGAATGATTCACATGATTTTGCATAACACAAAGATTAATTCGAAGGCATATATTTTCTTGGGCTAAGGTGGAGGAGTCCCTTTTTATACACGCTTTGATATTTGACTCCCACGTCGGTGCTCGATGGTCGAATTCGAAATTCAAATTTTGACTTTAATAACCCACCTTAGGGTTATTTAAAATAACCATAAATTAACATATAATTAATATTAAAATTAATTAATAATTAATTTAAATAACTTATAAGTTAAGTAAATTAATTAATAAATTAATTTATAATAAAATTATATTAATTAATTTATAATTAATTTAAACTTCCCTGTATAATATTATAAAGAAATATTATAATATTATTTGCTTGGGCTTCTTCTTTGCACTTTGGACCACATCTGACTACCTGGAACCGGGTCTTGACCAACTAGAAGCGGACTCTCCTTTCTGCACTGATTGTGGAACTGCTTCTCCTTGCACTGCTCACTGAAACTGACTTTCGACATTAATGACCATTCACTCTTGACATCAATGACAACTCATTTACTCAAAATGTCCAAAAAAACCATCCATATCCCATCTACGAGTGTTTGGTTATACTGCCTACATGCACATTCCCAAAGAGAAATGAAAGAAAATTGAAGAGAAGTCCCTGAGGTGTATTCTTCTTGGGTATAGTTGTGAATCTAAAGGTATAAACTCATGGACCCTACTACACAAAAGACTTATGTTAGTAGAGATTTTTTATTTGATGAAACTGGTGACCCTACAACCAGTCCATCTGTAGCACCACGTGATCTTGACAGTGGTCCAAGAATCATGCATGATGATGAATATAATAGTATAGGAGGTACTCCTGTTGTGAGTTTTTCTCCACATCATTTGAGTCGATCGTTATGGTACAAAAAGACACTAGGATTACCATATGAGTGCTTCATATGACACTTCTACTTCCAAACCAAGGACACAAAGTATGGCTTGTGAGAAAGTGAATTTGACATTGATGAGCACCATGGTGAATATCCCTAAAACAAAAATGGTTTGTGAAGCTCTTGAGCTACCACATTGGAAGTCAGCTATGGAGGATGAGTATAAATAATTGATGAAGAATGGCACATGGGAGCTAGTTGATCTTCCACTAGTAAAGAAGGCCATAGAATGCAAATGGGTATTTAAAACAAATTATAAAGTTGATGGAACACTTGATAAGCACAAGGTTCATTTAGTTGCAAAAGGGTATGCACAGGAGGAAGGCATCGACTATGAAGAGACATTTGCACCTACAACCAAGATCAAGATCATTCGTATTGTTTTTGCAATGGCAACACAGTTTGGTTGGAAGGTACATCATATGGATGTCAAGAGTGCATTCCTAAATAGAGACTTAGTAGAAGAAGTCTACATGAAGTAACTTGAGGGATTTTTCATTGATCCAGGCAAAGGAAAAGTGTGTAGATTGATCAAGTCTCTATATGGTTTAAAACAAGATCTGAGAGCGTGGTACACCAAAATTTATGAACACCTCTTACACCATGGATTTTTTAGGAGTTTGTATGATCCTAATATCTACCGTCAACAACATAATGGGGAGACAACCCTTGTTGTAGTTTATGTCAATGATTTGATCATCATAGGGAGTGCTGACGATTTGATATTATCTTGCAAGGATGATCTCAAAAATTTGACATAACTGACCTAGGTTTACTTAACTATTGCCTTGCATTGGAGGTCTAGCAGATGCAGGATTAAATATTTATTTCTTAGATGAAGTACACCAAGACTTTGTTGGAGATATTTAGAATGACAGAGTGCCAACCCATGCCCATGCCAATTGAACCTGGTCTACATCTGTATCATCATGAAAACTCTCCATAGGTAGATGCAACTCTCTATCGTCATTAGATTGAAGAGTTAATTTACTTGACATATACCAAGTCAGATATTTGCTATGCCATTAGTTATCTGTCTAGGTTTATGCATGAACCTAATAAATTTATCCATTGACAATGACTAATCATGTGTTGAGATACATCTATGGTACTGATAGTTATAGCCTAGAGTACAAAAAGAACAATAATTTCTTTTTTATTGGATACACATATGTAGATTATGGAGGATATTTGGATGATAAGAGATCAATGATAGGATATGTGTCTTCCTTGGATCTAGAACAATTTCTTGGGGTAGCAAGAAATAATGTCTAACATCTAAATCTACCATAGAATCAGAGTATCATGCTACTTATGATATGAAATAATAGGCTAAACTCCATATTATTTTGTATTCATAAAACATGCCAATTTATAGGCCTAAAATACATATTCAATACCATGGTATGAGCCAAACCATGTGCTCAATACCATGTGCAAGAGGATAAGAGTGCATTTAATATACACAATAATAGTTAATACCCCTCATATATATCTATACAAATGTATTTAAGGCAAATTATTTAATACCATACCGTATCCTTATCAGTTGTAAATGTTGTTTGTGAGGTAGTATGGTTACGTCGTATTTTGATAGACATTCGGATTCCACAGAGTCAACCTAAAATTTTGCACTGCGACAATCAAGGTGTTTTGAAATTGGTTTACAATCCTATTTTTCATGAGCGCACTAAACACATTGAGATACAAGTGCACTTCATTCACGACCATGTTTCATTGCACACTATTTAGCTCCAGTACATTTCCACAAAAGATCAAGTTGCTGATGTTTTCACCAAATATCTAGATCGTGGAAAGTTTGAATAATTTCGGAGCTTCCTCTCTTGTTCTCTAAAGACCTAATGTATTATGGGGGGAATGTTAGAATAATACATTATTTAACATTTGATTAAATATTGATAATTAAATAAATGTAAGGGTACATCCCTTGGACTACCCAAGAATGCTTGTATAAATACTTCTTATTGATATAATAAAATAGGTGCTTCCTTCTAATGAAATTTTTGGGCATATGGGTTGCTATAAAGGATGGTTCACTCCTTTTGTGGAAGGTGGATATTGTCATGGTAAAACAAGGATTTTGATAGGCTGAAGGGTAAGGAATTAAAGGAAACATGTTTTGTTTTTGTTTTGGTTTCACCAAATCCTGGTTGTGATAAAAACCTTGTAAAGAAGAATTTGAATACATACATATATTCATCATTATTTTACAAAAACCTGATTCATACAAAGAAATTTTTGAAATTTTAAATAATTCACATAACATTTCATTCTAAAAAATTCATTAGATTTATCACATTTTATTCTTTAAAGTTTTAGAAGATTTATCACATTTTATTCTTTAAGAATTTCATTGCATTTAGCATGTTTCATTCTCTTTAGATTATTTAAAAAAAAATCTAATTAGTGACATTTAAAGTCGGTTTCTATACCTCATTTTTGGTAGATATTTTCAATTTTCACCATAACCCCTATCAAAATCACTGCTTCTCAATTCTATCCTCTACACAACATCTTCGGTTGTGATTACAGTTAAATTCTAGTAGTAATCGACATCGAACTGCTAAAATTTTTCCCTAATCTTACGGAAGAGGGAATTGCAAAATTAGGGTTTTTTATCTATATCTCCCAATGCGTTATGATTAAAAACATGGCAATCAATCATGATTTTGATCGATGACCTCTATGCTTGATCCGTAACATCTTCACTAGTTTTCTCCACATGGCTAGGTGTTAGTGATCGATGTCTCTCATGCAAGGTGTTTGCCCCTTTGGAAATGGGCATCGTATGCTAGTATGACATGCTAACATCCTACCACCTTTCCATGTTTACCCCTGCTATGCTTACTCTACTTTAAACTTCCTTATCCTCTTCAAAGGTGGCCATACATTTTCATTTGGTGCCACCTCTACCTCGTCATCGAGGAGCGTATGGGTGGTGCTTACTGATAAGGACACATCATAATAACAAGGATATGGGTGTTTTAATGGTGACGATCCTAACTGGGAAAAATGTTTGATTCTAGTGTGTAAGGCCCACGATTTATTTAAATAAAATTTAATTTTGTGCCTTCCTTTTATTCATATTGACAACCTTGTTTTACAGTCTCCATAGTGGTGTAATATTTGCATGTGATGAATCCCATCTGGCCTTGCTATCTCCCAAGTATCGTCCTCACTAATTTCATGTGTCTTATTCAGAATAACATCGTATGTAGGGTATGGCTTATTCAATCAGGGTGAAATAGTTTAAATTTAGATAATTAAACTTAGGGTGCATATAAGCTTGGTCGATAATCAAATTTATATTCAAAACTTTTGACTTTGCTTTCCTCCTTAATTTTCATATGATAGGCTTGATTTGTAGCTTGCATCACGATGTCATCATCGTGTGCATATTTGTTTATCGTTAATATTTTGACCAACTCTTAATCAATATTATAATTACCCAAATTTGGGCATGCTCATTTCATCAAACGAAACCTCCTTTCCAAGATGAAGAATCACGTAACTCACTTGAAACTATTGCATGATTCCTTCATGTCTTATCAAGCTATAACATTCTTACACATGAGATAGATTCATGACTTGCACTATGCGATACCTTCATGTCTTGCCCAAGGTAGCAAGTCCAAAGACTCACACCATACACGAAGGTGGATTTGATTGTTTACTCATGTGTAGAGGCTAATTATATTTTAAATTTGTGCTTCTCCTGATGATAGGCCAAAATCATGTGACCACCAAACAATAACATCTATGCTCAACTCCCGAGGTAGGACCTGCATCATGTGACTTCTATGCCAGGGTCCATAGGGTATACAATTCGTATGTTCATGCGTATTTGATATTGAATTCCATTTTTAATTGCAAAATCCTTGATAATAAGAATCAAATATGACCATCCCGTAAAATCTTGTTATGCAATAATACATGGTTTCAGACATGGCATGAATTCACTAAAGTCATCCACTTAGATATTTTTTTATGTGATGAAGCACCTATGGAAATCCACTACTAAAACAAACTACCAAAATATCCTACATAAATGAACTATAGAAACTAACTACAAAAATTAACTACAAAAACTAACTATAGAAATTAACTATGAAAACTAACTATAGAAATTAACTATGGAAACTAACTACGAAAATAACCTACAAAAACATATTTATAGGAATGTTTTAACTGCTTCCATTTTCTCTTTTTTTTCTTCCCCCAAACTATATTATATTCCTTTGCTCCTCCCCCAAACTGAATTTTTGGCTATATAGCCAAAAAAAGATAAGGAGATAAATTTTTATTTATAGAGGTTTATAGAAAATCTTAATTATAATAATATATATTTTATTTTTATTGTTTGTATATATATTTATATTTTTAGGAATATGGGGGTATTTACTTATATATCAATTATTTATTTAAGCTAAGCCATTAAACAAGATTGTAGGATAATAAATCTTCTTAGAATGGGACTGTTTGTTCCCAATAGCAAATATGTTCTACAAAAACATTGATGTCTTCCTTGACCTTTAATAAAATATTTCATGGATTTCATAATAAATATTTCTAATGTCCCAGATATATCAATTTCTTTGTTCTACTTCCTTTGGTATCATTGTGGAGCCCTTTATGAAAAAAATAATAATGAGCTTATACCAATTTCAATCAATAATACTTTGGTTCTCAGAAATAGGTCTTATCAAGGGTTGAACACATTCAAAACCTACTTTGGAAGAAGAAAGTAAGATATTTCTGGTATCATCTTTGTTTCACCATTTTAGTGTCTATTTTTCTCACATACATATAGATATAATCTTAAGTTTTAGGGGTGCAGAGTTTTGGAAAATCAGATTTCCAACCAATCTATCAATATCCTAATGGGAATTGTCACCCTATCCTTGCTACTATGCCCCTTTGAGAAAGAAGAGTTAAGGCTTTGGGGAATCAGACTACATAACCATATGGATGGAAATGTAATCCTATCCTTATTACCTTCTCTTTTATTTGGGAAATAAATTAGAACTTTGGGGATTCGGACTACATAACCATCTGGATGGAAATGTAACCCTATCCTTACTATTATTTCCTTACTTTTATTATTTCTGTGGGCTATATGAAACAAGGTATTTTACTACCTTGCTTTATTAATTAGTGATACCATCATGACTATATAACCTCCCTTCCATAAGGGAAGAATGTCTTCCCACACTGAATCTGACTTCTTCCTTAAAACCTAATATTGTGACTAAAAAGTGATGAATGATAAGATGAATAAAATATTGTATATTAGAACTCCATAATGAAACAAAGGAAGCATATTGTAAGGAACATAGAGTGATATTATAGTTTATTTTTAAGAAATATTATTGTTCCATGATAATCCTCTTTCATTGGTCAAGTAGTGTAAATATTTTTGCCATCCATCTTATTTACCGGTTCTTACACATCCATACAAGAGGACTGATTAGACTACATTTTTTTTAATGAATGCACTTATTTTATTAGTATATATTATATTATAGAGCAACAATTTATTTAGTAAATAGTGTTTTGTTGGTTTAGGTAGAAATAGAAGTTCTTATTTACCAATAGTTGATTGTATTTAAAAAATGCACTGCAAATCAACTTGTTGCTTAAGGTGGTTTATAAATTCTTCTTTAGATAATAGCTTCCTATAGAGCTTAAGCCTATGTCCTTTAACTAATAATATTCATGTTGAATCATCAATGGGCTTAAGTTTAACCGTACCATTCCTAAATATTTCTTCAATCTCATACGGTCCAAGCCATCGTGCCTGTCAAATAGCAATGTCCAATCTCCTGGTTGAAATTTTCATGGTACAATGTGTTTATCATACCATTTTTCTTTGAAATTGCATTAGTTCTATCCTATGTAATACCTCTAATATTATTTCATCTAGAATATTTAATTTTTTCAACCTAGCTTTTTATGCTTGATTCAAATCCATATTAAGTTGTGATGCTATGTGAAGAGTCTCTATTGCAAATTCAATAGGTATGATAGCTTGCTTTCCATAGACCATTTCATAAGGTGACAGTCTTGTGGTGGTTTTCCAAGTTGTGTTATATGTCCATGTAGCTTCTTTTAATATTTCTGCCCAATCAATCCTATTGACATCTATAATTTTTGTTATAATATTTTCAAGTTCTCTATTTGTAACCTCTAATTGTCTATTAGCTTGAGGATGATATGACGATATCTTTTTATGTTTGATTTAATATAATTTAACAAAATTATAAATCGCTTTGGAGAGAAATTGAGATCCATGGTCTGAAATCAATTCTCTATATGCTCCAAAGTATTGCATGATATGCTTGTAAAGGAAATCAACTACAGGATTAGCTTGTGCTCGTGGTAAGGATTTTACTTTAGCCCACTTGGTGAAATAATCTGTGCGCACAAGTATATTTTTATTGCCTTTACTTGGAGGATCTATTCGCCAAACATAATCAATTCCCAATTTCTCAAATGGTTCGAACATTATTTATGGTACCAAAGACATCTCCATTATAGGCATAGGTTTACTAGCCGTTTGACAAGCATCACATCGATCAACAAACCTATAGGCATCCCTATGTATAGTAGGCTAAAAATAACCAGTTTGAAGTATTTTACTAACTATTATTTGAGCAGCATAATAGCCTCCACAAGGTTCTTCATGTGTTGCTCGAATGATGTCATATACATCATCTTCTTGCACACATATCCTAATTACATGGTCATGACAAGACTTAAAAAATGCTCCATTAATACACATATAAGGGATACTTTTATGTAATAAATTTCTATGCTCATACGGTGTAAAACTTTATGGCATTTTTCCTATTACCAAATAATTTACAATATTGGCATACCAAGGAGTAAAAACAGAAAGAGCAAACAAATGTTCATTTGGAAAATTATCAGGAATTAATTCATCATCATCAAATATATGCATACAAGACAAATGATCTGTAATGACATTATCTTTACCTGCTTTATCTACAATTGTGACATTAAATTCTTGCAACAAGAGAAATCATATAACTCTTCCTCCTACTGTAGATTTTTCATTAAATATTTAATGGGAGGGTGATCAGTGTGAACAAATACTTCATACCTTGTTATATAATATTTTAATTTATTAATGGCATGAACTACAACTACGAATTCTTTTTCTAGTAAATGTATAGTTGAGTTCTGCCCATGTGGTAGGAAAATATCAATGAAAATGTTGATTATAATGCAGAATGAAGAAAATAATCACCTTTATAATGGATCAATGTTTATTGTAAGGTAAAAATCCACAAATAGAAATAATAATATATTCTTTGATGCCTTCTCAAGATATCTATCCTATCATTTATATCTATTATAGGGTTAATTGTGAAAGGACGTAACCTTTCATATATGAGTTATAATTAAAGAAATAATTAATGAAATAATAGGACTATGTTAGGATAGATAATCCTAACATTGCACCATCCCTTGAAAAAATTTTATCCTCAAACCTAGGAAAATATCAAAAAATTATGCTCTTGCTCGCATGTAGACTATCTTATGACTCCTGAGATAAGTATTTAGAGCTTGGATTGTATGTTTGGGTTCATTGAGTAGAATTTACTTTTTTTTTGAGCTAATTTATATCAATCTTAATTGGTTGCTAATATAATTTTTACCTCCTTTGAATATTTGACTCTTCCATTCGACGCACATGAATGTGAATGTTAATAGGGTTTTGAAATTTTCTATCGTGCATGCTAGGGAGATAAAGACATTGTTGACGTCTTCTGATGAGCATGCTCTTTTTTTCCTCTTAACTTACAACACTATGAATGGTGTACAAGCTATATCAAACTCCTAACGACTACTCTTGGGCGATGTCATATAACCTTTAGCATGCAATAATATTTGACATCCTCCACATGGACAACTATTAATAAATCTTCGATGTGTGCGTAATCAATACTTTTGGACTATGAGTTTTTCCTCCTTAGCATGTTGATGAAATAAAATGGCTCCATGACTTTGTTAAGTGTGGCTATCATCCCAGTACCTATTACCAACTTGAGTGCCATGTGCCTATGAATTCTGTCAATGTGGCTTGATGTGTTGATGTTGGTGTAACGATGCTCAATTTAAACTAGCTATTAGGGTTCACGTTGCCTATTATTTTCTTCAAACTTTTGACTCTATGGTGTACTGAATCTATGAAAACTTTGTGTAAGTGAAATATATTTTTTGGATGCTCAATGGGCACTTCTCCTGAATCAATGATTAACTTCTAACATGTTATTGCTAACAACTATCCTAACAGATGCCCAATGAATGCATCATTCGAGGTGCGTTAAGAATTTATTGTATTCTACACTGGTCATGTAGAAAATTCTCACCTTTGAATCAATTGAATACCATGGTAAATATTTCTACTTCCTTCATCCCATATTGCGGCGTGTATTGTGAAAAGGATTTAACGGATATTCGAGAGACATCAGTGAATATCAAGAGAATGTTTGAGGTAATTCCAAGTGATCATTCTAAAAGGAAGCTGATGCTGAATATAGGATTACACAATGTTCAGGATATAGTGAAGGTTTTTAATATGCCACACGGTCTCTAAGAAGTGGTGGTCATATTTAACTATGATTTTTTTTTTGGATAAGTTTAAATCCTTCATTTAGAAAACAACCTTTGAGAAACCTATCTTTTTAATATCTTACACTATGGCATATTTAAATATAAATAGACTTTCACTGCTCTCAGCTTTCTTCCAATTCAAAGATATTATGATAGAGGAAATCCCAATAATGAGAGCTTCCTTACTATAGCAACAATACCTGATTAGATGATGTGATATTCATAGCTTGGGACTTCTAACCTACTCTCAACCATGTATACATGTCCTATACCATATCTTCCTCCAATTTCATTCAGTTCTGCTAATAAATTTGTAGGAGAAAGCTCTTTTTCTACTATTTTGTTGAGGCCACTAAAGACCCTTCCTCCAAGACTTTGCTTTTGGTTCAACGAAGGTAATATTTTTGACTCTTCAAATTATTTCAATTAAGAATGTGATACCATTTGAACGTAAACTGTTGTAAATATGTTGAGTTTTAAATTTTAGGGCCCGTATGTTCATCAATTATTGGTATAAGGGAGTCAAATTGTACAAGGATGAGGCCAAGGTGGAGGGCGCTCACATGAAAGTAGTATGCAATATATAAAAACTCCAATTTTTTGCACTTCATTGATGGCTGAGAATTTGATGGCTGAATATTTTTCTAGTGTTAACTGTAATTTTTTAATTTTTTTTACTGTTCTCTTTCCATAAACCTGATCACTCTTGGAAACCTTAAAATATGTGTATTGTTGTCCAAACAATCCTTTTCGTCATTCATTTCTCTTAAAAAAAATTGCATTTTTAGGGTTTTCATAAAAAAATTATTCTTTTTTCTCGAGAAGTACATAATGTACTCTTTGAAAATTTATGGTTTTGGGCTCTTCCAAGAAAAAAAATTTAGGGTTTGAATTATCTTCTTCCTTCGGAAGTGCAATGGGTATTTCTTTATTTTCCTCTGCTTCTACTTCCATTAGATCCTCACTAAACTTATTAATAATGTTTTCTATAATGTTTTTGAAACGTTGCACACTAAAAATATTTTCGAAACATTGCACACTAAAAATATTTTCAAAATGTTGCCAATCTAGTTGAGGCAATTCCCAAAATTCTGCCTTCAATTTCTGAACTTCTTCTTGAAATTTTTGGTCCCATATTGCTGGATCCATGATGCTCTGATACAAGATGGTAGGAAACTAATAGTGAAAATGTTGATTATAATGCAGAATGAAGAAAAGAATCGCCTTTATAATGAATCGATGTTTATTGTAAGGTTTAAACCCACAAATTGAAATAATAATATATTATTCGATGCCTTCTCAATATATCTATCATATCATTTATATCTATTCTAGGGTTAGTTGTGAAAGGACGTAACCTTTCATATATGAGTTATAATTAAAGAAATAATTAATGAAATAATAGGATTGTGTTAGGATAGAGAATCCTAACACCATGCAAGTTTTTTCTGACATAATAGATGGTATAAGGTATTTTATTCTCAATTTGTTGCAATACTACTCCTATTGCATAACCTAAAGAATTATTATGTATATGGAATGATAATTCCTAATTTTACCCCCTTAAAATGGGAGTGGTAGTCAATTTGTATTTTATAACTTTGAAGGCTTTTTGAAATTCCTCTATCCAATTAAATTCACTTTCCTTTGTTAAGAGCTTAAGTATAGGAGAGGCAATTTTTTTGAAGTCCTTAATGAATCTATGATAATATCCTACATGTCATAAAAAGCTTGTTGTGGTTGATCCACAACACACCCCAAAATTGGGGACCCACCTTTTTGCAGGCTTGCAGAGAAGAATCTCGGTGACCCAGATGCTAAAATTGAAGAAAAGAGGAAAAAATGCATGAGTCTTGAAAGTGTCGCGAAATCGCGACATGTCGCGAAATCGCGACCTGTCGCGCCATCGCTGCCGAAAACAGGAAAGTGTCGCGAAATCGCGACATGTTGCTCCGTCGCGCCCGAAAAAGAAAAAACAAAAGATCGCGATATCGCGACATGTGCCCGCTCGCGAAAAATGAAAAAGTGTCGCGAAATCGCGACATGTCGTCGGCGAAATGAAAAGGTGTACAAAGACAAAATGAAAAGTGTCGCGAAATCGTGACATGTTGCTCCGTCGGAGGAGAGAGAAAGGCAAGAATGAAAAAGTGTCTAGCGAATATCGCGACGTATTGAAAAAAAGTTTCACGGACGGAAGAGAGAGAAAGGACAAAATGGAAAGTAGTAGAGATAACGTCACGAAAAATATGGTCAAGAAGGTAAAAGGTAGAGCAAAGCGGAAAAATGTCGCGATATCGCGACAGAAAGAGGTCAAAGAGCACGAAGCAAGAAAACGTCGCGATATCACGACAGGAACCGATCAAACGAGGCAAAAGGCCAAAATGGTCACGAAATCGTGACGGGATCAACCGGAAAGCATAATGCGTAGAAATGGTCACGAAATCGTGACAGAAAGCAAGGGGAATGAAGCGAAAAGGCATCGCGAAATCGTGACAGGTTTGGCAAAATAGTACGGAGGGCAAAAGCGGTAGCGAATATCATGACAGTTTGCGGCAAGAAGGTCCGAAGGAGAGAATGGTCACGATTTCATGATAGATTACAGTGAAGTAGTACGGACAGAGAAAAGCGTCGTGAAATCGTGACTAGTTGAAGCTCAAGCGTACGGAAGGGAAAAATGTCATGAAATCATGACAGCATGCAACAAAGGTGCCCAAAGCAGAGAAGCGTCGCGATTTCGTGACAAGGTGCGGCCTAAGGGGTACGAAACGAAAATGTGTACTGAAATCCGCGTACAAACAGGCCGAGGCGTACGAACGAGGAAAGCGTCGCGATATCGCGACATGTCACGATTTCGCGACATGTCGCGTTTTCGCGGCCAGAAAGGTGAGCAGGTTGCATGCTGTTTTGTCACATTTTGGCACGGGAAGACGTTATAGAAGACGTAGAAAACGTAGGACACGTGGCTTACAGGTGTCAAGATTGTAGAGGCGTTACATGCAGCGGTGGATTTCGAGCGTTTCAGAATCGAGCATCAATCAAAAGCAAGGAAAAGGCAAGAATTTGAAAGGTCAAATGCAGGAAGGTGAAGCGAAGCGACACAGGGAGAATCGAAGAGCCATTTCAATGATTATAAAGTCAAGAATGCGGATTGAAAGAAGGGTTGGAAATTGCTGCTTGCAGAGTTGCAGAGACAAGGGCTTCATGCCATTCTGGGCCTGCACTTGGGCAATTTCCTTCATTTGTTCTGGATTAGTAAAACCTGGAACATTCTGTAATTGTAATTGATACATCATTTTAAGGTAGAAATATAGAAAGTTGGCATCTCATTGATGAGAAAGAAGGAGTCATTTTGTGCATGCATGATTTAATGTTTTATCATTCATTCCAGATTTCTAAGGCTTTTAGGTGAAGTTTAATGCAAGTGTGCTTGGTTGCTTCATGCGAATGCCTAAATCTGGAATTACAGTAGAAACCCTAGAAACCAACACCTAATTTATTTGGATTGTGCGAATTTGCAAGTTCATTAGGTTAGGTTGCATGCAGAAAACCTCATTATCTTCGGTTTCATCGAATTGATGACAGCATTATGACTGTAGTTTAGTTTCATTTTCATTTATTTTGCTTTATTTTTTAAACCCTTAATTTATTTTCTGCAGTTTAATTACTGTATTCAAATAAACAAGCTGAAAATCCATCAGAACTAAAGAGGAGAATAGATATTATTCATTTTGAGTCCACTGTAATTTCAAACTAAATAAACCACAGTGCCCCTTGTTAACATCCACTTGCAAACCCTAAGGTATTCCTAGCATTTCATTTGAACAACATCATATCAGCATAACAGGAACCTTGGAGAAATTATTTTCTTTGCAAGCAGAGGATTTTGGGACTCAGATCCTACCGGAGAGTGTGCTTTCACAATTGGGTGAAAACACCACTCAACAGATTGGCGCTAGAAGGAGGGCCTGAATTGGTTTATGTTATTTTGATTTTCATACCTGAATAATTTGTTTTTGATCTAATTCTGAAATCATTTAATAAATCTCACAGGCGGCTAAACTGCAACACTGTTTTTGTTTCTGTTGCAGGTTTTCTTCGAAATAGCCGAGGGTTTCATCAGGCAGGCTGGACCCACCACGCCGTATTGCGACCAGGTCTCAAACAACCGGAGAAACCATTTTTCATGACCTTACTGGTACTCCCAAGAGTAAAGCCAAGCAAGTCGTAAGCACACCAGTCGCAAAAGACCTATTTTCTCCAGGAACGTCGAGTGGACCTACGCCAGTAATATCCGTTGCCCCTAGTGTGCCTATAGTTAGTAATATTTCTACTGCTATTGTAGGTCTGTCTTCATCAATTTTGAGTCAAATGGCTCAAGCTCCAGCAGCTCCTTGGTATGGAGCTAACAATACTCCTTTGAATATTGCTGGGGATATCCATGAAATCCCCAAGAACATTGAAATATTTCTGCCTAAATACAAGCCAGATGGCCTAAGAACAGCAGAAGAACATATCCAAGCCTATAGGGATGTTTTAATTAGGCTGCAAGTTCAATATGAAGATGTGGCCTGCAGACTTTTCCCCATGAGCTTAGATCCAATAGCATATGAATGGTATATATGCTTGCCAACTGGTTCAATCACCTCTTGGACACAAATGGAAAATGCCTTTGTCAATCAATTTAGGTCACCCTTAGATCCCGCAACTATTTACAATCAGTTTATTACATGCAAAAGGGGCCAAGGGGAACCAATCAGAATGTTTAATCAGAGATTCCAAAAGTGCTATAATAGAGCAATTAGGCACTTTGCCATCGATCCCGCAGTGGCTTTGCAGATATATTTTGGGGCATTGGACCCCATGACAGCCATGTTTGCAAGGCGCAATCCTCAAGTCACCACGCTGGCTTTAGCCTATAACGAAGCCATGACTATCGAGCAGCAAATGACGCCACAAGGCTACGGGTTTACCCAGATGCCTGTGATGGGACAGTATGCTCCATATGGTCAAGCTCCCCAGGCAAATCAACTCATGGCACCACAAATGCCAAGCATGAGCGCCTTCCCATATCAGCAGCAGTATCCACCAACACCCGCGTATGCACCCATTCCAATCCAACCAATCACAGCCATTCCACCTGTCCCTGCATTTTTGCAGAACAGTCAACCAACTATGCAAGGAACTAGTCAGGTCAATCCTCAAGCCATAGTTCCTTTTCCAAATCCTACCCCGATTCAAAGTGTCAATCCATACGGGAATCCAATTCCTCAGAACCCGACCCCAGTGTTGAATCAAGACCCCATTAATTATGCGAATCCAACGGGGGTTAATAACAATATGATTCCATCGAAGGATGTTTATTCGGAAGTCGAAGAGCTCAAGAAATTAGTGCATAAACTGAGCAATGACAGGGTTCAACAGCAGAAGTATGAGTCCCATGCCCCTCACCCAAATCAAAATTTTAACAATAGAGGGAGGCACTGGAACACTAAGCCTAACAATGGGGGAGTTCCCGCTCCCATTGCTAATCAATTAGATGCTTCTGCAGGACCTAGCCAACCCAATTCTCTTTTGAATCTTTCAGATTTGGCGTGGGAAAGGGGGTGCAGGTTGCATAACACAAAAGAACACAATGAGAGGAATTGTCCTGAGATTGCTAGATACACTCATTGTCTTCAGGCACAAGTTGATGATTTGGAACTGGTATCAAATGAAAATCCATCACAACATCAAGATGATAATATTATGGTGATGGAAACTGTATATCATCAAGAAGGTGAGAGTGAGGAAGAAGAAGACGAAATTCTGGAACAGGAGGTGCAAGCTTTTCGAGATTTCAGAAAGGGGAATCATGGATACCATTTGAGAAGTAAGTCTAAAGCCCCTAAAACCTCATCGACACCTCCAAACAATTCTATTCTTCCTCCAGACACTAAGGCAAATAATAATCCTCCCCCTCCACTCAGAAGAGAAATGTCTAATGACATGCAGAAGACAATCAAATTTGAAAAGCCAAACTATGACATAGTGGAGGATCTAAAGAAGTCCAAATCTAGCCTTTCATTCCTGGACGCAGCTAGATTGCCTGGCCAAAAGGAGGCGTTGATAAGAGCTTTGAATTCACCTGATCCAATGTGGAAGGAAAAAAGAGTTGAATCCCACCTTATTTTGCGAAAGGAGAGAAGGGATGTCCCGCCATTCTTACTGACTTTGAGAATTGCGGGTAAGAATTTGCATAACTGTTTGGTGGATACAGGTGCCACGAGCAACCTCATGCCTGCAGAAATATGTAAAATGCTAGGTCTGCAACCTGTTTCATCCAAATGTACAGTCCTGCAACTGGACAGATCAGAAGTAAATGTAGTGGGGACTTTATATGATGTCAAGATTCAATTGAATTCTGAACCCAGGGTCCAGCAGGTTGTAGACATTTTGGTGGTTAATATCCCAAGTAGGTATGGAATGCTACTTGCTAGGGATTGGATGAAAACGCTGAATGGCTATTTTTCAACAGACTGCTCGCATATGTGGCTACCATGGAAGGGAATTGCAAACCAAATAAGAGTGGAAAACGAACCGAGGCTTAAAGAGATTATAACAGATTTTAACAAGCCGAATGAAGTTCAGTTTTCTGAGCCAGAACTAGGAGTTTATGCACTTGATGTTGAGGAGGCTGCTGAAGAGCATAAAGAGGAGGCGTGTCATGGTGGCTCTTCCGAGGAAAATGATTACACGTGGTTGCTCAGGTTTGATGGATCAAAATCTAGACAGGGAGCAGGAGCTGGAGTCGAGCTCACTGGTCCAGGAGGTAAACCCTTGTTAGCTGCTTACAGACTGCAATTTCCTTGCATGAACAATGTGGCAGAATACGAAGCGTTGATCTATGGTTTACGTCTAGCATTGAGCAAGCATGTTAAATGCTTGAAGGTTTTGGGAGATTCTGAGTTGGTAGTCAAGCAAATCAAAGGACAGTACACATGCCGCGACAGGAGACTAAGCCTTTATAGAACTAGGGTTATGGACCTCATGGAGGAGTTCGATGCATTCAACATAGCCCTTATTTCTAGGAAAGGAAATCGAATAGCAGACTCTCTTGCAGTCATCGCGGGCATGTTGAATCCGGTTGATATAAGAAGATGTAAAAAGTTTTCCATTGAATTGGTTCCTTGTCCATCAATACCCGATAATGTAAAGAATTTCCAAGTTTTTGAAAGTGACAGACATATTTTCAAATTTGTCACAAACTCGGGTATTTTTGAAAATCAGGTGATTGATGAGGAGCAAAGGTGGCGAGATGAAACAGAAGATGAAATTGAAACTGCGTATCAATCCAATAAAATTCCTAAAGACGTGGTTTCATTGGAAAAGATGTTCGACATGGGATGCAAGACCAAGAAAGGAAAAAGAGTCCCACTCCCTAAAGATGCCTGTGATTCAATTAATCTAGGGAGCGCAGACAATCCAAAGGAGGTGTACATAGCAAAGGCATGTACAGAGCAAGAAAGGAGCAATATAATACAAGCATTGAAGCATTACATAGATTGTATTGCTTGGAACTACAATGAGCTGAAGACTTACAACCAAAACATTATCACACATACCATCCCTTTGAAGCCAGACTCCAAGCCTTTTAGGCAAAGACAACGAGTTGTTAACCCGCTATTGGAGCCTTTGATCGAAAAGGAGGTTAAAATATTATTGGAAGCGAAAATCATTTTTCCTGTTAGGCACTCAACCTGGGTGGCTAACCTCGTTCCAGTGAGAAAAAAGAGTGGAGAGATTAGGCTGTGCATAGATTTTTGAAATCTTAATAAAGCCTCTCAAAAGGATAATTATCCACTGCCATCAATCGATGAAATTCTACAAATGGTAAATGGATCTGAAATGATGTCCTTTCTCGATGGGTATTCTGGGTACAACCAAATTCTTATACATCCAGACGACAGGATGAAAACAGCCTTCACTACCAAGTGGGGAACATTTGCATATAAGAGAATGTCGTTCGGATTGTTAAATGTTGGTGCAACTTTTCAACGCGCCATGGATTATGCATTCAAAGGACTCATAGGCAAATGCATCATCGTGTATGTGGATGATATCCCAGTTTTCTCGAAGAAGAGAGAGGACCATGTCAAAGATTTAAAGAAAGTGCTTCAAAGATGCAGAGAACATGGAATTTCCTTAAATCCCAAAAAGTGCATTTTCGGAGTGACAGAAGGAAAATTGCTGGGTCACATCATTTCAAAAGAGGGCATATCCATCGACCCAGAAAGGATACAAGCTATCCAAAACCTACCTCTCCCGAGTAGTAAGAAAGAATTGAGATCTTTCTTTGGGCAGGTTAATTTTGTGAGGAAGTTTATCTCCAGCTTTGCTGAGATAGCCAAGCCTCTGAACAAGATGCTTAAGAAAGATGTGGATGTAAAATGGAACGAGGAAAGTAGAGTGGCCTTCCAGAACATCAAAGATGCCATTTCAAGAGCCCCTGTCCTTATAAGCCCAGACTACTCCAAGCCTTTTTATATTTATGCTTTTGCATCAGAACACTCCTTTGCGAGTGTCTTAACCCAAAAAGGCGAGGATAGTGCCGAAAAACCCATAGCGTTTTTAAGTGCCCCCCTGAAAGATGCTCAATTAAGGTATTCAATCCTTGATAAGCAAATGTACGCACTTTTTAAAACTGTGAAAAAATTTAGGCACTACATCGTACATAGCAGAGTTGTTGCCATCGTGCCCGACTCTGCTGTCAAGACCATGTTTTTACAAAATGAACTAGGTGAGAAGAGAGGAAAATGGATTTCAACCATCCAAGAATTTGATCTCGAAATCCAACCAATGAAACTAGTTCGAGGACAGGGACTGGCGAAGGCGATCGCAGAAAATAATCCGCAAATAACAGGCCAATGCTCAAATACAGAATACATTGCTAAGGACGACTGGTATGTTGATATTGTGCAATTTTTATTGACTGGTAAGTGTCCTTCTAATCTGAATTCAACGCAGAGAAGAGCTTTAAGGCTTAAGTCTGTCAATTATCTGATGAAATCTGGTGTGCTTTACAGGAAGAATCATGAAGGTATCTACCTGAGGTGCTTGAACAAAGAAGAAGCTGCCAGGGTGTTGCAAGAATTTCACGGGAAACATGGAACTGGTCATGGTGCAGCCAATGCTACAACACATCAAATCCTGAGAGCAGGATACTACTGGCCACATATTTTCAAGGATGCGCATGCCCATGTACGATCTTGTCATATCTGTCAAGTGGCTGCAAATAGAGAAAGAAATGCAGCCATGCCGTTGCAACCTGTAGTTGAAATGAGACCATTTGCACAGTGGGGACTAGATTTCATCGGGGTTATTAACCCAAATTCTTCTGATTCTCATAAATTCATTTTGACAGCTACAGACTACTGTACAAGGTGGACAGAAGCGATTCCTACTAAACATGCCACCACAGACGTTGTGATTAAATTCCTTGAGGATCAAATTATAACAAGATTTGGAATGCCCGATTCTATTGTCAGTGACAATGGTAAAGCTTTTATTTCTACACAATTCGCAGATTGGGCATATGATAACAAAGTGAGCTTAAAATTTGCATCCAACTATTATCCTCAAGGAAATGGGTTGGCCGAATCTTCAAATAAGAATTTGTTGAATACCATTAAGAAGTTGCTGGAAAAGAACCCGCGGGATTGGCACAACCAATTAAAGTTTGCCCTTTGGGCGAGATAGGACCAGAGTGAAAGAGTCCATAGGGAATACTCCCTATCATTTGGTTTATGGGCAAGACCCGATATTTCCAGCAAATTTGAAGTTGCAGACCTTACATTTCATACAAGAGTACTTGGGGACAGATGATCAAGTTGAAGCCAGGTTAAGCCAGTTGTTGCACCTTGATGAAAAGAGAGAAGAGGCCATGAATCACATGAATAAACACCAGGCAGTTATCAAAAGATGGTTTGACAGAAGGGCCAAAGTGAAATCATTCAGAATTTCAGATTTGGTATTACTATGGGACAAAAGACATGAGGAAAAAGGGAATCATCACAAGTTTGATTGTCTTTGGTTAGGTCCATATCAGATTTCAGAGATTCTTGGGAAGAATACCTTCAGGCTAAAAACCTTAGAAGGGAGAGATTTCATGCTACCGGTTAATGGGCAGATTTTAAAGCATTATTTTAGCCCTTAGGTTGTGAGATTTTGATATTATTCTTTTGGTTTTGGTGGGGATTTTCAGATTTTGTTTTTATTGTTTAGGATTGTTAGTCTAGCTAGGATTTTGGTTATGGATTTGATTTCAATTGACATGTGTGTTAATTTTGATAAAAAAATAATAATAAAAATAAAAATAAATAAAAAAAATAAAAAATTGAGATGTCAACTTATGCTTCAGGTTAGGAGAATATGAAATATTGGAATTGTCCTGTAAAAAGCTCCACAAGTAACACAAGCATCTTAAGTTATATTGTTTGATTTTGTGATGCATGAAAGAATCAGTTTTGCATGACAATTCATTCCATTTGTAATTCAAGAAATAATGCATTCATGTTCCATCTCACCTTACATACATCTCATCTTAGTTACATATGCATCTTAGGTACAAGCCATTAAAGTATGTCAAATCCTCTTAGGGTTGTGTTATAACATATATGTAAGTAAATCCTAAGGTTGGAAACTGAGTCTTGAGATATCTAGAACCAAGCACGTCTCATACATTAAAAAGGATCTTGAGCAAAATGATCAAAACCTAACTTGGAGGAAAAGGTTGGGCGAAAGAAGTTATTCATGTCTATCCTATTATGCAACATGATCCTTAAAACAGTGGTTTTGACCACTTCCATAGAGCTTAAAGCCTAAAATCGAGTAGTAAGGATAGGGTTAAATCCTCATCGAACTTAGGTTGAGGATCCAATTCCCCAAAACTTTGATTTGACCTACATGGAGTAGTAAGGATAGGGCATAAATTCTCATCTCGCTTAGGTTGAGAATCTGATTCCCCAAAGCTCTTATGTCTCATTTCATAGTAAATCTTGGATTGTAAGGATCGTACTATTTGTCCTCTGCAAAGGATGGGTAGTCATCCCCAAGGTCTAAGCAACAAAATTAATGTTTTCCATTTACACCTAAAGTTTGGATTGTAAGGATCGTACTACATGTCCCTAGCCAGGATGGGTAGTCATCCCCAAGGTCCAAGAAGTAAAAAAAAATAATAATAAATAAATTTTTCCCATCTCATCTTTATTTTGGATTGTAAGGATCGTACTACTTGTCCTTTGCAAAGGATGGGTAGTCATCCCCAAGGTCCAAAGAAATGGAGATAAGTTTTGGATTGTGGGGTTAGATATGCCCATGCATGGCATCATGTCTTGCCTAAAAAACAAGACCACTGATTGTCTAGAGGGTTAGACTAGCATGACCATTTCTTCCATAATTGGTTTAATTATTTTGCTTAAAGTGAGGTAATGAACTCTAAATCAGAATAGTAAGGATAGGGTTAAACTCTCATCTCGGTTGGTTGGGAGTCTGATTCCCCAAAGTTCTGATTTCACATTCACTTGCACATGGGTTCCAGATGGTAGAGACTCATAACCAACTTTGGGATACAATAAGGTAATGAATTAGTGGATCCTAAGAGGGTTTGGCAATCTTGAATGCTTGTACATAATAATAGAAGAATGACCATGCCTTTTATGAAAGCAAAATCTCCTAGCACATTCATTAGGGTACACAAATCATTCACCATCCCACATATGCATTCATGCAAAACTGATAATGGAGTGTGGATCAATTTCAAATGATAGGGAAAGAAATTCATTGCACACACTGAGCTAATACTTGATGATTCTGATGATTCATGTACTTCTGATCTTTGGGCATTTGTTATATTGCTTATGTGCTAACATATGTTTGCGAGTTTGTGATATGTTTCAGGTTGGGTTCTTACTAAAATGCTCAAGAGCATTTGACAGCAGAGTCGCCATTTGTTGTGGTTGATCCACAACACACCCCAAAATTGGGGACCCACCTTTTTGCAGGCTTGCAGAGAAGAATCTCGGTGACCCAGATGCTAAAATTGAAGAAAAGAGGAAAAAATGCATGAGTCTTGAAAGTGTCGCGAAATCGCGACATGTCGCGCCATCGCTGCCCAAAATAGGAAAAGTGTCACGAAATCGCGACATGTTGCTCCGTCGCGAAAAACGCGAAATTGAAAAACGTCGCGATATCGCGACATGTCGCTGCGAAAAATGAAAAAGTGTCACGAAATCGCGACGTGTTGCACGGTCACTGTCGAAAATGAAAAGTGTCGCAAAATCGTGACATGTTGCTCCGTCGCAGGGAGAGAGAAAGTCAAAATGAAAGAGTGTCGCGAAATCGCGACAGGGAAAGGATGGAAAGGCAGCGATATCGCGACAAAAAGAGGTCAAAGGGCACAAAGCGAAAAAACGTCGCGATATCGCGATAGAAAGAGGTCAAAGAGCACGAAGCAAGAAAACGTCGCGATATCGCGACAGGAACCAGTCAAACAGGGCAAAGGGCCAAAATGGTCGCGAAATCGCGACAGGATCAACCAGAAAGCATAATGCGCAGAAATGGTCACGAAATCGCGATAGAAAGCAGAAAAGGGGAATGAAGCGAAAAGGCATCGCGAATCATGACATTGAGCAAATGTACAAAGAGAAACGGTAGCGAAATCACGATAGTTTGGCAAGAAGGTCCGAAGGAGAGAATGGTCACGATTTCACGACAGATTGCAGCAAAGTAGTACGGACAGAGAAAAGCGTCGCGAAATCGTGACAGGTTGAAGCTCAAGCGTACGAAAGGAAAAATGTCACGAAATCGTGACGAAGGCAGAGAAGCGTCCTGATTTCACGATGGGTGCGGCCTAAGGGGTACGAAAGAAAATGGTCACGAAATCGCGAGAGGCAGGGAAAACGTCGCGATATCGAGGGGCGAAGGTGAAAAAGTCGCGATATCGAAGAGGTCCGAAGGGAAAACGTCGCGATATCGCGACAAAAACGGCCGAAGGCGTACGAACGAGGAAAGCGTCGCGATTTCGCGACATGTCGCGTTTTCGCGGCCAAAAAGGTGAGCAGGTTGCATGCTGTTTTGTCACGTTTTGGCACGGGAAGACGTTACAGAAGGCACGGAAAATGTAGGACACGTGGCTTACAGGTGTCAGTATTGCAGAGGCGTTACATGCAGCGGTGGATTTCGAGCGTTTCAGAATCGAGCATTAATCAAAAGCAAGGAAAAGGCAGGAATTTGAAAGGTCAAATGCAGGAAGGTGAAACGAAGCGACACGGGGAGAATCGAAGAGCCATTTCAGTGATTATAAAGTCAAGAGTGCGGATTGAAAGAAGGGTTGGAAATTGCTGCTTGTAGAGTTGCAGAGACAAGGGCTTCATGCCATTCTGGGCCTGCACTTGGGCAATTTCCTTCATTTGTTCTGGAATTTTTATGCCTGGAACATCCTGTAAATGTAATTGACATATCATTCAATACAGAAATATAGAAAGTTGGCATCTCATTGATGAGAAAGAAGGAGTCATTTTGTGCATGCATGATTTAATGTTTTATCATTCATTCCAGATTTCTAAGGCTTTTAGGTGAAGTTTAATGCAAGTGTGCTTGGTTGCTTCATGCGAATGCCTAAATCTGGAATTACAGTAGAAACCCTAGAAACCAGCACCTAATTTATTTGGATTGTGCGAATTTGCAGGTTCATTAGGTTAGGTTGCATGCAGAAAACCTCATTATCTTCGGTTTCATCGAATTGATGACAACATTCTGACTGTAGTTTAGTTTCATTTTCATTTATTTTGCTTTATTTTTTAAACCCTTAATTTATTTTCTGCAGTTTAATTATTGTATTCAAATAAACAAGCTGAAAATCCATCAGAACTAAAGAGGAGAATAGATATTATTCATTTTGAGTCCACTGTAATTTCAAACTAAATAAACCACAGTGCCCCTTGTTAACATCCACTTGCAAACCCTAAGGTATTCCTAGCATTTCATTTGAACAGCATCATATCAACATAACAGGAACCTTGGAGAAATTATTTTCTTTGCAAGCAGAGGATTTTGGGACTCAGATCCTACCGGAGAGTGTGCTTTCACAATTGGGTGAAAACACCACTCAACAAAGCTCCTTACCTTAGTTTGTATATTTGGAGGTTGGAGGGATTTAATGACTTGGATATTTGAAGGATCCACTTTAACACCTTCCTCAGATATATATTTTCCTAAGATAGTTTCTCCTCTCATCATCATGAAACATTTTTCATGGCTCAAGGAGATATTTTATTCTTGTCATCTAACAAGAAATTTTTTTAATCTCAACAAAGTTTCTTCAAAGGTGTTACCATAAACTGTGAAGTCATCCATATAAAATTCTACACATTCATTGATTAAATAAAAAAAATGGCCAAAAAAATCCTTTGAAAAGTAGCAGGTGTATTGCATATTCTAAAGGGTAGAACTTTGTAAGCATAGGTGCCTACAGGACATGTGAAAGTTGTCTTTTCTTGTTTTTCTTCTTCTATTGAGACTTGATTGTACCCACTAAAACCATCCAAGAAGCAAAAGTACTTCTTTCCAGCCAAGGTATAAAGGACTTGATCAATAAAGGGTAAGGAAAAGTAATCCTTATTTGTCACCTTTTTTAATTCCCTATAATCTACACAAATTCTCCATTTTCCATTATTTTTGGAAACTATCACAAGTGGTGACACCCATTGGCTATCAAAAATTGGATATATAAATCCTGCATTCAATAGCTTAATAATCTCTTCTTGAACTATGTCTTTCATGGTTGGATTCAACCTTCTTTAAGGTTATCTAATTGGGTGGCAACCTTCCTAGATGAATATATGGTGGGTATAAATATTTGGGTGTATTCCTTTCATATCCTCATAGTTCCATGTAAATTTTGTTTGCTTTTTTCTAAGTATGTCTACAAATTGTGACTCTTGTATTCTTGTGAGTGCATTATTAATGTTCAAATTTTTTCCAAGTGTAGTGTCTATATATTTTTAGGTCTCAATATTTGTGTCTATTCCCATTATTTCATGTTCAAGAACATTTAATTGATAGTTATAGGAAACTAATTGATGAGATTGACTTGTACTTGCTTTGTTATTAGACACGATAGGTTCAAGTGGACAAATAGTGTTTTAATATTCCTCTTCCTCTCAATCATCTAATAGTAGTGATAGTGGTCCTTCAATATGTTGTTGTAAATGTTCACTTAATACATTAACTGATGTAGTCATAATATCATCCAAGTCATCAGGAAAATCATACCAAAGTTGTTTTGAAAAACCTTCATCCAATATTGACTCAGGAAACAAGCTAAGATTTTTAGTGTGCTTATTGTTGAAAATAGTCATATTTCTAGACCTACAACTAATGTAGGCATTGACTATTGCAAGCCATGGATGTCCTAGACTTAAGTGATGCCCCCCTAATTTTTCTTTGGCTGTAGGACTACAAAGTATACAAGATACTTCCATGAACTTACAAAAACTTTAATGTCCTCTAACTTCCCTTATGGTTTAATGGTAGATCTATCTGCAAGTTGAAGCACTATAGAGGTTGGTTGTAATGTATATACTGCTAAAGATTATACTATTTACTTGGTCATAACATTTATGGAAGCCCATAAATCTACTAATATGTTATGCAAGGTTGTTTTACCAATATGGAGTGTGAGTATAGGTACTCCATAATCTACATATTTTGGCAATAACCTTCCTCCAATAATTATCTTAGATAATTGTCCAATAACTTGGATGGTTTGAGATTCATTTTTCTTTTTCCTCCCTAAATTTTTTGTGCACATACTCTTTATTAATTTGGAGTAAATGGGAATATCCTTGATATCTTGTAAAAGAGAAATTTTAATGGTAATATTTTCTAGTTCTTGAAGGAAATTGAAAGCTGGATTGGAGGGTTCTTTAGGTATTTCCAATATTTCAAGAAATGGGATTTCCATTTCTTTCCTTTGAGGGATTTGAATTTTCTTTTGTTTTTCTAGAACATTATCTAGTAAAGTTTCTATCTCATATTCATGGTTTTATTCTTTGTCTCCCTTTTCAAACAAGTTTTGGGTAGGTTCCTCAATTTTTGTAAAATTCACCTTATTATTATCCAACACCTTTCCAGACCTTAAATGAATCTATTGGAAAGGTACCATATATATTGAATATGTTTTATTAGCTTCAAATACTTGTTGAAATATTTTTTTATTATTAGGATTGGGTACCGGTTGAGCTGGTAAGGGTGGCTGCTTGGGAGGATTGTTCACATTATTTGGAGGTGGTAAGAGTTTATTTTGAAGTTGGTTCTAAGGGGCTTGTCCCCTGAACTAATTTTGAAATTTTTGCTATTGGGGTGGTCCTTGAGACTAGATAGGTCCTCCTTAATTATATTGACCATTCATGTTCCAATTAGGCATGTTTTGACCTGACATTCATTGAGTTCATGGAGGTGGACTACCATATGAGTTGGACATAAATTGAGCCCATGGAGGTATATTACATTCTTGATTGTTTGGGTAATTAGATGGGTTCCAATTTGTCCAATTTTATGCATTTGACCAATGGTTAGGTATTTTTTGGATGGAATAACTAGAATTTGACCAATTAGATGGACCATTGAATGACCCACTTCTTCTTTGGGCTAAAAAATAAATATCCTATACTTCCTCAAATTTAGGTTCTTTTATAGTAGATTTGATAGCTGAAATATACTTGCAGTTTTCAGTACTATGATTCTTGCCATAAATTTTACAACTAGCAAAAATGTTGGAGATATTTGTGATGTTAAGAGGATATTCCTTTATATTATCTTTTCCTACATCTATGAAAATATATCTCCTCAATATCTTGCTCTTTCAGTTTATTTTCCATGAGGTCAAGATATGTAATTAATATGCTTAACAAATCAGTCTTCAAATTTTGCAACATGTTACCAAATTTTGCTCTTGTCACTCCTCTTGCAGATGAGTATTTGTTGTTTCTAAGTGGCTTATTTCTTGAATAGTTATTGCAAAGATTCATAATATCTTCAAGTGCCATCTTATGAATATCTCTCTTAGCCATAAGATTTCATATGTCAAGGACATCTTCCTTTAACCCCTTAAAGAAGAGTTCCTTTAGGATTTTCTCATCAAGTTCAATATTGACTCTGGACCCCACAAGCTAAAATATTTCAAGGTAGTCCTCGAGAGATTCTTTCTCTTGTTGATTAATTTCAAATAATTCAGCTTTCTTATCCCTAACTCTACATTAATCTTGATATATTTCAAGGAATTTTTCCTTCAATCTATTCTCTCCATCCCATAGTCTACAAACACTTTCACATAAATCTATAAACCATATTAAAGCTGCATCCTTAAGTGTAGAGGGAAATAATCATAACTTCTGTTCATAAATGGTGTAGAAATAGGCTTGGCATACCACTTCAAACTCAAAAAAATAGCATCAAGGTCCTCATGTGGTTTTCCATGAAAGGTAGGCAAAATAGCAATAGAGACATGCTTTGGTTCTCTAGCTATCCTATTCCTGGAGAAGGAATGGGAAAGGCAAAATTTCTTCTTTACCTACTCATTTGGTTTTCTTCTACTTCTCTATGATCACTATTCCTTTGCATATTCCCCTCTGGTTTCCATCTACTTTCCCATGTTCACTAATATGGTCATACATGACTGATTAAAGGAATTCTAAGATTGGACATGGTATGGGTTAAAAAAAGATAGTGGAAGGTACTAAATGATTATCAAAGTTAGGTTTTGGCAACAAAAATTTTTTAGGATCTTGTTTTAGTAGAGTTAATGGGAGTTTAATTTGCTCTTTTGGAGAATCCTCAGTTGCTACAATCTTAGTCTCTTTTAATCCAGTAATTTCAAGCTTTTCACTAGAGTTCTCTTCTTATCTCTCTTTGTAGACTTTGATGAACCTTCCTTTCAAATATCTAGGTCTACTCAAAAAATTTCAAAGCTCTTAATTTTTATAGCAAGTTTGAGTGTATTACAATCATTTAATCCTCTCTAAATAGTTTATGTATATGTAGACACCTAAAACACGTCATGTTGATGAGGCTACCTATATGGATATATTTTCAAGCCATATGAATCATCTTGGGCATTCCCAAGACCTAAAAATAGTTATTACCACTCAAAAAATGGTAATCTATCCTGTGCAACATGGACCATCATACCCAGGAGCACCCTCCAATGAACGTTGAACCCTATGATGATCCCTAATCCCGGTCACTCCACCTTGGGATGGTCAAGCTTGTAACAAACTTGGGCTCCCCAAGCTAAGCCAAATAAGTTACAGGGTAAGTTGTGCATAATGATTGAGTATGAGAAGGTTATAGAAGTAATGTTTGGGTGCCTAGGTCCTAACAAAAATCTTGATCTTGGCTTCTCTTGCAAGCCAAGATTGCAATTGGGAAATATTATAAGAAGATCCCAAGCCTTCATGAAAATAATAATCAATTATCCATAATGAAGTGTTGTTGGTTTATGTAATAGAGATAACATACTCTCACAAGCAATGGGGTGCTACCCAAATCCAGCCATGAAGCTTACAATTGCGTCAATGGAGTCTATTGGAGATTGAAGATCAAATGCAACCATTATGCACCATCAATAATCCTGAAATAAAGCCAATTTTTATGATTCAGCTGTGTTTCGAAGAGTAAGACCCTTGAACATTAATTGGATAGACTAATCAAAAATGGTTCTCTATTCGATGGCTACTTCATCCCAAAGTAGCCTGTAGGTGCAACCGTTGTACCCTTTGACGACTAATAGAGTTGACTGCTTTACCCTATGATGACCTCTCTACGAAATTTATTTCCTCTATAGTTTCCTAATTACAGTAGCTTTAACAATATATTATTTTGTTTTAGCATAGTTTCATTCAATTTTCATGCATTTTTTTATCATTTTAAGCATTTTTATTTCAATTGCTTATCATGGAAATGGACCTCATCATGAGAGGTTCCACATTTGCTACTGATGTCTTGTAAGTGTTCTTATGTGTAGGTTTTAGGTCTTATCAGGAGCTCTTCAACATAGATATCCTTTAATATTTATCTCATATAGTGGAG
The DNA here is from genome assembly GCA_028583015.1 of Wollemia nobilis. Classification (NCBI taxonomy): domain Eukaryota; kingdom Viridiplantae; phylum Streptophyta; class Pinopsida; order Araucariales; family Araucariaceae; genus Wollemia; species Wollemia nobilis. Next base: position 13,747,457 of record JAQPPZ010016467.1, read on the forward strand.
GTCACAAAGAGATCCTCCATAATCAATTTTGAGAGAGCAAAAGACTCTATGAATTACACCTACCCTTTGGTTCTCAATTTGTAATATGTATCAAATTGGTGTAATTTCTAAGAGGGATATTTTCTAACCACTTTGTAAAGAGAATTTCAAAAATCAATGAGAAGGACACCATTTTGTATATTTCTTTTTCATTTGATGGTTACATGATTTGCATTTGTCAATATGATTTCATATTACATGTTTAGGTGTATGGTTTTTGCTACTCTATAGTATGTCATTGATTGGTTCTAACTGTTCAGGGGTCATATAATGCTCTTATTTAAATGTGAAATATTGCTTTAAAATATGAATAAATTGAGTAATACAATATTATCCTTGTATAGAAGTAGGATTTCAAACTATAAATTGTGGTACAACTCTCTGAAGTGTATAATCCTTGGTGATGTATAATTCTAGACTCACCTCTCTATTTTATATATCTTCTAAGAAATTGTGGACAACAAGGGAATCCTCAAAGTAATGATCCCAAGGATATGTAGTTGAATTTGCACTTGCTCTTCTATCCCATAGCCAATGTTAACAACTCCTCAAGAGGTCAAGATAGGGTAAATGATAATCTGAACCTAGGGCTTTAGCTATATTGATCCTCTTAATTTTACTCGACTCTTCTAACCTTTCTCTATTAATATCAAGATGTTCCCATAGAAGGTTCCACTATTTCTAATATGACCGATGTATTTGTTCAAAAATTAGGTTGATTTATTATTCTAGAAATATTCTTCTGAGGTCTATTAATGCAGATTGACTAATACAATTTTCCACCATTAGCAATGTATACTTCTCTTTTTAGTTTTCAATGATTTTTCTTTTTTTCTTTTTATTTTATTTTTGAGAAAAATGCAATTCATAGAAACTAAATTCTACTTTTCAAAAGGAGCAATCTTACTACTATTAAAACCAAATATGAAATACAATAGTCAATCTTAATGCAACAAGGAAAATTAAAATACAATTCACATAAGCTACATTGTAGAGCAATCTTACTGCACAAACCTTTCTGTTAGACAAACTTCTGACCAACAATTTTTGGCATTCCCGATGGTACACTATCCCATATTTTGGATAAATCAAAGTTAGGTGATGCCCTATTTTACCTAGTTTTCCTTAATCACTTGAAACTCTATTAAAGCAGAAACCCATAAAGCCATACCAAGTTTACTTTACTATATTTTCATGATTACAAAGCATAAGGCTAATCAGTTTAAAGAACTAGTTCAGTTTTTAGAGCTATCATTTGGAAGAGAGCAATATTTTCCATTTTTTGAATCTTCCTCATCCTCATATATCATAGAAAACTAGGGTGATATCAACCTAACACATGAAGTACTTATTTATCCTCAATCAACAATGGATCAAAACTAGAATCCACATTACCCCAACTATTAATTATATAATCCAAACAAAATCACTCTCCTAAAAAACCAACCATAATCCTAAAATATCAAGATAAATAAAAAGGGACCCTTAAACTCCAACAACAACTCAAATATATACCTACAAATATTTCTTTATTTGAGCTACTGAAAAATTCTCTCGTTCAAAGAGAAATTATTTTCAAAAATTTGAATGAATAGGTAGTTAGCCGAGATACTAGACTAGTTGATTTAACTCACGTGGTATAGATTCTTATCATAAATTATGTACGCATCACATTTTAAAAGGATTACGTTCCACCTCCATATATGCTTGGGGAATGCCCACCATATATTACCTATGAAAATGGTCATATTTTTTAAGCCTATGGTTAGTAGCTTGTGGTTGATCTGCTATAGAAACTTATGGTTGATTCATCATCTTAGTAGCCTATGGTTGATCCACCATTATCGTAGTTGTTTATGTTTGATTTGTCACTTTAACAACCTATGGTTGATCCATTGTAATAGCCTATGGTTGATCTGTCATTACCTTAGTAGTATATGGTTGATCCATCATTACCTCAGTAGCCTATGGTTGATCTATCATCTTAGTAGCCTATGGTTGATCCATCACTACTTGAACAACCTATGGTTGATCCATCATTGCATTAGAAGTCTATAGTTGATCCATCATATCAATAGCCTATGGTTGATACTCTACTATTGCAGTAGCCTATGGTTGATCCACTACCACTACCACCTCTATAGGCTATGGTTGATCTACTACCACCATTATCATAATAGTTTATGGTTGATATATCATCATCATTACCTCAAAAGCCTATGGTTTATCTTACACCACCATAAAATCAATAGCCTATTGTTGATCCACTACCACCAATACCTCAATAGCCTATGCTTGATCCTCTACCTCAATAGCCTATGGTTGATCCACAACTGCACCACCTTAGTAGCACATCATATTACAATAATGTTGCAAGTACCATGAAGTTGAAGTTTCATGATTGGAATGAGGAGGGACATTGTCATCCTAATGATGAAGTTAAATATCCAATGATTTCACTAGAGAAGTCCCTATCAAATAATGGGTTTAGTTCTACTGGGTATTCAGTTGAAGAGAAGTGGGTTCATTCTCATGTTTTTAATCATGGAGCTAGACCATGGCTAGACATTGTTAGAGGAAAGTAGAAAATGCCAAATAAGAATTTCAATCTAGCAATGGAGAAAGGAAAATTGATTATACTAAATGAATTGGCTAAAATGGGTGCAGTATAAGGTGATCTATGTTTAACTAGAAATTTTTGGGTGTTAGACCTAATTTGGATTCAATTAAAAAATGGGCCCATGCTAAATAGAAACCATTGGGTTTTATGGAGATTGTGGCCTTTCTAACATTTTTTTTAGTTAAATTGAATTGCACTAAGGATATGGATCACATTTTGTAAAAGTATCCTTGGTTTTTTTGTAGAAGGGGTTTGTTTTTAGAGCTCCGAATTTTGATCCTTACAACCAAAACATCTTGTAGGATACAATTTGGGTCAAATTACTTAGAATTTCTTTGCATTTGTGACAAGAGGATATTTTTGAATGGTTTACAAAAGATTTTGGATAACTTAAAATGATTGATCCAACCTCTATGACGAGATATAGGCTTATCTATAAAATATTTTGTGTTAATATCAATATGGAGAAAGATCTTCTATTGTTGAAATTATCTCCAAATTTGGCAAGTGGTTACGAGCCATTGAATTTGAGAATTTTCCTATCAAGTGTAATGTGTGTTTTAAATTTGGTCATGTTGGAAGTTTTTGCTCTAATCATCCTCAAAATAAATAGTAAAAGTAGATCTAGAAAAAGAAAAATGTAGGCAAAATGATGAAAGATGATCTTGGGAAGCAAGGATCGAATGGCTAAGACCAAATTAATTCCTTTAAGGAATATGGTGGATTAGCTATTGCATTTTTGGAAGAGGGTGACATTGTGGATGATCATATTAAGGTATGCCATTCTGTTTCTATTCCAAGTCTTTCTATAAATGAAGTTCCTACTAAAAATCCATTTGATTCATTAGAAAACCTAGATGAGGAAAAGAAGAAAACTATAAATGAGAAAAAGGATAATTTTTTTAAAATTGAGGATGAAAAGTGTAATGAAGTTTTGGGAAAAGAGCTTAATTACCTGAGGTTAACAAGGGAGAAAAAAGAAATACGATGCCCCATGGATCTAACCAAAATAGATTATCACTAAAGGGGAATAAAAGTCTAATTACATCCATAATAACAAGGAATAGTAAGAAGACTAGAATTGATGTAGGGGGAGAATCTAAACCACCTAGTAGACCTTCAAATAAGGAGGTTTTACAAAGAGAAAAACTATGGATATGGATAATGGAACACAAATGATACTTAATCTAAGCAAGAAGAAGCAATCCACTAGATCTAAGAAATGAAGGTCATTTCATGGAATGGAAGGGGTCTCAATGCCCATTCAAAGTATTATCTAGTGTATTTGGTAGATTATTGCATATCCTAAGATTTTATTGCAAGATGATGAGGAGAGTTGTCAAATGGATAATTTAGATGATATGGAGCTAGATTTTATGAATTTGTCTAAGGATGGGGATCAAAAAATTGTGAAGGCCATGGTGCAAGAAGAGGTTCATGTTAAGGAGCTCAAGTTTTCTAAAGGTGATATTTAAAAACTTATTTTTACAACTAGTTTAGGTACCAATTTGATTCCACAAATTCATTTGTAACCTATCATACAAGATTACACTATAGAATTATTCTCTTGGCCCTTAATTTGTTTTAGGAAGGTATTATAGGTACTCATCTTAACCAATGCATTTTTACATAACCCTTCTTTCATCAAGGTTGAACTATAATTCATGTTTAAGATGTCACATAGTCCATCAATGGGACTATTACAAATCCTTCGAAAGTTTATCCTAAACTTCTTAAACAAGGATTCATGGTTCATATAAAATTTCCACAATAATATATTTGTTTCTCTATGAGATTCACACAAATTGTACAAGTTTACTCATATAAAATTTCCACAATAATATCTTTGTTTCTCTATGAGATTCACACAAATTGTACAAATTTACTCCGTCAATGTTTTTCAAGATGCACAATTTTTGTTTCAAGGTGTACAAATTTTAATCCTAAAATTTGTTCCATAGCCAACAACATATTTAATGTTTTTCTTTTGTTACACAAGGTGCTTGACAAGTTTTATTATGAGTGGATACCAATTCTACCAATCGGTATTTCTCCACCAGCCTAAGTGATTTCCATACACTTGACAAGTTACCTCACATAGTCTAACACCAATCATAAAGCATATGATTGACATGGGATTCATTTAACCTGATACCAATTTTGGTTAATGTGTATTACGTACGGATACAGGGAACTTGGTTTTGTTATACGAGTAGATTGTTTACCAACCCAACTTCGTCATGACGCTATCATTCGACCATCATTGGATCCAATACAACATGTCCCTTTTTCCAATGTACCCATGCTAATTTTAGGGTACCCAAAAGTAGAGCATTACACCATTCGATGGTCTTCATACTCACCAGGTGGGGTTGTGGGTAGAAGCAATGTCTTTTGCTCATAGACTTACGTGTTTAGTGTGAAATATGCTATCCCCAAATTATGATAACTCTCAAAATAGAGGGTATTCATCATATCCATGGGTTTAGATAAAAACCACTTCTCAGAGATACCTATCATCCCTTGATGGACCAGTCACTTATTTGACTATGAACGTAATTTTTTCAACCACTCATGTTTTGCTACATCCATCCCATAGGATTATTGCACCACTATGTTGATGAAACTCATCTCCTTGGTCTACGTGATTCATAGTGGTATTCAAGACTGGGCCTATCATCAGTACAACTCATCGTCTAGCAGTGTGCTCTAGTTGGTAGTATGGAAAAATAGGGTGATGTAGGATATGGAACTCCATGGGTCCCTATACAACAAATGATTGCAACCAAAGGTTCGTGTACTGAATGAGACATAACCAGACCTCAAGATTATTCCAAAGGGAGACTACACAGTGGGATTTTATTCACTGATAGGTGGGTAAACCATTTATGTTTTCATAAATGATTTATCTTTTTGCTAGTGAGAGCATCTTGGACCTCTCACGCCTGGAGGAACATAGTTTGGGTGGGAACCCTCCATTGTGGGCAAAAATACTTTTGTCGAGCCAGATTCTCTATGCCAAGGTAGGGGCTCTCTTTCATTTTAAAGAAAATAATTCAAAAGGGTAATATCCCACACCCAAGGTGGTGTGAGTAATGATCTTCTTTAAAAGTGCTCACATGCCATTTACTTGGTAACCACCAAGCGGTGGTTTCGTTGGTGGTGTTGTTTCAACTATGTAGAGACCCTTAGCTTGCTAGGAGTATGGTTAGGTTTAGCATGGTTGAGAGGTTTCTTTGATCAGGTTTAGAAATAATTTTAAAATATACGGCTTTAATGGCCACTTATACCAATAGCAATGGTTCAAACAAATTAATTAAAAGGATGTCCAACTATTTAATTAACAAGGGTCCAAACTATTTAATTAAATGAATGTAGTCATGGACCATAAACCAATCGACCATGACCAATAACAATGGTCCAAATAAATTAATTAAACTAATATACAACTATCCAATTAACAAAGGCCCAAACTTAATTAATTAAATGAATACAATAGTGGACCATATATCCAATAAGTTAAATTATACAAAGCATACTAACATCAATAATCAGATGTGCATTCAATCACATCAATAATCAAATGCATATTCAGAGAAAATAGCATGGCTATGAGGTATGATATGACCTAGGTATTTCCATCTCCTTGAAGATTATCTCTATCTAGTCCTCCTTCCTTGCTTTCCCTTCTATGGATGACTTGACCAAAGGTCTCTAAACTTAGGGTTGTTTGGTTTCTGATTCACCCAAGGGTGAAGAGCATAATCCCTAAGCCCAAGCTTACCTATCAACCAATTTTGACCAAATATCTCTAAGGCTTAAGGCTATTTGGTTTTTGATTCACCAAAGGGTGAAGAGCATAATCCCTAAGCCAAAGCTCTCCTATAACTTCTTCAAATTTCTTCTTCAACATAATCCCCAATTGTTGACCCATGGTAGCTATTTATAGTATTCAAGAGGGTGCCTTACCAAAGGGTGAAGAGTAACCTAGGTGATGACTTGTTGGATAGGTCATGAGGATGATGATGTAGGTATTTTGGTGGCATAGTATTTTCTTCTACATCTTGGAGGATATGATGCACATCAAAGGCAGCCAATAATGTTTTAGAGGACCTTTGAATAACTAACACTATTTTTAAATTCTACCTAGAATATTGGGGTGCAAATTATTTTTTCTCATGGATCTTAATGGTATTTTACAATCCAAATACCTTTCTCAAGTATTTTATCAACATATTAGTTTGCAAGCATACTAATAGTTAAGTTCACATGAGAACTCCCCTTTTCTAGTTAAAACATATGTTTTTTTCTTGGTTGTATTATTTTAAAAATAAATGAATTACCACTATTTTTAATTCTTAGACAATTTCAAAGTATTTTATATGTCTACATTGATTTTTATTTTTTTTGCCATGCCCAAGGGTTCGGGTTGAGGTGGGATTTGACACCACTATTAGAAATATTCTTTTGAAGTGGATTGTTTGAAACAAGGCTCATATGGCCAAATAAAAAAATAAATATAAAATTATATATATACATACCAAAATATACTATTAGATCTTGGAGAATTAGAATAAAATGAAGCACCAACAAGGGATCCATAGTTAACAGTTCTACTAAAATATCAGCTTACCGATACATCACAAACGTACCTTGGGAAAATTTTACTGTTGAAGTAGTCCTGCTCGAGGATCACTTTTATGGTAGTAGGCAGAAATAATGAGGAAGAGTTACTCTTGTTCTACATCCACTATAAAGTATTCCCAAAAAATAGCACTGAGGTCATCGATGAGTATATAAAAGGGGGACAATACCCAAGCCTCCAATAGGGAGGATAAATATCATGTTGCACAAGCAGAATTTCAAAAATATCTACCATGACTACGTAGTAGAAATCAAGCCACACTATGCAATAATTAATGAAAATAGTAAAACAACTAGAGATCATGGTGCAAAAATTAATCACCATGGGGAAGAATAGAGTTGATGTTGTCATGCAGATGGACTAGGCCATAGACCCAACACTTTCTTCCATTGATTTGAAAGAATAGGTGGCTTCCATGAGGATGTATCGATATGATGCTAGGACAACAACATCATATGACTAATAGTCTATCATTGGGGTGCAGCCAAAAGTACCTATGGTGGATGTGTCTGAAGAATAGGAGAGCCTTGCCATGCAAAGGAGGATCATATTTATAGACATATTAGATACTGAAGAGACTATGGTCACCCAACTACTTGGTGAGTCAGCAAAACACTCTATTACTACCTAGTTAGTTGGTTAGTTGATAGTTGAGCATTTCATAGCTTATTAATTTGTTGGTAAGTCAAAAAAACATTCTACTATTGCCTAGTTAGCTAGTCAGCTAGAAGCAGAACATTCCATGGCCGCCTAGTTAGTTGGTTAGCCAACAACTGAACACTTGGTTGTTGAATGTGATGGAAAGCCAAGTGCAGAATCACCCATGGCTAAACAACACAAACCAAAAGTAGACCCACCCATAATGGAATATTTAATGGTGGATATTCAATAAAAGTTACCTCAAAGAAAAAATGTGGTGCTTTCTCTCAAAGCAACATCAGTTGTAGACAATGCCTAGGCCTGAGAAAAGTGCAATCAGAACAGAACGTACTGAGGGAATGTGACATGAGGACATGTCAAAGGTTCGACATGGGGGTATGATGAGCACCAAAAATACTATTTTTTATGCATGTATTAACGAGTATTGTATGGCATATCTAAATACTAGAAATATGTTTTTGTATAATTATTGCATATTTTTAATAGAAAATGAAGTATTATGCTTGACTGGTATTTTTAGTGGAAAATATGCATAGATGCAGGTTTTTTCTACTTCATTTACATTTTTTAATTGAGGTCCCAGATGGATCTGGTCTTGTACAATAAGTATAATGTGTTTGAAGAGCGATGAATGTATGGAAGGAGATCACGATACCTAAAGAGGGTATCTAAATCCTGGTAAGGAAAGGTGGCTATATCTCAGTGTCTATATCCATATAATAGGAAAGGCACTTATATCTCGATGATAAGAAATACACCTATATCTCAGTGATAGGAAATATGCCTATATCCTAGTGACAGGTTAGGTGCATATATCTTGGTGATAGGAAAGGTACCTATATTTTAGTGCCTATATCTTGGTGATAGGAAATACACCTATATTTCAATGCCTATCTCCCAATGAAAGGAAATGTGCCTCTCTTGATGCCTATCTCTTGGTGGTTGAAAAGTACCTATATCTCGGTGCCCATATTCCAATGGTCAAAATGTGGGTGCCTATATACAATGGGAATACATTGCACATTGATCGATTGATCAAGAGACCATGAATTTTTTAGAAATTAATTGTTATGTAACTTAAGAAGCGTCATTCTTATCTTTCATGATTAATTTTAGATATGGACATTCCTTTAATAGACAACAATTATAATTGTGCATGGATCGATCATAGTGAATCATGATGAATGATTAAATTAGAACAAGCTATTTTGTAATGGGGATTGGTTGCATTATGTATTAAAAATGTAGACCATCCCTAAAAATAAAGATAAAAAATTCATAAATTATTGTATTTCTTTTGTACTGTATAATTTATAAATAAATTTTTTGAGTGGTATTTTATTTGCTAGACTAAAAGAGTGATTTTTACATAACCAACCGGGCAGACCATCTACAAGAGCTTGGGCCTAGTCTAGGCAGTAATCCTCCCCTACTTTATTTTTGTTATTTATTTTCAATCATGTGTTTATTTTTCTACAATTTATTTTCAGGCGTGTATTTATTTCCTGTATTTTCCTTCCATAATTTTAATTCTATTTTTATTTCAGTTATTTTAATTTTGTAGTGTGTTAATTTTATTTATTTTTATATGCATTTATTTTCCTACATTGTTTTATCTGCTTTATTTAAATGTATTAGTTTTATGAAGTTTGGTTGAACTACAAATACATGAACAAAACAATCCCCACCAAACTGTTAGGTACAAAGGGACTCATTCCCCACACTACAAGCATATATTGTGTGTGGCACTCACAAGTTTATGAACTCTCAGATTGATAATTAAATGGAAAGGAAATAATTATTTTATGGAACACCATTTTATACTCACCAACAGTGTTTTAGGATACAAGGAGCAAGTAGTGGATGCCACAAGATTGTTGAAAACTAGATATGTTTTGGTCTTTGGTTCTTGCTTGCTGTGTTTTATTCATTCATCCTTCTAAATATTAGAAATAGAGTATATTACATCATTTGGGTCATGTAAATGTATCTTCCAAGGTACATACTTAGGACATTAGATTACTTTAGGGGGAAGTTATCTAGTTACTTCATGCAATGTAATAAATGCACAAGTGTCAATGTGCAAGCTCTATATGTGCAAGTTGTCCCTTGCACAACTAGGTAGAGTGTTGGCCAAGGAACCTATTTTCCTATATAAGAAGGGCCTCATTGTAATACATATATAGAGTTGGGGGACATAGTCAGATAGAGTAGCTTAGAGCATATTCGTAGGTAGTAGTACAATTATGTGTAGATCACCATCTATTGGTGATGGGTGCAATGTAGTTTAGTAGCTTTATTAATGGAGTGTTCATTTCCTCCATAGCTACATTGTATTCATTTATATAATTTCTATTTATAGCATATTTTAGTCATCTTGTAGATTTACTTTCTTTCATATTATTTTGCATCTTGTGATTGCTATCTCCCATTGCACATTACATCAAAAGCTAATAGTGGTATCAGAGCCACGATAGATCTAGCCATAGTAGATCAATAGGAAAACCACCATTATTATTGAGCTTGAGTTTTTTGTCAACCTGACACGCTACTAGACCAACCACTGTCAAAAATCTCAAAAGAGTCACAAGTGAGGACTAAAAGAAATCTCAGTTCCAAAATATTGAGATTACATTTGACTAGAGTCTTTCTAGACTAGGACTCAACATTCAATCCACTAGATTGATAGATCATCTAGTGAATATCATCCAGGATATCTAAAATTTTCTAACTATTACCCAAAGTTTCTTTTGTTGTAGAAAATTAATTCTCAGATGATTGGGACTCCTCCTACAATAGAAAGCTAGGAGACTTCAACTTCATTGCTCAAAGGTCGATGTGCCTTCATAGTGTAGAGATTAGTTCCTTGTGCAAGAGAAGAATACTATAAAAGAAGACTTTTGGAGAAGAGTCATGGTGAAGTTAGGAGACTGAAGATCTCCATTGCTAGATTGAAGAACTTCACAGTTGAAGAAAATGTCATAGGAGACTTGATCCAAAAAACCATTGAAGCCTTGATCCATAAGAAAAGGCCATAGAAGCCTTGAAGAAAAGGCCACAAAATTCTTGATACAGAAAAAGCCATAGAAGCCTTGATATAGAAAAGGCCATAGAAGCCTTGATACTAAAAAGGCCATAAAAGCCTTGACAGAAAAAAAAAACCAATTCATAAAGCCACACAAAGTCCTAGATACTAAAAAAAGGCCATAGAAGCCTTGATCCCGAAGAAGACTTCAAAAGAAAATATCTGATTCAGAAGCAGATTAATATTTTAGTACTAATATTTTTATTGTAGGGAAAGAAGATTCAATGAGTTGGGAAACTTCCTAAAAGAAAGTTAGGAAGAGTATCTTCTTTAGAATCAATTCAGCACCTGAAGCAAAATTGAAGAGATCAGGAGAAGATCTCATTGAAGAACTTCTAGTCTTGGAAGAAGAAGAAGAAGGACTAGGAGAGTCTTGCTCGAATTCAGAAGTAGCAAAATTAGATATCCAGAAGAAGATCTCACCACCAACACTTCCAAGAGCAGAAGGTTGAAGAAAAGGTCTCAAGGAAGACCAATAGAAGCTGCAAGATCAAAGACCTTGGGAAGGTCTCAACGAGCATCCAGTAAAAGGCTAGGAGAGCCTTATTGAAGAAATCATCAAAGGAGAACTCACTGGAGAAATCCACTACCAAGGAGAAGCCCCTGATAGTGAAGGACTTGGGATAATTATCGCCATCCGAAAATAAGCCCAAGAGAAGGAGAATTTGGCAAGGAGTGCCAAATCCAAGAAGAAGAATTTGGAAAGGAGTGCCAAATCCTATAAGAAGAATCCAGTGAAGACCTCAAGATATTCAAAATATTGAGAAGAAGATCCTACTTGAAGTTAGAATTTGATAAGAAGACTTGAAGATAGAAGAAGCTCACCAAATCTAGGAGATTTGAAGATTACCTCTCATAGCAAGAAGGCACCACTTCAGAGACAAAGACTTCTCCAAATCTATAGTAGAAGGAGGAGACCACAAGAGGAGAACAAGCCACCAAATCTTAGGCTCGTGAAAGAAAGTTTGAGACCATATTTTGGTGAAGAAGGAGCTATTTAGGATAGTCTACAAAAAGCTGCAAGATCCTACTCGAAGTAACAACTTGGTGATCTTAGACACCAAGATCCACATCCTCTACAGAAGCGGAAAAAGAGCTACAAAATATTTCAAAAAGGTAAGCAATTTTTTGTGCAAGTAGATTCATTAATTGGATTACTTATCCGATTTTTTAAAGCACCTTAATTTGGATTAAAGTTGCAAGAAGAAGAAAAATTGGATTACAGTCTTCAAAAGTGCAAAAAGAGAAAAGTTATTTTTAAGGTTTATTTGCACATTAATTAGGAGTTGATTAGATTTCATAATTATATCTATCAACTACCTATCATCTACTTTGGAAAAAGAAAAAGAAGACTAAGTCCTACAATATTAATTGTAGTGAAATTGCAGAATAACTCTTGAAGATTCATTTCAGATTATTCTTGATTAGTTGTAGTAAATTGATTAAGTGCATTAATTTGAGAGTTGATTGGAGTGATAAGGTGAAATTTTTAGTGCATTAAAAGAAAATTTATTAGATTCATTTGCACTATTCTATTGCTCTCAAAAGGATTATTGTTTGTGTTCTTGAGAAGGGCACAAAATCAGAAATTGTCAAAGTGTCTAAAGACACTATTAGTGCACAAAAATATGCAACACTTAGTGGCCAAGTGAAGCCACCAAAAATAGGTTAGAATCCTCCAAAACTTGGAGAAGAAGATGACTAACCAAAATCAGAAATAGAAGCTTCAAATATTGAGACTTGGTGAGTCTCAAATCCAAAGCATTACAGGGTTAGTTGCAAGGAGAAAAGTGCAGAAAATTGCATCATATAAGGAGCTTCTATATACTTCTATCTAAGCTTGGATTTGTCATCATAATATCCAAGAAAAAAGGGGAAGGTGTCTAAGCAAAGAGACAACCTCAAAACCCCTACATTGCATTCAAAAATTCTACCATATAAATCAGAATATTAGACCTGCAAAAAGGAGTGCAAGAAAGGGTGCAAAAGGCATCTTATTTACAAATATTGTTACATTGGGTTGCACTTCTCTAACTCATTCTACGTAGAAAAAAGGGTAGACTGGAAAGTGCCTCAAAGGCACAATATAAGTAGGGTGAATCAGCCAAAGGTGGTCGAAAGCTAGCATTCTCCCAAGCATAGAAAAGAGCCACTCATATAGGCTCATATTCTACGTATCTTGGATGGTTGAACCTACAAAAGACAAGGCACAAAGCCAGGGAGAAATCAAGCAGTGTAGGAGCAAAGGAAATCAAAGCAAGCAAAGTGGAACTATACGTCCAAATCAAGGAGCATTCAATACCATAAGTGGAGCATCATGGAGTCTTCATCAAAGCGCTGCCATTCGAACTCCATTCAAGGGCCACCAAAGCTCCACCAAAGCTCCTCCATATCTCCACCAAAGCTCCACCATAAGCATTGCTTGGTTGGAAATATCTCAGCATCAATGAAGTACATCAAATAACAAGGTGGAAAAATATGTTGCAAGGTGGAAAAATACGTTGAAAGGCTTGCAAGAAGGCATTGATAAGACAAGGGCATGCAAAGGAAAGAAGGTGCCACTTGTCATTCTCCAAAATAACCCTAAAAATACCCACGAAGGAGATGTTACAATACTATCTTGGCGCCCATACTCCATGTGGAAGAGGAGTTACTTACAGCTAGAAGCCTGATATATGTCCATTACAGCAAGGAAGCCTCATATACGTTGAAGAAGAAACATCTCTTGGACAGCGCTCGAAGAGGGAATAAAAATATCTCAAGTGAAGGTGACACTTGTCACAAGCATTCGATCAAGTTCGGTGTCTCCACAAAATAGCCGAAGCATCTTTGGAGTGTTGAAAAATTTGTTGTGACACTTGTCACTCGACTGACCACCTATTAAAGGTGACTTGGACCTTGGAAAATATAGCAATTCGATAACAGTTTGAAAGCAATCCAACAACAGTTTGGAAGCAATTTGGTAATAGTTTGAGAGTAATACAATAGTAATTTGACAACAATCCGATAACAATATCAGTCAAATAGGTAAATAAAGCATTGAATCCAAAGAGCACAATTAAGATTTCGCACCCAAGAAGGTTAGACTACCTCCGATTTCATAAAGGTACATAGCCTTATTAATGTAAAATTTTCATCATATAATTTACTTTCATTAAAAAGGGAGTTATAAGGTTATATTATAAGGTTGAAGTATTAAAGAAAATCAATCTTTATTTGAAAGTAAAACTTAGGCAAATTAAATATCAAAGTAGACTAATATTTGCAAAACACAATCGAGGAGAAATAAGGAATACTACTTAGAATTAATCCATTTAATGTTTGAAAATATTAATGTGTTCTAATTTTCCAAAAAATTATAAATACTTAAATAAAATCCTAAGGGATACAAAAAGAGGTTATTAAGATTTTTTGTTAAGGTTGGAAATTTATAATATTCTTGTCTCAAAAATTATCTTAAAAGGGACAAAAGGAATCCAACATTTAAACCTCTTCAGAATAAAAAAATGCTTAGTTCAATAGGAGTAATAAGGTGTTGAAAAGTTGATTTTTGATCTTTAAAAAAACTATACAAAATCAACCAAAATTGAACTATATTTTACAATGCACTATATCGTATTCCAAAAATCATTAGGGAGTCATAAGGCATTCTACAAAACTTAATAATAATATCTATCAAATATTATCAAGTTGGAAAGATATAAGTTGTCTTCAAAACCTAGAATTAGGTGTTCATACTCTCATTTCTAGGGAGACATAAGGAAGCCTACAATCCTAAGGATTAATACAGGTTTTAACAAATTAAGCTTATATACTTCAATCAGGGATCATATATCCTAATATAGGGAGCTATAAGGTAGACTACTAATATTCTATCAAATTCAACTCTAAGAAATAGTAATAATCACTATTTCAAAGAACTATCATGGATGAAATTTTGAGAAAATATTTTAATAATGAAGAACGATTCCATGAAGTAAAATTCTACTCTCAAAACTTAATAGATAATCTAGAAGGATAAGAGTATCTTCCCTCTAGTGACAAAGATAAATTCTCTTTATTTCTTAAAGAAGCCAAAGAAAGTAACTTTACAGCATTGATTAACTATCTTCATGAAATCCTCTTCACAGCATGGTGGAACTCACAAATATTGGTTATATTTCAACTAGAAAAATGTCTGATGATTTATCTATCATTAATTATGTTTGTACTTACTCGACACAAGAAAAAATTTGGCAATAAAGAACAATACTGTTGTGATGATAGGCTAACTTGTCATGAAGCAGATATTTCACCAGCACTAATGCAGAATCATAGGAAGAGAAGGAAAAAAATGAAGAAAAGACATACTAGAAAGAAACATGGCATCATGAATATTGAACCAGTTGAACATATACAAAAACCAAAAGAACCTTCAGGTACAACTTACTTTGCATCATATGAAGACACATATTACCTACTGAACTTGAACACAGTAAGCATTAAAGGATAATACAAATTCCATTATCCAATGGAAGAAGATCCATATTGAAGAATAAAGTCTTCAATATCCAAATAATGTAATACAAGGTGGTGTTAGAAATAGAGTATATTCCATAATTTGGGTCATGTAAATGTATCTTCCAAGGTACATACTTGGGACATCAGATTACTTTAGGAAAAAGTTATCTAGTTACTTCATGCAATGTAATAAATACACAAGTGTCAATGTGTAAGTTATATATGTGCAAGTTGTCCCTTGCACAACTAGGTAGAGCGTTGGTCAAGGAACATATTTTCCTATATAAGAATAGCCTCATTGTAATACAAATATAGAGTCGAGGACATAGATAGATAGATCTTCTTAGAGCACATTTGTAGGTAGTAGCACAGTGCTATGTAGATCACCATATATTGGTGATGGATGCAATGTAGTTCAGTAGCTTTATTGATGGAATTCTCATTTCATCCATAGCTACATTGTATTCATTTAGGTTATTTCTATTTATAGCATACCTCAGTCATCTCGTAGATTTACTTTCTTTGATATTATTCTACATCTTGTGATTGCTATCACCCATTGCACACTATATCAAAATCTAACACTAACGCTATTTACTAGTTTCTTGTGAATCCTTTCTATCTTTGTGTGCTACATTGTTTAACATGTTGGCATGGGTTGGTGGAGCTTTGATAGGTTATGTACCTTCATCATCTTGGAAGGGTTTCCTTGGTGGTGAAGAGCACTCTAGGAGCAACCATGTTGGGATATTCTTTCCATACATCCATGACATTGCCATGCAACTTCCTAGATCCTCGCTATTCATATCCTCCTATACAATGTTACCTATGTTGTGTTTAGTTTATAATCCATAGAGTGCCTTTGGTAGTATCTACCCAAGATTCCCATAGATGGTCTCGAGGCATGTGTACCAATTTTATTGTTGCCACTCTAGGTCATATCGGGTTACATTGGATGAAGTCCTAAGTTTTAACCTTACCTTATGCAAAGTATTTTTCACTCAAGCCTTAAGCAATCCATAGCTTGTCATATGTGTGTAGAGTAGTGTTTTGCTTGCTAAGTGTTGTCTAGTAATGCTTGCATAGTTTTATGTAAATTTATTGGAAGATTGTAAAGCTTACTTTTTGAATTCTAGATTAGGATTTAATGTATCGTAATATAAGGTTGCATGAACCTATATTTGAGTAGGATATTAGACTTTAGATTAGACAATATAAGATCTAATTATTGCATTATTGCTTTAGTTTTGCTTTGCAATATTTAGATTCAAATTAATCCAATGATAGATTAGTTGGTAATGAATCTAATGTTAGATTAATCTTTAGATTCAAATTAATCCAATGATAGATTAGTTGGTAATGAATCTAATGTTAGATTAATCTTTAAATTAAAAATAATCTATAGACTAGTTGATAATGAATTTAATGTTAGATTAATCTTTGCATTCAAATTAATCCAATGATAGATTAGTTTGGTAATTAATCTAATGGCTGATTAATTCTTTGAACTTTAGATTTATAACTGATCCAATGATAGATTAGTTTTTGAATTAATCTTAGCCAGTTTTAAATGAATTAAACCCTAGTTTATGTTGCAATCTAAGTAAGATTAAAATGATTTAATCTTAGCTAGATTAAAATAATCTTTGCTGAATTAAAATGAATTAATCCTTGGTTTAGGTTATAATCTATGTCAGTTTTAAAATAGATTAAACTTTAGATTATTTAGTAATCTAGATTTGGAGTAAAATGAAATAATCATTAGACTATGTCATAATCTAAGATTGGATTAAAGGGAACTAATCATTAGATTATGTTATAATCTAAGATTGGATTAAAGTAATTAATATTTAGATTATAATTTATGTTGGATTAAAATTAATATTTAGATGATGCTATAATCTAGGTTGGTTTCAAATGAAATAACCCTTAGATTATCTTATAAATCTATGTTTTGATTTATGGAAGGGATTATGGGGTTCCTTTTTGGATATATATTGTGGAATTATATTGCTTGTTTGTGAAATATATTGTAGAAATATATTGATTGTGTTATGAAGATATATTGTGGAAATATATTTGTAGAAATATATTGCTTAATTATATTGCTTGTTTGTGAAATATATTGTTTGCTTTATGAAGATATATTATGGAAATATATTATGTAAAAATATATTCCTTAGCTATTGCGGAAATATATTGCTTGCTTTGTGAAGATATTTGATGTAGAAATATATTATGGAAATATATTGTTTGTTTGTGAAATATATTGCGGAAATATATTGCTTTCTTTGTGAAGATATATTGTGGAAGTATATTCTATAGAAATATATTGCTTGCTTTGTGAAGATGTATTATGGAAATATATTCAATAGAAATATATTGCTTGTTTGGATATATATTGTAGAAATATATTGCTTGCTTTGTGAAGGTATATTGTGGAAATATATTGCAAAAATATTTTGCTTGTTTGTGAAATATGTTGCAAAAATATATTGCTTGCTTTGTGAAGATATATTGTGGAAATATATATTGCTCAGATATTGCAAAATTATATTGATTTTTTGTGGAATATATTGTGGAAATATATATTGCTCATATATTGCAAAATTATATTGATTGTTTGTGGAATATATTATGGAATTATATTACTATTTTTGCTTTGAGGAAAAGAAAGCTTGGAATGTTTATTTAGATGTGGAGTCCAATGGAAATAAGGAAATTATGGGAAGTTTCCTTATTCATTAAGTCTTTGGGTGTGGAGTCCATTTTTAAGTGAAATATTATGGGGTATTTCACATAATATCTTAAAATAGATGTGGAGTCCATCTATAGGGAATAAATAAGGGGGGATCCCTTATTTGCATTGTGTATTTTAAAACATGAAAAAATAAACTACACGTGGAGTCCATCTTGGATGAAGAAATTTATGGGGTTTCTTCATTTGATTGGTTTAAATAAAATAGAAATGTAAACGATAAATTTCTATAGGAATACTTGATGTAATGGATCGAGTATATAGAAATTAAATGGCTTGTTTATTTTATTTATGTTTTCTTATGAAAATATTGTGCTTTTGATAGAAATATTTTGTAGATAATAAATTAGAAGTATGGGGTTCTTATACATGTGTTGCTATAATGAAATGAATCTCTTATAGTTATGCATGGGTTGTTTAGTGATAGAAAATATTTTGGAAAGAATTAAGGGCTTCTTTACTTGAGTATTACTATATATATATATATATATATATATATATATATATATAACTAACATTGAAAATTGTTATTTATGGAAAATATCTTGGAAATAAGTATGGTCTTATTTTGCTTGTGTTTTCTATGTTGAATTTTTTTTTATATAAATATAAGGGCTTTGGAATTGTGGAAAATATTTTGGGAAAGAAGTATGGGATTATTTTGTGTGTGCAATGAATCATATAGAAATGCATTCATACCTACATATGAGTTGTTCTGATCTCCACCTTCCTATCAACTACTATGGAGGCCAAAGGAAGAAGATGTTCAGATCATGCTAAGTTTAATCTTCAAATATTCTTGTTGTATTGATAAAGTCACTCTTGGTGAAAGAGGATTTATTGTAATAGAAACAAAGACTATTATTTTGTAATCTAGACCTTTGGTTGGATGAATATATGGTGCCATGTTGATAAATGGTTTTATAGTTCTTATCTATGCTATTGCTTAATCCAAAGGTTATGATAGATTTGTGTTGCAAGCTTTAGATGATTAGATTTGCTTCCATATTGGAAGATGCTTTTGTTTAATGGTTGCAAAGTGTATGTGAGAGAGACAATTATATTTGGGATAGAATCTAAAGTTAACATTGTCTAAAACTCTCCTTTTAACTTGGGATTTTGTGGGATAGCAACACCTATATTTTTGTGTCCATGAGAAGTCAATCATATAGAGTGATTGGTGCTTGAGAGCCCATCATAGAGATGGGGAGGTAAAACATGAAGTTTAAGAGATCACCATGAAGATGTAGTTAAAATAGACTAAGACACTATACCTAATGGACTTAGTATAGATTGAATTATGACCGAAAATAGGAATTGGCATTCCCATTTCTCTAAATATTTAGAAGGGATAATCCTAATGCTAGGGTTAAAAGGTCTACATTCATGGAGAATGTTAGAAAAGTGATAAGACCTTGTAAAAGAATCCTCTATACTATGGAGGCATATGAGGTAATCCCCAATTACCTATGAGATCTTGGTCTTTCTTATCCACTTAAGTGATGTATGTAGCATCTTAGACTTAAAATATGGTCATGTCTAGTCAATATATATATTTCATGGATACTTTGGTGAACCTTGTTATTAAAAAAAAAAAATCTCTTAGGTTGGTTAACTTTTGGGGTTGTTACACTAAGTGTGTCACCTTGGGGTGCTCCAATGTTATTTGTAAAAAATAAGGATGGTTCCCTGAGACTATGTTTAGATTATAGAATGTTGAATAAGATAACCATTAAGAAAAAGTATCCTCTACCACAAATAGATAATATCTTTGATCGGATAAATGATGCTACCATATTTTCAAAAATAGATCTAAGGTCGGGTTATCATCAACTAAGAATTAAATAAGAAGATGCCCATAATATGACCTTTAAAACTTGGTATGGACACTATGAGTTTATGGTGTTACCATTTGGGTTAACAAATGCACTAGTTGCCTTCATGAATCTAATGAATAGTGTGTTTAGGAGGTATCTAGACTAGTTCATCTTGGTATTTTTAGATGATATACTAATCTATTCTAAAAATAGGTAAGAGAAAGATCAACATCCCATATTAGTATTAGAGGTGCTAAGGAAGAATAAAATTTTTGGGAAACTATCCAAGTGTGAGTTCTATACTTCGCAAGTATAATATTTGGGGTATGTTATATCAATAGAAGGCATTGCTATGGATCCATAGAAGATCAAGGCTATATTAAATTGGCCTATGCCTAAAAATGTGACATAATTCAAGTTTTTAATGGGACTCATAGGCTATTATAGGTATTTCATGAGAAATTGCTCAAAAATTACCTATCTAATCACCAATCTTAAAAAAAGGAAAATAATTCAAGTGGATGGATAAGTGTGATGCCACATTTGAGACTCTAAAAAATAAATTAACATAGACACCAATTCTAAAGATTTTGGACCCTCTTGGGAAGGTCACTGTGTGTACTGATATTTCTCTAGAAGGTTTGTATGGAGTTTTATCTTAGGAGGAAGCTATAATGGCATACGAGTCTAGAAAAATCAATAAGAATGAGGTAAACTATATCACTCATGATCTAGAATTGACAATAGTTCTGCATGCCCTAAAGGTTTGGAAGCACTAATTTTTGGGATAATATTTTGAGCTAAGGACATACCATCAAAGTTAGAGGTATATTTTACCCAATATTTGCTTAATGTGAGACAAAGAAGATATGTAGAGTTCTTAACAGAATACAATTTTGGTATTTGATTATATCAAAAGAAAAGAAAATAAGGTGGTATATACCTTGAGTAGGAGAAGGCACATAATTGCCTTAACCCAAAGCCATGTAGATTTGATGGATAGGGTCAAGAAAATGTAACTATAGGACCCGTATTACTTGGATATTTGGAAGAAAGTAGAAGGAAATTCAAAAGAAAGGAAGGGTTTCAACATAAAATATGGTCTTTAAGATTTAAATATCGGGTAGTCATATCCAAATATGGTGATCTAAGGATAATGATATTTTAGGAGGCACATAATTCTCCCTAGTTTGCTCATACTAAAGGGTAAAAAATGAGGAAAAATATGAAAATACCTTCTACTAAACTGGGATGAAGCAAGATATTACTAAATTCTTATCAATATGTTTGGAATGTCAGAAAGTTAAGGTAGAGCATCATCACCCAACTGGAAAATTGTACCCATATGACATACCTATGCAAAATGGTAGGTAATCTCTATGGAATTAATTATAGGTTTACCTAAGAATAGGTTCTAGTATGATGTCATCCTGATAGTGGTTGATAATTTGACAAAGGTTGCACACTTCATACCAGGGAACATTAAGGATGATGCTCTAATGGTGGAACATAAGTTTGCCAAAGAAGTTTTCAGATTACATGGGTTTCCAAAGGTAATCATATTTGACAGGGATTCTAGATTCACATCAGAACTTTGACAAGCGCTACATTGTGCAGTGGGTACTAAGCTAAACATTAGTTTTGCATATCATCCCAAAATAGATGATCATATTGAGAGGGTAAACTAGATTGTGGAAGACATACTACACATGTACTACATGGACCAAAAGTTGAAATGGGAGGACTTATTACATCTCATGGAGTTTTCTTACAATAATGGATACCATGCATCACTAAGGATGGCTCCCTTTGAAGCCTTGTATAGAAAGAGATGCAAAAATCTTATATCATGGGATAAACCAAAGGATTGGGTGATGATTGAACTTAATACTATCCACAAGATGAAGGAACAAGTCAAAGTAATCTAACTTAGGCTCAAGGAAGTGATCGATCGCCAAAAGAGCTATGCAGATTTGAAAAGATCGCCAATGGAATTATCTGTAGGAGATAGAGTCTTCTTAAGGGTTAGACCCATGAAAAGTGCCATCAAGTCAACAAAGTTGGATCCTTGCTATGTTGGGCCCTTTGATATCATTGATAAGGTTAGCCCAGTAACTTATAGACTCACTTTGTTGCCCAATCTATCAAAAATCCATGACACTTTCTACATATCCTTGCTTAGGAAATATGTTGCTGATCCTACTCATGTGTGGAAGGTTTCCAAATTATAGATGGCAGATTCCACAACTATTGAGGGGTAGACAATTAAGATTTTATTATTTCATTCCAAAGTGATAATAAAATGAAACCTAGATCAGTGTAAGGTCTAGTGGAACTAATATTCAAAGAATTGTACTACATGGGAAAATGCTGATGACAAGAGACACCAATTTCCATTTTTATTTGAGTAAATTTATGTATGCTACTTTTTATAGGAAACATAGATGATTGTGTTTAATATAAGGGGGGAAGTATGTAACACCCCTCCTTGGAAGAACTTTTGTAGATAATGAACTATGTACTTATGTGTTTATGTAATGATATAGTTATTTTGATGAGCACCAAAAATGCTCATTTTTTGTATACTTTAATAGCATAATTGTGCGACATATTATATTAGAAATGCATCTTTTATGATATTTTTGTATATATTTAATATAAAATGATGTACTATGCCTAATAAGTGTTTTGAGTGAAAATTATGTGTAGATGCAGTACATTATATCTTTTTTCACACATTTTTAGTCAAGGTCCCATGCGGACCTGTCATTTGATATTTTCAAGACGTAATTAAGGAAGGATTGGTGAATAAACAATGATAGTAGAAAAGGAGTAAGATTATATGAAACATGTTAAGGAAGGTACCTATCTCTCGACCATAATTCAGAAGGTGCATATCTTCTAGTACATAAGACAATGCCTATCTCCCAACAACAGGTTGGAAGGCACCTATCTCCCGACTATAGGTTGGACGACACATTTATCCCAATGATAGAATAAAAGTGTACACTGTTTGCCACTCACAAACTAGCAATGATCTTCAAAAAACAAAAGAAGGCTAAATATGATGCCTGTATCCTGGTGACAGGCCGAAAAGGTGCTTGTTTTCCAATAACAGGTCAAACAACGTGTGCATTGGATATAATAAAAACATGCGCGTTGATCATGAAAATTGAAGACCATGTGTAAAATTAGATGTATTTTATTATACATAGGAAACACTATGATTATTTTGTGAAGGTTAATTTTAGCATGATTTCTCTATTTTTGGACATCTAATCAAACTATGCACGCCCATTGTAGCAAATCACACCACATCTAAAATTTTAAACAAGGGGCGACTATGTTATTTATAAAAATGCAGACCACCCCTAAAGAAAGGATTCGAACTTGCTCTATAAAAATTTGTACTGCATAATAAAATCTTGAAGTGTTTTGGTCAATTTCTTGAGTTCGAAGAGTGATTGTGTAATTTAACTGGACGGATGTCTGCAGGAGCCTGGGCCCACTCCAGGAAGTATTCCTCCCTTGTTTCCTTTTGCTTTCATTTAAATTCTATTACTTTATTTTTTGCAAGCATGTTTTGATTTTGAATTTTCCCTACTTTATTTAATTTATGCAAGTGTGTTTTGCTTTCCTGCACTTTGTTTTTCTGTACATTTTCTTTCAGTCATGTGTTTGACATTTTAATTCAGTTTTCCTATAATTTCCTGTAGAATGTATTTACTTGTAATTTAATTTTATCATTTTGGCTGAACTCTAACTACAACAAAAATACCCCAAACAAAAAGTGACACATAAGACTCATATTTAGTTTATATTAGGCATGTACTTTGCACTGGTACTCACAAGTCTACGAACTATCAAATTGATAATTAATGGATAGGAAATGACTGTTTTTAGAACATAATTTTTGTTGACCATTTTGGCACCATTGCTAGGGAGTGCCAACTATAGTAATCAAATATATAAGACATCCAACCCTGAACTTAAAGTTCATATTAGTTTACCCATAGATTTTCTTCTTGATATTGTACGAGTCCATCGAGATTAAGAGGACCGGATGGTGTTTTTCTAAAAAACAAATATTTTACTTCACAAATACCTAAAAAACCTTCTAAAATTCTTTCTAAAATATCTAAAACCAATCCTGAAACTGAACTACCATCTCCTCCAGAAGTACATTGGTGTAGTCATCCAAAAAAATTTAAATTTAAAATGTTTTGTTTTTCTATGAACGCACACGCTTCCATCAACTTTTGGAGAGAGTTTTTATTATGATGGGGTCTCCCACATGCCTGCTTCGAATTCAATCGTGTAGACTAGTGGTGTATGATACGGTCATAATCGATAGTTGTTTACTGTTGGCACAATGTCACTTTTGTCTATGGTTCGAACACACAATATCTTTTTTGATAATCTCAACCACCTCATACGGTCCCATCCAACACTACATAAGATTTTTCTTTTGCTCTTGGAACTAGGAGTCATACAACAATGTCTATTATCCCACTTTGAACTATTTTGGTTGTATGTGGCAGTCATGCCATCGGGCCCTATACTTTTGCATGATTTCCATTTTTTGCAAAGCATCCTATCGGTATTCATCCAACTGGTTGAGCTATTGAATTTGGTCTTTTTGTGCAACATCCAAATTTAAATTTAATGCTATAGCAGTCTACAAGGTTTTGATTTTTAATTCAATGGGCATCATGGCATTTTTCCTGTACATCAATTGAAATAGTGTAAATCTAGTGGTATTCTTCCAGGTGGTGTGATATATCCATACTGCCTTCGATAAATGTATTACTCAATATTTTCAATGTTGTTATACCATATTAGTAAGAATATTTTCTAGCTCTCGATTTGTGACTTTCACTTGCCTATTTGCTTGAGTATGATAGAGGTAGTTTTATTATGTCAGATTTGATACTACTGCATCAACTCCTAAATCACTTTCAAGGTGAATTGAAGTCCTTGATCAGTGGTAATTTCTCTAGGAACCCCAAATCTAGTAAAAATGGATTTTTACAAAAAATTAGCTATAATATTTTCCTTTGAATCTCATAGTGCCTACACTTCAACCCATTTTGTCACATAGTCAATACAAATAAGAATATACCTTTTTTCACATGACTGTAGATTAATGGGACCCATAAATTCCATGCCCCATTTATCAAAAGGCTCAATGTGCACATGGGGCTATAGTGGCATCTCATCTCGGAGAGTTGGTCTGCCCATTCATTGGAATTGATCACATTGGTTCACATGTTTGACTACATATTTAAACAAAGAAGACCAAAAATATCCAGCGTGCAAAACTTTAAATGCGGTCCTTTTTCTTGCAAAATGACCACCACATGGTTCATCATAGCAAGCCTTGAGGATTTCTGTAGTTTCATTTTCTTCAACACACCTTCACATGATTTGATAAGGCCTAGTTTTAAACATGCATCCATCAATCCATAAAAATGTTGTACTATTTTCTATTAAAGTTTGAGCTTCTCAGGGTGAGAATATAGGGGATACTTTACCAATGGCTAAGTAATTAGCCATATCCACATACCATGGAATATGTTCATCCAAAGTAAAAACATGTTCATCTAGAAATTGATACTTAGTGGTTGTATGGTCCTGAGATATCAACCTGAAGAGAAAATCTGCAACAACATTATCTTTTTTGGGTTTATCAATAATGGTTACATTAAATTACTACAATAGTAAAAGCCACCTAATAATTCTACCACTTACTATAGGTTTATTCATTAGGTACCTTATGGTTACATGATCTGTATGCACAAAAATTTTATAACCTGTAATGTAATGGAAAAATTTATTAATAGCATGCACTACTGCAAGGAATCCTTTCTCTGTGATAGTATAGTTGAACTCAACACCTATAAGATTTTTACTGACATAGCAGATGGTATAAAATACATATCCATATTTTTATCCTAATGCAACCCCTATCACATTGTTAGATGCATCAGTGTAAATATGAATTTGGACCTTTAAGAATAGGAGCTATGGTTAGTTTTTCTTTTAAAATCGGAGATGCTTGTTTACACTCACTGGTCCAGATGAACCCAAAATTTTTAGATAATAATGTATGCAGAGGTTTGGCAGTTTTACTAAAGTCTTGGATAAACCACATGTCGTATCCAACAGAACCTAGAAAACTATGAACATCTCTCTGTGTTTTAGGAGTAGGTAGATTTTTAATTACTTCAATTTTTTATTTATCTACTTTAATCCCCTTCATAGATATATGATGTCCTAACACTATCCCTTCTTGCATTAGCATAAAACACTTTTTGTTACTAAGGGACAGGTTTTTTTCTTGAAACTATTGGAGTACTTTATCTAGATTGGTTGTATCTTCCTCAAAATTTTCACCGTAAACAATGAAATAATCCACATATACTTCTATAGTTTCTCCAACTATGTCTGAAAAGATATTAAACACCACTCTTTGAAAGATGGCAGGTGCATTACACAACCCGAATGGTGAGACCCAATAAGCAAAAGTCCCCATTGGACAAGTAAATGTGATTTTGTCTTGGTCTTCTTCCCCTATTTTTATTTGATTGTATCCACTAAATCCATCTAGGAATGAAAAATATTTTCTTCCTACCAAGGTGTCGAGGACTTGGTCAATAAAGGGTAAGGAGAAATGGTATTTTCTAGTGGATTTATTGAGCATCCTGTAATCAACACAAATGTGCCACTTGCCATTTTTATTAGGCACCACCACTAAAGGTGATACCCATTGACTATCCGATATTGGGTAAGTAAACCTATTTGATAAGAGTTTTTGTAGTTTAGCTTTGATAATTTCTTTCATGGCTATATTCATTCTCCTCTAGGGTTGTCTTACCGATCTCACATCATCTTCTAAATATATCCTATGAGTACATACTTTAGGTGTAATTCCCCTCATGTCTATGTAATCCCATGTAAAATTAGTTTGGTGTTTGACAAGTATTTCCTTTAATGTGTCATATTGAATAATTGACAACTAATTATCAATATTCAATACTCTGTCAGGTGCTACCTCTATTTTTTTGACATGGCTATCTTTGCTACCTACAAGTGGGGATTCTAGAGGAGGATGAGAAGATTCTCCTTGGAAAAAGTATGTTATGACCTGTTCTTCATCATTGTCATCCTCAATATCATCTAGAGGTATTATAGATTGAAGCATTGACAAGGAATCATCATTTAAGGCTTCATAGTTTGGTTCTCCCAATAAATCAGTGGTCTGTACAAGTGGATAAATAATCAAGTTTTTGGTATTTTATCCATATAAGATCATCATCTATCCTATTTTGCAACTTATATAATCACCAGTTATGTCCAGCCAAGGTCTTCCTAATATAAGTGGATAGCCACCCAATCCAGATCTAGATTGCAACACTATAAAATCTACCTGATACTCGCATGCATCTACTATGACAACAACATCTTCTAATATTCTCTCTAGAACTGTGGATTTATCAGCTAATTGAAGGATAGTTTTAGTTGGCCTCATCTTCATGAGTTGTATTTTATGCATGGTTTCTTGGTGCATGATGTTTATGATAGCCCCTAGATCTACTAATGTGTTGGGTAATGGGAAGTCTAAAATTTTAACTATTAGCACTAGACTCCTTGGATCAGAGTAATTGGGATGGTAGGTATTGCCTAACATCAGATAAGCCAATTGTGCTACCACACTTACTACTTTTGATGGTTTTCTTCCTAATTTTTTCAAATATAATTCTCTTATGGCCTTCGTATAAATGGGAACATCTCTAATGGCCTGAAATAGGGGAATTGTGACTGTCAGGGTTTTTAAACCTTCCATAATGTCAAATTTTGGTTGTGTTGGCTTCTTGGGTTCATGTAATATTTTTGGAAAATGTGGAACCCCTTCATTTCTATTTTACTCAATAGTTTATTTTTTTGCTATCTCTTCTACCAAAGGTGACTCTTCTACTTCTAAATCTACTTATTCCTCCTCCACTACAGGAGGAGTTGGTTCTACTCCTAATTGTCTTCCTAACCTAATTTTTTCAGGGATCCAATCTACTCTAATATGATGCATTGGAAACATCTTTTTATCTACCTGATAGGTGGGCTTATTTGACCTATTATTCAGATTTGGTGTTGGTTGTGCAGGTAGCTAAATTGGTCTTGAAGTAGAAGGTGTAGGTAAGTTGGGTTATGGTAGAGTTTGAGTTGTATTTTTTGGAGGTGAAGTCCATGCATTGTGGTTCCTCCACTGTAGTCCAATTGGTTGATAAGGCATCCATGGATATGAGTTGTGAGGAGTAGACCCTTCGATGGAATTCATCCAAGGATTTTGATCCATCATCCCATGTTGGGTGGTTGAGTTTGACCTTGGTTCATGTAATTATTTCCCCCATAAGGTGGCACTCCTCCTAGCATACTATTTCTTGTAGGAAATTATTGCCAGTTTCTCCTACCACCCATGAAATAGGTTTTCACTACTTCAGGTTCCTCTTTGACATTCTTTATTCATGGATACAACCTAGTTTTATGATCCCTTTGACAGATCACACACACTCTAACTTTGTTCTTCGAACACTCATTTTTAGGATGTTTCCTCCTACATTTTGGATAAAAGTAGGCTAATGTTGTTTGAGCTTCCTACTTCTTTTTCTAAATCAAGAGTGTATCTAGTTGAAGTGTAATAGATGATAGCATATCGCTCTTCATATTATCCAGCATGTTGCCTATTTCAGCCTTAGTCACTGAGGCTATAGTTTTTGTGATTCGGGTGGTTGATTTACATTTTCTTCAATAATAATTCTGACACAATTATCGAATATCTATCATCTCATGTTGATAAATATTCCCTCCTGATATCAGATTCAAAGCTTCAAGAGACCCGTTTGTGAGGCCCCTCAAGAAAATACTTCTTAAGGACTTCTCACCCAACCTTGCATGAGGTGATCTTTGGAAATTAAAGCTAAATATGTCCTAATAGTCTTCCAGTGATTCTTCCTCTTTTTGAGTCATATCCAAGACTTCTTCCCTGACATCTCGTGCTATCCTAAAGTTTTGGTATTGGTATAGGAATATCCTTTTGAGACAAACATATCCTTTCATGGCATGAGTGGTGGCTCATTGGCCACAAGGTCGACATCAAGGAGTATTTCTTCTACTCTCGAGTTCTTCGTCAGTACGGATTGCAGTAGGATGTGCCACTTGTCCCATTCTTGTATAGGTGCATCAGAGTAGAGAGAGACCTCCCTCCCCCACATATCACAGAGTTGGCTGATGAGGAGGATGCCCCAGTAGTTGACCCAGGAGTCATTGGGGGAGTCACAGATGCATTTGCACAGTGGTGGGGTGATCTGATGTGGCATGGTGATGGCAGTCTGGGCCATGAGGATGATGGCGGAGATGGTGGTGCAGATCCAGTAGGGCATAGAGTCCGAGCTAGGACTGAGGGATGGGGCCAATTGGTAGAGCAGGTGGTAGTGGAGGAGCAGGAGGCTCCTAAGGAGGAGGAGGAGGAGGAGGACTTGGATCCCGAGGAGAGAGATTCTCCTCTGAGAGCACAACTGCATGATGTAGAGGTCGAGCTCCAGTCGACCAAGATCCAGGTACAACAATGTGATGCTATTATTACCCAGTGGGATGCTACTATAGTACAGCGAGATGCTACTATAGAGCAGCTCATGGCTCAGATACAAGCCTTGTAGGCTGCTATCAGGGGTGGTGCTACTAGGATGCAGGTTGTTGTTGATCCTTCCACACCTCAGGGTTCTACAGGGGTAGATCCGGGGGTAGAGATCAGGTGGATGCAGACTTTGCTAGATGAGTATGAGGTGGATATTGCTGGTCATGTAGGCCACATTGCTTCTCTCCAGATGTAGATCAGGAGGCTAGGAGCCACTCCTAGGGAGAGGACAGGTGCAGGTGGATCACAGGCTAGCGGGAGGCTCCACCTTAGGGTAGTCTTCCATCCGGCCTAGTCAGAGGACCCGAACTCACACAGAGAGGCCAGCAGGCTCACATCGCTCCACCCGAGATCCATCCACAGGGGGTGGTGCTACAGGGGGTGCAGGCCTAGTGTTTGATTGATGATGCATTAGGCTTTTATTTTTGAGGTCAGCTGACCTATATGACTGTAGCCTTTGGGAATTTTTGTACATCCATGCACTTTGAGATACACATTTTGAGACACCTTTTGAGACACACATATTTATATGAGATCTTTGCATTATGCTTCATTATGTGTGTCATTTATTGCTTATGTTTTTGTTTTACTTATGTGATGTGATGATGGCATTATGATGAGTTGATATATGTGTTAGATGATAGGTGATATTTATGATGATATGGATATTGAGATGGATGCTTATGTAGATGTTTATGTAGATGCTTATATGATTTGATTATTGTGACATGATGTGATGTATCATGAGTTGATTTGATGATGGATTTATGATTCTATGTATGGGTGGATGCAATGATGTGATCTTAGATGTGGATGGATGATTTATGAAATTATGTGTTTATGGATGCAATGTTTTCGTTAGATGCATGTTTAATTTTGATTTAATTGTATGCATCTAACTTATGTTATGATATGGTAAATGCAATGTGTCATGCACTGTTTATATGATGTTTAATCTAATGTGAATGAACCTGTATGCTTTAATCACTTAAAACATAAGGAATGCATATGATATGATTTCAACAATCTAAATGGGTGATACCATAGAAAGTATAACAATCATGAATGTAAATAATCATTCTTATCATAAGAACTAATTATTTAGGCATTCATATGTGAAATGTAATGGCGTAGAATGTATGTAATTTCTTGATAAAGCTTATGTTATTTAAAAGGTTCAAAATAGTCAGTGGTCGTGTAGATATTATTTCTGACATCTATCCGGTATCTAGCCTACTTTGTTAATACCCCTTAATTTACAAACTTCATAAAGAAAATTGATGATGTGATGAATGATATGATTTGTTGCTATGTAGGAATTTTTGAGGCTCTTCCTGAGACTCAAACACTCTAGTTACCCTATCAACAATTGTGTACTGACCATACAAGACTTTTGAAAAGCAAGGCTTTCATCATGGACCTAGAGATTCATTATCCCTGTGTGTGCAAATGAATATATTTAGATAGAACTCAAGCATTTCCTTCGATGTCAGGTGGGATTCTTTCAGCCCATTGCTAAGATCATGGATCCTCAATTGTTCATCTTATCCTGTGTTGGACTTAGTTGGATTATACCACTAGGTAGCATTGGGTTACCTAAAGCTAGCTCATCCACATGCAAACATTGGTCTACACAAATGCAAGATGCTATTGTGATAGACATATCATCATGCGTAAGGGTATCACCATTGCCAGGCATGGTTGTACACCAACCTGTAATGGGGATCACCTTTCGGTTTTGTGCAATGCTAAGAATTCTAGGGATTCAAGTTCCATTCCCTTCTTTTCTTCATTTCATTTGGGATACTTGCTCATGCTTAGTGATGAAAATCATTATTTATTTTTTATTGATTTTTTTTCTTGAGCAAGGGATTTATGTAAGGATGAAAATCACTTGTTTGTTTTGTTTTTGTGCTTTTTGGTACTTTGAACTATGACTTTGGAAACTGGGATTTTGAATTTGTGCTTTGTTTCGGGATTTTTGCTTATTTTAATGAAAGCAAGGGATTTATGTAGTGATGATAATCACTCATTTTTGGGTAGGGCGGAACTTGTCCTTTTGCCAATTCTCAGCACCTTTGAACCGGTCGCATAGGGGGATAAGCAAGGAAGACCCTTTTTGCTTAAGGTAACCTAGACCACTTTTGCAGCTTTCATCTTTCCCTTGTACCAACTAGGATTTTAGTGTTTTTAATTAGTGATAGGATCCTGAATATCTGAGGCATTCACGACTAGACCTTACTCTCTACTAATCAAGATGGCTTCCCACAAAAACTGATAAGACCACTAGATATGGTTGAATGACCGAAAAATCTTAGCCTATTCCTTATAGCAACATGATATGGTTGTGTTGAAAAACATAGTTACACACATGGATGAATGGATGAAGGTGGACTTGTGTATTTGTGGTTGTGATACAAACTGTGGCATCATTTGCAAGAGTGTGATCATAACATATGCAAATGCAATGGATATGCATGTTTGATGTAATGCAACTATATGGATGCAGATGTAAGATGCAACTATTTTTGTATTTTTTATTTTTGCATTGTTTTTGTATTTTTTATTATATTTTGACCAAAGGGCTTATTGTGCCTTTGGGGATTTTAGAGTTTGACCAAGTGGCATGAAGACACCCTTGGAGCATTTTTATTGAATTTTGACCAAGCGGCTTGAAATACCCTTGGAGCATTTTTGATTGAATTTGACCAAGCATGATACCCTTGGAGCATTTTTTATTGAATTTTTGACCAAGCGGTGTGAAGATACCCTTGGAGCATTTTTTATTGAATTTTGAATTTTTATGTTTTTTGAATTTTTTGTATTTTTACTTATATTTGATTTTTTTATTTTTATATTTGAATGTTTTTTTATTTTCTTTTTACATATTTGAATGTTTTTTATTTTATATATTTGAATGTTTTTGTATTTTATGTATAAAATATCTTCAAATGAATGATATTGAGAGGCTCAAGCTCTTCAACACCATCCAATGATGTGAGGTGATATGCTCTAGGCCCAACCCTTTCTGAAATCATGTAGGGGCCTATCCAGTTTACCATAAATTTATCTCGTAGGTGCGATGACAGATTTGAGTTTTGTTGGTTTTCTTTGAGCACAAGATCTCCAACTTTGAATTCTCTTAAGTGGAATTTACTATTGTAAGCTCATGCAAGGTGATCTTGATAAACGTGGAGATGCTCCAAGGCATTGAATCGGCGTTCATCAAGAAGCGTTAACTGATCAAGGTGGCCTTGCCGTGCGGTGTCATCATCTATGAAGTCCTTCAATGCTATGCGTAGGGTTGGAATTTCCAACTCTAGGGGCATGATGGCTTCAGTGCCATATACAAGTGAAAATGGTGTTGCCCCAGTGGGCATCCGCACACTAGTCCTGTATGCCCATAATGCCAAAGGCAATTGCAAATGCCAATCCTTATGATTATCTTTCACTATTTTCCTCAAGATGGAGACTATTGTTTTGTTTGAGGCTTTTGCTTGCCCATTTGCTTGTGGATAATAGGGTGTTGAAAAACTATGCTGAATATGGTATTTGTTCATTAAAGCATGCACATTTTTGTTCTTGAAATATGGCCCATTATCCGATATTATCTTTGAAGGGACCCCAAAATGACTTATGATATTGTGGAGTATAAACTCCGCAATCCTTGGTCCAGTTGTCGATGTCAAGGGGATCACTTCGACCCATTTGGTGAAATACTCAGTGGCCATTATGATGAACGTGTGTCGGCCTGAGGATGGGGGTGAGATCTTCCCCACTAAGTCTAGTCCCCACTATGAGAAGGGCCATGCTACCTGGATGGGTTGCAAGGCTTGTGATGGCAAGTGAGTGAGGTTTGCATGATGTTGGCACTTAACGCATTTCTTGACATACTCGCAACAGTATTTTTCCATAGTGGGCCAATAGTAACCCATTCTCAAGATGCGCTTAACGATGGCCATGCCACTGAAGTGACCACCACACGTACCATCATGAGCTTGCAAAATTGCCCAGGATGCTTCCTGGGGCTCAAGACAATGAAGGAGCATTCCATCATAGCCTCGTCTATAAAGGATCTCTCCTAGCAAGATATACCTCATCACCTTCTATTTAAATGCTCATATTTTGGCATGCGATAGGCCTTGTGGTACCATTCCAAGTTTCAGGAAATCTCGTAATTGGGAAAGCCAATCCTGATAAGCCACAACTTCTATGGATAAAATGACATGCTCCTCCTATGATCCAAAATTTGAGAACACAGATTGAGAAACAACCCTATGGTGAATGGTTGTACCACACTCCATAGGACCTTGAGAGATCAAATATTCCCAAGGTGTCATTTGCAAGAAAGCTCTAGCTCTGAAGGACCAATCTGATTTGGTTCGGTCTGGATCATGTTGACTCTTGATTGTCAATAGCCTCATGTTGTATTGTTGAGTGCATGAGCACTTTAACATGAATGGTTGTGAAATCAGTAGATAGATTCTAAGGGATTAAGGATCCCAAATATGCCATGGTGTCTACAAATCTGTTTGATGTATGAGGGATTGCCTCGATGTCATACCATTCCAGTCGGGCTAGGTAAGTGTCAACAAGCTCCTTGTAAGCTTTCAAGAGTGGGCACCTACATTGGAACAATCCTTTGACTTGATTAACTATGAGCAAAGAGTCACCAAAGATATTCAATATTTTAATGCCCATTGCAATGGTTGTTTGGAGTCCCAAGATCAGGGCCTCATACTCTATGTTATTGTTTGTGCAAGGGAAGTCTAGCTTGAATGATAAGGGCAATGGAGCACCCTATGGTGTGATAAAGACTATCCCTGCTCCACCCCTTGCTCGCACTTTGAACCATCGAAGAACAATGCCATGTCTCTTTCTTTTTTAGGTTCTTCAGGTTCGAGTGGATCTGATAATGCGAAGACCGCATCATCAAGCAATTCTATGGTGAGAGGCTTGCTATCCTGAAGAGGTGCCTCTACTAATTGATCTGCTATGACTTGTCCCTTGATGGAATTTTGGCTTATGAACTCTAGATCAAATTCTATCAATAGCATGATCCACTTTGTAGTACATGTATTGTGATAGGTCTTGTTCATCATATACTACAAAGGATTTTGTTTTGATATAACGTAGGTCGTATGGCTCAACATGTAGTGTCACAACTTTTTGGTTGCAAAGACCACTGCTAAACACAACTTTTCTACATACGCATATCCTAGCTCATAACTCACCAAGGTGCGACTGATGTAATATACGACTTGCTCTTTATCTTGTGCATTCTTTTGGGCCAACATGGTGCCCAAAGCAAAATCAATAGCTGATATGTATAGTAAAAATGGTACGTCTGGCCTTGGTGGAGCCAATACCGATGGTGTTGCCAGGTAAGTTTTGATCTCTGCAAAGGCTTGTTGGCACTCTTCATCCCAATGAAATGGGACATCCTTGCATAGCAACCGATTCATGGGTCGACACTTGTCTGATAATTGTGCAATGAACCATTTGATGGATGCTACCTTGCCTTGTAGGCTTCTTAACTCCCTAATGTTGGTAGGGGTGGCCATTTCCATTATAGCCTTTACCTTTGTAGGATCGACTTCAATGCCTCTCTTAGAAATGATGAAACCTAAGAGCTTACCAGAAGTCATGCCAAACACACACTTCTTAGGGTTCAATCTGATATTGTGCTCAATGAGGTGATCGAAGACTTTGTAAGGATTTCAGCATGCTCTTGCCACACTAAAGACTTGGCCAACAAGTCATCCATGTAGTCTTCTAAGATTGTGTGCATGTAGTCATGAAAGATGTATGTCATGGCCCACTGATATGTGGCACCAACATTCTTTAGGCCAAATGGCATCACCTTGTAATAGAATGTCCCCCATGGAGTAATGAAAGTGGTCTTATGTTGGTCTTCGGGTTTGATTCGGATTTGATTGTATCCAGAAAACCCATCCATTAGGGAGAGCATCTCATGACCTACGGTGGCATCAACAAGAGCATCTATGTTTGGCAATGGGAATGAATCCTTTGGAGTTGCCCTATTCAAGTCTCTAAAATCTATGCAAATGCGGACTCTTCCATCAGGTTTTCCCATGGGCACCATGTTCGAAACCCATTCGAGATAGTCGATTGGGAACTATGAAAATCACATCCAACAGTTTTTGTAACTCATTCTTCACCATCAAAGCGATGGTTGGATGAATTTTCCTCAAATTTTGCTTGACTGGCTTCTTCATGGGATCCAATGAAAGGTTGTGAACAACTAACTTTGGATCAATCCCTGGCATGTCTTTGTAAGTCCAAGCAAAAATATTTGGCCTCTCTTTAAGGAGAGGAATTATGATGGCTTGTTCCTCTGGAGACAGACTTTCTCCGAACTTGACTTTCTTTGGTTGAGTAGGATCATCACTGATGTCCATCTCGAAAGTCACTTCTATAGCCATATGTGACCCATCCTCCAACTGGTGAGGCGTGGGTATCAAATGAATGTCATCGATGGGATTTATAGGTCCTACTGACTCAGGATCCAAACTGGCATGGAATACATCATATGCACAGCCTGATGCAAAATGAAATGGTTGTAACACCTCTTCGCTAGGGAAAAGGTCTTCAGGCTCTATGGGTGAATCAACATGATCCCAATCAATAGCCTCTATATCAAGACACAATGGTTTAGTAGGATCCATTAGGTTATGAAGTGGAGTGGTCAAATCAATGGAGATTGTATTGATGGATGGAATGAAATCTCCAGGACCACATGGGTGAAACATTGTCTCAGAGGTTTCCCCTCCATACTCATGATGAGGCTCTAGAGGAAAAGGAATCTCTAGATCTAGCCCATGAGCAAGCTGGATAATAGGATCATTGGGTTCTAAGAGCTCTCTGAACGTAGGTGGAGGGGGATTGACCGCATGGTGAATGGCATTTAAGTCGATAGGTCTTCCCAAAAACTACAAGCTAGGGTCTATGGCATGAAGTGCCACTTCTCTTCCTACCAACATGTTGACTTGCCATAAGTGGTGAGGCCCAAGATAAGCCATCTCAGTCTCATCATCAAAGTCATCATCACTTATCCAAAAACCATTAGCATTGGTATGTGGTCCCAAGATAAGGGGCACGTCTCTTGGCCCCAAGTAGGCCATCTCTATTTCATCCTCATATTATTCATCACTTATGAAGATGCCATTTGCATTAGTATCTTGCCCCAAGTCATGGGGCCATTGCCTTAGCCCTAGGTAGGCTCTCTCTATTGAGTCCTCTGACTCATAGCCACTTTCATCCGATATGTACCCACTCTCATTATGGCTGGACCAGGCAAGGCTTTGTAAATAGTGAGGCCCATGATAGGCTAAGCTTGCTTATGCTTCATCATCACTTGCCTCATATCCATTTTCTTCTCGCTCTTCATCCCACAAGTTGCAACCTATTGGGATGGCATCAATTGTGAAGCTTGGATGATAAGTCTCGGGTGGTGGTATGTTTACCATAACCACTTGTCTATTGATCAGATATCTTGTACTTGGTGGGTGATAAGGAATAAAATTGATGTCTTCTCCTAACCCCAAGCTTAATCTATCCAAGGCTACTACTAGAGAGTCATCTCGACCTCTGATGTGATAGCCTAACCCAAACCTATCAGAGGGAAGCTGGTATTGTGGCTCGAATGGCCGCCTACGCCCCTGCTCATATATACCAAGACCATAGCCATGCCAATGGCAATGTTCAAAGTAACTTAGAGCAAACTCGAGATTAGAGAGGTAATGAACATTAATAATGAATAGTTCATCATTATCCTCTTCTATGTCTGTAGACTTATGGGCATAGTCCAGGCCAGCATAGATAAAGTTGGTCTGGTTGGGAGGGATTCCAAGTGGAACCACTATTCCCACTGGTGGTCTTAGGTCTTTTGGCCATCCCATGTCCTATGTAGACTCTATGATGGGCATGAATGTTATGTTCTACACAAGATACTCTCCTATCCCTATACTTTCCAAGTGTATTATCGCATGTGATGTGGATGATCCTACAGATGACACTGGCGAAGTGGGTTCTAGTATCTCCTCAACTTGATCTTGGAGATATTCTTCTTCCATGGGACTTGGAATTTTCTCAATGGCTATGGTTAGCACTTCCTTGGGCTTTCCTTCCTCAACTAAAGGTGCCTTTAGCTTCTGATTGTCTTTTGGTTTAGACATTGATGGTCTCTTAGAAGCATTAGTCATTTTGGGTGCAAGATGAGGTGTTGATGTGGATGGGTCTTTTCGTACCCCTTTGTCTCTATCATCTAGTTGCGTAGTTGGAGATGAAGGTCCTACATACAAGTGGGTAGAAGGAATCACAAATTCTCCTAGAAAATCCACCTGATGGACATATTTGAATGGCTCTTCATCAGCCAACACCACATAGACTTTGTCATCATGCACATACTTGACACATTGGTGTAAAATCGAAGGAACACACTTCATATCTCTTATCCAAGGGTGCCCTAGGAGGATGTTGTATTGCATGGCCCCTTCCAAGACATGACACATCATAGGGATGGTCTTATGCCCCACCTTGATGGGTAGGACTATCATTCCCATAGTATTGCATAAAGCATCATTGAAAGCTCTTAATGTGTAGGCTCCCGGAATGATATTTGACTTGGGGATCTTAAGGTGTTCTATTGTTGTTGTTGTGATGATGTTGATTGAAGAACCTGTATCGATCAAGACCCACTTAAAAGGTAAATCATTGAATGATGCAACAATGTGCAGTGGAGGGTTTGGTAAGGCAGTAGGCACTGTCTTAATCTCATGATCATAAAATCGAATTATAGGTTCTTGGCATTCTTGTACTTGTCCCACAAAATAAGTGAATGCATTTGGATCTTGTGGTTGGAGCTCAATTGATCTCAAAATCTCCATCAAAGTCTCCCTATGCTTTGGGGATTATTGTATGAGCTCATAGATAGATAGCTTAGCCAGAGTCATTTGTAAGTTTTGCTCTAGTCTACTTCGAACAGTTACCACAGGTCGAGTTGGTGGACCTGGAAGGTTGTTCTACCCCTACCTCTACCTAGGTGTAGCTGGGACATTAATGGGAGCCATAGGAGGCTATGGTTGACCATATCATCTAGTCCTAGTAGCTATATTGACAATTTCAACCATCCCAATGCACCCATGGGTAGGCGTATCAATTCGGACCTGATTGAATTGGGCACCTTGCCCTCTAGGGACCTCATGGTTGGGCAGTAGGTTTTTGTATATGCCCATATCTCTATTATCAAGAGCCAATGGGTTGTCAACTTTAAGTTCTCCCGCCTCAATCATGTTTTGCACCTGATGTTTGAAACCAATGCAAACTTCAATATTATGCCTCGATATCCTATGATAAGGGTAAAATTGATCTTCCCTATATCCTTTTGGCTTAGGATGGTTGGGATCTATAAGAGGTACATCGAGAAGTCTGATCTTCCTAGCCTCGCTCAATTGGTTGAAAATTGATTGCATTGACTCTGATAGAGGTGTAAAATAGTGAGGTGGCTTGCATTCTCTATTTTACCCTTGATTGTTCTTTTGATCATAATTGGATGGTGGGGGTTATGCTTGATAATTCTAGGGTTGTTCGCAGCCCCATCCTTAGGTGCAACCAATACTACTTGATTAACTAGAGCAGGGCTTGCCTGCTTCTGCTTGTATTTGTCATTCTTGCCATTTTTGTTCCACTCCTTGTTTCGGAGCTTGATGGTTCCCTCATCTACTTTTATGTCCTCAATGAGTTTGGCCTATGCCAAGGCTTCCTCAAATGAAGGATATTGTTGAAGTTGTAGCAAGAGGGAGATGTGTTTAGAACAACTCTTGGTGAACATGCGGATAATTTCTTCTATGGGGACAGAGAATGATAACTTTACCATGAATTTTCTCCATCTATCCCCATATTCCATTACTGGCTCATCATCATAATGTTTTAGGTTGGCCAAGTCTGAAAGGTTCACCTTTATTTTAGCACCAAAGGAGAAATGCTTCAGGAATGCATTTACTAGTTGTTCAAAATTGGATATGTTGTGCTTGGGCAGTTGGTTGAACCATTGAGTGGCAGCGCCCAAAAATGTCATAATGAAAGTCCTTAGCATAAGAGCATCATTGTCTTCAAGATGAAAACATGCATTGATGAAATTGGTAACATGCTCTTGTGCATCCTCTTCACCCTTAAACTTTTCTAACCTAGGCATCTCAAAATGCTTAGGATATGCAGGGCTAGGGACTGATGGGCATAATGGTTGGTTGTGTATTTTACTCAATGTTGGTTGGTTCCCTATCGTCTCTTGTTTCTCAAAGGACTTCATATTTTTAGTGAGTGCCTAGAATGCCTTTGAGGTGAGGAGTTCCTCTTCTTGGAGGCCCCCTCATGGTGGTAATGGAGGTAACCCTATGTGCACTTGACTTGTTCTATTCTCTTCCCTCCTACGAGGGGATTCAGGATGTGTTTGATCCTGATTTATCATGTTTACCCTTTCTCCACCAGTTTGATGTTGTTCATGATTTGAGTGGTGGTTTCATTGTGGGCTTTCTTCTTGTCTAGTGCACCCTTCTCTTGGTGAGTCAATGCATTTATCTCTTTGATGATCATTGCCATTGGCTTGTAAATTGATATGAGCTAGTTGCTCAGCTTGTTCTCTTAGACGTTGCTCATGTTGGTGCAAAAGCCTTTCTCTTTGTTTGTCATGCTCGAGAGCTTCCACTAGCTCTCGCTCTTTGTGCAATGCA
This sequence comes from Wollemia nobilis, assembly GCA_028583015.1. Classification (NCBI taxonomy): domain Eukaryota; kingdom Viridiplantae; phylum Streptophyta; class Pinopsida; order Araucariales; family Araucariaceae; genus Wollemia; species Wollemia nobilis. The sequence goes on from JAQPPZ010016467.1 coordinate 13,788,023, forward strand.
TTTTCTAACCATCGCATGTGGTCAGATTGTGCTATTGAAGAAGACTCATGTTTGTCTGATTCTGTTCTTGTGGTTTTGATTCGTAGATTCCTCGAAGAGGTCTCTACTATTTCTTTGCTCTTGCTAGCTACTGTAATATGTTCTATGTGTTGATAAGTGTCTCTATGGTTAGACTCTGCATGAGACTTGTGGAGTCACTCTGAAGCATCCCCAGGTTGAGAGGTGCACTTAGAAGTAATAGTTCATGAACTTCCAGATGCAAAATTTTCTATGGCTATGGTTCTGGGAGGTGGCCTCGGATGCAACCGATCCAACTCATCTAACTATCTTGTTTTCCATGGCTGATCCCTTGGGGTGCCATTTACTCCAATGAGGTCATAATATATTGGAATCCTTCCTCTTGTGTGAAGGGTATCTTCTATTTGATGTCTATGACTGGATGTAGCTCTAGTTTCTTGCCCTTCAATGGGCAGACCTATTCTCAATGTCTCATGTGAAGTTTGAGATGTTGTGACTCTTGTGTGTATTTTTGGTGATGAGGGCTTTGTGGCCCTATCTACCCTCCATGAGGATGGATATGGGGAAACCTCATCATCCCTATGTGAAGAATGGGGTCTAGAACCCTTCTTATGTCCATGTGGGGAGGAAGCTCTTGAAGCCTCCTCATGTCTTTGAGAAGTTTCTATGTGTTTAGAGGAAGGCCTTGAGGCTTCCTCGTGTCTCCTTGATGATGATGGCCATGAAGCCTCTTTGTGTTTTTGTGATTTAGTTCCATGATTTGACTCTCTATTTGGGGTTTCTCGAGGAGAGCCCCCAAGGGTTGAATTATCACCCCTTAGACTCGTGGAACTACGTCTCACGGTCTTATGAGCATGTGGTTCAATGTTACTATGACTTCACCTATGGGTATGTGTTGCTTTAGATTCTCCCTTGGTATTGGACCGAGGATGTTTACTTCTAGTTTTGACCATTGTGCTT